>OX371223.1:324185172-325420172 GCA_947310385.1 Nephrotoma appendiculata
TTCTGAGGAAACGAAATCAATCCGTTCGATTCGTCGACCGGAAGACGACCATTACCGATAGTCAGCAATTACTTGGAGAAATCTGCCACAGATGATCGTTTAACCACAGATAATCAAATTAAATTTTTCGTTCAAGTTAAAAATGAAAACAAAATATATTTCTGACAATTTCCAATGTTATCGTTATATCTATCATTTTTCGTTAAACTGCGTATACGTTTAGGCAAAAAAAACAAAATATTTTTGGTTGTTTGCGGCTAATTACAGAAAATGAACTCGCCTGACAGTTGAATCATCGCGCTTCCAAAACATCTTGAGTCATTACGTAGATCTTTCATAGTTTGATTGAATGCTTCAAATGCGCATTGTGGGCCATTGTACATTCATAATCGATGATGATTTTACTTGCTAACAAAACTTTCGCCATTGCTGAATGTTCGCAATGTTGCAAGTCGGGTTTTCAGCCGATTGAAGGTCTTACGACAATTTCAGCGCTGAGCAACTGCTACAGCAATATTGGATCTCGCACGAACAGTGGCCAAAATCAATGACATGAGGAATGCCTTTCCAGTTCCACCGGGCGCATCGAAGAAAAATAATCCACCATTTCCATCTTGAATTATATAGCTAAGTAGATAAAATAAAAAAAAAAACGGATACAAAATAAAATAGAATGAACATGCAGCCTCCAGTCGGATTCGTATCCAGTACCTTGCAGTCCAAGCGCCGAAGCTTTAACCACTGCAACCACTCGTCACATACAAACTACACCTACAAAATTCATATAAAAAAAAAGATTTTTTTATTAGATTTTTGGGCTTCCCTTTTGAGTTTTTCCGACTTTTCTTTTTCCTAAACCACCACTGTATTGAGACGAACAAAATAAAAAAAACAAAATGTACTAAATATATGAGAAAATGAATTTTCTTGATAACTTTTTTGTTGTGAATTTTTCCGATGTTTTAATAGTTATTATGCTATTCGGAACGGAGTCAAATCCAACAAAACAAAAATCATAAAAAATCGGTCCAGCCGTTCTTGAGTTATAAATGGTGTAACTAACACGACTTTGTTTTATTTATATAGATATGCTTGTAATTTATATTATGTCATGTTTAATTGTTGTTATGTTGTATTGTTATTTTTGCTATTTTGTTCTGTTTCTTTGATGTACAAAAACTTTATAGTTTATACACATATTAATATTAATAAATAAATAAATAAATAAATAAAATAAATAAAATCAGCCTTTGAGGTGACAGTTTTTGTTGTGTCATTGATCATTGTATTTAATGCCCACTGTATATTTCGAATATTTGTGTCCCATTTCCTATCGTCTTCTCCAACCATTGACGTTTTCGGGAAAGGACCCAAGTGGTCCACATGTGGTGCGAAATGGTATAGGCTGGTATTGTTCCACCTTTCGAATTGTATAAACACATTCAAGACACGGACGAAATTATATTGCTTTACGTATCGTCTTATTCGAGAGAATCAAAAGTGTCATGCGAATAAATTCAACCGTCTTTCAACGACGGGTGTCCCATATCGTCGTGATTCATTTTAGTTATACGCCACTTTAATGTTCTGGCCACGCAACCGACATTCGTTATTCATATACAAGTTGGTACAATTGTTCTTTATATACCGCATAATTTGCATGCATCTGTCGTTGATCAAAATTAATTGGTTTTTCGTTTTATAACTTCGATGAATTTTTGAATCTCGTCATCTAAGCGTTGCAAGCCGATAAGCCAATCATCTTGCTGTGATACTAGGAATACATCAATCGTTGCTGGTTCAAGATCTATTCGTCGTCAATTGTGTTCCGGCTAAGTGCGTCGACATGATGCATGTTCTTTCCACTTCGATGAACAGTATTAAAGTTAAATTCAGCCAATCGCAACCACCACCTTCCAATTCTTGGAATTCAATTCTTTTCGTAGCGCAAATTGTCAACGCAGCACAATCTGTGACCATAAAATGGCTTTCCAATTAAATAAATACGGACTATTTGCATTCATTATCCGTTGTCCGGCAACACAGGTTTCGTTTGTTTCACTTTGTTCGTCCCTTTGAATAGTATAACGGCGAGACCTTTGGAACTTGCATCGTTGCAACACCTCATGTTCCAACTCCGGATTATACAACGTCAAAATATCGCGACTTCCCAACTTGCTTTTTCATGACTCGAATGACGTTGTTTGCTGGCCGGGACTGAAAAACGACTGGAAATTCATTCATTAACTTTTTCCAGAAATTCAGGTGCTATTTGGGCATCATCAGTGGTTTTCCCAACAGAATAATGCGCCCACACATAATACCCGTGCTGTAAAGTAATGGATTGCGAGTCAAAACGTTGAGTTATTACCTAGTGACCACCTCCCTCCCCTGATTTAAATATCATTGAAAACATTTGGGGTTGGCTCAATCGCAAAGTTTACGAAGAGGGTAAATAAAACGAACCCAAGAAAGAGCTGATTGTAGGAATTGAAGCATCTTAATCATTTCTACGTTATGTCTAATCAACTGAACCGAAAAGTAACATTAAATTTGAGCTTATTTCTAAGAATAATTAACGATTATGGATTTATTCAGTACGGATTTCTCTCTCTCTCAATAAAAATGTTTTCTTGGTGCCGCGAGAAATTACAGAAAAATTTACATTTAATTGTAAAATTGCAAGTGCGTATAATCATAAGCAAAATATATATAAGAGGACTCATGTAGAGATTCCGATTAATCTATTTTACTTTGGCAATCTGTATAAGCCTAACAAGAACAATGAACTAGAAAATAACTATGCCGATATGTTTATAAGATACGTATGTATGGATTAAATATAGAAAAAAATTAAATTTGTGTATATAAATATATTTAAATTATAAAATAAGATTGACCTCGGAAAAACCTGCCTATAAAATTTGCACTACTTGATTTCTCTTATATATTTATTGCTCGATGGTATAATCCAGTGAACCGCAGTGTATTTGGAAATAAATTTTATTTTTCATGCTCCGTTTTACGTTTATTATCGATGCACCGCCTCAAAAGATAGAAAATGTTAAAAATTATAACTGATGCAATTAGAAGGAAAAGTTCAAAGTGGTACTGTACGCTCCATCTCCTAGACAACATAAAGATTTTTTTTATTGTGTCTTAGCTGTGAAAATCAACCACGTGTTATCGTGAAACGATGCCCCGATTCACGTATTTTGCAAAAACACGACTTTTCGTGGTACCATTGCATAAAAACTAGCCAACCGATCGCCAACATTTATATCTTAAAATTTTAATTGAAGTTTTTTAGGAAAATTGACGGTGGCTTTTTCCATTTTGCCTGCTAGATTTTCCGCTATGGCATTACAAAGCGAACAATAATCGAAAAAATCGCAAAAGTTTTGGTACCATTGCGACGATATTAGTGAACAAAACTTAGATTATGATATATCAAAAGAAAAAAAAATTCTGAGACGATTGACGGTGGCGTTTTGCTAACTTTTAAGTATTAACCGAAAAATTAGCAAAAAACCAAATTCCTTTGGTAAAAAAAAGAAAGCAAAGTAAAGACAACAACCGTAACATTTATTGATTTTATTCCTAATTAGTTTTACCAGAATACAACAGATGTAGCTAGTTTCTATAGTTTCCAATCTTACAATAGTAAAACTTGTTTTCATACAGTTTCGATGTATTTATATCTATGTACACACACATGTATGTATATGGAAGATAAAAGCAAAAGGACATTATCGATGTGCAGGTGTGAAACTAACAATATTTCGTAGTGGTGTGTATGAAATTGCCGCCCCGGTGGCAAAGTGGTCAGCATGCTTGCTCCAGCTACCGGAGGTCCCGGGTTCGATTCCCGGTGGTGACAAGGAACAATTTCACGGCTGGTTTAGGATCAATGAATTAATCACTCATTATCCGAAATGAAAGTATGATTATGATGAAACCTCATTTGAGGCGGCCAAATCCCTTGATGGGATTGTATAGTGCCAGAGAGAGAGAGAGAGAGTGTATGAAATTGAGATGATTTTCTTTCAACCGCTATAAATACTATAGTAAATTGTATTTGTATTTTATTTACTGGTGAATGAAAAGATAAGTATTTTACTGAAATATGAATACATCATAACTATATGTACGTACGTAACTATTCTGTATAGATGTGTGTAAATTTAGAGTAGTATGGTAGTATGAATGTCTTATATAACTATTAGATTATAATGATAAACACAAAAAGAATGAGATTGAAAAATAATCTATGTGTTGTTGTTGTTGTTGTTGATTTAGTGATTAGAATAATAAGTCCATTTATAGAAATTTTCACGCAGAATTGATTTTATTTTGTTTACCTTGATTACATCTCGTAAATCGCGATACATAATTTTATACAAGCAGATCTGATCGTTTGTTGTTTAAATTACATCTCAAGCTCATATCTTTTTCTATATATTCATGATGTATACTAGGGGGTTAATTGTGTAAGCAGACTGAAGGCTGCCGTATGAAAAATTGTCTACGAGCTAGATGCAAAATAACAAAGTTAAAAGTGTGTGATCTCAAAACGGTGTACAACAACAATTGCATTACAACAATAATTTACAAGAACAATTACATTATATATCACACATTTTTAACTTTGTTATGTTGCACCTAGCTCGTAAACAATTTTTATGTGCACTGCCGCATGAAAGTTCTCCTACGAGCTAGGTGCAACATAACAAAGTTAAAAATGTTTTGAATCCACAGCGGCAGCCTTCAGTACGATTTACGATTATCGACTCAAACTAGTTTTGACAATTTTTAATGGAAACAAAAAGATCAATCATTACGATTTGTATCTCGCATTTATAACCGACAATCCTAAAGGCTTTAAATAATGTAATGACGTAATGTTTGCGTAATCTTACCTCAGATTTCAAATTTCATAAACCTATTGAATTTTACGGTGGGGATGCCAGATCCAAAAATCTAGCAAACTATCAAAAACAGAATCAAATAAATTAGGGTTTGTAATTCTTGATTGAAAGCGTGTACCCAAATATTGTATAACAATTCAAATCATAATTGGTTAAGTGATCGACCAATATTGATAGCACAAAACAAGGACGTTAATGATATAAATACTGCCATTCAAAGTAAAAATGTGGTGAAACGTTTGCATACAAACCAATTGATTGTGTTATAGATCAAGACGAAGTGGTAAATTATCCTACATAATTTTTAAATTCATTAGATTTGCTTGGAGTACCACTACATATTCTTCAATTGAAAATTGGTGTACCAATCATTTTAATACGAAATATTAACCAACCAAAACTTTGTGATGCCGACTTGCTGTTAAAAAATTAATGACAAATTTAATCAGACAAACCATTTAACTGGCAAATACAAAGGAGAAGAAGAGTTAATCCAAGCATTCCTACTATAATTCCGTCAGATTTTAAATTTAAATGAATACAATGCCCAATGCGTCTAGCTTTTGATATGACCATTAACAAATCACAAGGTCAGTCATTTGAAGTTTGTGGTTGAAACTTAGAATATCCATGCTTCTGACACTGTCAATCATATTGTGGATGCTCACTTGTGGGAAAACTGGCATCAATATATCTGATTGCACCTGAAGGATCAACCATGAAATGTTGAATACCAAAGAGCGTTGGAGCAAATTAATCAATTTTTATATAGTTAAAATATTTTTGATTTCATTTTTCATTAAAACCATACGACCGGCAAAGCGGGCAGCATACAGCTAGTTCTATACAACTATAACAAATTTTCTAACTACTTCTGACTACTAAACATCTGAAACCGGGTCAAGTCTATAATTATTACAATCATGTCCTGTTCCTATATCTGGGTCATTGTAATACCGTTAGTCTTGGTACACTATAAATATGGCGAATTAATAATAACGATATTGGCTTCTTAATTTGCAACTTCAGTTTTCCGGAACTTGCCAATAATCCTTCAATCCTGGTGTGTCATCCATGCAAGTCCCATTTATAGAGAAAATCAAATAATCGTTCATCAAATTCATATTGGAATAATTTGGAACCTAACACAAGTCGAAGTCTCATAAATGATGCAATGGAAAACAGTTCTGAACTATTACGGCCACAATATCGACGTGTTTCAATGTACAATCAACATATGCCATTGCTTCTCATTGATTTAGGCGACATTGGCGTGTACATGATCGATCTGATAAAGGCGCCATTCCCCGCTAAATGTTCACATGAATAACGAATTCTGTATCTCTAATTTTATGCTGGTCCCCAACCGTCCATAAAATGAAGAGACCAACTATATCAGAAGTCGACAATCAACTTGGAATGAGGTCGAGTACAAACATTAAGTGGAGCCATTATTGAGAATCTCGTCGACGGTGAGTCAACATTAATTAACATGATGTAATCAAAATAGCAACTACCAGATTACCAGCTGTGAATACAAGGGGGGGGGGGGGTTAATATTTATTGCTATAAGATTAGTAAAATACAGGTAAATCAAGAACAGCTGTCTTGACAGACAAAAAATGCAAACTTTAGGATAGATCTTATATAAACTGTCGGTTATCATAAGCTATCTTACCTTAGCAATCCTCTCGTATTCTAAAGAATCGAATCAGTCCGTATTTCCATAAAAATTTGGTTCGTTTCAACAGATTCGTAGTGAAAGATGGTGTTATAGTGTGTAACTCGGTTAAGTAATTTTACCATGCGGTGATTCTTGCGCAATATAGAGATTATATTTTGCTCATATATCATTGATTATAAGTAATTGAACTTTCTCATCGTTGACTACGCTGATGTGAACCTCATTTTTTGGACGGTTTAACGGAAACGAACTAACTTGATTTATAATATAAGGAGCTATGCTGCTGTATGTTCTGTCGGTAATGACACGATGAAAAAAAAATTAGGTCTATTTGGTTTGATTGCCGAACATTAATGTTCAATATTGTACCCGTATGTTATTTAAGAAGCCTACAAAAATTTGCCTTATCGATTATTACATTATGCCGTTTGAATTGGATGAATAATTATAATCACATACCCCTTAAAAAAGTATATCAGAAGATTATGTTGGAATAAAAAAAAGTCAAAGAGATGATCAATGGAGATAGTTTGGATGAATTGGAATTTCGCTCCTTACGAATCTTCATTTAAAATGGGGTGTGACATTCCCTAAACGTTTATTAATGAATAAATATTGTCGGGTTTCATTCAGCCTAACCAGTCTAATCCATTTAAGTACCTTATGTTTAATTTAAGATTGGCTTATAATCCCACCATAAAACTGAATTTGATCAAAATTGGTCCAGGCATTTTCAAATTCCATTCGACATTTTGAATTTGTTACATTCATATTTGTTTATTAAAAATCGTGGAATAGCTTTGTTTAATACAGGTTGGCTTAAAAACCGTAGTGGTAGCAAAGTTATTTATAGCGAGCGCATCTTAGCCTCGAGTACCAATTTATGTGGAATTCATTCATACGTATAGACACCCACCCGACCAAATCTTCATATTTATAGTTTATTTAAAAGTTCTGATGTATATGTGCAAATTACTAAGGACTTTTAATTCAAGGTATACAGCAAAGATAAAGTTTCGGCAACCTTTAAAATTGCATGACGACTATCGGCCAAATACTTTTTAATTTATTCTTATAATACGTCATACGTGAGCTCAATATAGACCAGTGCAGCTGATACTAGCATATGTTAATGGAATATGGTTTTCAATTCGAAACGTTATTCTCCTGAAACAAATCAACTTGCCATTATAATTCCCAGCTCATCAGATCGACCTACAAATGAACCAAAAGCCACTTACAAACTGTTAAATGATCCGGTGCGTTTTGTTGATTCGTAATTTGCAAACAATTACCGCAAATCTTCCTAATGAATAAAGTTATTTTTATTATAACGCGTCATTCACTTGATGTGTAACTCATGATTTTTAATAATCGGGTTTGTCTTTTACACATTTATGAAGGCATTCTAAAATTAACATATGCACTTTGCGCTGGTTACATCGGTGGTCGCTATTAATTGCTGCTAACCGTTGGCTTGTTGTACTTGAGCGGATGGAAAATTACGATTCATGCGTAATTCGGAATTAGTATGAATTACGAGATACAAAACCATCTCGAAAAAGTAGATATGTTGAATTGGAGTCATTGAAAATTCACTAAATCCAGGAGCCAGCAAGTTAAAACTCATTCAATGGAAAGTAGAACTGACGGAAGAACTGATACACGATGTCTGTATCACGTTGAGCGGGATCTAGACTCACTCGATTATGGTTTCTCTCATCTCCTTGTTATAAACAGTAAAATTTGAAACAACATCGTTGGGGATGCCAAATCCCTTCATGGAATGTACCACCAACAGTCAATCTATATACATTTTTGGAAAGACATTTAGATTTTTGATATCACTTTGAATTGTTTTTAAAATTTGCTACTTCTGGACTTAATAATTTATGAAATTTACCAGACTTCCAGTCTACACAAAAGTGTAAAACCAGCAACCAAAGGGATGTTTTGGTTAAAAATTTAACGGGGCCGGTAGATATTATTTATTACATATATACAAATAATTGAATCATTCGCGGAATCATCAAATGAGCAAAACATTTTATTATCACCCTAAGGGCTACGAACACTCTCGTTAGATCTGTCTGTAAATATTTGTGTGACTAAAATTAAGTGCATTTTCACCCAAAATTTTAATAATTTAAATCATTAATTTAAATCCAGCACAATGAGGTCAGTTTCTGAGTTGAGGTGACCATCTACTTTGCTACTCGTACAACGCGATTACTTTATAAAAAATTGATATTATTTCATTATGATTGTAATATTGTAAAAACAAACAACAAATACCCGAACGCTCATATCAAAGAACCGAAAATTAACAAAAATCAAAATATAAATATGTATGTTTGTATTGTAACCAAACGATTAGGTATGTATTTGGAAAAAAAACATTTTTCATTCTTTCGTTTTACGTTTATTTTCGATGCACATGTCTCCAAAAGATAAAAAAATGAAAATTTTTTGAATATTACAATTTTGATGGAGAGTTCAAAATGGTACTGTACGCTCCATCTACTATATAAAAAAACACATTGTTTTGTGTCTTAGCTTTGAAAATCGACCACGTGTTGTCGTGAAACGATGCCTTAAGTCTATGTCGTTCTCGTGCTTAGCCATTTCCACACACCCATACAATACATAATACACGAACTTAGCTAAACCAAAATACAAATTGAAACAGGCTAATTAAAATTTGAGCACATTGTAATAATTAGTAAATTGCGGTGATAGAGAAGTGCAGGTTAATGTAGGCCAAATTTGCAATCAATTATAAATTCGAATAAATTGATTTAACCCTTTATTGCTTCCGTTAATTACTTACTAATTTAAAACAATAGTTAAAAATATACTAAAAATTATTTATTACGTAACGTTGTATAGAAGTTAAGGCAAAGTATTACGCCTTATATAAATAGACGAGCAAAGTAGATTTGAAATTTAGTCTAATTTAAATTGTTTAGCTTATAAACCGTGCAAATCTAGCATTTTGGCCTATAATTACATATTTAAAAAATGTTCTTAACCGTGTTAATTATAACTGGCATCAGTCCAATTTTATTTTTGATATACTTTCGGGTAAAATATCGGGAAGTTTTGAAAAAAACTGAGAATATGGATGAAATGGATTCGATACCTATTTTTGGATGTGCACATTTGTTTCTGGGGAAATTACCTGAAGGTATTTATAACCCTATTAAATGCAAGGCCAGCGAAATTTATTATTTGTTTCAACTTAGATATATTTAAAGAGGTTAAGACTCAGTTTTTGAGTAAGGGATCACCATGCAGAGGATGGATAATGACACGACTTATAATCTCAGTCCGAAATGCGGAAGATATTCACCGTGTACTTTCGTCGCCATTTTGCTACGAAAAAGGATCAGGCTATGAATTATTTATGATACCAGATGGTTTGATCACAGCTAAACGTACGTAATAATAAATAGTGAAAACAGCAAAATGAATTTAATTACGGCCAAAATAATTTGTTTTTTTATTGAATAGCAAAACTCTGGCGAATGCATAGAAAACTGTTAAATTCAACATTTCATGTGGCGTTATTAAAAAACTTTGTGCGGCAGTTCAATGAAGTGTCCAAGGCATTGGTGGCTGATTTAAGTAATAATGTTGATGGCGCTTCGTTTGATGCTCAGTCCTATTTTGGGTACCGAAGTATAGACCTTCAATTGAGAACAATATTTGATGGCAACATTGGAGATAAAGAAACTCGGATTATTTATGAAAATACAAAAATGTAAATAGATGCATATATACCTTATGTAAAATGTTAAATCATGATTAATTTTCTATCTCATATTCCAGAATATTAAAATCATGGGCCGACAAAATATTAAAATTTTATACACAATTCGTTATCCACTATCTTTATAAATTATTCAGAATTCAACAATACGAACTTAAGATATTGGAAAAATCGTACAAACATATTCAGCCCCTGATCGATTCAGCCAGAGAAAAATTATACGAAACAATTAAGGCTAACAATGGAAAGAATGAAACAGAAGATGAAGTAAAAAATAAACCGGAATTGTTTATTCATAGATTGGTGAAGTTGGTGCACGACGGAAATATCACTGAGCAACAAATGCGAGAACATATCGCAACAATGTTGTTAGCAGGCGGAGATACACTGTCGGTGTCAATAGCAAATTGTATATTGTGTCTCGCTATGAATCCCGATGCGCAAGATGACTGTGTTAAAGAGATTAGAGATGTGATAGGCAAAACGTTTGAAGAAATCGATTTGGACGACCTGACAAAACTTAATTTATTAGATCGAACGATCCAGGAAGCTCTAAGACTAATGCCTACAGTGCCACTAATTGTAAGGGTAAACGAGAAAGATATTGAGCTAAGTAAGTACAAAGTATAAGTAAATACTCGGATTAATAATATTTATTTCTGCCAATCTAGGTAATAACAAATTAATACCGGCTGGTACAGATATAATAATTCCATTAGTAATAATCCATACGTGCAAAGAATACTGGGGTGAAAATGCGGACAAATTTAATCCTGACAATTTTCTACCTGAAAACGTAGCAAAACGCCCGTTGCTAAGTTATATACCTTTTAGCTATGGGCAGAGAAATTGTATCGCAAAAAAATATTCGTATACTGCACTGAAAATTTTCGTTGCCCACTTGGTGATGAACTATAAATTTTCAACTGACTTAAAGTTCGAAGAACTAAAACAAGCGTTTGGTATTACATCAGTGTTGTTAAATAAACATATGGTCCGAATCCAGAGACGATCCGAAGAATCATAAATAGAAAAAATATATTATATGTTAAAATTTTGGGAGTACAAATTAATTTGGTCCGTTTTATTTTAATTTTAAAAATGCATTTATTTTAAAATAAAATGAATGAACAGATTAATTAAAATATTGTCCATCGCTGTTTATAATATTTCGCACCTCTCAGGCAATTATCGAAACCCATGTCGGAAGAATCGAAGTGATCCATGTTTCAAGGCAATTTTCAATTTCTTCGAAAGAAGTGAACCGGTGACATGCCAAATTGTGTTGCATCCGCCGCAACAACCAGTAATCAGAAGAAACAATGTCCGGATAAAGCATAGCATTTTTTGTTCTTGGAGTTATCCGGTGTAAAAACCCTTTCTTGTTTGCCTTTGAATCAGCTGCTCGCAAGAAAGAAATCGCCTTTCCACACCTCTTCGTTTCATTAATAAGACCTGATTGCCTTACTGTTGAATCATGCCTATAGATTGTAATCGTACGAAAACTGTTTGTTGGATCACCCCAATGTACCGGCGAGCTCCTCTTGCGTTTGAGTCGGTTCTTCATCGAACAATGCCACTAATTCATCGTCTACCAGTTTTTTTGGCTGTCCCAAGCGAGGCTTATCTTCAACACTGAAATCTTCATTTATGAAGCGTTCAAACTATTCTTTACACAATTTATCGGTTGGAGCATTGCCACCGTAAATTTCCACGAGCAGTCGATGTGCTTCAGCTGCACTTTTTTCCAATTAAAACAAAAAATTCATTCATTCATTTATTTGAACGAAATGAAGGAAGTGATCGTTGAACCTCAAATGATTTTGGTGGTCTTCTTCCAAATGTGTTTTCTGCTGTGGCGTTTATGGTTTACTAGATAGCTAACCAAGTTTGTGGTTTTCGTTGTGCCGGTCTAGTCTAGAAGCGCAAACTATCATAAATATGGATGATAGTTTGCGCTTCTATTTGTAAATACTAAGCTCATGACCAATGTCGATGCCTAGGATCTAACCTCTGCTATACTGGGGGATTACTATAGGTTCTGAAATTGAAGTTGCTTTACCAGGATTGGAAATTAGATACAAATTTCAAATGTAAATTGACGGCTGCTATATCTTGCTAGTTGTGTTTAATTTTAATAAAAAGTGAATTGTAATAATATTTAAGCAGCCGTGGAATTACGTTAGTAATTCGTACTCGGTAGTAAGAAACTTACGAATTCTAATAAAACAATTCTCGTTACGGATTACATAGTAAACCTTCTGGTGGAATGTCTCCTCGAGATAAGATCTGAATAATTTGATTTTCCGTTGTTCCATCATTCGAGCGCCACGTTACGCAAACTGACTCGATTGACTAGATTATACATTAATGTGATATAGTTGATCACACGTGATGATTTTTAAATGATGATGTGCGATGTTACTGATGATGCCTTCCAGCTCCACAAAGAACAAATCTTTCACATCATCTAATCTGTCTTCGGTTGACGCATGTGCACCGACAATCATGATAACCAATTGTTTTGTGCTTAATCTAACTGTGCATCCCCGTATATTGACGGGGCCGAAAACGATGATGTGCTACTTTACTCGCCCATGTTCGATAAAACCGACTCGAAATTCTCCTCCATTCTAATGGGGGCTGTAATGGACTGTAGTGAAGAATGTAATTATGGATCCCACTCCCAGACCATCTAAGTTTTTGCAGTGTAAACACGTCTAGTGCGTAAATTTCCGTCTCGTTCAAGAGGTTCTTATCATCCTGATTTGAAACATCCGTGAGTTACTATTTTTAAAACTCAGAACTGCTTTCCTCACTTAGTCTGCTCCGATGGATATATTATTTCTTAAACCTGGTGTGCACTACTGTTGCTAAAACCAGGGCAGAAGTTCACTGCACTCTCATCAAACGCAATAAGTTCCAGAGAAAGACGCCCAATATAGGCCTAATGATTGAGTTGTAGACCTAATGAACGATGAGTTTCAAAAACCCATCTTTTCCCAATGGCATGGCCCTTTCGTATTGGAGATAATTGTTCTCTAATAAAGATCCCAATACCCCAGATATTTCTGGGACGGGCGAACATATTTCCAGTTCTACGTTTCTTTTCGACTGACTTTTGAGTGGCCACCGATTAGCCATTAGTGGGCGGAATACTGGTCTAAAATGTCCTCAGCGTGACTTCACAAAATCTATAGCCTCCACGTTGTTAGTCCTCTGCGGTACAACTAGCGATTCCCCGTTTAATCCTTTCGATCCGGAAAATAAATACTCTAAGTAGAATATAGATTTTGAATTTTATTCATCCAGAACTGCTAAATAAAGTACATTTCGGTTTCTTTAGCCCCATTTATATTAAGGGGCAGCGGTAAGGCGTGAGACATATAAGTCCCAACCAGTTTTTTTAGCAGGACATTTGAGTCCCGACTCCCGAGTAGTTATCGTCACTGCCACTTGAAAAATCCCCAGAGTCATCTGACTCTTCTAAAATGGTTCGAAGTTCATCTTCGGTGTATGCTCGTCGCATTATGTGGCTGTTACAATATTAGAAAAATAGTTTATATGTATAGTTACTGTATTTTGAAAAATAAAAAAAAATATACCAAAAATACCGAGTGGGACACCTGTATCCCGTCTGCTAAAATTTTTAAATTCAAGTGTAACTAAATAAAATAACACTTACTCTTTCTTATCCACACACGACAGTATTCTATGAAGCTTTCGACAGTAAAAATACCCGGAATACAGCCTTTTTGCAGACAAGCAGTGATCGATGGTCGGCAAAGGTTGCCTTACCTCAATTTATAATCGTTATATGAACTCGTATTGTCCGGACGGTATTTTAAATGCGGTGTACTTAATAAACTCTTCAGAAACTGGGATCACTTTTCACTTTTCTTTCTTACTATACTCCCACTTTTAGGAACATCTTCAAGTTTTTCAAACAACGAATCGGTCCATAACATGTCCGACTTTATATGTAATTCTCGTGCTGCGCATGTCGCTTTTTCTTCCATTGTTTGTTAGACAGGGTTACCCGTCAACCCAATTCCCACAAGGGCCCAATTTAACATTAGATTCGCTGGTGGAAACATTTTAATAAAAAGAAAAGATTATGGGGTAATTTTTTAGAAGCATTGGAATCAATAAAATGATGAATTCTTTTTTACTACTAGAACTTAAATCAATTGACGGAAAAATTGGGGACGACACGTTAAAGGAACTAAGAGCTATCATCGATATGAAAAATATCGTTTTATCCTTAACACCAATCATAAAAATAGCACTAAAGGAAACACAGTCGTCGCAAGTAAATAACCTAGACATTCGAGATAATAATCTTTATCATGAATCGAAGCAAAATCGTCAAATGGGTCTGCCAAAATTCAAAATATTATTTGGACCTGTTAATAATATTGAACCAATCTACACCGATGTAAGAGCAGAAATTAAAACAACTACAAAATAATCTATTTATACCAAATCGTATCCTTACCCGCAATAAGCATGAGGTGAAGTAGAAAAACATATCGCTCAGCTATTAAAATATGGAACTATCCAAAGATGGGCCTCCAAAAGAAAAGAAATGGACGCTTCAGACAATAAGGATGGATATCGATTATAAAAAATTGAATACATATATCGAATACTCTTGCAAATTAGGGGAAATCAAAATTCTTTACTACAATCCACTTCACTTCTGGGTTTTATCAAATCCAGATGAAAGAAGCGGACATACCTAAAACATCATTTTCAATTTAGACATCTGTTCAACAAATTTCAAAAGATTTACTTGTGGGTGTTTTCTGTAATGCTCATGGTCCGTTCTTTCCAGGTAATCGTTCAACAAATCCCAATGAAACGTTCCGGTAAGAGACCATATCTTGTGCATTCCAGAAAACCTACGCACATAAAACCCGATTTTATATTTGAATTTAAATAAAATAAAAGTCAAACGGTGCGTTTTATTAAAAAAAAAAACATTAATTCAAAAATATACGCCGTTCACTACTGTCATACTCCGTTATACTACTACTCGTCTATTTTCTCCTTTTAAACCTTTTTATATCTATATCTTTATACACCCTTTGTTCGTTCTTCGTTGATTTTTTTTTTGTTACAGGGTATTCCCGCTTCAGTCGTCCATCATGCAACCAGAGATGTCCTCATCGCTGTCGTCATGATTTCCTATTTCTTTTAAGGTTTTCTAATGTACACCAAGGTTTTAATCGATCTGAACTGCATACACCATCAAATTTTCGCTGAGTTTGTTCGGCTCCTGGAACGTCAACAATGTAATATCTATCGTGACCAACCGCTTTATCAATTAAATGTTGTACCACTTGAACTCCGCCTTCTCACTTTACAAATATCATATCACCTTCATTGTATTTATGAGCGGCACAGTGTTCTTTATCTCTCATAAGCTATTGTCAGCTACAATTTATTTTTTAATCTACTTCGCGGTTCATATGTTAAGATCAGCCTTTGAGGTGACAGTTTTATTGTGTCATTGATCATTGTATTTAATGCCCACTGTATATTTTGAATATTTGTGTCCCATTTCCTATCGTCTTCTCCAACCTTTGCTCGTAACATTCCCAAGATAGTTCTGTTGTACCTTTCCCATTGGCCGTTAGCTCTTGGCGTTGCGGTAGCATTCAAAATATGTTTGATATTGTCTTCCGAACGATATGTTTCTAATGACCGTGATGTAAACGTAGTGCCACGATCACTAATTAATCTCGTTGGAACTCCGAAATGAGTAGTCCTTGAGCGATATAACTGGAGTGGTATTCGTTGCATTACCTTTGGACGTTTTCGGGAATGGACCCAAGTGGTCCACATATGTGGTGCGAAATGGTATAGGCGTCTCCTCAATAAGATAGATTTCACCTCCTTTGTTCCACCTTTCAAATTTGTATAACATCATTCAAAACACGATGAAATATATTTATTTACATATCCCCTTTTCGAGAGAACCAAAAGTGTCTGCGAATAAATTCAACCGTTTTTTCAACGACCGGGTGTCCCATATCGTCGTGATTCACTTTAGCTATACGCCACTTTAATGTTCAGGTCACAACCGACATTCGTGTATTATGTACAAGTCGGTACAATTGTTCTTTATATACCAATTAGCATGCCTCTGTCGTTCATCAGAATTATTTGGTTTTCATCTTATAACTTCGATGAGTTTTTGAATTTCGCCGTCTAAGCCTTGCTTCAATCAATTGTGCCGTCGTCAATTGTGTTTCGGCTAAGTGCGTCGACATGATGCATGTTCTTTCCACTTCGATAAACAGTATTAAAGCTAAATTCAGCCATTCGCAACCACCACCTTCCAACTCTTGAAATTAAATCCTTTTTCGTAGCGTAAGTCGTCCGCTGCACAATCCGTGACCATAGGAAATGGCTTCCGATTAAATAAATACGGAATCTGTGAAGCGCTTCAACGATCGTAAACGCCTCCAAATTCATATGACTGATATTTGCATTCGTTATCTGTTGTCTGGCACCACAGGTTTCGTTTCACCTTTTTCGTCCCTTTGGAATAGTATAACGGCGAGACCTTTGGAACTTGCATCGTTGCACACCTCATGTTCCAACTCCGGATTATACAACGTCAAAATATCGCGGCTTCTCAAATTGCTTTTTAATGACTCGAACGACGTTTTGCTCGTTTGTCCAGTTAAAGGATTCATTAGTTTTAGTTAGCCGCGTTAACGGTTCATCGATAATTGAAAAATTCTTAACGAATTTTCTGAAATAACTTGCTAATCCGGTAAATTGTCGTACCTCATGCTTATCTGTAGGTGTTGGAAAGGTTAAATTTGCATTAGTTTTGTTTTATCCCGGTCGTACGCCATGCGAATCAATTTCGTGGCTAAGAAATTCAACTTTCTCCTTGAAAAACTGACACTTCTTTAATTTTAAAGTTAATCCTCGTTGTTGTAATGCTTTCAATGTGTCCCGACTTTTCCATACCTTCCTGGATGGTCGTGCTTGGTATGATAGTATCATCCAAATAAACGATCACATCAGCGTTCATCAGTTTTTGGCAAACAGCCGGAGCATTTTTTAGCCCAAAAAGCATCCTCAAAAACTAGTAATGCCTATCTGGCATCACGAAAGCTGTACGATATATTGATTCATCGGACATTGTAATCAAAGTATAACCGGACGCTAAATCCAGTACAGTGAAATAACTACAACCATACTGAGTCGTAATAGTTGATCTTCCATAATCGGAACGGATACTGATCTCGTACCGTTTTATTATTCAATTGTCGGTAATCAATACACATTCGTTCATCACCGTGCTTCTGTTTAACTAGGACGACTGGACTAGCATAAAGGATTCAGATTCACATAATATTTTATATTCCAACAATTCTTTTATCATTGTTTTTACTTTTTCGCGTTGAGATAGTCTATAAGGCCGATATTTAACTTGTTCGTCATTATTTAATTTAATTTCCATTTCAACATCCGTTTTCTCAAGTTCAGCCAATAGAATCCTTCATTTCAGCCAATAGAATCCTTCGTTTTGTCCATTTGAAGAAATGCCATTTAAACATCACATCTTTCTGCCATTTCCAAAGTTCGATTAACCAACAAAGTATCGCTTATGTTGAAATTTTGAAATTTTAACGTCATTCTTACGGTTGGTTTACCTATAAACTTTTGACCAATTAGATATTATGTATTTAAATATTGGTCAGGAACAATAAGCAACTCAATCTCATCGGCAACTTCATTAATTTGAACCCTCACTCGTATCTTCTCGTTGGCAACCACACGGCCACTTGCAAATCCTTTGACAAACACGTTACATTTCAAGCCTCACGTTACTTTCTCGTATCACTGAGCAATGACTTCCCCTATCAATGAATTCCAAAACTTTCACGTTACCCTGAACCATTACAGTTTTGATATAGGAACACGCACCGTCAGTTGTTAATCTACCATTGAAATATTGTTGAGTGCCAGTTGTAGTGGAGCATTTTGTTTGTCCCCTCGGATGAGCACGCGAACATTTTTTACATGTTCTCGTCTCTGTGGTTCAGGACAATTTATAGACAAATGTCCTGGTTTTAAACAATTATAACATTCATATGTCCTAGCTGGACGAATTTCGTTGGATGCTTCCTTGTTAACTGATTTTCCCGGCGTATACTTATATTATTTTGTATATTCAGCCGATACGAATTGTATTTAGCATTTATTAATATATCCGTGCACTCTGAGCACTTTCTGGCTGCATGCTCGAATGCCACTAGATACGCTGACGCAATTTATCCACATTAGCTACTATTTGTGTACGCAACGATGTACTTAGCTGATAATCATTCAACCCCAAAATTTTATACTTTATTAAGTATTCCTCATCTGAAACTTTACGTGGGCCGATGGCAAGCATTTCGTAATAATATTCAATCAACGTTTGGTCTCGTTTGCAAATTTTTTGATGGTAACTTGTCGTGTAACTCTGCTTCGTTCACATGTGAATTAAAATGTTTCATCAATTCAGCTCAAATATTCTCCACTCAAAAAACACGCATTCTACTGAATTAAACCATAATTTGGCCGATCCTTTTAGTTTATTCCCAATTGTTAACATTATAATTCGTTCATTTATTTCATAAACATTCATCAACGATTCAACTTTTTGAACGAATTGGCGATCTGGCCTTGCAGGATCAAATTCAGTAAGTATATCGAATACATCGCGGCACGGGGTGTAAGGTTAAATCGATTTTGACAATTACGATAGTTGGTATCTTCCTCCGGGAATGTAGTACGTTGATCGTCGTTCTCGTTTGCTTGGTAACGCTCAATAAGCAATTTCTCTCACTCTAAAAAAATATATTCGCTGTGCAAGTTCCGTTAAATTTCGCTCGTAAATAACATTTAGTAGATAACACAAAAATTCGTTTTATTAAAAAAAAAACATTAATTCAAAAATATACGTCATTCTCCAGTCTCCACTGTCATACTCTGTTATACTACTACTACCGATCCCAGAAAACGTTCGATTATCGTTTGTCCCGTTACGAGAACGAATTACGAAAATTCCAGGAAACCTACCCTCATGCCAAACTTTTGGAATTTGTTGAACATATTATTTCTTAATTGTTGCACTTGTTGCAAAAACCTATTGATTGTCCAACGTTTATTGCATGCAACAAATTAGGGATTTTTTTGGGGACATATTTCACTTGGCTCACTCAAGACAACTCCAATGACAACTGTGTATTTTGTGTCAATAGTAAATGCAACCAAATTTAATAATAATTTTGATTTTTCTTACATAAACCAAAACAAACATTTGGTGTTACAATGTTGGTAACTATATAGTATAAACATACTTACCTTAAAATTACGGTTTGCCCAAACCAATAAAATAACCAGAAGAATCAAACATATAAAAATTAAATCATTTTATTACATTTAAGAAAATTACTTAATTTAATATAATTTATATTTTGAATTACAATAACTTTAATTTATAATTATAGATTTAAGTTTATCTTTATACATTTAAATTACTTAATCTACTTTATTAATTTGTATCGGATCACCTCTCATCTCTAAACTATTAATAATTATATTAACCGTAACAGAGACAATATTTATGCTCAACGATATATTTTGGCCAAGGTTAGCATTCCTATGATGTTTCTCTTTGTTTATATCCAAAGGTCCCAAAAATATGCATACAATACATTGTAGAATCTATACATAGATTTAATAATTTATTTAAAAAAAAGTGTTTCGTATAATTTTTAACCGTGCATTTTTGTTAATAATAAAGCATACACAAGCATCCATCACCAAAAAAGCGCTCGCATAAAATGTTTATATTATTTACAAAAACTTATTCAGTAATGCGAACAGCAGGATCTAAACCAAAATTCATTTTAATTACGTCACAGCACAGTGCCACCATTACAAATGCTAATGCTACATGGTTTAAAGCGTTTGCGATCGTTCTTTGCCGCTCGCCCTTCTCAACATTCACCAGGGACATGACAACAGATAATATGCCTGCTGACACCTATCGGATGATAGATGAATGTATAATGTATTATTCTTTAATTTTTTATACTAAGTTGATACAGGTCTATTATTGGGGTTTACACATTTTTCTAGGCAATTTTAATACAAAATATGTTTATTGGAGTTTAGTCAACGGATAAAAAAAGCAATGTGGCTAATATGTCGAGAAAAATTAATGCCTTTATACCTAAAGAAATATATGTACGAAAAAGAAGTTTATATAAACAAAATCATATCATTTATTTAATTCTGCTGCCATCTATAGTCAAAGATCGGAGTTGTCGACATAAATTGACGTCATATAGCAATGACGCCATTAGTATTCTAGGTGCAATGGTATAGATATAACAATGAAGGACAATAGTAGCTAATATGTAGTTCTATAAACTATGTTTCATCCTTTTCTGGATGAATTAATCGCAATGGCTGTGACGAATGTTCTATCCCGAAACCGCTAATTACAACATTAATGATAGAAATTAAAAATATAAATATAAGAATGACATCGTTTAGCACAATTGCAGCTGTTTGATCCTTTTTTCGATTGATGTTTAAACTTCCAATTACAACAAAAAGAATTCCGACAAGCATCTACAAATACATAAAAATTAAAAAAATATACAAAGAATTGAAATTTTGAGAGTAAACAATTGGGTGGGATTTTCCAAAACTCATATTTGAAAATGATTAAAAATCAAAATTATGGCTTTAAACTTGTTTTATCTCATTCATATCGCACGATACCCTAAAAATTGGATTTATATTCCATATAGGCTTTTGAATCGAATAGACATTATTTCCATACACCGCAACCGCAAAAATGGTAAATTCCTTAAACTAAATCCGAATAGAAAAAATCGAGTATTCTAAAAGGATAAATTGTACATTGAATTGAATCATTTGTCACATTAGATCGCCACCAGATATTGGGGTAAATGTTACTCCATGAGCCTTGTAGAAGTCAAGTCAATCTTATCTAGGATGTATGAAATTACATTTTGTTTCACATATGACGGAAATTATACTTCAGGCGATATGGGCTTCAGTGGCCCTATTCAAGCTTTCCAATGGAATAGGGAATTGGGAAAAATATGTTCATAGCATTTTTGTCTAAATTGTATTTTTCTGGCCTACTGAGGGAACATGATTGGTGTTAATATTTTCGAAACAAAGTTAAATGGGAAAATATTTTTCCCTACAAAAATTTTATCGAACAAAAGTTTCCCAAACCACTTTGTTTTGAAAATTTTTGCACTAAACTTATTCTTTCAGTAGGCCAGAAAAATATAATTTTAGCAAAAATGCTATGAAAATATTTTTCCCAATTCCCTATTCCCAGGGAAAGCCAGAATAGGGCCACAGATATATAACTTGAAGGTCAATTTTACATGCTGTATAAGATAGCGGAAACTTGACAGCGGAAAATAAGAGATAACGCTACTCGCCGCAAGTGGCAGCACTATCACTAAAGAGTATTTTTTTTGTTATATAATTACCAGCGGACATTTTGTATTCATTTTGTATCTCTTTTTTCACTAAATCAAACATCTCAGAAGAAAAAAATATTAAAAGTGATCCTTAAAATGGTAAATTGATTGATCTACGAAGTAAAGGAACTCGGTAAATGAAATCTTGAAATTTAACATATTCCGGCTTTCCGCCATTTCTTAACAAATTACAATGAATTTTTTAAAGTAGTATTGATCAGGGGCTTTAAAGTAAGTTTTGGACCAAATTCTAGGATCTGTTCGTACTGGACTCAACTGGCCATTTCATAACCAGTCCTTATGAAAAATGGTTTCTGTACATTTTACACGATAGAAATTAATTTTAAACTGGAGCGAACTCGGCTATTTCTTAATTAAATTTTGTAAAATTTTCATCGCATACAGGGACAATTCGGAACAAATTTATGGATTAGATTTTCACTAGAATTTATTTGATTTTCTCCGGCCATATAAGTTATTTTCAGTTTTTGGCCAACATCTCCAAAACTTCCACCCATACTTTCGATTCTTTTTCTAATAGTTAGGTCATACTAAGTAAATTTGAAAAATTTGGGGAAAATTTATGAATTCAAATTTTCACAATTGGCCAATATATTATATAAAACAATTTGGCCGGTATATATAAAATTCTAATCCATAAATTTTAAGAAGGCATTTGACTAGATCAAATCATTTTTGGTGGATAGATAGCAACAGGTTAAGTTCCGAGTCCAATGTTGATTCGGGTGTCCCTCAAGGCTCTGTTTTGGATCCTATATTCTTTCTAATATATATCGACTATTATTGTAATTTGGATTTCAGTGCTAAAATTGTTGCGTTCATAGATGATGTAGCATTTTGTTATATTGGCTCCCCTTGAAATATGATTCTTTAATTTTACGGAAATGACTTTACCCACCCCCCCCCCCTCCCCCCCCCCCCCCCCCCCGCTCCCTCACACTCAAAGGTTCTTAGTCTTAAATCTAAACTAATGTTTTTCAACAGAAAAGACTCTTTAATTATAAAAGAGTCTATTATTAGTCATTCATTGTTCTGTCAGTCAAGGTGCAATAAAAACTGTTTTACTATCATATAATTTTTGAAACTACCTGTGAACATGGCGATTTCACATATCTTGGTATTACACAGGACCGCGGGTTGAAATTTAATTTACAGGTCGAGAAGTTAAAAAATCACTATATATTGCGTTTCGGAAACTCTATGTTCTAGGTTGGAATATGGTATTCAATTCTAGGTTGGAATATGGTATAACTGTGTGGGGAGGTGTATATTTGAGTATTTTAAACCACTGATGACCAGAAGAATGCTATCCGGACCATATATAAAAAAAACATAATGGAACATTCTTTCCTATTGTTCGTAAAGAGTAGCGTGCTCCATCTTCAACATTTATAACGGGTTTTCCAGTAGGGACATCACAATTTTGTATTTTAATACGAACACACCGTTGAGCGTTTTTCATGATCTGTCAACGTCAAAACGACAGTCAAGGTTAACATTTTTATCATGGTGAAGTTCATGATCGAGCATCGTTTGGAAATTATTAATAATTACGACCGCAATTCAGAGTCGGTGGTCGCTACTTTAAGAGCATTTACTTCAATTGTCAGGCTGTGCATGCTATAGTGGATAAATTCGATTCAAAATATTCACTATTGGATGTTTCTGTGGCAATGCTACAACACACCAGTCGATGTACCAAAAATATCGTAACCGTAAGTGCTTCAATTCAAAATGAGCCAAATCAGTCGTGTCCACGCCGTTCGCGGGAATTGGGAATCTCTCAACCCACATTGTGGCAAATTTTACGTAAACATCTTGGTTTACACCCTTACAAGATCAAATTAACTAAAGAACCAAAGCGTGAAGCATCTTCATCATTTGAAGTGTTGAAACTACGTTTAGGCTCTGCTAAAGTTTTTGAAGAAAATCCTTGAAAAATCATATTTAGCGATGAAGCTCATTTTATACTTAATGACTTTGTCAATAATCAAAATTGCGTTACTGGATAGCAACAAACCCACATGTGCTTCAAGAGATTCTATTCGATCCACAAAAAGTGACCGTGTGGTGTGGATTTCATGTTACGCCATGTGGAAGATTATGTTTGGCCAGAACTGGACGGACTTCACATTAGTGATATGTGGTTTAAACAAGATGGTGGTGGTGATCCGACCGAATGGCCATCTCCCTCATGCGAGTTAACGCCGATCGATTTCTTTTTATTGGGTTACGTTAAATCGTTGGTTTATGCCAATAAGCCAACAACGTTAGAGTAGCTCAGGGACAATGTTGAACGCGAAATTGCCAACGTTCCAGTCGATATTGTCGAAAGAGTGGTGGAAAATTGGCTCCAAAGAAGCCATCCATGCAAACGTGCTCGCGGTGGTCATATGAACGAGATCGAATTCCATAATTAAATGTAACATGTGTACTATACCTGGGATAATTGCAGCTCAATACCTCATTGATGAAAAGCAACGGTCATTTATTTTGAAGCAGCGTGCTTATCGACAGTGTTTTAATGTGCGATTTGTACCATCTAAACCAACAATAAACCATCTGGTTGCAAATTTCACGGGTTTTTTGAGAAATTTTGGGAAATTGGTCTGATTTTCACGATAATCAAATTTTTCCAAAATCATTGATGATGGTATATTAAGAGTATATTTTCCCGGCCAAATTTTCAAACTAAAGTTCTAATTACCTCGTATCCTCTAGCACTTAAGTTTATAAAAATTAAAAAATACTACAAAATAAGATTAGCCTTCCAAGAGAAATTTGAAAATGTATTCAAATTCATGAAATGTCTAGGTCATCATAACCGATACCTGTTCGGAACTATCGATAGCCGAAACATTGAACTCTTTAAAAGTATAAACGTGACCCTGTGAACTTTACAATGATTTCCGTTATTTGATTGTTTTTACAATAAATCGGGTTCGTGACTTATTTGGGAATGTCAATATCAGGGTAAAATTCTAATTGGCAAAAATACCAAAATGTCCAAATTAGAATAAAATTGAAAATTAAAGAGTTTTAAATTTTGAAAACTACGGTGAAAATCATCATTTGTGCATCGTTTTCACAATACGGAAATTTCCCAACCTATCCGAATATATGAAAAAACCCGTGAACATTTCTGGTATAGACGGTATAACCATAAATGTAAAAACGTCTCTAGACTAATTAAAAATCATCATAATTATATCCCGTTTACCACACACAATGCGTTTTGACTGAGTTATCCGACCATGTGGGTGAATATATAGGATCGGTGAAATAAAATTTGAAAATTTATTCATATCCATGAAGCATCATAATTAAATCACGTTCATCCAGCACATATTGTTTTGATTTAGCTACTCAGTCATATAGATGAGACCCCGTGAACATCTCTAGGATCGAACATATAGAAGTAGAAACTCCGCCTATTTTAGAATTTAATAAAACTGTAGTAATTTATATCATAATTTTCTCGTGCTCATACCACATCAATAGGAAATTGTAAAATCTTTACATCGACACCACTCAAGGACTTCTCGAAAAAAAAAACACTGTAAGACAAATCCAATATGGACGAAAATCATACCACATACCAATATAAATATACTTAAGTGTCTCCTGCCTATTTTCGATTTTGCATTTTTATGATTTTTAGAAAATCCTCAGTCGAGCTCAACTACCAATTTGGACGATTTCCAGAAAAAAACCCAGACTAGCCCAACCCTTTTTATTGGAATAACACATACCAATTTAGATAGACCTGAGTGTCCCTGTCTGCATATATCGGTGGTTATGCTTACACATCCCCCCCATTAGATTTATTAATATTTATTTATTAATCCATAGTTTAATTACACTGTTAATATTTGAATACTCACTATTTATAAATTTGTTAGAAAAATTAATAAATGTGTTAAGAACTTCACACCAGATAGGAAATGAGTTAAAAATAATCTAAAAATGTTTCACCACAAGACAAATTCAAGTGAAAACGTTTATATTTTAACCTTCAGTCCGTGTTGTGGTGCTGTAGGCACCTCTCCCACTCTAGCCTGCAATTTTCGTACATTCGGTGAACCGAAGTGTATTTTGTTCAATAGTTCATTCGAAAGAGTATACTTCAAATATTATAGAACAAAGGAGAAATAGAGCCCACACCAAAAACAAAAAATCACAACCCTGTTGGAGATTCCTACGGCACCCATACATTTTGTATGGAAAGAAGCAATTTTTACCGTTTTTTGGGTTTTTCCACATTTATTTTTATGAAAATAAAGGAGAAACGATTTAATACATTTTAAAGTGTTCTTCATACTATTTTCTACTGTAACATGTCACCAGATGTCTGTAAAATTTGTTGACGCTAATTAAAAATGTTCGCAATATGTGTGGTTGCTATTCATTCAACAGTAATCATTTGAAGAGAGCAGAAGTAAGTAAAAATTATAAAAGATTTCAGTGTCAAGTTTTATTTTTTTAAATTGAATTTTGTTAGGAGGTAAACCATGGATAGACTCAATAAATTATTGAATTTGAGTGGAATCAGAGAATTGACTGAAGGTGAGCAGAAGTAGATGCAAGGACTGCTCGATTATTTGGGATACGATATAGAAGAAGATCCCCTGGAAGGAGGTAATATTGACGTTGTAGACGCACCAACTCACACAATAAGACCGATAAAAGATGTTGATTCTGAGGTTGAATTAAATGTGAATGGAGACGACATGGACTACGTATCTTCTGCAGATGAAACTTCTTCCGACGACGAATCTGAAGAAGATGAGGCCCCAGCGATGATGGATTTACACGATCAACAAATAATTGATGAAATAAATGGCGATGATGAATTGTACCTCGTAGAACAAAGTGTTCTGTTGCTGCTAACAGAGGTAAAAAATATATAGCTCAAAACAAAAAGTGGGAAGTGAAATGGTGGTCCAATGCGGAAGAAACCTAAAATAATAATTTGCAGAGTGGAGGCAAATCAACGAAACGCATCAAATGGTGTCTGTTTAGAAGTGGTGAGTAAAAAGTATGACGCCTTCAAGTTGTTCTTCAGTGAAGAAATGGTCAAATCGATTGTTGAGTACACGAATACAAAAGCTCAGGAATTTTATAGAGACTCAGCTACACATCAAGCTAGACCTTAATCGAGACGACGACGAGTGTGGACAGATACAAACGAATATGAAATGTATGCCTTTATTAGCCAATTGTTGTACAGTGGATCCAAAAAAAATCGGATGTTCACGCGATATATGGGAAAGGGATCTATCTTCTAAAATTTACAAAGCTACAATGTCGGCTGATCATTTTGAGCCTGAAAAGATTCTTACACTTTGATAATTAGCAGACTCGTGATTCTAGACCACGCAGAAACAAGTTGGCGGCCAACGGAACATTGTAGCAAGAATTCCTGCGTCAATTGCCACTTCCGTACCAACCGAGCAAAGAATTGACTATCGACGAACAATTGATAACGAGATAGAGTGGGTCGAGCAAATTGCACATTCAGACAATACATTTCCAGTAAGCCAGGGAAGATGGCATCAAAATTTTTTGGTTGGTGGATGCTTGCACTGATTATCCACTTGCTGGAGAAATCTACGGTGATGAAGAAGCTGAGAATGTTAGAGCCAACCAAGTTTCACATGACCTTGTGGTTCGTTTGATGGCTGGATACCTCAATAAAGGTGTCAACGTAACCATGAAACAAAACCCTTTTCAAGCAAAAAACAACATTGATCGGTACCGTTCGTTCGAATAAACCACAGCTGCCTCGTGAATTAACCGACGCCCGAGCAGTCCGTGAACTAGGCCAGTTCAACAGCGAATTGCGAACTTTAGAGAGGTGGCGCTGGTTAGTTATACGAACTGATCCTACAAAAATGTACTCGTGATGTCGACTACAAACGCAGGAGGCGAAATGGTACAAGATATGATCTTGGACTACAATACCTTGAAAGGTGGGGTAGACATCTTCGACAAAATAATACGTCACTATATTACCAAACGCCGATCGAACAGATAGCCGATGACTGTATTTTATAACATGTTGGATGTGGGTGGAAAATGCAAGCAATTCCTCCGTCAGCTTGCTTTATAATGAGTTAATTCCAACATTTGCAAAACCTTTTAAAAGGATTATCCGTAAAAGGTTACAATTATACTTAGATGATAATCAATTAATTAATTCTAATCAGTTTGGATTTTAGAGAAATAGCAGTATGCTTTCTGCATCTTTAAACTTATTAGAAAATATTTACAATAATCTTGAAGCCAAAAATGTTCGTCCTGTATTTTCATTAACCTATAGCCATAGCTTTGGATTATATAGAGCATGCCATTTTATTACAAAATTAAACAAACTTGGTGTTTGCGGTGGAGCTTTTTTATTGCTTGAAGATTACTTACTCAATCAAAAACATTATCTTCAATTGGGAAACTACAAGTCCGAAGATCTTTTTCTAAAATGTGGAGTACCTCAAGGCTCCACTTTAGGCCATTTATTATTTACAATTTACATCAATGATATTTTCTTACTCAATTTATCCGGCAAAATTCAGTTTTTGCGGATGATGCGGTAATTACCAACTACAGATAGAAACCGACTTAAACATCTTAAATAGTTTTTTTCTTGATAATAAACTTCATCTTAATAAATCCAAAACTAAATTCATAATTATCTCACTAAAAAAACTGTTTGAAGATTTTATGGAAATTTTTCTGGATTCGGAAAAATCTATAGAGTAGATAATATTTGTTAGCTATATGACTGAATCTTTGCTATAATTTAAACTGGACGACTCACATAAACTATATAAAGCAAAAAGTTGCGCTGTACATAGCTCTCTTTTGACGTATTGCGAAATATGTTCCAAACCAAGTTGCATTAAGCTGCTACTATTCATTTGTTCATTCCCATTTACTTTATTTGATTCAAATTTGGGGATCTGCAGGTAGTACTAAAGTCAAAGAGTTACAAATCTATTAGAACCAACCTTTAAAAGCACTCAAGGATATTGACATAAGAATACCAACGATTTTCCTCTATTCTAATCGTCACTTACCAATATCACAAATGGTAGAATATGAACTTGTTGTGTAATAAAGGGTAATAAAGTCATGTATAAAATAGAAGTAATAGTATTTTAATTACTAATTATAATATGTATAACCAAACGCGCTAATAGATCTGGGGTGTTGTAACATCACTTTTTTCGATGTTTATCGAATATTGTATCGAAGCTTTTTGAGCTTCGTACGTAGTTAAAATATCTCGCACTCCACACTCCGCGAGGTCTGAAAGACTGGCCATACTGTACACGCCCAAATACCAAAGCGTTCTGTATGATAGTGCCGAATACGAGCATAGGAAGTTATCTAAAGTTTCTTCCTCCTTTTCGTCCATGCAACTTCTACAAAATCATTCGTCTGTAGACCCAGCCTTCTCGCATGTTCCCCAAAAAGGCATGGTCTTGTCAGTTTTGGCAAAACCTGCTCACAGAAGTCTCCGGCTGCTACCTTGCCGTCTAGAGAAACATGGGTCCACCTGTGCAGAGATCCGTATACACAGGGGGTCTATTATGAAATTTTCGACGCGCGTATTTTTTTCGACAACGTCGACAGTCGACAACGTCGAAAATCGCTATTATGAATTTTTTTTTTCGACGATGTCGAAAAATGAAATTAATTATTTTTTATGTGAAAATTTAAATTAATTATTTTTTATTAAATTTAAATTAATTAATTAAAATTTTATAAGTTTAAATTATTAATTTATTTTTACTAACAAACTTTTTTTATTTCTCAACACTTAACACTTTTCTTTTATGTACTCGACACCTCAAGAGCTGTCGTAAAATAGTCGACGTTATCTAAAAAAAAACGCGTCGAGTATTTCATAATACCAAATTTTCGACAACGTCGAAAAAAAAACGCGGTCGAAAATTTCATAATACCAAATTTTCGACAATGTCGAAAAAAATACGCGCGTCGAAAATTTCATAATACCAAATTTTCGACAACGTCGAAAAAAATACGCGCGTCGAAAATTTCATAATAGACCCCCAGGTAAGGCTTAACATAACTGGAGGTCGGCATACTTAGTTTAAACAGGACGCTCATTTCAAATAAGATACAAAAACACATCAATGATATAACTAAATTTAAAAAAAGGACATAAAATCAAGTTTCGCACAACACAAAAAAACTGAAAATCATAGATATACGAAATTCAATAAAAATTTAACCAAGATCTTGGTAAACATTTTGGGCACAGTTTGACTCATGAGTCGTGAGACATTTGTATACTGTACGTATACAATCTTGGGTGACATTTGTTGGAATTTTCAAGAGGAAGAAGATCCCGAAGACGACACGAACGAATCAGAAAATTAAAATTAAAAAAGTTAAAATTTTAATTTTTAGGAAAAATTAAGAAAAATCCCCATAAAATCAACAGAATCGATTTTTCTTTTAAATAGTTTCTATTGTATCTATATTTGTCGATGCGATGTTTATTCGATCGATGTCAATCGATTTAAATTCAATAAACGGATAAAAAATGATAAAAGTGTTTTTCGTCGAAATGAAAAAAAAAACACAAAAATGTGAATGTAGTTGTGGTTTTTCGGTCTTGATATGTTCGGCAAAGTTGATTGTCTTGGCTTGCGCAACAACTTTGCTGAAGGAGCAAAACGAAAATCTTAATGATTCAAGAGCTATCAACGTGAAAATGAGTGTATATTTTGACAAATTTTTGACTCGCGATATCTCAAAAATGGGGACTAACTTTGAAATGGAACTAGCACCATTGAATTCAGCATACTTGAATTAAGTTTACCCCCTAGGTGCCCAGTTTGTCACAAAAAAAAAGTTTGCGTTTCAAGCACAGTGCTATTATTTGTTTACTAATAGAAATTAAAAAGCAGTCAAAAAGGCTTCTTTGAGCAATCTAGTGTTAATATTTTCCCCAAAATAAAAATGTATGTTTTTCGGAAAATAAAAGTAATAAAAAAAATCCATATCGTATATCGCATCGCCACTGCGAAGAAGCGGAAAATGGGATATGACATTTTCACACATACGGAAACACCGGTGGTAAATGAAAACTGGCCCAAACAAAGAAATGTTGAGCCAAAGTTACAACAAAAGAATTGTTCGTTTTGCATCAGAGTAAAGAAAAAGAACGCGAAAACCACCAGTTCTTGCGACTACTGTCGGAACTGCATTTGCGAAACTCATCTCCGGAGAATTTGCTTCGACTGTGCTCGTCCAGCCGGTGAAGGAGAATAAGATAAAATCCAGGAACCAGGAACTCCGATTGCAGGTACCACTCCAAAGAGGCCACGTTAGGAAAATTGAGTCATTGCTACTCACTTTCAAATTCAATAGTGAATTATTATTCAATATTAAATATCATACTTGCTGTCCCATAACTTGCTTTCCCATAACAAAATATATGGGGTGCTACAGGCACCTCCAACACGATCTGTAACATTTTTTGACCAACACGGACTGAAGGTTAACAGTGTATATTTTTTTTTTGTATTCGATTTACTCAAAAATTAAAATGAAATAAGTGAGTCTTATAAGAAATGTTTTAACAGTGTGGTTTTTAATACATGCTTATGTTTGTCATAAAAACGGAATTCTCATTATGAGGTGATCTAATAAAATAACAGTAACATTCTATCTAGTGTAAGTGTTTGTGTAAACTAAAGAAATTAGAGAGAACGAAACAAAAGTAAAAGTACTTTTACATAATAACATGGTGATGGTATAGGCACCCGCTCCACAGTACTCGTAACGTACAAATGGTAAAATTTGGAGTTTCTTTCACAACCTTGTCATTTTTTTATTGCCTATAACATGACATTGATTTTAAATAGAGCTCAACCAATAAACCCCTATACATTGCAAAATGCATAGCATCCATTATTAGGCAACCGCAAAAATGAAACATTGTTTACAATCTTGGTTTAAAATTTATCAGTTTATTTCATAGAAAATATTGCCTATCATTAAAATACTGACACAAATTGATTAATTCTAAAGCAAAATCTAATTGAAAAATTTGCAGTTGCCATAGCTTCGTTTATTAATAGCGCATTATCAGGTTCAGCTAATATTATATACCATAACTATGTGAGTCAAGAAATTGAAATGCGTAAACGGCCTCACCTAAACTCGTAAATCTAAAAATTTCATTGCCTAAATTGATTATGACCATAGAGTACGGGCAATGTTCAATCGGCCATGAATTCCACGATATAAAAATATTGTCTGTTATTTGTTATACAGCTCAATTGTGACATGTAACAATGAAATCTTTGCAAATAATAATATGTTTGTATGGTAAATCATAGACCATGAAGGATATATAATCGACAAAAGATAGAAAACATCAAAACGTAATGTACACAGTGTTACACACTACACACCACGAAAGAATATCGATTAAATCACAAAACAAATTATTTACCTACTGTATATACAGTATAAATAAGGAGCAGTCACAATAAAATTATAAAAATAGAAAGCGAGTATGATTGTACGATTCGATTAGTATCTCACGCTAAGCGGATCAAAAGCAGAAATTAGTAAATTTATTCCCGAAATTAAAAATGATATCCCGGTTGTTATAAAATTTATAATATTTGCTGAGTTATGAAATTCGCGTAAATGTAGGCGGCAATCTCGCATTAAATTGAACGATAATGTTAGTATCCCCATACTGACCTGTATCAACCAACAACATAATAAATATACAATCACCATTATTAAAAAAAATGATTAATAATTTAATTCAAATATGAATTGGTTAGAAAAATCCATAAATCATTAAAATACTTACTTGAAGTATAATTGATACACTTATTAGCGTTAACATAAGTGTATAAAATTCATGTTTATGCCCAACTTGCAGGATATACTTTAATTGTGATGCATTTGCTGTTAGCAATGCAATATCCAGCATACCCTGGGCTATAGTTTTTTTCGTTGCATAACGATTTGCATCCATTGATTTTAGCTAAAAAATTAAATAAAATATTTTAAATAAAATTTTGGTTAAAACACACAAATAAATTTTAGCAATATTTACAAGACGATCACTATTCCCAGTCAGTTCAGCTATCACACCTGCCATTTTGTACACAATCAAAATTTTATTTATTTAGGCTATTCTCCTTAGTTACCATTCACAATACACAATGTACATTTACTAGTAACACTGTGTGATACACACCGATCTATTGTCTTACGTGTGCACTGTTCAACCGTAAACACTAAAATAACTACAAAAATTCGTTTCGTTTTTAATAACAACTAACTTTTCTTTTTGTTTTGTTTCGTTTGTGACTGGTACATTTTATAGTTATTCCGTTGCTTACAGTGCCGAGTATTTATATACAGTTTTAGTTCAGTAGTTTTGCTGAAACAAACGATTACTAAAAGTGTCAGCAAAAATTTTAACTGAGTTTTTTTTCCTAGAAACAGGTTTTTAAATGCCATTCTACTTGGGTTCTCCTCAATGAAACAAACCTTCAACCACATTACAAATCCCATGAAATTAAAACATCTTACGTACAACAATGGTATTTAATTGCCTTACCATTTTAATTGGCACTCCCAAGGGCACTTACTTTAATGTACAAAAAACATAAAAATTTAACCGATGCTATAAAGTTGCTGCATACTGTATGTAGTGATTTCCTATTTTAAACATTTTTATAAAAGAAAGTTAAATCAAATCGCGATTTTTTTTTTCTTTTATTCGCGTTTTATTAATCATTCAAACTTTGCTCTTATTCTTAACCATAGCGGGTCAGAAATGCAAACCAAATCATATGTCTGTTACACATACTTCTAAATGTGTATGCATATTTTCTCAAACGTATAACGGACAATAGTAACAGGCGGAAAATTTAGGAGTATGACTAAAAAATAATTTAATGAGTTTCCTATCGATTTTTGGTACCCGGAAAATAAACTTTGCACTTTTATTAAATGAATTTTGTAGAAATTTGATGTAGGTACGTGTATGCATTGCGTACTGCATTGTATTGATTAAAAGTTTTTTAGAGCTTTTTACTGATACAAACCTAATACAACTTGAATTTATTATTAAAGCACAATGTAAAAACCAAACATGTGTTAATTAATAAATAATAAATTTAGTTAACTGAAGTCATTCTGTATTGATTTATAAAATCATCGATATTCGAGGGGTTTGGTAGGTATGCATTATTAAGTTAGCTATAATGATGACTACCACAAAACAACAACAAAAACAATAAAGGTAGATTCAGCAACATAAACCCGTGTTTCAATAGTTTCTTATACTCATAGATATTTTCTGAGTTTATCTATTTAGAAAGATAACTTTTGGTTTTGTTTAAGATTAAGTTATTAAAGAGTGATCTTGACGTGAAGCTATCTGTGGGAATTAAGTTGGCACATCAAGTTAACCACCCGCTTTAACCAGACACGTGGTGCAGTGGTTAAAGCTTCAGCACTTGGACAGGAGGTACTGGATTTTTCTGCAGAAGTCATTTGCATCCAAACCCAGCCTTCTTAGTGTGATTAAGACCTATGGTGAGCTCAGGCCATACTTGCTTCACAACCCTACTAGTTGGATTGGCGAGCCGCCTAGTATTTGCCAGGGCAACTGCTTCCCTGTGGCTTTCTGCTTTCAGCACAGACACAGGCCTTCCTACACGTTCTCTTCCTGGTTCCAGTTGGAGAGTGGTACCGTACCTTGATAATTCGTCCACCCTGCAATTTCCCTCAACGTCTGAATGGTCCGGAACCCAGACCAACTGGATATTGAATATTTCACTTATCTCGTTAAGAGATGTGTGACAATCCAACGCCACACTTCGCCTCGCCTCCAAGAATGGCCGCCCGACTATCCACATAGATAATGATATCAGTCAGCGAAATTACACTATGCTTCAACCAGTTCATGACCTCTTCAATCGCTATAACTTCAGCCTGGTACACGCTGCAGTAATCAGGTAGACAAAAAGATAAATGTACATTCAATTCCCCCACAGAACCCACCAGCTACCACCCTACATCGAGCTTGGAGCCGTCGGTGAAGAATTTAACTGTCCCGGTCTCCATAAAGAGACCACTCTTCCAATCCTCTCTAGAGGGAAGAATAACCTTAAAACGCTTGCAAAAGCACAACAGAGGTGTTATATAATCCAAATTCACCAGGTCATGCATCACAGAATTGACTATAGATGACTGATCTTTTTGCAGACAATTCCACCCCGAAGTCGCTGATAGCAGGGCGGCCGTATTGAGGGCCATTTGCTTACCGATAATATCCAACGGGAGAAGGTACAGCATAACCTCTAAGGTACTAGTGAGGGTCGTTTTCAGCGCCCCACTAATGAGCAAACAGGCTGCCCTCTGCACCTTTGCCATCATGTTCCTGTATGATAATTTCTCCAAACCTGGCCACCATACACTCACAGGATTCAGCAGTACCGGCCATATAACTGCCGTGTGAAGCCAGTGCACCAGCTCCGGTTTCAAGCCCCATTTCCTTTTCGAGAAGAATCCCTAGAAATCTCACCTTATTACTAAGCACCAGCATAGCACCATTCAGACTTGGTGGAACCATTGCCGGAATTTTATACCTTCTAATGAAAAGGACCAGCTCTGTTTTAGATTTATTTATTTAATTATTAAAGTAAATCGATTTAGTACATTGCAATTATGATTTCAAATTTAAAAAAAGTATAATATAAAATATATCAAAAAAAAAATTAAAAAAAAACGATGAGTTAATCTCCAATCCACATCTGCCTGTCCAATCCGCAGTGATTGATAAGCATTTTCCATCACATCCCAGATTGAATACCCAGGTACTTCTCCGAGACGCTGTCGCTACGTCATCGACATACGCAGCCACACCTATTCTTTCCCCGTCCAGTTCTAATAGTAGTCCATTGATTACTGCATTCCAAAGAAGAGGAGACAGGACACCTCCATGGGCTATTCCCCAAACGACCCTTCACATTGTTGAAGGCGCCCTCGATATCACAAAACGCAACCAACAAGATACTTGAAAATCCAGTGACTTCTCAATTCCCCGAACTAAGGTATGTAATGCCGTATCCGCGGATTTACCCTTATGGTACACATGATGAGACTGTGTCCAGTTTCTGGGTACAATCTCGAACGAATATGGACATCAAGCAGCCTTTCCCTGGTTTCCACCAGAAAAGATGATAGAAATGTTGGTCTTAAGTTCTTACGGTTGCTGTGCGAGCTTCTACCTGCTTTCGGGATAAAGATCCCCTAGCCTTCCTCCATTTCTTCGGGATGTACACCAGCTTCAAACACCCTTTGAAGATAACTTCCAGCCAGCAAACAATCTCATCCAGACCACTTGATTTAAAGTGCTTAAACCTTTTAATAGCAAATTATATCTTCCGTATATTCGGGGAATCCTCTGTACACACAGTTAGACCCCGCCTCCATCCATAGACCCGCAGTCATCGAGAGGAACCCAGTCGACACATCCTCACTTTCCGGGAAGTTTAAATCAACAGATCAAGAGTCTCTTCATTAAAAACGATCCATTCGCCAACCGTTTTTATCAGATAGCCTGGAACAGCTTGACTGGTAGAGAGAATCTTTCTTAAGTATGAGGTTTTTGAGACTCCTTCCATTCTATCACAGAAGCGCCTCCACGAATTCCTTTGCGCCTTCCTTGTTTTTTTTTTTGCATACTCTGAGACATTCCTTATAGGTGTCCCAGTCTTGATTTTCTCTAGTTCTTTTCGCTCTATTGAAAGCAGACCCACAGACTTTTCGGCACTCCGCAAGTGCCAAAAACAGGTTTTTGTTTTCCCTCAGTTTTGTTAATGGGCAAGCTTCCCTCATAGAGGCATTGCAAGCCCTAGTAAGAGTATCCACCGTTGAATCCAGTTCACTACCCGTGTTGGAGAGTTCTGGGACTCTAGATGGAATGATGCCATCCGATACCTCCCCCCCTATATACACGCCACACCATCTTCCTGGGATTTATGAAGAGGTACTGATTTGTAATTTTGAGGTTAAGCTTAAATGTTAAGTAACGATGGTCAGAGAAGGAATGCTCCTTCGCCACCCTCCATTCCCTGATCATAGCTGAAATAAGTTCGGAGATCAGATAGTAACATCCAGAACCTCCTGTTTATTACTAATAATAAAGGTGGATTGAGGTTAGTTCTTAAAAAAAATCGAAAAGTAACACATCCCTGTCATTTATGTCCGAGCTACCCCAGATGGTATGCTGCGCATTCGCGTCGCATCCTATGATAGCTCCCACATTCATTCTTTCTGCGTCACAAACAAGTACCCTCAGTATATCTGGCGGCACTGGCTTCTCCCTGTTCATGTATGCAGCTGCAAGCCAAAATCTCCTCCCCTCCATCTCTATACAGACCACAGTGATATCTCCATTGCAATACTGCGGAAGTAAAAAAGCATTTATAATATTTTCCATCAGTATACATGATCTGCTCTTTTCCGTCCCACAAGTGTAAAATAGGGCGTACCTTTTCGCTCGCAGACCACAGATCTTGTTATTTTTGATCCAAGATTCTGCGATCAGAATTATTTCCTCCACTGACTTAGCAAGTCTGAGAAGTAGTGCCGCCTCTGTGAGGCCACCTTTCCCCCTCAGAGTCCGATGTGTCCCCTTTCCCCTGCTAAGGAATAGTCGGTTCATAAGTTCGTTAGTTTGTCCCTCTCTTGGGTTCGCCACTAACTGTTTTGTTTCCTCGGTGAGATTCCACTCTTCGCGCTTCCCTTAACAGGCTGGACCTTTTCCTTCCCTTTTTTCGGGGTGTGCAGTGCTCGGTTTTACTGCAACCTTGTCGTTCCTAAATAACTTAAGTGTGACTGAGCCGAAGCCGAAGTTTATAACCCCCTTGGTTTTTGACAAGGGAGCCAGGGATTTCTTATTGATCACCATAATGGATGGTCTGAAACATCCCTTGGACTCCTTCTGCTTTACAATCTTCCGGTTTCCTGTTGGAAGATCAGGATTGCAAAACTCGATAATCCTGAGGGAATCATCCAAGTTAGCGGGCTCCGTGGGAATCCAGACCATTGCTCTAGGTCTGTTCAGTATTTTTTCCTTGGTAACTCCCTGAGCTTGGCTCCTGGCCATACCTCGCCTTCCTTCTGGATTACCTTCCTGAATAAGAAGGCCGAACATTGATCAGCCGTCACTGATGCCATCTTGCATCTCTACAAGTTGGCGGTGGTCCCGGATGTTGTTCAAGGAATCTGAGAAAAACTAGGTTAAGTGCATTAAACTTCAACCTCAATTTTCCTCCAGTGATGCTCCAATCCTCATGGCTCTCATCCACGATGACGAGCACTAGCCCCACCCCCCCCCCTCCTTCACAATGTAGCAGAATAGCTTAGGTCCCTTTTGCAACTGTCCCACCTGAAGCTTGGCTGTTTCCTCTCGGCCTCCAAACGCCCATGATCCTCCTTGCTAAACCTCTGTCTTTTAGACCCAAGGTCCTCCTTTTATGCTTTCCTCACATCGGCAATGCAGTTCTTCACCCACTTAACGGATTACCTCTGTTCCTCCGTCCATTGCTCCTCTGGGACTGAAGCCAGTCTGTCCCAGACACGAAAGGCCGAACGCCTAGACCTGTATCTCCAAACCGAAGGGGTAATGGCCTTCTCCGACCAGTCTGATCACACTGACGGCTGAAGTCTCAGACCCGCCCCGTCCCCACCAGCATTTGAGAAGTGCTGGCTACTCCTTTATCTTTTTTTAAATTATTTTCCATATTCAAACCCACGAGTATCAGAGAAATGATGGTCCGCCCGTGCAGAGAACCGTATACACGAGTAAGGCTACATACAAGTGGACGGCGCCAGGTCCCTCCAGAGGGCTCCGTTCAGGACTGGGCAATTATTTTTAGATGCATCACCAGCCTGGCTGATCATCGGCACGGTTTGCATAACAACTTGATCCGACCCATCCGCCACCATTAAGCGTGACCCGCCCTACACCTAGGTTATTCATTTCATCCATTCTTGTTTCAAGAATGAGAACCTGTAGGTGATGGCGATTGTGAGGCTAATTGGCCTTAAAAGGTCATCAAATCCATTGGATAATTGAAACTTTGTTTACAAAAAAGGAAGAAAGTTACCAACTCGCGGTGATCCCGGCGCAACCAGCTCACTACGGTATATGTGGTGTGTTAGGCTTAAACTCGGCGCAAACTAGGCCGAGTTAAGGTACTAATCGCATCGAAAACCGGCCAGGCTGGGGGCCCAGAATAAAATAAAACTCAGTCTCCAACTGTAAATCCGGTTACCTGGACATTTCTTTCTCCACTACTCGTTGGACAAAACATTGATAAAACTAAAACCCGGATACACTGCGGACTGGTATGCAAGACGATCGAAGAAAACGGAAACAACATAGGACATTAGTCATTTGGCCTGAACCTCAAGACGTACTGAAGAAAACGTAACAGAAACACCAACTAGGATGGTTCCTCTAATGCAATTTCTAGGGACATAAGAACAAGCAAGGATGATCCTCTCGTATAAACCTTCAAAACCAGGAAACGAGCATGAAAAGGTCAATAAGATTCCGTTGGTTATGGAGGGAACGGACAGGGATTGGAAACGCTCCCATATAGGCTAAAAAGATTATTGAAATGAAGCAAGAGGGTTCGTGGCCTTCAGGCTCTCTATCGTTACCCTCGATAGCAAAGTAAATAGAGCGCTAGTTTCGTGAATCGGGGTCCCGGATTCGATTCCTAGTGATGACTGGGCATTCTTAATGGGTTATGTGTACGTTGTTATTTTCTATATATCTCAAGCCATAGTTATCAGATTTTCCGCATAAAATATGTTTCAAATATTCTACTTAAAAGGCAGAGATTGGAGGAGGAATTACAGAACCATACAAAGAGAAATAGAATGAAGTGAACTGTAAATAGCCCTTTCAATGAGGTGCTAAAAAAAAGAACACTTGGTGGTGGTTGTCATTGACAGAGCCCACGAAGATGAATAATATATATTGTCCAGCAATTGGAAGTTAGAGAAAGCCTTAGCACTTTCCTAAAAATTATGAGGGAAAACCTTGAACCTATTCCGGTTAGCCGGAGCATAGGGATGTACTGAAATCGTATCAAGTTGAAATCTTGTGCCCACCAACGGCATTCACTCTGTACAAAAAGGCTATAAAGAGCCTGAAGACTGGCCTGCACTGAAGACCTAGAGCAAGAGCTTGGATCCCAGTTGAATCCCCAAAATGAGCAATCCTCAACTGACGCCCGGTGGAGAGCTGACAACCTCATCATCATGGAAATGAGTGAGGAGGTGGAAATACTCTATACAGACAGGCACGGAGATGTCCACTGCAATGGATTACTTTGTGGATCCCTAAGTAAATAATAGTCAAAAAAAGGGCTCTTATGCCACTGTGGAGGAGGTTGACGAAAAGGAGCAAACCTAATGTTGATATTCCTGCAGATTAACCTCTATCACTCCACGGCAGCTTCGGCTGCACGCATGCTCAAACTAAGAACAGAGGAGAGAGACATTGTCCTAGTTTTAGAACCTTGGGTCAATTTTGACCAGTAATTGGAATAAGGATTCCTAAATATAATCTGTTATATATACGAAAAGAAGTTAGGTAAATTTCTTTCCTGCATTCTTGCTAAAAATAATCTGAATATCTTTCTGTTATCAAATTACAGAAATTTACATGTGGTCACAACAAGCATTGAGATGGATGGTCAAATTCTCTGGCAAATATCAGCTTACCTTCCACACTAAGGAAAAGATATCCCACCTCTCATTTTGGGAAGCTCATTAAAGGAGGCTCAAACCCGAAAAATTGGAATCATCCTGGGAAATGATGCAAATTCACACCACATTCTTTGGCGAACACTACTCCTTGATTTTATTCATAGTTCTAACTTATGTATATGCAATATTGCCTAAAATACTAGACCTTAAACTTGTCTCAGATGCCATTATGGATAATGTTTTTTGATCATTGTCTTCTTCAATTTGAATTGGAGACAAAACCCATCAAAAATCCTAACTACAGAAATAAGAGGAATTCACTACCTTTCGGTACCAGTTCCAATCCCCTGATTCATCACAAGAGCTTGGTGTCCTAGTGAACCTGCCGTCCGAAGCATACCAAAATAACATTTTCAAATCGAAAAATTATTACGATATCTTTTTCTATCTTTGGTTTAAAGAAAAGCTTTCCATCGATTCCCAAAATATTTCAGAAAGTCTCTGGTTATAATATTTCGAAGTATAAATGAATCCCTAGTTTTATTCTTTTAGAATAGTTGTAGTCAGGCCAACGGAGTTCGGACTCTTGCGCAAAAATATACGAGCAACATTAATTAGAATCAAGATTTAACTACTAATCAAGATTTTGCAATTTTTTTTCTAGATATATTAGATGCTCACATCCACGATGATTTTCAGAATTTTATCAAAATTCTGAATTGGCCAAACATGGCCAGAAACATATCATTATTTAAAGAACTGGTTTCATTTCCCAGGAATACCATTTGATATACTGTGAGATGATCATCGATCTCACAATGTCTTCATGTTAGAACTATCAATGTATAGTAGTGTATTTCAATTTTCAGATTTTTATCATGGTCGTGGCATGGTCGAATATGGCCCCAAACATGTGAATTGCATTCTTTAATGGATTTGGCAATTCAAGTGATTAATAATAAATTGAGAGGTCTAACTTAAAAACATAATGGGATTGAAGAGCGTGCAAAAAATCTAATTAGTTATCATTTGGCTTCAAAAATCTAAAACCGAACATCACATGTTTAGAGGGCCTTATAATATCGTAACTCATCTTTAAAAAAATTGTTAAACAGCAATTAAATGCTTCATTTGTAAATAAAAGGTAGAATTTAGAGAATTCCAAAATGCAAAAATTAAATTCAAATTGTTGTGGGAGTGACGAGTATGCATAGTAATAAAATTGGGTTAACGCACTAAACTCGTTTAGCCGATATCATAAAACTTTATCATAGTTTAGTACATCCACTTTGAATGTTTTCAATGTTGGATTTCCAGTAATCGATCATACCACAGTTTTAGTTCATATAATTACTGAAAAACTCGATTAATTCAAACATCTTCAAGTTGATGGAATACAGGGCCGATTCTGGCTACTTCTGGAAACGTAATAATTTAATTTTGAAAAGTGAATTTTGAGGTTCTGTAATTACCGTTCCAGTAAATTTCTCAATACAATAACCACTCGAAAAAATAAAGTATCCAGGTAATCATCAAGGCACAAATGCCAGCAAAATAGGCTAAGTGTTGGGATATAAGAGTTCAAGAATTGTAAAAACTAAAAATTAAAAGATAGAAAAGATTGTTTTGCGAATTTGTTGTACACAAGATAAACACGCATGATCTTGTGATATCCAGTCAATGGGAATATTACCATGAGGTACATATCATTTAAAGATGATTCTTTAAAGTGGTTAACTCAAATTATATTATGTGTATGCAGATTATATTCACTAATTAAAGCCCAGTATTTACTTACCTTAATAAATTAAATAACAATTTAAATGCAAGAAACACACGAAACAATTAAAAACACAAAACAACAAACTTTCAACGTCATTTTTAAAATAGAGTTACCGTAAGTACAGGGTTGTACAAACTAATCATAAAATAACTCGATGCGTTCGACCGCATTAATGCGATAACGCTGCTGGCGTATCAAACTTTTGGTATGTATTTAGTTGTACCTAGTTGCTTTGATATTTTATTATATTATATTTTTAATTAATAGGTATGTACATTATTTACATATGTATGTGTTAATTTATGTTGTATGAAAACATTTTTTGGAATGGAAATAATCCAGTAGTCGTATTTTTAAAAATCAGAAAATCATTAAAATGTTGACGTTTTATGTTTAGCGACCAATCTCATCCATAAAATGAAGAGTTAGTTTTTAAATTAATTTCTTTTTTTATGATCTATGGTGACTTCTTTTTTCCAAGTAGAAAACTTATTTGGTGATGTAAACATGATAAATTGAGGTCTGCCGAACGAATTAAATATATGAACGACTGTATCAACCGCACTTAACAGATGGATTATTTATTTACCACTTAACAGTTTGCTTTTCGCGAGAAAGGTTGTCCATAAATTATCAGGTTTTTTTACATTTCATTAAAAAATAATTACCAAGTATTCTGAATACAATGTTTTTTTCAGTTTTTAATAATTTATTCAATAATCTTTTTTAAAAAATTTATTAACGCAAAAACTGTCAAGTGGTTAATAAATTTATTTATTAACACTAAACCTACCGACATTTCATGTATACCTAATCCTACCATGAGCGGTCAAATGACCGCTTTAAAAAACATGTATTTTAGTAAAGTAGACTAGATATAATATAATTTGCTTTCGGAAATTAAACAATAAAAAAAGTTGTAAACATTGTAAAATAGGTTGTTTGTATATTTTAGGAAAAGATAATAAGCCACATGATGATAAAGTAACGTTGTATGCGAGAAATGTTAAACGAAATTTTTAAAACGGTCATTTGACCGCGGCATGGTAGGTTTAGTGTTAATTAATTTCAATTAATATATGTACTTTTATACCTTTTAGACAACTAAATAATTAAATAGCAAACGTTGTTTGTCTTTATCCATTTAATTTGGTTCATTTCGCTTTAAATTAAAGTAATTTTCATTTTTAAATTTGTTTTGTTATCAAATTAAGTCGGATTGACCGACTTATTCAAGATGGCACCAAATAAATTAATTAGTTTGAAATAAGTCGCTGTTTTGAAAACATCCTAAAAAATTATAAATAATGCTTGTGTATGACGCATCCCCTTTCCGGCAGAATGTTTTTTTCTTCAATATAAGCCCACCACCAGCATTATAATTTGATAACATATATTAACATATTAATTATTTGTTTTTGTTACCATAATAATTATTTTATTATTATTACACTTATTATTGTATTTATACACAAATGTGTATGTTGGTCATAAATACATATAACGACATGACTCTCTTTCGTACACGATATCTAAACTTCAATTGTGGTCGTAGGCCGAAATAGGGTTATATGCGTTGAAAATGTTGAATATAAAATCGATGGGGTACAGCTCTGGTTAAATTTTATTAATATTTTGTTTGTTTAGAAAATAAAGTCGATAAAATAATTAAAGTAATTAGTTCATTCTAAATTCGTCATTAAATAAAAATTCTTAATTAAAATATTTTTACTTACGTATTTTTATTTATACATATTTCCAACGATTTTATAAATTGATAAACTTTACAGTGGTGAATAAAAACACCATTTTCACCTCCATAGCTTTTATCTATATGGCACCACTAAAAAAATGGTTAAAAAATTTATGTGAAACCATTTGACAAACTTCATAATATTGTTGAACATAACCTAACTTTAAATCGCGTTTGTGCTTTGTGAATTTATATTTTTGTTATTTTTTATTTTAATTTAACTTAGTTTTTATAATTTTCTATAAAGTAAATACAAAATATTATATAAATTAAATATTGAATGTATTCAAATTAAATGAATTTACATATCTCGATACAAAATTGTGTTAATAAATAAAAATAATAAGAGTTTTTCTACCACCACAAAAAAAAGTGAAACTGCAAAGAGTTTTATAAATAATATAATGTTTATTAATATAAGGTAAGCGTTTTGTGTATGAAGATTGACAATTGAAATACAATAAATACGATACAATTTATTTGTGTTGTATTTAATGTGCATTTTATACGCTTTTATTGTAGAAATTCGATTGTAAATTATAAAAAAAATTCTTAGCTATTTGACAGTAGAATTTGTATGACATTTATGGACTATAATAATTCTATGTTGAGAATTTTTTTTACAATTTCATTCCAATTAAAACTCCATAAAAGTCTTAAAAATTATTGTTAAAAATTAACAACAATAAAATATGATTATTATATCATTTTCTCATATATACATTTTTTGTTTGTTTAATTTTAGATTTATTGTTAATTATAAATATGTACGATACACACCAGGAGAAGTATCATGACACACAAATAATATCGCTACAGATATTAAATTCGTTTGTTTTAGATAAACAAACGAAACAGAAGTTATTGTTATTGATTAAAACATAAATAAATAATTTATTAAAATTATTTATTTTATTTATAATATATTACAATGAGCAACTAAATCAAAAAAAATCACAAGCATAAATAAAAAGTTAAAAATAACGAAAAATATAAACTATAAAGAATAATAAATAGTCAAATAATTTTAATTTATAATTAATACCTTAATTAATTGATATAAACAAATAATATCATAAACGTTGTTATAATCAACAATAATTATAAAACGATAGAGTTAATGTAAAGTGTTTAGCAAAATGAAAGTATTTCAAATGCAGCCGTCTCTTCAATATAGAAAAGTGAGTACCGTTTATATTTTACTATCGCTATAGCCAGTGGTTGGCACATAGTCATATTATAGTGTCCGCAATTTCAGTTCACGCAAATACAGTGTTTCAATCGTAACCGAATAAATGAATCAGTGACACTACAGTCCAACAGAAATTTGGTTTTGAAATTGCGTCAAGGTGGTTTAGTGAAGTTTAATAATAATTTGTGTAGTTTTTTTATAACTAGGTAGCATCTTTTCTAAACCTTGCCCTCTACACTGTTCTCTATAATATTTACCCAAATTATTATCGAGCATTCCATTTTTTGCATTACAAAACATCTTAATTTTTATTTTCAAGATTTTTTTTTTGTTAATCCTTTTGCTGAAAACAGTATTACAACATACTATATTATCATAACCGTTATGTTTATCAAAGAACACCGCGTTTGGGTTTTTTTGGATGAACAGATAGTAAAAGATACTTTGTAGTTTTTATTGTAGGTTTCTCACTTAATCCGTTTCTATTCCATCTAAATAGTAGTTGTTTCTGTGCAAAAGAGAAATGTTAATAATTTTAATTCATTGGGAGGGTCATTGATAGTGGTTTGAGACATTAATTTCGTAAAAAAATTTATTAATTAGCTATTACTTGTTTAATAAATTTTCTTAAACCTTTCCGGTTTGGAATTTCTGTTTCGAGCATTCTCAATATCGCAACGATATAACTTCATAACTCTTAAGTTGCATTTTTATCGATTGTTTGATATTCGAATATTATTTGCTAGAAACACAACTTACACGTAAATCCCACAAATTTATTAAAGTAATCGGATTAAATACAATTTAAAATTTTTGTTTAAAGACATTTTTGTACTTACAAAGAAAGGCCGATAAATTATTAGGAATTAGTATTATTAATTTAGTCAAATGAGTTTTCTAATAAATTGGTAAAAAATCCAAATTTATTATTGCCGAAATATGAATACTGTTTAATAAAAGTGTTAAAATGTGTCACGTGAAAATTTGGCATGTAGGGATTTTTAAACTTCGCATTTACAACCTTACCTAATAATGAATGCTTGAAGTAGATGGCGTACGTTTTAGCTTAACATGTTAAAACAGTAGCTATGCTTAGAACAAACAGTCATACTCGTCAACCAATATTTATGGTTGAGGATATGCATAACAGTATCAAATACTAGAGGAATAGGTAAGATGAGAGTTCAGCCTCCAAATATATAGTATTTTAAATATATAAATCTTATTTTCAATTACTTTACAAGTATAAATATCGTTCCTTCCAGAGATACAGCGACAAGATATAACGCCCGTCAAATTAAAATACACATAAACTATAGGATGGTAACATATCCAATGACGCTGGCGGCGACGATACTGTCGCCGATTTTTTTTTTTTTAGAATCTATTCTAATTTTGTCGCCGACGCTACAGTACTACTAATATAAATTTCAGATTATTATGTTGGTAAACATTATTTACAACTGTTTTTAATCGAATTTCAACCAAATCTGAATGTTGTACAGAATGTTTTATGTAAAATAATTAAATATAGTCGTTAAAAACATAAATGAAACATTTTGTCACTTCAACGCTGACGCGCATGTTATGTTTACCAAAGCGACATCGCCGGCAGACAAATGTATTTTGTCGATGTATCTTGTCGTTGTATCTCTGGTTCTGTTTATTCCTATAGAGCAGAAACAAACTGTCTCACACAAACCTTTTATTGATAGCTCATTTCTGCGGGATTTGATCGGGAAATAAGGTTGGGTTAGGATAATCCATAAAATATTCTTCTTAGACAATTATGAACACTGAATCCCTTTGGTCATGGTTGCGTTTACTTTTTAAGTCTCGTACCCATAGAAGGGAAGAACATTTTACGCTAGAGTTGAAAATGTAAATTTTGCTATGTTTGGGTTTCATCAGGAAGGCCCAGACATTCATCATCTTGAAGCAATTGAAAAGTCAGTTGGAGTAAGTTGGGCAACAATTTCTTCCATATCGACATCAAAAATTGTTGTTGACGATATCCAATGACGCTTTTAATTCAAAAGTCCTTCATGCTTATTTCAATATTTTGATCCTACACATTTCATGTCAGATAACGCACGCTCCCCGACATCTGTTTTTTCAATCATAAAAACCATCTGGGGTTCAAAATATCTCATTTTTCTATACTTTTTCACATCCAATTCTCCTAACAATTAAATTCCAGTTGCACGACCCGATGCGAGGATTAAACTGAAGGTTGCTTCCATACAAGACCGGCTTCACCAGTTTCAATCCGCTTCCTGCGTGAGGCAGTGCTCAATTTCTTGCTTATGCGATTTTCATTAAATTGACTAGAACACATAAAGGTTCCGCCCAAGGTTCAAAGGACCCATCGTGTAATTCAGATTATATCAAGGGCACTCTGTTTCTTTGGTCAACTGTACGAACTTGAACCAAGCAATGGAAGACAATTTATCGACTGTAATGAAATAAGAATTAAATACTAGAAATCTTATCCTGACTAATGCAGAACAATTATCCAATTAACTAACGACTTAAGGCTTAGTATGGAACGAAGCTCAGAATCCAGTACAGAACCTGGATCGTGAGCCAACTAAATAGAAGAAAAAAACACTTCTACAGGTCGTTCATGAAATACTGAGACATCCACAAATCTTTGGCGTCCGTAAATAATGGATACCATTAACCAAATTAATTGCAGAAATGCGGCATCCTCCAGTACACTCTAATCTGTAAGCAGAAGAATATAATGAATCGTATAGCTTACCATATTCCTGTTTCTCAATAATGTGAGTGGTGCCAAACTAGAGCTCAATTTCTAAATCGAAACATCGAGTTAAACGATGGCTACGTGCAAAATTGACACAGCTAACTACCTCGAATCGAATGTAGGCGGGTGGTTTGTTCACATACATATATGAAACCTCGTTCTAGCAGATAAATACAATAGCTGGAATTTATGTTCTGTAAGTGATGTTATCGGACTTCCGGCTTCTGGTATAAATACAACCCGGCTCTGCGCCCAGTGCATAGCAGAATGACTCCATTGCACATCATCATACATATTAGCCGGTTGGCTAAATTCCAATCGACAGAAGTATTCGGCTGTTCGATAGCAACAGCAAAAGGATTGATGATAGTTCTCCGGATAACCTGAGAGACTCCAGTCGGCAAATGTCATTCTTTACGAACATTTTATTTGTTTTACGGTTGGCAGCTAACAATCCGATAAGTTTTTTACAGAATTTTCTGCATGATGATTAGTGAACAGATTTTAAAAATTTCTTATCAACTTTTTCCACCTCGGAAGTTATTCAAGCCAAAATGATTCAAAACTTCTGAGTGAGTGCAAATATAATTTCTATTATTTTTCTCATTGCAACAAACTTACAATTATGTTGTACTAGTTTATTATGACCTGAAACGTAACTAGGTCTCTAATTTTTTGGCCGAAGCTAATTTTTGTTTTTGAACTGATCGGTCTTAAACTTTACTTTCCTATAATATTTTGATGTGTGTCATTTTTTGGCGAAATTGGAAAATATTTATCTCAGATCTTTTTTTGTATATCTTACAAAAATGGTGAATAAACGAATAATTTGTCACTAGCGCCGAACAGGTTGATTTGTGAACTAAAATGCTTATAATCAAATTTCTTATTTCCTATGACATGTACTCAATCTCCTTGGCGCACAGGCCCCAACATATTTTCAATTCTCCGTGACCCTGAATATCATGCGAAAATGAAAATACCGGATTCGTAATTGATTTTCGTGACATGCGAACGATTCTTATTGAACTTCTTATTAGGTTTTCCAAGTCATCTTTTGTTATGGTGGGCCTATTCTATATGTAGAATTTGTAATGGTAAGTATTTATAGATACTTAACCGGGAAGATGCATTTTGACTACCTTAGCCTTATCTCTGGAGATTCCCATGGTCGTGCTTTTTGTATAAAATCTTCAAACATTAAAGTTTTTATATATCGAACCACGGAAAATATATTTTTAAGACAGTTTTAAATTAAAGTTCTATTAATATTATAAATCGGTAAATTGTATACAAAAACTAAACATGTAAATTTCATCCACGCGGCACGCGATTTGGAGTCGCGAGAGACACACCAAATCAAATAAATCGCATGATCACTAAACGTAACGAACGATTTAGAAGAAAACAAAACAAATCAAAAATGCCGATAATTTGTAACAATTTTTATAAATCTTGCGGCATTTTACAAAGTGTTTATTATGAGATAGTCGGCACACAATAATTTAGTCATGATTCTAGTATTAACATATTAAAGCACTACACATACGTATACAAAACAATAAACACAGCAATAAAGGTAATTTACGATTTGTGGAACTTTCCTGTACTAGAGTGTTTGCGAATTCCCGCAATATTTGTCTATAAGGCAGCGTCAGATATATACATTTATAATAAAGTCATTCGTGCAAGAAAGAATTTAATAAAATTCAAAATTATTACGTTTGAAGATATGATAAATCAATCGATGCGTACAAAACTATAAACAATTTTAGGAAATATTTTGTGATCACAGATTTTTTTTTTTTTGCGGTATTGCAATTTTGCAAACTGTTCTTTTATATCGTACGCAGATAAAAATCAATTGTCATAGACATATATTTTCCAATTTAAAATTTTCCCTTTTACACAATGCAATTAGATGAGATAAATGGAAGAATTGGCGGGTTTTCTCGATTTATCAAAGAATATTCTTTCATTTATAACAGTTACAGTAGAAGAAACACGCATGCGTTATAATTTTGGTTTATGTTGTAATGTTTAAAGCAGTAGAAATAAAACAGAAGTTCTTGGATTTCAGTTAGGAAAATAACTAGTTTTCTTCTAGGACAAGTTATCATAAATGTGGAGTGTTTTAGTGCTAAAAGTAATATAATTGGAATTGCCGAAATGTGCTAATTGAAAACATTAATATTAAATTAAAGATTTTTCAACCGTCAAGAGAATTTGTATAAAGTGTTAACGTGTAAACAAATTTTGAATCGTGGGAATTTGCTAAGGATTTTATTAATATGCTTCGCAAGGTATTTTTATCATAATTTTAATACATATTTGTGAGTAGTACACAGACACCCTAGTCAATCCGATTAAACTAATAAGTTTTAGAAAATATTGTTTAAAATAAAATAGTGTTTATAAACGGAGATAATCTTTGCGTAGTGGAGATTGGAAAAAACTAAAAGAGCCTTCCACGATTCGGTTTATCCGACGAACAAATCGAAATGAATTACAAATTAGTGCTCAATAAGACTTTTTCTTCAACCGCCCTTTTTTCTCTTAAAGAACGTTGGTCGTTTCAACAATATTCTTCCAAATAGTTAATCAACACATTTTATCAAACACTTGTTTTTTTATTTGGCAAAAAATTAAATTTTTGTTTTTAATTAAAAAATTTGTCCAAATTTTTCCAGTTCCAAAATTCTAGTTCCAAATTTTTTTAATTTTTTAATTAAAATATTCAAAAATCTAATTTTTTGCCAAATAAAAACACGTCTTTAATAAAATTTGTTTATTAAGTGTGACTGTGTTTCGCCAAGTGCCTACGGCAATTAGTGTAAAAAGTTCCAAATAGTTCATTTCCTGATAAGAGGACGCCACGCAACCTTTCATGCTTCTTCGCTTTTACCCAAAACTCCCACTCAGTAATGAATCCAAAACGGGAGTACTAAATACTTATTTGATTTGAATCTGATTCATACGTGTATGACATTTTTAAACGATTTCTGAAGTGTTTTCTGTTTTTTTACATACGAACTTATGACGTAATCGATTGTGTTAGTTTTATCGCTTTTAAAATCGGCAACCCAACGTTGATAGTTCCAGGGATCACTCAATGTGAAATGCATTCTCATATTGATATCCTCACGGTCTCAATATATTTTGGCATTCGATTAAAACGTATTAACATAACGTATTTTATTGTGTTTATGTGAAGGGGTTTTTATGGGATTTTAGTACCTAGTTAGGAATTTATATAATCCACCAACATCCATATTAGTTATGTTACCTATGATAAATCACATTCATATTTGTCTACAACAGCTACACCTAATGCTGTTACAAAATTATAGCGGAAAGTTTCTAGCCTGTTCTGTATCACAGGTGAAAATATGCAGATCATTCATTGGGAACACATTTTATGCCCAACGTAAAATTCGAGGAACCTCAGTTTCAAATGCTCACCAAACAACCATAGAATACCCAATATGCTTGTGATATGCTAAAACAAAATAATTTTAATTACGTAAAATAAAAATCTGAACATTATTGTAATTTTATGTTTTTTTTTTTTGGTAGGAATGTAGTATTGAGAATCCGTGATTTTTGGACCAAAAATTGTTCCCAATGAATGATTTGTATTTGTATCTGCATCTAGTATATCATATTGGGACGAAAAGTCATTTTGTAAGCCCTGGAGTCCTTATGTCGTTGCGATGTTAACGCGGCGGTCTTTACAGCGTTTTACTTCCTTGCATCCTTGATGCAACTGTCTTTTCGGATTCATGCTCATTAAATGAAACAAGTATTTTCTCTACGTGTCTAACTCGCATGGTACATGATGTTACCTTTCATGTTTGTCGTCAAATAACGTTTCAGGTGGCCACTATACTGATGAATGAATGAATGAGTCCGCTCAACACATATGCAGGGTATTAGCATTGTATGACTGGTTACACCTTAGTTCCAACTCAGGAGCAGAGCTATTGATTCTGAAACACAGAAACAAAAACGAAAAGAACAGTAAACAATGCATATATTTTTTTTTTCTTCTTTTGTTTATAGAAAAATGACAGCCTTCGAATTCAATAGTAAGGTCCCAGTCATGACCCGCTCGCTCATTACTCCTTTCCGTTATGGATACAGTTTGTAATATGATGTACCCTGCAGCACAACAATTGTGCTGTACTATCGCTTGGAACTGTACTTTCAAATCCTCAATCGAGGTCTTGCCATCGAATGTAAAAGTTAAAAAATGAATGAACTTCTACACGCGCCGGCATTTCCTTAATTTTATTTTAAACCTCATTGAATCGACCATCACCTTCTTCAAAGTTCTTTATCTCTCGTATAAGATTTATCATTTGTACTTACCCCCTTCGTAGTGCCACCAATTAGACGCTTTCCTGGTTGGATTTCGATACTTGTTGGTCTAATTTGGCACCTAGCTCTGTGCGGAGTTTGTGGGACTGGCTGTTTTGTTTGATCAATCGCTCCATTTCCCTCACTTTTTAGCTGGTCTTCCTTTAGGTTGGACATTTTCTACTTATGTGTCAATTTCGAGATTATTTTATTTATTGCATCCATCAATGTATGTGTGTCGCAGATGTGTTGGGATTTTTGGGAAGTTGTACTCGTGAAATTTTCAACTCATAAATTTTTCCGGTTGTCCCCTATATTAACGGTTTTGTTCATCCAACACTTCCCCAGTATTCCCCTCCACATGGAGTTGCCATAAAAATAAAATACAACTTTGGAGAATAACTCGATCCGGTAACATCAACGCATAGCTATATATACTTCTAATCGTCCAATAAAGTTGCAGCTTCCAGCTGGCATAGAATTGGCAACCTTCTTGATAACAACGCTGTGCGGTGCGCATCTTTAAATATTGGACCACCAAAGCTACACAATTGAAACCAGCTGAGTGAACTATCAGGCTAAAATAATTAAAACATTATTTTAGGCACCAAACGTTTACTAATACAAAATTGACCTCGGTTGAGCTCAGCATCCACCACTAAAAGAGAGTATCTTGAATAAATTTGAATTGTAAAATTAGGAGCTATTTAAGAGATTTCAAATTATGATGACTTAAATTTTTGAGCTCACCCTTAAAACTTTGAATAACCCTTTAAATAGTTTTCATAACGAAATAATCACATTATTTCTACGTACAAACGACGTTCTTTTCAAATTGCATAAATTTAAAAAAAACGATTTATGAGCTTACGAGACGCATGCAGTGAGATTTAGTGGAGGAAGCTAAATACGTTGATTCCTCCCCCACTACAGTTATTTAAATTCCTGCTAAACTGAACGAGCTCAAAATTTTTAGTTTGCGGATTTCGAGAGCTCATAAACAGGTTTGTGCTGTGCTAAACGTCTTTTGGTATCAAGTAATACTTACCCATAATTTACTAACTATTGATTATTTCGGTGTATGAAAACGGGTAAATTCGAATTGATGGGTAAGAAAGGAAAAATCGAATTACTTTTCTCTCGACAGGCAAAAAATAACATGATTAACTTTTATCGATTTATACCTGAGAATATTTACGTTCTTGACGTTTTACAAAAATGAGAAATAAGCTCAACTTAGTCATTGCGCTCTATCTTTTCTGAAATAACGGTACAGATTTGATATCATTATACACTTGGGAGAGTAGTTTATTCAGAAAAGTTGTGGTCATCACGGGAAAAGCTTGAAATCCATAGTCATCGTTTATGAGGGAAATCGATATTTACGAAATGTTATGATTATTTTCTGCATTGATTATATTGTTACGTAATGGCTTTCGTTAGATTGCTGTCAGTTTTATTATTTATATTACCTATATTACATTACAAGTACAACGTTTAATACTTACGTATTCACTAGTTTTACTGATCATTTCTATGTTCTATCTTATTCACTTGCATAGTATCCACGCATGTTGCATTGTAGCTACTACTTTTTCTCTAAAATCAAGATACGAGGGCTGTCTCAAAAATTTCTGACCCAACAAAGGCACAAGACATTTTTTCTTCAAATTTATTTTTATTTCTCTACATAGCCCCCTCGTAAGTCTATGCACACTCCCAGCGATGCTCCCATCTCTTTGACCCGTCCAAATAGCCATTCGAACACGTTTCTGGTCCAAACTGAACAAATGCGACATCCAACGCGCGGATAGCCTCCTGCCTACTTCTTGATTCAATGTGTAACAAACACATTCTTTGGATAGATTTATAGCCTAATTATAAAAAATTTAAATTACACTATCATGTAAATAGGTAAAAATTACATTTGTGTCATTTTAATTCGTCGTGTGCTCCGCGGAGCCCTGGAACTCCGCGAGCCAAATCAAAGGGCTCCGCGGATCTCATAATCAAATTATAAAAAAACATAAATCTAAATCTGCTAATAATTATTATATGAAATTAATTAGTTGCTTTGAAGCATCAATGATCACGACTGCTTCTGGAAGCAAATTCTCATGCTATGACATATTTACTATTTATATTTTTGTTAAAGTTCCAAAGCCTAATTGTTTCAACTTTCAAAACTATATATGAGAGGCCACTGAAGCATCCTATATCGTTAGTTATCGTATTGCACTGGCAGAAGAAGCTTATACAATATTTGAGTCATTAATCGAGCTCTGTGCAGTCGATATAGCTAAATATATATTCGATGAAAAGGCGGCAAAAGAAATCACATTTGCCGCTATCCAATGACACGGTAACTCGTCGAATTAAAGATTTAGCAGCAAGTCTCAATTGATATTATGCCTGAAAAATTAAAAATTTTCTCTGCACATGGACGAAAGCACACATATAGCTGGACTTGCAATCTTGCTTGTTTTTGTCCGATATCAGCATATAAATTTGCTTGAAGAGGATCTTCTTTTGTGTGAACCATTGTCAAATAATACAACTGGTGCCGAAATGTTTAATATCGTGAATGATTTTTTAAGACTAGGTTTAGATTGAAAAAACTGTGTTCATATTTGCACGGATGATGCAAAGGTAATGGTAGGAAAAACCGCTGGCGCTGTTGCTAAAATCAAGAATTTAGCACCAAACTGCCCCAGTAGCCATTGCATTCTTCACCACCAAGTACTTACAGTAAAAAAATATCAATGTCTTTAAAAAATGTTCTTGATGAGTCTGTAAAGATCATAAGTTTCATCAAATCGAGACCCTTGCAAACATCTTTTTAAGATTCTTTGATATGGACACCATTCATAAAGCTTTATTTCTCCATACTGAAGTACGATGGTTGTCACGAGGGAAAGTTCTTGTTCGACTATTCGAGCTCCGTTCCGAATTGGGCACTATTTTCATAGTAAACCAAATATATTTACATGAGAGACTGACAGATAAACTGTGGTTGTTTCGGTTTGGATACCTCGCCGATATTTTATGTCACTTCAAGGAAAACAAGTAACAGTGTTCACAGCCAATGATAAAAAATGGAGTTTTGAATCATTTGCATTCGCGCCCGTGAGCCAAATAGCTTTCCAATACTTAAAGAATTTTTCGATGAAATTAATGGGGACATTGAAGAAAGTGACTATTTTATGTAGTGTGATGAAATTCGTCAACATTTGCAACATATTCTAAACTCAGTAAAACAGTATTCTCCAAATGAGCAGAATGAAAAGCTTAAAATTACACATGGACTCGAAACCCATTCATAGTTCAGAAAAGACCAGAAGAATTCACAGTTTATAAAAAGTACGAAGTCTTTATTGACATGATTTCAGATCCCTCACTACCGCCCATATTTGAAACAGTATCTTTACCAAAATTTTGGTGCATTCTAAGAGAAGAATATGCAGATGTATCAATGAAATCTGTTAAAATACTTCTCCCTTTCGCGACGACTTATCTGTTTGCGTCCGGATTTTCTTTGTATACTGCAATAAAAACAATATACCGCAACAGACTCAATGCAGAAGGTAACATGAGGATTCAGCTTACAACTATAAAGCCAGACATACAAGAATTATGTAAAAATAAGAAACAATCTTATGTGTAACAACAAACAAGTAACAACAAGTTTATGTAAAAAAAATAAAGACATATTGTTAATTACACTGTGCTTGAATTGCAAATTTTTTTTCGTGACAAGCTGGGCACCCGGGGGGTATACCTAATTCGAATATGCTGAATTCAACGGTGCTAGTCCCATTTCAAAGTTAGTCCCCATTTTTGAGATATCGCTTTCGACATGTTTTGGCTCTGAGTCAAAATATACCCTCATTTTCACGTTGATAGCTCTTGAACCATTAAGATTTTCGTTCTGCTTTCTTCAGCAAAGTTGTTGCGCAAGTCAAGACCAACAACTTTGCCGAACATATCAAGACCGAAAAACCACATCTAATTTTTTTTTGCTTTTCATTTCGACGAAAAACACCGTTTTTATCATTATTTATCATTTTGTTGTATTACAAATATAGATACAATAGAAACTATTTAAAAGAAAGTTAAATCGATTCAGTTGATTTTATGGTGATTTTTCCTAAAAAAAAAATTCCTAAAAAATTAATATTTTTCTTCTCTTTGACAAAACAATGGCGTGCCGTTGCGATAGTGGATAAAAATCCTGTATTTTTCCATCCCATCGTTTTAACCAATTACATCACGTAAATTATACACGTAAATTAAGAAACATCTGCATCAATAGCTGTGTTTTTTGACGCTTGATCTGATCAATTTCAGTTCATGTTTCATGAAACAACACAACGGCGCTTGCTAGATTTAAAATCAAAATTTGTGATCTAAAATTAAAATTTAGATCATGTTTTCCATATAAAATTTGAACTGATCTGGATCAATGAGCGTCAAGAAACACGGTAAATATATCAACCATCAAATGTCACTGCACTATTCAATCACAGAATCATACGACGGATAAAAATCTCGGATATTTCTATCCCAGATTATTTTTCAATTTTTTTTCAACTGTTTTGTATGCAAAGTGGCGTGTCTGTTGTATAATTTATGTGATGTAATTGGTTAAAACGATGGGATGGAAAAAACCAGGATTTGTATCCACTATTGCAACGGTACGCCATTGTTTTGTCAAAGAGAAGAAGAATGTTAATTTTTTAGGAGTTTTTTGATGTGTGACATCTTTCTTTACTCATTAGAGTAAACTTATAAATGAAACGAACGGAAATGACGTACCTACTTCGTTTGAAAAAAAAGGAACAAACTCAATAAAAATAATTTTGTACTATACATGACTTGCTTGTGTCTGTGTAATAGTAGGGAAAATAAAAAACCCATTTAAAAAATGAAATAGAAACCATCGATCAGAAAAATCAAAAAAAACTACGATACGAAATACGAATTACGATTATTGCAATTACATACTCGTACGATTAAAAACACAGTCAACAACTTGTGTATGTTACTCCTATGTATCACGAGTAACGAGTCTCTAGGGGCTGTTCATCACGTCGGCTATCAATGATCATGTCTTCTACTAAATGGGGTTATAATGATGTCTCGATTTTAACATTGAACTGCCAGAGTCTCAGGTCACAGTCACGCAGGGGTGCTTAATTCATTTGCTTTCCGAGACCTGGCTGCCCAATGACGAGCATGTTAATATTCCTACGTATTCACCTCGCCGATTAAATCTGTCGAAGACATAATGAAGTTCATATATTTCGTCCTTGCTCCACATTCCAAAAGAATTCCATAAATTCTCCAAGGAGACTATCATCTTTTGCCGATGATTATGAGCGGGGATTTCAATATTAATTCTGCTGTTAATCCAGCTGAACCACTTATAAACTTCCTGTGAGACTAATTCGATTTGCACATGAACTCAGATCGAAATACGAGGGTATATCAAAAAGTCTTGCAATATCATATGAAAAAAACGAGTGAGTGAGACAACAATATATTTTTCAAAACCATTTTTTGTCACGATGAAACTTCTAGAAGAACATTTCGATGTAAATTTTACGGTTCGTTTGTTTTTGTCAATTTAGTAACATGTGTTTTGAATTTTTCTTAAAATGAATGAAATTGAATATCGCGCCGTTACTAAATTTTTCTATAAAGATGGACGAAATGCAATTTATATATTCAACTATATATCAAAAGTTTACGGCGAATCTGCACCATCATATGCCACAGTAACAAAGTGGGTAAAATTATTCAAAAGTGGTTGGGAGTCATTATAAGACGATAACCGCTCGGGTCGGCCAGCAGATGCTATTAGCCATGAAAACGTAATTTTGGCTGATTCTATTGTATTGGAGGACCGGCGTATTTCTGTTCCGCGGTTAGCGTGGAGACTTTCTCTTTCATACGGTACCACATATACTATATTACATGACCACCTTCACATGTCGAAAGTAAGTGCGCGATGGGTTCCCCGTTTGTTGAATGCTGAACAAAAAAAAATGCGTGTTTAAACTTCAAAGACGATTTTAGATATGTACAAAGCAGATCCAGAAAATTTCTTGGGTAACATAATAACAGGCGATGAAACATGGCTTCATCACTGGGATCTGGAATCCAAACAAGAATCGATGCAATGGATTAAACGTAGTGAACCACCACCAAAAAAATTCAAAACTCAACCGTCTGCTGGTAAGGTTTTGGCAACAATTTTTTGGGATGCTGAAGGAATTTTGATAATCGATTATATGCCACCGAAAACCACAATCACAGGCATATATTACGCAGAGGTTTTGCGAAAATTGAAAAAAGCGATCCGGGAAAAACGGCCAAGGAAAGTTAGGAAAAAAATCTTGCTTCTTCACGACAATACACCAGTGCGCAAGGCTAATATTGCTCAAGCTGCATTAAAGGACTGCGGCTTCGTGGAAATTCCGCATCCACCGTACAGTCTAGACTTGGCACCCAGTGACTACTTCTCTTTCCCAATTTGAAAAAAACACTAAGGGGCCGGAAATTTTCCAGTGACTATGAAGTACAGTCTGTTGTAAATGAATATTTTATAGAGCAAAAGAAATCTTTTTTTTAGAGGGTTTAGGTAAGTTAATTGATCGATGTGACAAATGTATAAACCTTAAAGGAGATTATGTCGAAAAATAAAAATATTGCTGTCTCTCTCACTCTTTTTTTTCATATGATATTGCAAGACTTTTTGATTTGCCCTCGTATATCTACTACGATATATGGGACGACCATTGTACAGTTTTTCAATGAAATTTAGAAAATTTAGAGTTGACAGTATATGTATCTTATTTTATCTACCATAATTCAATTGTGTCGATTATACCGAAAGAGTAATAGACCATTTTAACGATAATAAACAAATGAAAAACTCTGGTTAGTAAAATTGCATTCCTTCTTCCTTCAAAGTAAACTGTACCCACTATACATACGCCATCTCCTTGAGAGTACTAATGGACTCACTCTTTTTTTTTAGGAAAAATCACCATAAAATTAACTTAATCGATTTAACTTTCTTTTAAATAGTTTTTATTGTATCTATATTTGTCGATGCGATGTTTATTCGATCGATTCTACCCAGCTTGTTACATTTTCAACTAGCACAGTGTTATTATGCCTTTGGAGAGCTTCGCAACCCAAAAAGTTTGAGAAGCGCAGCATCAGAGGATAGGCGCTGCCGCCCCCAAACCCCTGCTTCTCTAGAAAAAAAATAAAACTCAAATGCTTTCATATTAAAAATGCTAAAATTGCAAAATTTTTTGAAAAATCTATATGTTTTATGTAGGTATATGACATACTAAAATTTGGAACTCCTCAAAGCCGCTTAACGTTCAGCTCTACCGAACAAGGATAACCGTTAAGTGCCAAATTTTTCGAAATTTGTTTGGTTGTTCACATACTATGAAATTGGGAGCTCTTCAAAGCCACTTAGTATTCATCTCCTTCGCGCAAAAATAACCCCTAAGAGCCAAGTTTTTCAAAACATAGTCGAATACCAAAAGTTATACATTCGAAAATAAAAAATATTGCAATTTTACCATAAATTCACAATTCCAACATAAAAATCTATTAAAAAACTTATCATAATTTATTACTTTTTAACTTGTCATCAAAAAAAGAAATGAAAATGTCAAATTTTTTCCAGAAAATGTGATAATTCTCCCGAAATTATTCGCTTGTATTATGGCGTGCAGAGTCCCCTCCCCGTACACAGCGTCCAATTTGTCTTTGATTTGTTTGATGAAAAACATTGACATCGACTCGCTCAAACGATTGTTAAACAACAATCGTAAGTCCAAAATAGCTGATGGGTGAATACCTTGGATACACATATGGATACATGGAAACATTTCAGACAACGTGGGTTGTGATAACACCAAAATACAAAAATATGCATCAAGCTTGACGGCTATGAGTTGGTTTTCGTAGCATGAATTTGGGCCGATATATTGAATAAATCAGAAGATGAATGCGGTTGTTTACGTTAGCAAACTAAATAATGTTATGGATTTGCTAAAAATACAATTCATCCAAGTTGATTCCAACGACAACCCTAAGCACATCTCGAAAAAAGCGAAAGCGTGGTTTAGACAAATTAACGTAGCGATTATGGACTGGCCAACCCCATCACCCTATATAAAGCCGATCGAAATCAAATGCGGTATAGTCAAGATTAGTATAAAAAATACAAAATTACAACGAATTTTGTCAGGTTCGGATATGTCAAAAGTTCAAGCAGTCTAAGGACCGCCGATACAAGTAAGTGTTGAATAAAAACGACTCTATAACTAACTATTAGATATAAGGAGAGTCTACTAGCAGAATTTTCCAATCACAAGTGTAAGTTGAGGCTTGTTTTACATATTGGAATGAACTGTCCTTTTTTATGAACAGACTTTAATAAAACAATTCTAATTAAAATGGTGGATTTCATGTGCTACTTAAAAATAATAATTGGTATATTTTCGATATAAAACGCATAAAAGTACAAATCTACCTAACAGCTCCGGATACGATGAAAAATTTGCCATCATATAGGTTATATATAGGTTAACGAAAATCCAACTGATACCTATTCACATGTCACTTTAAGCGAAACTAAAGCTAATTTAGAATTACAATTAAATAAATTCTTGACAAATTATTGTTCGAAAATGCCTCAACAGATTTTTCAAATTGACAGTTTTCTTATTTCCAAAGTTGTGTGGTAAATTACTGTCATGGTAAACCAATTTACCTTTTACGGATTTTGGGCTTGAATTGAAATAAACACGTCTTGCGAATAATTTTTACTTATTATTTTCTAATAAAGTAAAAAAAAAAATTACGAGAGCATCTTAATTTAATAAAGATTTGATTTTTTTTATATATAAATTTATTTTGAAAACATTTTTTCGTTTTAATAATCGCTTTATGAATGCAATGAAGCAAAATATAAAATTAATAAAAAAAAATCATAATAGAATAAAAATGAAAAAATAATAGAACTTATTCTGCTAACAATAAGTCGTGTACATACAACAGAAATACTCTCATTATTCAAACGTAAAAAAATATTAATTTCATAAATTTAATCATCTGGATATATAGAGTTTTTCCATTGTTGTTTATTTAGAAGGGATGTTTTTATTTTTGTGTTATTATTTCGGCCATATTTTTATACTTTTTGTTGTTGTAATTTAAAGGTTTGCTGGATTAATAAGTTTAATATTTTCCACTATACCGGCTTACATATGTTTTGATAGTGAATTTATTAGATTCAGACAGTTAATCATGGTTTATCCCTTTCAATTAGAAAAAATATAATATACGAGAAAATGCGAGTGCGGTGGTATAGGTTAAATTGCTTTTGTATTTTTACTCGTTATATACCATTTTAGGCGGTGTTTTTCCCGAATATTAGTTTTCTTATACATATTTTATTCTATAAAGTAAAGTTGCGTTCTGTTTTTAAATGTGAACCATTCGGGGACTAAATAAAGAGACGAAATATTCAGAATTCGATAAATACAGGAGCATTCGATCTGAAATAAAGGCGTTCAAGCTAGTTAACTGCATTAGAAGAGACTCATTGTATTTTCAATAGAAGATATTAAAATATCTAAACTATTCTAAGTTTCTGCTTGGCAACCCGTGAATTTCATTCAGTTTATAAACCAAACAGCTGACTAGTAAATCAAAGAAGTAAACTATTTTGTTTGGAAATGACCTTAAACAAAACTTTGCACAGGATCGATCTGAAAGACAGTTTATTGAATGGAACAAACATAACAATCAAGGTTTTTTATTTTTATTGATATTTTTATTGATTTTTGGCAAAATTGAAAATGTTTTTAGATAGCAGTTGATTGACTGGCAAGATCAACTATTACTAGAGTTTGTGATCACCTTAAACAATAAACCGAAAGTTACGATTTCTTAAATAAATGGTAAAATGATCTGATCATGTTTTTCATTGCCCCGACAAGCTGATTATATAGATTTATACATCCTAACTACTACGACCGAGCCTATTCAAATATAATATTTCTTCACGTGTTATGGAACTGCCCTGAGATAGCTTTTTATGATGCTTCAGGGATACTTGCTTATTAATATTCATAAGTTAATGAAAGATTTTCTAAAGATTAGTATTAGCAAAACACATTCATAAATTCGGTTAGTTTTATGACCATTATGACGTCTCAAAAACGAATAATAAAAATGTCGTTAGACTCAAAATGGCTTAAATTTTTAATTCAAACTACGGTTCGCAGTTCATTGCTCAACCTTAATTTAAAGGCACACGAAGCGATTTGGCTACATAGATATATAATAAACCAATAAAAATTGAAGAGAACATTTTTGAAACCTTAAAATCCTCTGCTCTTTCCGCTCTTCTGATTTCATCTGCAGCCATAATAGTCATATTCTCGATCTAACCGCTGCTCCTGGGTCAGCCTAGTTTGCTACAGTCCCGTGTTGTAATCTCGATTATAAAATACTCGAAAGAAACCAAAACATAAACGTTAAATTGGAATGAATAATCAATTAAGTAAGTAAATAATAATAAAATTGAATATTAGGATTTGAAAACTTTATTGTCATAAAATTATTCATATTTAATTTAGTAGGTATTGGTTAAAGTTTTTATGAACTTGTAAAATCCAGACGGCACTACTTTTGAGCTAGTGCCTGCGTTCCTTGATACCTCCGTAGCTAGAATAATATAAAAAAAATGAAATTTGTAATACCATACTCGTATCTCGAATAGGTCGCCTAGATCTAATAAGGAACATTTTCATTTAGTATTTTTAGACTTGAAGTAGAAATTTTTAACAAAAGTCTTAAGCAATAATCTTTACGGAGCTATCTTGATTAGGTGTACTTTAACCGATCAGATGGGTAATGGTAAGTAAAATTAAGAATAGTTTTAAAATCTTCCGACATTAAAAGTAAAAGGCCTATGATTTATTGTGTGAATATGTCAAAATTTTGTAAGTTGATCGAAATTTCCATACTTTCAATCATATATATAACATGACATTTTCGATACTTTATCGATGTTTATTTTTTCATTATTTGTCGTTTTTGTAAGTGCTAAATTATTCAACGTCATTGCAAAAATTTAATAAGCTCCCATGGATATTGCCACTTCTGGTACACAGATTTCCACCATATTTCGCAAAGATCCCCCAATTAATAGAAGAAAGTTAAGTAAGAAGTTTACCAAAGATATACCAAATTTCGGTGAAATATAGTTTTTTTTATCAAAACTCATCATTTCCGGTCAAATTTAATCTGAATAAATTTTGACTGAAGCTTAATTTACAATTTTTTGTTTAAATCATTTTTTCGTGAATGCTTTATACTTTATACTATACTTTCAAAATATTTGCAAAAAACGAAAAAGCTGAATCTATTTCGGTCAAATATCTCTAGGACTTCCCAATTTATGTAAAAAGCTTCCGGGTCGTATATAGGTCGAATTTAAGTTGAAAAATATTTTTTGCCAAAAATCTTCATTTCCGCTTACATTTTGGAAAAATAATCTGTGCCGATATGTTGTAACTATCACATTTTTAGTTTCTATGCGTTTTCGATAGATAACGGTAGTTAAGAAGTAATAATATTATTTCGTAAAAATATTACTTATAAAATACCGTTATTTTATCGAAACGAAAAGTGTGATAGTTACATGTCGGCACTGGTCCAATAGGGTTGGGTTTGTTTGGCCAAAAAAGATTTCCCCAAAAACCGTTTGCCCAAAATTTTGTTCCCAATTTTTTTTTACCAAAATATTGTTTTCCCAAAAATCGTTTCGTCAAAAAATTTTTGGCCAAAAATTTTTTGGCCAAATTTTTTTTTGCCAAAAAAGATCACCAAAAATCCCAAAATTTTAAATTGGATGTTTCGCGCGAAACATCCAATTTAAAATGTTGGGACTTTTGGTGATCTTAAATAATACAATGCAAAATGATAATAGAATGCGTCGATTTCTTTGTGAATGTGTGACAGTTAAAAAATTGTCCATTACACATATGTATTTACAAAAAATATACACATGTTACAAAAAACTTAAAATAAAATGGCTTTAAATAGTATGAAGTCTAACAAACGCAAAGATTTGTTGCGCCATGCAGGATACAGTTACTACATTGATGTTAAAGCCATGGATACAAATCGGTTTTATTGGGGTTGTGTAGATCGCCGCAAAAACAATGTAAGGCACGGTTAACAACAAAAATTTGAAAATGGACAACATTTTATCGTTAAGGCCCCTTCAACACATGTGCACGGTATGACAGCGAGCGACTTGCCAGTACGCTTCGCCAATAATAAAATAAAAGAAGCCGCCAGCACTACAAACAAACATCCAGCTGCGACAATAAGGGACAGTATTGTCAACTGCCCAACAACATCTAGGATATATTTACCTAATAAAGAAGCGCAGAAATCCAAGATAAAGCGATTTTGACAATCTGTTGTTAAAGAACCAACTACAGTCCGTGATATAAATTTCCCGAAAATCTAAGAATCGTAGATGGTGAAGGGTTTATTGTATCAGAAAAACGGTTTGGCAGTGAGTATGTCTTACTTATGGGCACAATTAAGTCATTGCGAATGCTCGAAAAAGCAGACTGTTGGCTGATGGATGGCACATTTGACATTGTTCCATGCATATTTCGTCAACTATTTAAGATTTTTGCAAAAATTAACGGCGTTACCGTACCAGCGCTTTTTTGTTTGATGACGTCAAAGTCGCGGAAAGGTTATGACGAAATGATTTATGAAGTAGTAAAAGTTGCCTGTGACCATTTCATCGATTTGAAGCCTAATTTTGTATTGGCTGATCTTGAAAAAGCTTCCACCTCTGCTCTAAAGGCTGTGTTTCCGACTACGCGGTTCCATGGTTGCTTTTTTCATCTTGGCCAAATCGTCTGGCGCCGCGTACAGAAAGAAGAGCTTGCAACTATATGTGGTATAAATGAGGCTGTTGCTCTAGATATTCGAATGATCAGGTCCTTGGCGTTCATCCATCCTGATGAAATTCAAGAATTTTTTAAAGAATTATTGAAGCACGCCGATCCGCGGTCACGAAAAATTATTGTTTTGTTTGGCAGAAATTATGTTGTAAACGACAAACGAACATACAAACCTCCACGCTATTCACCGCATTTTTGGTCTGCTTATGAGCAAAATTGCGAAAGCTTACCGCGAACCACAAACAACGTCGAAGCTTGGCATAGACGGCTTCAAGTAATAACGGAAAATGCGCACGTCGGAACATATTGCCTAATTGAGCATCTCCGTAAAGAGTATATATACGCTGCATATCAGGTGAACAAGCATGCAGCTGGTCATACGTGTACTCGTTCCAATTTTCTGGTTAAACGGGAGAAAAAAATAAAATCAATCATTTCAAAAAAACAGAATTATTCTGAGATTGAATACTTGCTTTCAATCGCGTATAATTTGACCGTTTAATTTTGATATACATACTTATGTATAGTATATGTATTTTATTTTAAATTTGTTAATTTATGTTTGCTATGTTATATTATGTTATGTGGGTTACGTTATTTTATGTTACATAAATAAATTATAATTTTGGGTATTCAACTTTTGGGGTAATTAGTTTGAGCAATTTTTTTTTTTTGGGAAAATTCAATTTGGGGAAACAATTTTTGTGAAAGTGTTTTTTGGGAAAGTTTATTTATATGTTTTGGGGAAAAAACTTTTGGGTAAATATATCTCTCCCGGTCCGGTCAGATATTATTGCAAAATTAATTCTTTTAGTTTATAATCGTTTATCTTGTAAATGGCATACATACTTTTCAAAATAATTGCAGAAAATCAAAACGCTCTTGTGGAAGCTGTCACTTCTGCTGTCTAAATTTTGGAAAACTGATTTCAACCAATTTTGTTGCAAATTTAATTTACAATCTTTGAGTTAGTCGTTTTTCCCATAAATGCTATTCTTTTCAAAATATTTGCAAATAACGAAAAAGTTTCTATAGAAGCTGTCACTTTCGGTAGACCTATTTCAGCTCAAAATCTCTATAGGATCTCCCAATTTTTGGAAAAAGCTTAAATATGAAATTTTACCCCATTGAGTGAATCCGTCTCGGCTGTAGATAACAAACAGACATTTAGTCAGTGCGGCACCTAAATTAATAAATAAAACAATACGTTACAAAATTTTGTTTTAGTCAAAACGGCTTTTAATTTAATTTAGTCAATTTTGTTGATTAAAGCACACAGCATAATACTGTGGGCCTGAACGCAGATTTTTTTTTTTGCCTAAATTTCCGACTAACTACATTGGTGGGTAGTTCATAGCAGCAATTGATACTTGTCTCTAAGATCCTTATATCAAAATACAATGTTTGATTTTTAGTTTTCAATTGCAAACTTCAGTTTAGTTTATGGAATGACAATTGAAATAACAATTATCGTAGAAATTTAAAAATTGATACCTTTTAATTTATTTAGCAAGATTAAACATCAGTCACGGTTCGTGTTATGCCATATACGAAGAACTGTTATATACTAATCATCAATTTATACTGTGTAAGCACGTCGATTTTTTGTCTGAATTTACAACTAACTAAATTGACAAACCTCGTTTGACGTTCAATTTAAATTACAAAAATAAATGAAGTTTATTAATCTTGACAATAGAAACATCAGTGATTGAAAAATGTGAATTATTTTGCAGATTAAAACTTAATATCATTCACATTTTTGTAAATGAGCATTAGCGACATCTTCAACATCAATAACTAGTATAAAGTAACCATCAATTTGGAGTTATTAACATCAACTAACATAATTTGGATTTTTTTGTAAATTTGAAATTTTGTAAATTCAATGAAACCAAATTCAAGTTTATGAAAATAAAAATAAATAAAAATTCAAAAAGAAATCCTGATGCATATTTAATCAAATTCATCTTCGTCACTGCTAATTATGACTCGATTACGCCGCGAACGTTTTGCCATTATTTTTAAATCCGATTCGGAACTTCATTCTTCGTCATGGTTCTTAGTCTTTTTGACCGTTAACGGTTTTGCAAAATCTGTTATTAAAGATTGCTTGCATTTTTTTGCAAATCTAGATAAACTACCTCATAAGCGGACAAACAATTTTGCAAATTTCTGTTAAATGTTTCTGCTTTTCCTGTCAGTAGATCGTTCTCTAAAAAATAATCCTCTAACTGCATCGCCATATTTAGACCTTTTTCCATTTCCACACTTTAGAGGAAAGTTTCTGGCGCATTTCTTTTGACGAGGCAAACTCGTTGATTTTAATTGTATTTGTTGTGTCTAGTATCTCGCAAATAATCGAATTAGCATGTTTCTCTGTATGTTAAAATATGATGATTCGGATTCTGTCATTAGCACGGTCAGTTTGACAAAGATTTGATAGATGGAGTGCTTAAAAATGATTATTATTAGCGAGGGACAATGGGTAAGTTCTAATTATTCGTTGTACGCTATTTTTCATCAGTAGCTGTGCTGTATTTACACGTGAAAAACTACATGTTATTTTGAGATTAGCTTTGTGTTAAATTCTCTAATGTAAGCCCTTTCCAATGGTATACTATATATCAAATAAATCATTCATTTTGTGGTCAAAATAAGAGATACTATTTTGCCGGTGTCAGGGTTAAGAAAATACCTTTTAAGTTATTGATAAATTTTTAATCAACTTAATTTAATAGATTTTGTTTAAAATAACCTCTTCCACTCCGTATGCATACGCGACATCTTTTATCTCCACGGTTGTTATGCGAAGCTGTATTACATGTTTCTCTTGTGGGCATCTCTGTTGCGTACACTAATTCCTCAGCACGTCCCCAGACGTAGAAATCCAGGGGTGTGAGGTCTGGGGACCGTGTGGGCCAAGGAATAGGGCCACCTTTACCTGGCATTTTCAAAAACAATCGGCACATCTTCTAAAACTGGTAACATCAACTCAGGTAGCCCATTTTGAACAAATTCGAGATAAATATCTCCGGTTTCGACCAATGAAAACAGCCCAACCATAATAACGCTGAATTTCCCTTGAAAATAATCCTGCCTTTTCTTGTGAAGATTTTGGCATTTTCTGCCACAATGGTGCAGGTTGTGTAAATTGACAATTCCCTCACGATTAAAGGGATTTATTTATCCACAAAATCCTCTTCAAAAAGCTATCATGGACGTGGAGCAATCAACAAGAACAAAGTGAAACACATGGGGCACTTCCTGTGGCAGATAGTGAAATATCGACTGAACCACACAAGGTTGTTAATTACTTGTTTACTTATTTACTTATTTTTAAAAGTGACTGACTTTGGTTACTGACACAAACAACCCTGACAAAGTAGTATCTCTTATCTTGACCCCAAAAGGAGTGATTTCTGTGATATGTAGTAAACCATTGTAAAAAGGGCATAAACTAGTAATTTTTTTAAACATAGCTAATTTCAAAATAACCTTTAGTTTTTTAATGAATTTAGAATTTGACATTTTTCATACTTTTACACATTTTTAGAATTTGGAAGTCCATAAGTCATTTTGCTTAAATTAATTGTATTAAATAATGATTTATTTAGAATAAAATCACATTGCAGAATACAATAAAAAAATGTACGTGGCTATACGACTTTCAAGTTTGTTGGCGTAGACACGGTGTTAAGCGTAACCCCACAAAATTAAAATTAAATATCATGATCTTGGCAGTTGACAGTTAACATAACCAACCATATAAGTTTTTAGTGCACCCGTGTGCGACAAGTTTAGCACTGTTGCGAACAATTTTGTAAAAAATCATCATCAACTACAATAAAAAATATAACTGCTTTGTTGGGATTCAGGACCTATATAAGGAGTCCTCGAGCTGTGGATACAAATTTTTTAGAAGTTGAAAAGTTCGGAATCGCAAAAAATTTTCTTATTCAAGTCGTGCCTAGCCTGTTCACAGTATACAATTCCTGCCTATTGATTCATTGCTGTAAACCTTTTAACACAGTAAAAAGGCTAGCACGCATTAAACGCCGGTTCCTTAAATTAACCTGCGTCAAAAGCTCGAAATAAATCTGTGTTTAAAGCTATAAATTTACTTTTGCAACTTCCTGTTGCTTCTTACTTTTGTATCGCCATCCGCTGAACCCACATCGTCGATATCAATAATTCAAATACATTTTTTGTCACTATATACATTTTATATTGACCGATTAACGAAATTTTTATTGGTCAACTAATGGATTTACTCCAAAATGTAAAAACTCATTCATAAAAATAGTTGTAAGGCATGCCGAATTTGTTTATAGAAAATATAAAGCAAAACAAAATCATAAATTTTAATCTTTTTTTAAGTTTTCTTCATTAAGTGCATGAATATGTGTTTCTGTATGTGGCACCGCGGCGCGGCTTCTTCAAATATTCTAAAGATGACAAAATAATTAACGATTATATGAATAAAGTACACTAATTTTATGTGTAGTTTATGCATAAATGGCAAGAATCCTAATTAGCGACAATTCCTTAATATATGATGCTAATTTATATGGATATATGTGTAAACGTAAACCACGTTTATCATTTGTACACAATTTACACGAACAAAAGTTGGCTGCAACATATATACATATAAGGACCCTCCCACTTTGGCAACCATTATTGGGAGATTTTTTTTTTAAAGGGTTGACTTTTTATGTACATAATGTGTATGAACGTACGTTATGTCAATAAATTTTAACGCATGCGCACATAATTCGTCCTTTTTTGTTTGATATACAGTACAAAAGAACATATTCATCTTTAAGATTCGTAATCTGTTTTAATGACAATTTTTAACACAATGACGGAGTAAAGTGATTATTATAAATAAAGTGTATTGTGCACTTTTTAGTATAGGATAATGTGCATTCAAGTAATACTGTCCTTATATACTTAACTATTTCTTTATTGTTCCCTTTACGTGTATATATACAAATATTGAAATCAAAGCCTGAGCCCTTATCAAGTTTATTCATCGAATCAGAAATCAGTTGATTGTTGTAAGTTTGACGACAAACCACCATTTTACAATTTGTGTTGGGTTCTCTATGTGCGGTAATTTATTTTTGATCTGATCTTTTGTGACATAGAATTAAGTGAGCTGTGGTGATATTAAATTACTGAAGTTTGTGTTTTTGGGGGATCTGTAACAGTTTTATTTAATTAATGTATCGATTTTGTATAAGGAAAATATTTAATAAATTGTGATTGTTATTATTTGTAATACATATATCAAGTGATAAATAATTTGCATTATTATCGGGCAGTGCTAGCCATTTTCGAGAAATCTTTGGCCTATATTTACTGTTAAATAAGAATTGGTAATTATTTAAAAAAAAAATAAGCTTTTTATTAAACATATGTAATTTAAAGTTAATTCCTTTTGTCAGTTTGTATTATTTTAGCCCGTTGTGCCATCAGCATTTTGTTAATTCCATTCCATTGTTTTAATTTTTACAATATGGTGCTGAATGTGCAACAACACTTTGTAAACTGAAACCCATATCACCCGTTTCATTACAATATCCATCTGGCAATATAGTGAAAATTGATCTTTCTGAAGGAAATTTAAATCTTTATTAAAGGAAACATTGGTTGGTACGAAGTCGGCGATATGATATTTCTTTTCATAAAGATTTAAATTTCGTAAATAAAATTATAATGTTTAAGTAAAATATAAAAGACTCCAACGTTTGATTCTAATTCGCTTTCAGGTGCATGAGATTATCCAACAATTAAAGAGCTTTTACTGGTAGACCTTGGCTTTTCAAAAATATTCGTACCTAAATTGATAAAATGTTAATTAAAATTTATATTTTTTCCTATAGTACAAATGATTTATGGAACCAGTCTTTAAGTATTGCAGCTGTCACCCACGCAGCTTTTGGATGCTTATAGTACACAGGACAGTAAAAAAATTTAAATGATTGTGCATTTTTATCTTTGCGTTGTTTTTCGTTTTTCCTTCCAGGCACGTTCTGCCACCTTGTAGCCACCCAGAATGTGAAAGTGCTTTTATTTTATTTTATTTGTTCATGTAAGAGCTTAGCCTTTTCTTTAAGCAAATCGCTACTTACAGGGACATTTTTATCGAGCTGCCCAAGAAACCAACGATATAATTTCTTCTCCATTTTAGGATATCCTGACATTTTAAGAGTTCTTCTCTTACCAGGCTCCATAAAGGTGTTGTTCACCGCGTTTAAAATTTCATCGCGTTTTTTATTAATTGCCCAAATAGTACACTTAACAACATTATATTTTTTGGATAAATTTGTAACACTTGCACCTTTACGAAATTGTTCAATAAATTCAGATTTTTCCTTTAATGTTAAAACAGTTATTTTTTACCCATTTTTTAATTAAAAACTCGCAGAACAAATAAAACTTTTATAAAACGCTCTAGTTTATCGCACAAAGTATTTTTCTTACTGCTGCACTTTCAACTTTACTCGATTCAAATTATGAAAAAAAGAATAAATTGGGAATTCCCGAATTGTATTTTCAACTTCAAATTTAGTTTTTAATTTTAATTCACTCTACTTGTTGAAACCCAAACACTTCGTAAAAAACAGAATTTTCTACAGTGTTTTGTGTGGCGTTATAAAGGACAACGGCAATATCTAGGACTTTGAGGATGAAACATGGGATTGGTTTGGACAATCTGCACTTCTTTCTGAGATCTGAAATGACTTCTAGTTTATTGAATCCACATTATACCATTATATGAGACCTGTACTATTTTTAACAACCAGTATTGCTTTCCTCTTCAACTGTTTTTTCCTGTTGAAAGGTTCAATAAATAAATAAAATTGTTTAAAAAAACTGTTTACCCTAAGGCTAAGGTCTACAAATTGTTTATTAATTCTGCGATGACCTAGTTTCGATCGGTTTAGATGAATCATATGATTACTATCAAAGATTGGGTTGCAACTGAACCTTTAATAATGTAATACACCGGACGATTTAAAAACACAATTTTTATAGAATTAAATTCATGCGTTTGCTTTACAACTCTATAATTTACATTTTTCATCGAATTTAAAGTTAAGCGAAAATCAAAAATACGTGAAAATGGAAAAAATTAAACTAACAAAATAAATAAAATCGTTCTTGCCAATCATCTGATATGTGATACGATTTTTAAATATTTTTAGCAGAAATAATCCAAACGGAATGCACCAGGTCTGCTTAGGTAAAAGTAAAGCAAATAAGAAGGCAAGTAACTTTTCATTGACTTTTCCAAAATTCTAACCTATGGACAACATTCAAAATTGTTTTTTATATTGGTTCAATATAATTTATTCCCGGACCGACGTTTTGTCACGTCGATTATAGAACTCGCCGGATTTACTGCGGCGGGAGTCCAAACTCCATATAAAAAAAAATTAAAATCATGAATTTCGATCAAGGTTGCATGTAAAACTGGTTTTATTTTTACGCAAATCAAACAAAAACATTCGTTCGAAATCCGCAGCTAAAACATTACGAATGGTTTGCGAATCGTAAAAACAGAATTATATGAAAATAAACCTGTTTTTTAACGCAACTTTGATTCAAATTAATGATTTTAATTTTGTTTATATGGAGTTTGGACTCCCGCCGCAGTAAATCCGGCGAGTTCTATAATCGACGTGTCTTCTTACTTCTAATTTCCCCAACTTTTGGAACACTCAAAGGTATTAACAAAAAATCGTGCGTTTAAGCCTTTGGTTATGATTGGAAAGCATGCCTTATCAAATTGTTCTTTTGTTCATCGATTTTCTGTTCTTTATCAGCCATTCAAGCTTCTCAAAGCGATACGTGTTCAAATTAGGTGTAAATAAGTTTAGGCTTAATTTCCCGTTACAAAGTAGTAACTTAAAATACTATTTTCTGTAACCGGTTTAAGTTTATACATTTGCTTCTGCTTGAAAATCTTTGAGCCGCTTTGATCATAGAAATCAAAAATGTTGCAAAGTTAGCGGAGATTACCAAAGTTGTTCTCGCTATGCCTTTATTACGAAAATTCAAATTAAAACCTGTATCAAAAATGAAAAGTTTGAACCGGGACTTTTAATCGCGTTTTGACCCTGCTTTGCACTGAAATGGTCAAAACTAACCATTGTTATAACTATTTTGAAATTAGCGGCTGCGAGTGGAAATAATAGCAGTGTTCTTCAGTATATTCTCTCATTATAAAATAAAATCAAATGCATTAGTTCGCCCCATTCCTGCTCTCTAGTTATAAAAATAAAAATTTAATAATTTAATGTGATCAAAAGTATGTGTCAAATCGCAGCGCTCTCGATGCGACCGTTTGCTCTTTTTCTTCTCTTAATTTAGTTCCTAGCTTCCTATTAGAATTTGGTAGTATTTCGACAGAAATTTTGCGTAAGACTTACCGAACGGAATAAAACATCGCATCGGCAATTTTAAACGATAGTGAAATTTTGTGCATATGAGTAAGAAATATCTTACCGGTTTTGCTCCATTCACAAAATAATTCAAATAGCAACCCAGAATAGTTCTAATTCATTCGTCGCTTTTAAACAAGCGAACGAATTTTTAAGGTTTTTTGAAACAACAAAGTAAAATCATCAGTAAAAATTTTGCTGTTTTTCAATTAAAATGTGAATACCGTCTAAAATTTCTGTCCCCAAAGTAATTTTAATTTAGGTAAAATATTTTCAAGTGAGACAGCCAATATCTTACCAATTACTCGTATTTTGTTTCTATGTTGATTGTTGAGGTATTTTAAGAAACAAAAAATAAAGAGCAGTGACAAATATAAATTATTCGTACAACTCTAAAGGGTCAACCATAAAAAAATTATAAAATTAAAAATTGGTTGGACGCAAAATTTCGCTCCAATAATTTGTATGTTAAGTGATATTCATATTTATTTATTTATTTCACATAAATACACCAGCGCAGCAACAAGGCTGCCATAACAGGTGTGAAAGCACAATTTTTAATAATTTTCATATATATAATTTTTTTTTTTTTTTATATCAACCTTTACAATTCATTCTTAACTTATTTACACATTTTAATAAAAAAAATATAAAATTAAAACTAAAATTAAAATTAAAGTTAACATTAAAATTAAAACTAAAACTATAATTAAATAAAATAACAATCGTATCAATATAAATATCAATCATTAATTTCCACGTTAGGATGATGTATAGAAATCAAAACACTTCTTCTTAAAACTTCTAGTGGACTCGGCTGAACGAATTTCTAAAGGAAGCCTATTCCAAAGGAGAACACCTCTAACTAATAAGGCATCACTCATCACACGAGAATTATGACTAACCACAATCAATATATTGGTTCTCTTGGAAACAGAGAATTTTAATTTGCTCGTAATATAATTAGGAAAATCATCAAAATATATGGCTTTATAAACAAACAATAAAAGTCTTAATTCAAGATAATTTTCAAGAGATAAGCCAAAAATATTATTTTTAAGGTGAGAAATATGATCAAAACGACCAAGATCATAAATATATCTAATACAAGCATTAAATACTCTATTCACTTTAGTCATTAGTGAGAATTTTAAGGTGGAAAAAATAATGTCACAATACAGTAAGTGGCTAAGAACAAGTGCCTTAATTAATAAAATTCTCGTAAAATAAGGAGTCCCACATCTTTTGCTCTTTAATAGCCAGAATGTAAAATACATTTTTTTACAAACTTCACTTATATGATGATCCCAGCTCAAATCGTTGGACAATACTAAACATAAATTCCTAGTAGACTCCACGTAAGGAATCGGATTTGAATTCATGACTATCGAAGGAAATAAATTGTAATCAATGACTTTACCAAAAATAAGCGCATGGGATTTAGACGAATTTATAAGTTCCAATTTATTTTCGGCAGCCCACTGCGATATTAAAACGAGATCGTAATTAATATTCTTAATGGCATCATTAATAGATTGAGTATTGGATTTAGAAATTCTAGTAAATATTTGCAAATCATCTGCAAATAGATGATGCCTATATTGATCCTTGCGGGACCCCAGCGAAAAGCGGAAGAAGCATTGATTTACCATTTGACGAAATTACATATTGAAATCTATTAATTAGATAGTCAATTAATAATTTGGTGGCATCAGAGGACATATTAAATTGATTCAATAGTTTGTGTTTAAGAATTCTAAAATCAATAGAGTTAAACGCCTTCGAGAAGTCCAACAGAACCAATCCTGTTAAGTCACCTTCATCAATACTCATTCTGATAAAATCAGTGACGTCGCATAACACTATCACTGTGCTATGGAATGGACGAAATCCCGACTGGAACTCAGATAACATATTATTAGTGCGAATATGAACCTTAATTTGATCAGACAGCAACCTCTCAAAAATTTTAGCGATACATGATAGGAGGGAAATCGGACGCATATCAAGGAGAACCTTCGGATCTTTGACTTTTAGGATGGCGATCACTTTACTTACTTTCCATGGCTCTGGAAAGGTACATGACTTAATAATACTATTAAATAAATGGTAAAAAAGCTGGCATACAAGCCTTTAAGAATTTAATAGAAATTTCATCCGGCCTGCAAGAATTGGATGTAAGAGACATTAATGCTTCGAAAATATGGTCTTCTGATATCTCAATAAAGTGAAATCTAACCCTAGAGTCAAGAGACGATGTTTCAAAGTTATTATAATCATGAATCCTATCTATGTTGATATCATGTGCTGGAACCATTGAAACAAAGGCCTTATTTAGATCATTACAATCAAAAAGATCATTATTATTATTATTATCAGATCCTTTGAGTTATCCTTCATCTTTAATATTATTCCAAAGCTCTCTAGAGCTTAGTGCTGGATCTAATTTGTATTTAATGTAACGCTTCCTAAGACCTTTAATCATCCCTTTCAGTTTTTTATCGTAAAATTTTAAAGTAGTCTTATTATCAAGAGAACGGTCAGTCTTGTAAGTATAATATGCTAAGTTACGAATTTGGATAATGTTTTTCACATAATTATTAATCCAAGGCGGGACTCCATATTTAATTTTTTTAACAATCAACGGCACATGTCTATTCATAAGATAAGTCAGTTGGTTAGTGACCCAATCAACTTTAGCATTAACACCCATGCAGTTTTGGAGGTCGATGGTACTAAGATTATCAATATCATTGTTAAGCTCTAACAACTTTAGATTTTTAAAATTTCGAAACATAATGAATTCAGGTTCATATAAAAAATGACTGATAAACTGACCGGCAATAAGTTCGTGATCAGCAACTCCAGGGAGCTGGGAAAATTTTTTAAGTAGCAATGCCATATTGGATACTAACAAGTCAATAAGAGAACCACCACTATCATTAATTCTCGTAGGGATAGTTTGGGGTGTTGTAAGACCATAATGCAAAAAAATATCTTTAAGGTTCCTAGAATCAACTGGATCTAAAATATTAACATTAAGGTCTCCCATAAAGATAATAAATCTATAATTCTCAAATGCCCAAAGGTAGATTTTTTTATGCATATAGCCCACACCAATGGCAAATTTATTATTATCCAAGCAAAATTCAATTTCTAAATGGTCAATATTATAATTAGTACCTTTATTGACAACTTTAATCATGGCACGCTTAATAAAATCGTTCCTAATGTAAAAAGCCACACCACCTCCACCTCTACCAAATCTATCTTGTCTAAATATTTTATAACCTTCAATTTTTACTGACGCATTCGTGTGATGAGATTTAAGCCTTCGTTAAATTTTTTAATTTAAATTAATTTTTCCATGAGCGAAACCACAGAAACGGCATTTATCACAAAGATATTTTTTTTAAAGTTACGTTTATAATTTTTTTAAATTTTTGTATGATTACTCCTTAAGACTTTAACGTAATGGTAACGTAAAAATCATAAAAACCATAAAAAAATTATGAAATCAAAAAAAATTAAAAATGTTGACGTTACTAATTTTTAATGACATTCCAACCATACTAGTCGTAACGAGTATTCCGTAAATATTGTTAAATATTAAATGACAACTATTTGTTATAGTGACAGCTATTTATTGTTTGTTGTTTTTTTTCAGGTAGCACGATACAAATTTTAATTTTTTTAATAACCCTTATGTCTATGGTGGGTTACCCGGGTAGTCTTTTAGTTTTCAATGCCCAAAATTTTTAATTTATCATTGAAAATTTAGCTCGGGGGGGGGGGGGGGGGGGCTAGGAATGTCAAAATCATGTAAGTGGGAAGACATTCTGTTATCATAAACAACTGTTTCTCTAACGGTACTATAATTTTTTATCGATTTACAAACTGTATCTTTTAGTCAATATTGAGTTACCCCGGTAACCTTTAGTCAAATTTCAGAAATTAGAGTTTCCGTTCCGATCCAAAATTAAAATTAGTTTAGTAAAGTTAATTATATTTCATTTTATGTATTTCAAAAATCAAAATAACAGAAACTTTGAATAGAATATAATAAAAACAGACTTATTCGGTACAAGACACACATTTCGTAGAAACAAAGCAATGTTCGTCACAAATGGGAAGATTGCACAAATGGGAAGATTGCACAACTTTTTCGAGTTTTCCGTTTTCTCTTTGATACTGAGTTTTTGCAGACAATACAATCCCCTACGACAGTAATTCGGCCTGAAGCATCTCTTTTAGGTCTTGTGATTTCCAAACGCTGATTTAGAATTTGTTTCCTCAACAAGCACTCTATCCCTGATTTTGTTGAAAATCCTCTGATACAATTTGGAGTGGATGATCTAATGTAAATATTTGGCATCACCAACTGTTTCCCAAGGTCTTGTAGAAAAATTCTACGTTGGTGCGTTATGATTTGAAACTGACGATTATTTTCCTGATAAATGATGTATGATGCAATGTCTATTATATTGAAAAAAAAATGTCATTGGCCATCTTTGCGTTTTCCGCTTTACCGTGGAACGTGGTATTACCTTGTCCATGTTGTCGACCCCTCTCTTAGTACTATTATTAATGTATAATTTCTGGTCCGAAATCGGTAAATGTCCGAAATTTTGATTTTTTAAATTCGTTTACACGATAAGAAATCGGTTGTCCAGAGGTTACGAAATGTTTGTTGACCTTCCCCCTACATCCTAGTTTCCTAATTTATTCCGCATCAGAGAGCTAAGCGTCGTGAGAGGCACAATTACCTCCCTCGAAATCGTGAGAGTTAGTAAATCCTAATTTGCTGCAACAGTGACAACTCTAAATTCACCATTTCTAAGGTATTCGAATCAAACGATTCCCAATAATTCATATTTTTATTATTTTGTTTCAAAACTTACTTTGTTATGTAGTTATTTCTACCAAATTATGTAAAATTCCATATAAAAAATCACTCAATTCGCGAAAGAAATTAACATTCTAAGATATTGAAAATTATCCTAAGTAAATGTGCAAAATATTAAAAAGTCATAAAAATGTACATCCCGTTAAGGATGTAGGAATAGAAAAAACTATATTATTAATCAGAATGTATTTTTACTTCCTTTTGAAAAACGTCGTTTTTACAAACAGTTTTGAGTGTTATTTTCAAATCGCTCTACTGAAAAATTAAAAATTTTGGGTGTGTCGTCACTCTTGCAGCAAATGAGCGAAATATTATAGAACTGGTAAAAATATTAAATAATATTTCGTTTTCTTACGCTTATGTAAAATTTGGAAAATCATTAAAAGTTTGTTAATTTTGAACGAAGAAATTGCATTCGAACATTGACTCATGTTTTGTTCAATCAATTAAAGCTTTAAAAAATGTTTTAAATTCGGGCTGACCGTAAGTACTCATCACTCCCTCGACCCTGAAATCGTGCGAGCACATTTAACTGAAAATCAGAACAATAGCCCTAAAATATTCAGATGGGCTTAAAACGTTGATAATATCGATTACGTGTATAACTAATGTGATAATTTTCTAATTAAAACTATATATTGTGCTTTGTAAATCGTAAAGCCCTATACTCAGCAACACTCATTTTATTTTGACATTGGAAATTATTTTTATGAAAAATAAATGTAGCAAATATGTTAACCACGCAGAACCTTGTTAGAAATTTTTCAAAAGTACAACATTGAATTTTCGGACGATCACAATACTTTATTTACTTTAAAGTAAAAATAAATTTTAAATTATAGATCCTGTCAAGATTTTAAATAAAACGACAATAACCATCTTCGGGAAAATTTTATCTTTAAAAATTTCGTTAGTTCACACTAAATATTTCTAGTACTACTGGTAAAGCTAGGGTGTTTTTAATTTTTCACTGTTTGAGTACATTACTGACAAATTTTTTTTTTATTAAAGTGACGTAGTTTCAGATTTTGAGGTTTTATGACTTTAAATTATATTGAAATATCATTTTTAAGTTTGTGGCTATGGTAAACCTATTGAGCCCTTGCTTCAAATAACGTTTTTGGTTTGAAACTTAGGTTTTTGTATTTTACTAAAAATCTTTGTGTCCTTTTAGAGCTGTGAGGCGTAATTGCCTCGGTTTGAATTTGTAAAACCGGTGTGAATGTGTTCACTTCTTTCATACAGTTAGGCCGCACGCGAAAGAACAAAATGTTGATGCAATGTCGAACTGGTGTGGACAATCTGCATTTCTTACTGCACTTCTTACTTCTTATCTTTGCACACAAGAATGATTTAAGTTTAATGAGTCCACATTATAAATCTCATCGAATATGAACATTAATAACATTTTTAAATTATTTATTTTTCTTATAATTTATTTTACGTTGATCACACCATAAACCATAGATTAATCTTCTTTTTTAAGATGCTTAAACAATTTTTTTTTATACAATGTATTGATAGAGAAATGATAGCTGAACTGCAAAATGTATCAAAACCGTGTATTTTTACCATATTATTTAAAACTCTTCTTGTAAGTGGCTAACCACCCCATGGCAAAAGTCCACATATTGTTTGTTAATTTTGCGATGATATAATCTCGATTGTCAAAAATTCCAACAATTTTTAAATATCTAAATTAATTTTTAGAAATAAAATTCACTATGTACATATTTATTTTTTTTTAATATTTTCCCCACATTTTCTACTGAATTTATTAATAAATTTAATTCAAGGCAAAGCCAAGCATATCGCTAGACCTAATAACTACAAAATATTTAAACTTCAAGCTTCTTTGACAAACTATTCTTGGAGAGCACCATTCATATTTTTAAATACAAATTACAACATATTTATAAATGATCGAAATTCACTTAGTGTAGCACTCTTTCAAAATCACGTGCACCCAATTTTCCAGCGGTGAAAAGATTTGACTATTGGAAGATTTTAATAGCCCCAAAAACCAAAATGCATTTCAAAACTTCATTAAATCGTTCATAAATATTTCATCGTATTTGCGACTGGATTGATTCATTAGTTGCACTGCATTTAGCAAAAAAACACTGAAATACATAAATCGTTCCAATTGATTGACGAACTTTATTTCTTTTAATATAGAGAAAGAGTAACTCCCAACTTCACTATGTATTCTGTGTGTCCAGGAGAAAATAGTAGTTTACATCTTTTTTTTAATCACTCTAAAATTGTTAAATCACACACCCTACACAACGCACACACCGCGCATTTCGTCCATTTTGTTAATATCAATTACAAACACCGCAATAATAATTTTTAAATATAAGCACCCCGCACCACAAAAAATCTTTAAAACTATCTAAAAGCACTCACTCATTCGTATTCCTAATCACTTAAAAAGTTGTAATACACAAATCATTTTTCAGTGAGCTGAATCAATGTAAAATGTAGAGTACCTACTTGCAAACGAGATGAAATTATAGAAATCAATTTAATTAAAAAAAATGCCAACCCTCTTTAAACGCATGTTTTTGTAGTTAATTTTTTTTCTGAATAGAAAATGTTTATGAACAGATTCATGTTTTGTTTATTTATATGCGGAGTATACAGACGCGCGGCATATTTGAATAGGGAATAATTTTCTTTTGTTGTCTTATGTACAAAAATGATTAAATTCTCCCTATTTGTAAACAACGTTTTGTACGATTGGTGGAATAGCGCACCAATCAAATAATAATATAGTTTTATATACTTACCCACTTTTTGTTTAATTTTCAGGCCTTGACTGATGCCTTTTAAGATACATTATCTGGATTGCTAAAAAATCCCCAAAAAATTTGGGGATAATTAACAATTCATAAACAACAAATTTTAAACAAAAATTCGAAATAAAATTATTGTGACCTAATAACGGATACCCCAACAAAGCATTGTTATGAATCAGAATACATTTTTTGGTAAATTAAATGATGATAATGAAAGCTGTGGCCCACGTCCTCCAGTTCCGGGTAAAGAAAGTCGCAAGTCTAAGGTAAGTAAACCAAAATTATTTTTACTTAGCATAATTTCATCAACAAATTTAATTTATTGTGATTAGATGACTGAAGGCCATATGGAACATTTTCGAGATTCCCCGCCTTCCTATCTCAAATGGGCTCGGACATTGGCCAGCCTGCTCGAGGATAGAGAGGGCGTGGAATTATTTAAGAAATATGTCGAATCAAAAGGTGGAATAAATGCGGATCGATTAAATTTTTATTTTGCGTGCGAGGGCCTAAAACAGCAATCTGATCCAGAAAAGGTTAAACTAATGATTGGAGCAATATATAGGTTTTTACGAAAAAGTCAAATGACAATACCAGAAGATATAAAACGAGCAATTAAAGCTAAAAGTCATTTAAGTCCTGATATTTATGATGAAATGCAATCGGATGTCGAGCGAATAATAAACGAGACAACGTATCCAAATTTTTTAAAATCTGATATTTATGTTCAACATGTTCAAAATATGCAAGCCGGTCTTAGCGGAGCATTTGGTATGGGTGGAATGGGTATGGGTGGAATGGGTATGGGTGGAATGGGTATGGGTATGGGTACGAGTTATACGAGTAGTAGCAATATCACCACTGGAGGCAATAGTAGTGTTGGTGGTGGTGGTGGTGGTGGTGGGGGTGGAGGTGGATGCGGAGTAGGTAGTGGCGGAAGTAATCCTACATCAACTTCCAGTAGTTCCGGTTCGTGCAGTGCTCAAGAATTTCTAAAAACAAGTACACTACCAACGCTTCACGAGGACCGAGAATTAGAATTCGATAGTATGACAGGTTTAAATTTGGGCGGGAGTCACACGCCTGTTGATATGCCGATTAAATTAACGCGAGATTTATTATTAGCGACACAAGATCGACGCTTAGAAGTACGACCACCAGGGTAAGTTTCGCTCTATGTTTAACTGTAGACACCCTACACAATTTTGTGAACTTTTATTTTTGTTTTTATCAATCATTTATTAATTAGTTCATGCATTTTTTATAAATACTATAATTTTTTATTATTTTTCTTTTTTTATATATTTTTGCGTGTACCTTTGCTTATATCCTTTGAACATTTTGTTTGATAATTGCGTAAAAAATTGTTTTTATTGTAATTAATAAATATCGCATGTGCTCTTCCCAATAAATATAATATCCTTTGTGATTACCCTAATACTAATTTCCTGAAACACACCACCCCTTTACAATGATCCAAAATGAACACACACATTTATGCATGTAGAGCTCATGGATATTCTGTGTACACTGCCTCAGCCTATGCATCATATAATCCCGTATCACTACAAGACTCAGAACGTCAAAGTTTAAGTTCAGGACGAACTGATTCAGACACAATGTCAATTGGGAGTAATTCAATGTAAGTACTTACCGTTTTTTTTTCGAAAATCCTTTATACTTTTTTCTATAAATGTGTTTTATAATTTTGTAAATAGAAATCAAACTTTTGGTCTGAGTTTCATTTTGATCACAAATAATTTTTTGTTCTTTACATAAAGTGATGGTGGTCCATATATTCAACGACGTTCCAGTGTAATGGAGGGAAGAATAATGCGACAGGCAATGACAAATAAGGAAACAGAAAAATTAAGCATTATACCGCGAACGCTACGAAATGAATGTAAAAAGCCGATCACCCCCGACGAATTATACAATCAAATATTTCCAAAATTAGAACGATTACGAAGACAACAGGAAACAACCGAACTACTAGATCGCCGATTGCAAGAAAATGATTTATCAGCTAGTGATAGTAGATTAATAAGTAACCCACCGATGGCGAGCGGCGCACCAACGACGATAGGAGTCGGTAATATTCCACCAACGATAAAAAGTAAAAATTTAGCCGACGCAATACGAGAAAAGTTTCAACTTGAGGATGATAATGATCAAGCAATATTAGATCAGCATGTGTCCCGCGTTTGGTCAGATTTAACACCATCCCGATCACCTGGCACAATGTCACCTTGTCCTGTTAATGTAATAAAAAAACGTTTAACGCATGACATGAACGAATTGAAGTATATTGATGGATCGAGTGGATTAGGTAATTAATGATAATCATTTTGCAAATCGATAGATTCTAAATATTGTATCGATTTATTATCACCAGGTTCATCGATGACAATGAAACATTCAAAATCGATGCCAGAGCATAGTTCGTCCTCTAAAAAATTACTTAGCAATAAATGGCCGTCAATGAACACGGACAGCGGAATTAGTTTATTTTCACAAGATTTATTGCTAAAGACTACTAAAGATCAAAGGTGAATTGTTAAACTTAATATTTGCATATTTCTATAACTATTTTCATTTTAGCCGAGAATTTCGCGATAGTAGGAATCGCATTCCTGGTGATGTGGTTACCGCATTTCAACTTGAAGAAGCTAAACGGCGTTTGGAAGATGAAAATCGAAAGTATGTTCAAATCAATTTTTATAAAAGTTTTAATCTAATTGTGTTCCATTTTTATAATTCCAGATCAAAACGATATCCTCAACATTCATTTTCTCAGCCTGGTAGTTCTACTTCAACATTACCGAAAGCTATCCACGATTTTACAACAGTCATATTTAATTTCTGTGATGAAGAATTTCCGTATCGGATAAAAATACCAGGTTTACAGCCAACCCTCAAACAGTTTAAAGATTTTTTACCGAAAAAAGGGAATTTTAGGTAAGTGGTTGTGATATTACAATATTATTTCTGATGGTTTAACGTACACAACGATCAAAATGTAAAATTTTAGAATCAAAGTTAAATTCAATAATTTGAAAAAACATATCCGATGTCTTATGTCTCGTAGCTAAGATGAAGTCTGTTGAGTCCCATTGACATCAAAACCTCTGTACGAGAAACTGCTGTTGCATTTGAAAGGGAAGAAAGAACTCTTCGATCAAGACAACGCAATGACTCACGCTACAGTAGTATCCAAAATTCAGAAACTACCGTTTTATTTGATTGACCGTTCTATTATTTTCTGTTTCCAAAGCTCTTTTCATAGTTGTTCACAGTACCCGAGGACAGAGATGTTCATCAAACAAGAAGATTGAGAACTCAATTCACCATTCGTATCCCTGATTTCCAAATTATACAGAATTTGCCGTTTTTGAAGTGTGTTAGAGACTTCTCTCAAACCTTATGAAAATACCTTTTGTACTCGTCTGTATATTGTTCAGTGTTAGTAGTAGATGTTAGAGTTCTTCATGAAATTAAGTAACAGGGCTGGACATTTGCTTGCCGAACCCTTGAGTCTGCTAGAAATATTCTCGATAATCTAGCTTTGATCAAGAAGTGATCATTGACAATGTGTTTGGTGCGGACCAAGAAAGAATTACATCCTGTATTATTCAAGCTTGTATTTCAAAATTACAAGGTTACGATATGCATTACTAATACAATTGATATCGCTGACCAAATGTTTTGTACGGATGCCGATTTTCAATCAAGCTTACCGTCTCATATGTCATTGTTTGGATACCGGTGATATAGGTGTTATTTCTGGGCGGTCAGATTTACAAGGTTTGGAGGTTATAGGGGATTAATTAAATAGAACGGCTAAAAATGCACCAAAATATCTTACAAATCAGATTAATGTACTTTTTCAAATAGAGGCTACGTAATTATTTTTGACATGAGACAATTGAATATAAAATTGGCCCTACATGATGGCATTCGATTAAGACTCGTCGTAGTCTAAATGTTTCACATCCATCCTTGTAAAGGATTTTCCATATACGATTTTTTTAAGTTAAAAAAAAAAATACTTATTGTATCGAAAAATTTTTGACAAATGAAAAGTCAAAACTATGGCATTTTTAGTTTAATCATGTGTTCGTTTACAACACAACAACGCATTTTGGTTATCCAAACTTATTACGCAAATGGTCATTCTGCAAAAAAAAACATTTCGTATATTACGTGATGATTCTGGTCAACATCGACGTCTTACAGAGCCTGGAATTTGCAAAATTGTTGAACGTTTTGGAGAAACTTGATCATGTGCAGGTCGCTGTGAATGAACGTGAAGATGCAGTAACTGTGAATTGTGAGTGCTATTGTGGCATTTTAACTGGTTTTTTGTGGTAAAAATTGGGTGTAATGTGAAATTAGATGATCTTTGATTTCAACAAAACGGAAACCAGTCTTGTTGAACGTTAGTACTTCAATATACCTTGAATTTTGTTACTCAGCCGATGACTATAATCGCTTACCTGCTATCCTGCTCCTCTTTTTTATTATTAATTTTTCCGTATAAACAACAGATGGTAGGGACGGGACGATCAATAGATTAGTTTTCATTGCCTATTTCTTGTTTCTCTTTTATTTCTTTTTTCTACTATATATAACTAAATTTTTACTTTTACAAATCAGTAGATACTCCTAAGTCGAAATCGATCGACTGATTTTTTAAATTTTTCGACAAGTTTTTTAATTAAAATATTCAAAAAAATTAATTTTTTGCGAAATAAAAAAACAAGTATTAAGTGAATTGTGTTTATTACGTGATGGTATTTCCCGTTTTTTCTTCCCCTTCAATTTTTCATCAAAGTCCGACTATTTTGACCGAGATATAAGCAAAAAACAAAACCGCTTATGTTTGTTACAGGTGTTTAGTATTTATTGAAACCACTTAATTGATCATTTTTGATATTGTAATTTGGTTCCCTGAAAAGTAGCTAAAAAATAGATAGGTGGTTTTGTTGAATTGCCACAGATGTGTTCTTTTAATATAAAAAATAAACTAACACAAAAACTAAATTATTATTTTATATCGTCTCTTTCCATCCTCTTTATTTTATATCGTCTCTTTCAAGAAAAAAAAATTTCGGGTTAGTAGCTCTTAACAGAAATAGAAATAATATAAAAAAATAAAGCCATTTTTGAAATATAGATTTTAGTTTAAATTTTATTTTCGATGGAGCAGAATAAACAAACGATGCACTAATACACGATCCACTAACTACCTATTTTATAATATTTTATTTATTTTAATTAATAATATCAAGATTTTTTTAAGAACACAAAATTGAGCGCGTCACTTTGTACAAAAACAAAAGGTAGTTTGGTTGGCTTTTTCTTTGACATATGAGACCGCCATATGCATTTTTATATAACCATCTTGCTCTGGGTAAAATCTTTACACCCATTCTATAGTATATAATTCTATGGATTTACCTGTATAAACTAAACACCAGCCATTCCAATCAAGATTGTACGATGGGCTGTAGTTCCTCCTCCTGACCTTTTTTTGTTCATTTTGAGAGACATTTATAGGGATTATATCCAAAGACATAAAATGGTTTAAACCCAAGAGTTTTTAAGTTTATAACAAACGCTTTATGTAGGCCAAGATGCAGAAATACATCTTTCGGATCCGTATTTTGGTTAAAGATAATCAATCTATCAGTTGTTAGTCCCAGGTTGCGCTTGTCTTGCTCCTTTAAAATTCTGTATTGATCTAGAATAGCGCCAGAAACAATAATTATCTTACTCTTATTAGGCTAGAGTGATTGCGCCGTTTCACTAAACTAAGGTAGCCTAGAGTCTCGTTAAGTTAAAGGCATAACCTGCAAGATGTAATAGAATATTTTCATTTTAATCGACCAAACATTTATTAATAGATAAAATAGAAAATGAAGCAAAGAACACGTAGACCCAGCACGAATACAATGTTTCTGTATTAGTAATATAAACACAAAATACCTCGCGAATCGCTGATTGTTGAACAAAGACATATTCGAATGAGCAGCATCAAAACAACATACATAAAGCGGCCTTGATAAAGATTTAGGACTCTCATAAACTTCATTAGACTTAAGAATTTTATATTAATATGAAGCCCGCGAATGTAATTAATTTCCGATGTCTATTTCCGATGAGAGTAACTTTAGGGTAATTTAGTTTTAGTTGTTTTTTTTAATTTCTGTATTTCTGTCAATTTGTATTAAATTAGTGTCAGAAAAATTAAAATTCAAGCTTTCAAAGTAAAAACTATTAAAGAAAATACAATAAAAATGTTGTATTTGTTAAAATACGTTATTGAAATTAAATCTTAATCTTAATTATCAAGAATTACGTAATAAGGAATACCATTATTGATAAAAAAAAATACATTTGATTGTTCCATCTTTCTATAATCATAAAATAGCTAATCGTCTAATATAGCTAATCAAAACTAATTATTTATTACATTCTTGCATTCTTCACATAATCGCCGCATGATTTGGCCGAATATATAAATTGACCCTCGATTTCATCATAATTCGTAAAGTAAATATGGCATTCGTTTTCAATAATATACAATTATGAATAATAATTTGTTATAAAATACTGATGTGTTATGCTCTTCGAATATGATAACTTAAAATTGAATTGATGGCCCGGCCCTTTAATTTAATTTGATAAGTTTCATTTTAATTATTTGTTTATTTCATGCTATGATTCATTTGTATTGACAATTACTGCAAGAACTGATTTTAACACGAATGTTTAATTTTGTTTACAATTACATTTCATATTATATTACTTTTCACTTATAGGTATCGCCGGGAACGTTTGGTTCATACCTCGATAATGCTATACCAACAGCAAATATAGTAGAAGCGTTCAATAATATATTTGATTGCCTTAATTCGAGACATTTTTCGCCATATGATGAGCCTCTTTGAAAAAATAATATATTTAGAGCAAGCAGTCGAATTTTTAAATCATTTAAAAATAATTTCACCAAAAGAAAATTATTTTAAATTTATAAAAAGATTGCAATTAACAATTAGGGTGCAATTAATGCTTTCCGATTTCCTAAACGAAAAATTTGGATGTGAATATCTTTTAACCGGAAAAACAAATCAAGACGCCCTTGAAATTTTTTTTTCCATACTTCGTGGGAAGGGCGGTTATAACTTCACACCAACCAGTAATGATATTGGGTTTCAGTTTGCAAATATAATCAGTATGCGTATTTTATTTAACTCGCCAGCGTCAAATTGCGTCCCTGATCAGATTGAGAGACTAAATATTAACTGGAAGGATTTTCGAGAGGATTTTAAAGCGAGCCTCAGAAGCTCTCGAATTGGCGAGGAGTATAATATAAAGAAGAATATTGCTGGCGTTGTCACTACTTGTATTAATCTCCCAAATTTGAAAGGAAACGCAAATCTATGTTTCGCAGGCTACTGTGCGTATAAGACTATAACATGTAAGGATTATACTAAAAAGTTATTAAAAAATGATGAAGAAGGGACAATCACTGTAACCGTAGAATTTCTACATGAGAAAAATTTAAAAAAAGAAATGTTTAAATATGGAGAATTAAAAGCACCGACGCCGATGTATGAAGACATAGTACGCATCATAACTGATATTTTTGAATCACATTAAAGAGTGGAATGCCATTCTTCAAATGTCTGTGAAAAAATAACTGATAAAAAATTAAAGTGACGTTTCCATCGTTTAAGAACATACACTATATGGCCAAATTAATATGAACTATATGTTTTTTTAAATATCTTTTTAATTACTGTAAATTTTCATAGAACTTAAAAAAAAATTGTTACATATTTATATTCCTTTGTATATTCCTTGACTATATGAAACAATAAAAACCCATTCTGGATTGGGTTGGTAATTGGCCAGATATCAACCCGATTGAAAATATTTTTCGCTGTATTAAAACAGGAATCGTCGATAAAAAGTCATCACCCTCGATTTCATCATAATTCGTAAAGTAAATATGGCAAAGTTGATTGAGGAAATTAAAAATAGTTGGTACAACGACCCCTTAATCAAGGATATCATCATAAAGTCGATCAACAGTATGCCGCGTCGTATTGCAGTTTTGCTTAAAAATAAAGGGAGGTGGACGAAATATTAGCCGGTTGATTTTATTTGTTTTTTAATTTTTTTATAGTACAAAGGTTAATGAATCCATTTTAATGAATTCCGGTGAATACTTAATTTTTGAAAAGTTCATATTAACTTGGGCAGGTACTGTAGATAGCGACCAAATGGTACAGTGGTTAAAGCTTTGGCGTTTGGATCGGGGGGTATCGGGTTCGAATCCTTATAGGGGCAGGATGCAAACTGAAATTTCATCAACAGATTTCGATCTGTGGTTTTCCCTATCGGTGTGCAAAACCCATGGCCCATCTTCTATGCCTGTATAGGCTGGCATGGAGCTTGCAATGTGCAGATGGTCAAATTGATCCGGCTATACCGTACGTCCTCGAGTTGGCTGAGTAGGCGTAAAGTAAGGACGTAGAAAGCACAACCACCACGAAAGAGCAGGATGAGCCTTAAGTCCCAAAACAGATTGCATTGTAAATAAATAAAGGTAATGTAGATAATGAAGAGTGTATTGGCCATACCAAAAATTTAATTTCAATTTTTTGTGTTAGTTCTCACACAAAGAAACTGTAAATGGGCTGTTTTAAATCGAGAGTTTGATTAAAACCGCTGAAACGACTAAAGAAATCTGTATCAAAAAAATTAAAAAATTTAAGACAATTAAAAATAAAACAATTTTAATTTATTTTCTTAACTTTTTTCATTCTTAAGACACTCTCCGTGGCGTATCATTTCTTTAAACTTCTCTACATGTAGCTCGTATAGGTTCGTTCATGGGGAAACTAATGCGAACTCATCTACTTGTGGTTGAGTTTATTGGTTTCATATGATCGCTTTATCATTTATCTGGCATTTTTGTTAAGGGTGATATGTAGATATGATTGATAAGGATGATATGACATACTGTGAAACTTTCATTGTTCAAAAGCAGGTGTTTCTGTGATTTCAGTTCAGATTAGAGAGAATATAGTAAACGAGTAGTATAGAGTGATAAGATGAAACCACTTCGATACCACTTCGAGCGCAACTATTGTTTGCGTTCACGTAGTTCTGAAATATCAATAATTTATATAAAGTTAATTTTATTCTACTCTATTATTCTAATAAATAAATTTTTGAGCTATGTTCCGGAAAATCTGCTACCATCGGGATTGCAATTAAGTGAATTAACATCGATTATGATGAAACTTGCTAGGTATGTTCGATTTGATTACTGCATTAGGACGTTAACGTGGTCTTTAGGTAATTCCGTTTCGATTATACTACAAATAGATTCTCTTACTGCTTTTCAGTCCGAAAACAAAAGAATTACCTATGCGTGATAAATAAATGTAAATAAACCATAGAAAAGCTGCATAAATATAAATGAATTGTTTTATTTGACTTTTTGTGTATATGTATTTGTACTTCGGTTTCATTTCTTCATAATATGTCATTTGTTAATTTGTGAAGTGAAAGAAGAAAAGAGAAATTCAAATGAATGAAGATCGTTTATGGTCTTGAGCTTGCTATACGGAGATTGCCCCTTCAAATTTGTGCTGATACTAAATACTTCAAATGAAAATTCATGAAACGTTTTTTGCAGTTCTTAAATTTTAATTTATATGTTTTTTTAATTATTGAATTACTTGACTATTGTTTAATGTATTTTTTATTAGGAATCATATGTATTCAATTTCTTTCAATAAATATGTAATTAAATAAAAATAAGTTAAATATAACAAATGTATTAACTTTAGAATAAACTATTGTTATGAAATACTAGTCCCAGCATAGGTGTTTATAAGCGTGTGTAAAGAGAAATGTTTAGTTTAGAATTATAATTTAAATCAATATCCAGTACAAATTTGATAAATTTAAATTTTTTTCCACTTCCAGGTATTTCTTCAAAACTGTATGTGATGACATAGAAAATCCCGTAATCCAAGAAGAAATAGTGAACGATATGGATTTGCTACCGTTCTTCGAAGGCAAAGTTATGGGTGTTGTAAAGCCTGCTGAATAAAATAATAATTTTTATTTTATTTGTTTTTTTTTTAATCACACAAATTATAATATTTATTAAATCCTACACACGGTTAATTATTAAACTGCCATAGTAAAAAAATTGTTTATAATTTATAAAACAACCTTACAAACTCATGTATCAGTAAATCTAAAAATGCATATTTTTTATTTTTTTATACATTAAGACGATCATTTACAATGGAAAATAATAAATAATAAATTAAATAAAACAATGAACTGATTATATAATTTTGCAATTTTATTTTATTATTATTATTATTTTATTTTAATTTTTCGTATTTTTATTTAGTTTAATTAACTACTGTACACTATAAATATATTATATTACATAAGTTTAATTACCATAAAAAACAATAAGAGAAAAATTGAAAATCATTTATTTATATACAAAAATACACAAAAAAAGTCTATATACTTTATAATTTTGTTGCAAAACTAAATTATAACTTGCCATTTAATTTTTATTTTACAATGTACATTTTTTTTTATTTTATTTTAAATTAACACACAAAATTAATGTTATTGTTGTAAACGAAATTAATTATATATTTTTATATAAAATAACATTTTCGCTTTTTTTTGGTTTTTTATCGTTGTTCCACATTAGAAAAGTAATTAGCTATATTTGGATTTTATATTAGAATTTTTGGAGTTGGAACACTACGGAATATTTGGCCTAATTTTCTTTTAACTTAACACAAACCATTTTATTTTTATTAAGCAGACAACTAAATTTAATTACTAAATCTTACTCGGCTGGATATAAGATTATTTATAAACTATATTATTATTTTATTAAAAATATTTTGTTGTTATTTAGTTTTAAAAATGAATATTTTCTATTTTATAATTTAGCTGTGGCGGAATTTTACATATTTGTTTAACTTAATGCAGTCATTTATAGTCCGTCCTTTGTTGTACTGTTTGTTCGCAACGAATCTCTTGTTTTCTTAATTCAAAACACATAAAAATAATATTTAGTAATTTAAAAAAAAAAATAATAATATTGTCCTTTTCGGAGGGCCTAATATTAGTAATTTTAAAATAATTTATAAGCCTATTGTCAAGAAAACAACTCAAAACGCACGTATTAAGTTAAAGAAAATGTCATGACTCTATAATGATATATTTCAAATTGCATAAAATAATAAATTCTTTTATCATTCTACTATCCGATGCATAAGTATTTTTTGGTTAACGGAAATTGCACTTCATTTTATTGACGATTGTAAAAGTTGCAAAAGCGCCGCTGGTGGATCAGATTGAAACTAACTTAACTACAAAAAATGACATAAGTAATCGATATGCCGACAAAATCAAGGATGTACATAGATTCATGTTTTTTATATTACATAAGCCACAAAATCACTAATTATACAAAACCTATATCATTTTTAATTAATTTATTTAAACAAAATTAAACCAAGCAAAGATAGCACAGTAAATAGATGAATTATCGCGAATGTTGCTGATTGTTTATTTTCTTTATGCATGCGGCATTTAATATAAATAAAACAGAGAGTATTAAAAAAATGATTAAAGCATAAGTTGATGTACGCCCTTTTAATTCTAGAACACAGAAATGTCAAAATCTGTAATTATCATAGTTCAAAAAAAATCCGCTACGTGAAATCCGTCATGCTCCAATCGTCAATTGGCAACGGAGATTCTTAATGAAATGAGTCACGTCCATTATATAATCCGCGGGAGCGGATCGATTGCGGATTGAAAACTGCATATAAAAAAAACCATAAAACAAAATTTTAAACCATAGTATCATAGAAATCCCTATGGGTTTTTAAATATTTTATTGCGTTTGTATGGGGAATCATAAAAAACGATTTCTATGGAAATCAATACAAATTTTCTTGGCTACTTTGATTTATAGCAATTGTTTTCTATATTATTTATATGCATTTTTCAATCCGATATCGGACCGCTCCCGCAGATTCTATAATCAACGTGGTTTAATCGTTTTAAGAATTATCTGTCTTTGCTTGGTTTGTAATATACTTACTAATATCATGTCTAATAAAGTGTATGTAGAGTAAAATTTCACTATATTATTAGAGATTAGATAAATGGAAAAGTGGAACAAAGAAATAACTCAAAATTGGTAGATACTTTTACGTTTAAATATTTAGGTGAAAATTAGAAAATGAAGGCCAACACATTTTGAAATATCTACAAAAAGATTTTATATACGTATTGTTTATATTGTAATTACAAATAGAGAATCCAAGGTAGATGGGTTTTCACCAAATTACCCCCACAGTACTATTGGCTGACATGGAGCTATGCAATGTGTAGATGGTTCTACGAAAATCGGATGTATAGTCGTACGTCCTCGGTTTGACAGGCAACTGCGTAAAGTTGTAGGACGTGAACAGCGAAAGAGTTGGGAGTGCCTCGCCCCCAGAAGAGATCATAAAAAAAATTGTTAAGAAATGGTAAATAAAATTAAGTGCAACATTCCTAGGATTTTCTATTTTGAACCAAATCAAAATAAATTTATAGTGTTTAGATAATTATTTAGTTCTCAACTTTGACAATCATTAATTTAAGGTGCCGTGCTGAAAATATCTAGTGCATCTGTTTCTGTTCAAGTCAACATTTTTAAAAATTTAGTTTCATAATGTCATTGAAACCATAAGTGACTTTTATTCCATTACTTAGGAAATGAGTTCGATATGAATAATCTTAAAATTTCATAGTGGAAAATCATTAACGAAATTTATAATATTTTAATAATTTTTTTGATTTTAAAAAAATCAGTAATTTCATCAAGCCATGACTGACGTTGTGTTGCCATCCATATATTGAAAATACCTTGCACGATATCGATTCTTTCAAAGTCTCCATCTATTTCATTTACAGACCAAATTTCGTGTACAAGAATATTTTATTTTTTTTACTTTTTACAAGACAACCAATAATAAGAGTACATTTGGACGATACTGATTAGTATAACACTGACATATACTAATGGACGAAACACTCACTGGTTGTATTGTGAAAAGTAAAAACAAAAAATGAAATCTACGAAATACTACAAGATTTTCGTGGTTTAAATCGGAATCCAAAATCAATCCAATCCTGCAATATATTAATGGTTTTCATTAAACTCCATAATATACTTTAATGTTCGTGTCATGGTGCCTAGCTCATTGACCCACTCATGATGAGCATTAAATTTCTTCTAAATAAAAATAAATATTTCTAACTGAGGTACAGGCACAGGTTTTTATTAGCTTATGTAGATTAACACCTCAATATCCACTGGTCAATCAACTGAAGATTTTATTATTTTGATCATTTAGCAATCATTTTCTTGGTCATGTTTAAGTAATCATTTTTCCTTGTGGATGAGATAGAGTATCGTATTCAACTAGTTAAAATATAATTAGAGATGAAGCCAACATCTAGGAGGTTTACTTATTAAAATTATTTTACCACCAAAGTTATCTGTATGCTTATCTAATCTGTTTTAAGAATTTCGAGGCTCTCGACCGAGCGGTCAGTGCTTAATAAAAAATCTATGAAATATTTTATGAAATTGGTAAAATTTTTAATTCGCCTTGCATTTAGGAACTCCGATATAAGGAAGTCTAAGCCATTTAGTTGAAAAATCGTCCTAACATCAGCTTTATTTATTTTTTTAAGTTTGAAATTAGCATGTTTTATGGATTTTAAGGTAAAGAATGTAAAGTTCACAACGCGAAATTCGGCCTAATTATTTAATCCCTATTTAAAAATTTTTTAGGTAAATTAAAAATAAAATTTAGCTAAAAATTTCCACCGTGATAGTTTGGCCTAAATAAAATTTGGCGTAATTTGCGAATTTAAGTCGAATTTCTGAACCCCGGCAACATAGTAATTAACTATATTTACAATGCCTAATACATCCTAAACCCTTGATTATGCTAATCACAAATACTAATGCATCGGATACTACAAATCGTTTCTATTGTAACATTATATTATTTAACAAATTTTAGCCACAGCCGTAAATCAAGTCATCGCAGATTTTTCTTACCGTTTTTGTTGTTGTATTAAATTAGAGTCTGTACTTAATTAAATCGAAACAAACAAAAATAATTATTTCATGCATAAATAGGTAAAAATCATAATTATTAGATATAAAAATAAAAAGTTTTTACCAGGTGCAGAAAGTGCCTTTGTGAAATGTAATATTTTGTAAAATAAAAAAAATAAAAAAAAAATTATTAATTTAATAAACAAAAAAAAAATATAAATTAAATAACAAAAATTATTATTACTATGTTAACAATTTCTATTTTCAATTAAAAATAACTTAATAAAAATAATGAAAAAATATTTAACAAAAAATGTTAAGTTAGTAATTTAAACAAAAACAAAATGCAAAAAAATTTTATGCGTGCTTTTTTTCGGATTGAATATAGCAAACGTTAAAAAGCTCGCATTTATGTACATAAAATATAAACAAAATTAAATTATTATTTTATTTTATTCGTTTTATTAATACACGAAAAACAACAAATTGGTAATTCAAAACTGATACATTTTATATTTTAATTTCTCTAATTTAATTAGAAATGGATTAAATTATATATTTTCACAAAAATTAAATTGTGTATACCTACGTAAGATTACTGTTAGTTTTGTGGATATTATTTTATTTTTCTAAATTTAAATACAAAATTAATATTTAAAACAAAAGGTTCTGGTTTTAATTTTGCGGTAAACAGTAATCTTTTGTACCTATGAAGAGACTACCAACTAAACAACATTCAGACTTCTGTTGTAGAAAACAAATATAATTAGGAGGGAAATAGGATCCTTTGACTTACTAGTGCGCAAAATAATTTTTTGTAGTGCAAGAAAAGAAAATTACATTCCGAGTGCGACAAAACCACTTTGCAGCAATGCTCACAGCATTGTTCAAATGTTATCATGAAAAGGAGGAGGTCAACTTTGGTTGTTACCCTTTCACAGTTTGCGTTTTTAGTGATTTTTTTCTATAGTATGTTCACAGCATTTTGAATTTTGAATCCTTTATTCGATGATTTGAGCAAAGATTGCATTTGATAACATTCTGCAGGTTTCCGTGTCAAATGCATTTACTTTCCAAACGTTATTATTCAGTACAGTGGCTTTAAATTTATCGTTTGGAGTTTCACTATTTTTTTAATTGTTTCATATTCACTAACATTAAGTATGTTAATGGCTGGAGGTAGTATCTCCTTATGTATTGGTTGATTTTCCCGCACTTTTCCTTGGGCAAAAATTAAATATTATTTTAAACTTTTTATGCGCACATATTTTATTGATGATGCGACTACGTTGTTTTAGAGCGACTACTTTGAGTTACAAAAATGTATATAATGTTCTAACAATTCCGAACATTCACAAATACATAAATAGATAAATATAATATATACTATTTAATTAACAGTGATCCAAAAACGACAATGTTATTAATTGAATACATTAAAAAATAAGTAGTGAGCACGAACATAATGCCCCCTTTGACAGTACTTCGTACTGTCAACCTGTCATGTCATCTAGTAATGGTGCTAATTTTACGATGGCTCGTTTTACAATACCGGTTGGTGTTTTAACAGAAGCTCCACGTACTAGTCCGTCTGGTCCCGGATGAACCTCGATAACGCGTCCCAGGATCCAATTTTGAGGTGGTAGCCCCTCATCAGTGATCAAAACTAGCGTGTTAACTGACAATGACTGACAGTTGTTGTATTTCTAATATATATCCTTCCTGCCAACGTTGCCAAAAGTGTTGATAGAGCTGGTGAAGTTTTTGATAATGATCAAATCTGTTGACGTTTAGACGGGTGAGGTCAGGCTCGACGATTGCAGAGAGCGGGGATCCGATCAAAAAATTCCCGGTTTGAGGGCTCCGAAGTCAGATGGATCCGATGATAGCGGCGTCAGCAGCCATGAATTTAACGACGCCTCAATGTTTGCGGTGATAGTGCTTAGCTCCTCATATGTCAACGTTGCAGCTGATAACACTCGATACAAGTCGGATTTAACAGCAGCTTCCCACAGGCCACCAAAATGAGGTAATCGCGCGGGAATCTGAACAAATTGAATGTCTGCGTCTGCGTCAGTGCAGGTTCGAACTATTTGATCATCCATGTTTTGATTGAACAATAATGTGCGTAGCTTTTTCAGCAACAAAACGATCGAAAGCATTGGAAAAAGCTTTGGTCGACAGATTGGTGACGATTTCGATGTGAACGGCTTTCATTGCAAAGTATTCGTACACTGCGATATATGCTTTATCCGATTGCTGGCTACGGCCTTTATAACAAACCCAGACTGGTCCGCAAAAATCAACACCTGCATGTATAAAAATGTTCTTGCAGGTTCTACTCGATGTCTTGGCAAGCGTCCCATAATTTGATTGTATAACTTCGGTCGAGCTCTAAAGTACGAATTACATTTGTATACCACTTTTTTGACTACATCACGGCCGCGAATGATCCAAAATTGTTGCCTCAGAGTAGCGAGCAGTGCTTGAGAGCCAGCATTACAATTCTTCACGTGAAAGTACCTACACAAAGAAAAATTAAATACATGAGTTTAGATTCGAATGATAAATTCGAATTCTGCAATCGGCCTCCCACCATAATTTCATCGTCGCCGAGAAACGGATTTAAATTTTTGATCGAACTCTTCGAGTGAATGTGTTTATTGGAAAACAGCAGCGAAAATTATTCTTGAAAACTTTGGCGTTGTATGATTTTGACGATAAACTTCAGCGATTGGTTCAGTTTGGCGACAGTCAAACAGCCATATGTTTTTGGTTTGCATATAGTATGGAATTGGACTGGCTATTGTTTACAAATCGAGCCACAAACCCAAATACTCGGAAAGTGGTGCACAAGTTGTTGACATATTTGATTTTCTGAACACAATCGACATCATTAGATACTACGATAATGACAACATCACTATTCTTCCTTTTTTCCGCAATCAAGTTCGAATCAAATGACTTGAGCTCGATAAAAATTCCGGTCCGGAAAACAAACCATAGTTTATTGTTAAGCAGTTTTTCTGGCAATACAACTGAGCACAATTTCGGAATCATATTCTGTTGATTTTATATGCTGGACTTAATACAATCCATCAAATTTGCTAAAAGAACTGCGAAGCAGAGTTCTAATCGCGGCAATGAGATGGTTTTGATTGGAGTAGCACGAGACTTGGCGCACAACAGTCTGATTGAAACTTCTGATTGTACGATTGAACGAATGTAGATGCAGCATCCATATGCTACATGATTGATACGTCTGAAAATCCATGAATCTCAATTGCGTCATGATTTGCCGAAGATTTCTAAATTTAACCCATTGTGTGATGTGTTGTTCTGGTAAAGTCGTATCCCACTCAATTTTCAATCTCCACATGTGTTGCAAGGTACAGGTCGGTACAGAAGCTGTGGGTGTTTCTTCCTTCCATTTGATTTGAGTAGCATTATTCAGTTTTCCAAATAATAATGCGTTCGCAAGCTGTTCATGATTACCTAATGCTAATAAGGCGCGAAGATTTTGGCGTTGACTGTATCGATAAACCTTTGCTTCAGATTATCGTCTGCATCAATATACGTATTGAATCCATAAAATCGGTCCAATGTTTGTATGTATATCTCCTGAGAATTGAGGTAATTCAATTTTTGGCAACTTCACTAGATTCGAACGATTTCTCGTACGATTAAGTCCCAACACATCTGCACTACTTTTATTAAGATTGACCGATAGACGTCTGAGTTCCAATAGGTTTCCTCAAAGGATTCTCGGTTATCGCTATCCAGATCTAATACATCTAGCCTTTCGATCTCCGATTGAACTTTCTCAAACTTTGCGAAATGATTTTCAAGCAAGCCTAATCGCGTGGGTGCTTCGGTTTGAGTCGGGGAATTTTTGTCGATATACGTTTTAATTCGAGTTTAAGCCTTTTGTATAGTTGTATAAATAATAAAAAAAATCATACGATACCAACGACCTTGTCCCACGTTGCGATACAGTTATATTTGATGGCGTGATGCAAAACTCCAAACGAGACGACGATAAATTGATGAAATTGATCGGTAAAAAAAATCCAATGAAAGTGATCAATAGCAGCGACACGACAACAACAGTGACGATATCTCCGGTTTGCTTCCGGCTCGAAGGGCCAAATGTTTACGTAGTAAACCGACGACATTATGGGCAGGGTCAAATTGGGTGAGCGCGAACACTTCCCGAATATAGAAATTTGAAACATAGTTATAATCAAAGAACCAAATATACTGCCATGCTAGGCCAAAGTCCCAAAATATGAATGAAGCAATCATCTTTCAACAAACTAAAGGCTCTACTTACGATTGCTGTCGTATTGATGAGGAACCCATTCTACAATTACGCAGTCTAACTTCGCTGCGATTCAAAAAAAAATTAAAATTAACAAACGATGACTGTTCGAAGCTTAATAAAGTTTAATTATTCAGTAATTGAACCTGAATCAATACTAGAAACAAAAAAATCAGATCCGGCGTCAAAGGCTAAGGATTTAAATTAATTTCAGACCCTGTGACGACGTTATGACTAAAGTATGGCTCATGTGATAGTGCGACCTAAGTGGCCGACTCGAATTTTAGAGTTTGAAGCGGCGAGGCTTTTAATTATCGAAACACATTATCAAAATTGGATCGACAACGTTATGCCAGACAAGATGTCTCGGGTCTACTGTGCGATAAATAACCAAGCAGATATTTCCAATATTTCCAATATTTCAATTTTTTTTAATCTACCCGAAATACACGATAAAGCCCCAATCATTGTGGGTATCTTGCATTGATTATACCAAAACAAAGGAATTCACTAAAAACTGTCAAATTTGGAAATTTTAATTGTTTGCAGTTGGTAACACAAATTTGTAGTTTTTAAAACTTTTCATAAAGGTTCATCACAACAGATACTATATTTACTCAAAAATCCATTTTTTATGCACGGTGTGCCAGAGATAGTCCTTTCCGGCAACGGCACTCAGTTCGGATTTCATAATTTTTAGACGGAGTACAAGATTGACAGCCCACGAAGTATTCATAAATAGATAGGGGCGCACTTTGGGCAATGGTCTGTAGAACGAACGGTTGTGGTACCCAATCCCTTCATAGTAGTGAAGCAGCATAGCTATAATTAGTCAATAAAAACTATGCAATGATACTAACAAAAGGAAATATTACCCCAGGTGGTACACCAATATCAACATTGGTAAATCCATTCTCTGTGAAGACTAGCCCTATAGATTCTGGGGACGGCCACCTATTGCTTTAACAGGGAACATCAAATCCGTTCCAGAGAAGATCAAATTTACAAAGATCACTGTAGTAAAACCACTTTTGACCTAGAAAAGGACAATATGAATCTCTTGGCGAAACTAGAGTTAGGAGGAATAGTTAGAAAAAAAAGCTGAATCGTCACCTGAGACTAAGCAAATAAATGGTAGGGGACAACCTAGTCCAGATTCAAAAGTTGTTCTACCCAAAGCCAATCAACACAAAGGTAGAAAATCTACTAAGAACATTACACCAAATATTGTGAGTGGAACCAGTTAATCAGAAATTCAGTCAGTGATGAAATCGGTTTCTGACAAAGATTATAAGGTAACAGCGCTAAACCATGACGTTTGGAAAATTAATACTCTGGACTCAGATACTTATATAGAACCTTATCTGTGAAATAGAATGCTGAAAAGTATCAGTGGTTTACCTATGAGAACAAAGAGGCCCGATCTATAAAAGTCATAGCAAGAGGCTGCATCACTCTTGCAGAAATAATGGAAGACTTACAACATAAAGATCTTAAAATACTAGGTGCTGTGAATATTGTTAAAAAAGAGAGAACAGAAATTCAGGAAGAGAACCAAACTATCAGTAAACGGGGACTCCCTCTTTTTATGCTGGTATTTGACAATAAAGAGAATGTTCAAAACATTTATGGAATCCTTCACATGAAAGTGAAAATCGAACCAATTTTCAGGCATTTAATCACACCCCAAGATATTGCGACCGGGATCCAAGATGTGTAAAATGCTCAGGTATTCATATTACCCAAGCATATACAATAGGGAGAGATGTGCCAGCCAAGTGTACAAATTGTAAGGGCCAACATCCGATAAAACAAGAAATCAACCGCAAAATCACGAAAATCGAAGGGTACAAATATCAAATCAGATGGATCAAAACCCACAACTAAGCAACACAACGCAAAGGAGATCATTTGCCCAGGTAGTGAGAGGTTTGGGTTCAACCAAACATATATGGGCTCCGAAAATAACCGAATTATGTAAAACATTATGAACAGCATTACAGCTATTACAAAGTGGCTAGATGACAAAAGTAGAGTTCAGAGCAGATATCAAAATGTGAATTTTACTCTGGTGGTTCCCCAACATACTGGCCCAGTGACGGAATGAAAATACCTGACCTAATAGACTTTTATGTAGCAAGAGGTATATCCCAGAACTACATTCACATTGAAGACAGTAATTCTCCAGTATCGGATCATTCTTCGGTTATCATTACAGTCACTGAAATGGTAATTCAAAGGGAGAGTGCACTCAAATTAACAAATCCAAAAACAATCTCTAACCGATGAAAAAAATTCTGATTATTCACTGTGGAAGGCGACGAAGGGACTCAAAAGACCCAAAATGCAAATGCATCCACTTGAATGAAAATATAATGTCAATCCACAAGCTAGATGAGTTTGATATAAGCCCAGTAACTCTCAAAGAATTTAAAGAAGAAGTAAAAAGTAACATGAATGTTAAAATAGCACCAGGGTATGTCTTGATTACTTGCCAAATAATCAAGGCTCTACCAGATAAAGGATTTCACAAAAGCTATTACACAAAACCAATGCAAGCTTTCGGTTAAAATAGGTTCCGTGGCAATGGAAAGTAGCAGAAGTAATCATGATAGCAAAACCTGACAAACCACCTCACGATAAAAAATCATACAGGCCAATTTCATTGCTGCCAACTAGCCAATTAGAGGACCGACAACTAATTCCTCCTCATCATTTTGGATTCAGAGGAAAGCATTCCACAATTGAACAGGTGCATAAAATCACCAACATTATTGAAAGAACGTTAGAACGAAAAAAATTATGCTCTAGCATATTTCTGGATGTAGCTCAAGCATTCGATAAAGTCTGACATATTGGACTGGAAGTCAATAGACATTTTCGTGTAAAATATGAGGATGAATACTAAGTCCAACAGGTAGAAGGTTACTCTAACAACAAATGAAGGAACTATAGCCACCTTTCCAAATGACACAGCATGGCGATTGGAAGTAATGTCAGTTAACATTAAGTAGAGAAAAATATATAGGCTCATAGGTAGAGGCTCTGCGCTTACAATTCACAACAAGCTGCTGCCAAATCTGCAAATACTGAAGCCGATATGGACCTACAGAATTCAACTCTGGTGAATACCGTAGGTCCACTAAGCAAACAAACGCCAAAATGATACAGACGTCCCTTCACAGGGACTTACAAATGGAATACTATACATCAAAGATGAAAGAAAAAAGCATGTAAACATGAAAAAAGTTCCATGAACACAGAAACTCCTATATGTGCCATATGATAGATAACCCTGTCGTTGAAAGAAGACTCCTAATAAACTATTACCAAATTAAAATTAGTACTTTAAATTGGTTTAATTAGTTATGGGACTAACCATTGGGTTTCACCCCAACAAATTTAAATTGTTTAAGAAATGTGAAATTTGTAAAAATTTGAAAGATAAATTGCTTGATGAGCACAGTCTCAGTTGTAATTGATAAAGCAAAAAATTAACAAAAAAAAAAAAAAAAAAATTTGGACTTTAAACATTGATAACTAGAAATTATTATTTATAGTAAATCACTTATTTCGACAAGGTCCAACCCACGGTAGGCAGCAAATAGGCCTAAAGTGCAATAAACGTCAATATTGAACCTTGTTAACATACATCTAGTTGCATCAGTAGTATGAGAATCCACCTACAGCACATCTAAAGGCCGATGCAGATTGAATTAAAAATTCTGCGGATGTGGTCACTTCCCAGTATGTAAATCACTGTTTTATCTATAAGCATGAGTGGTTTGAAACACAAAAACAGTTTTAGTTTAGAACTAAACAGTGTAAGTTAGGAAGTAAACAATTAACAGTGTGAAAGTAAAAGTGAACAGTTTAAGTGAAATAGGAACAGTGAATTTGTTGAAGAAGTTAAGGTTTTGGTAAACAAAGTTTGTAACTTTAAACGCTGAATGTTTTATTTGTTTTATTGTACCAAACAAACGTCCCAAATTCGTAACACTAGCGATAGCACTCCTAGCGGTTGGTATTATTAGCATGTAATAGTACTCGTATGATTTGAATATTATGCTTACTACGATATAAACATATGTAAGTACCGCGCAAGAGCAGAAAAATATTTTTTTTTTTTGTAAATAAAACAAAACAAAATATTTTCACTTTTGTTCTTATCAGTATTTCACTCAATTTTCCTACTACCGTTTGTTACGTGAAAATCGTGTCGAGCCGCACAAATATTTTTCCAAATAAAAAAATGCCCAGCAAACGCAAGGATAAAGATGGTGATGGTCCTAAACAATACAAAAAGGATATTTCAAATGAACAGGAAATGTTTTTATCATCATTTGAAAGTAAGTAAACATTTTCTTTGTGTTCTGAGTTGAGATGAAAATGAAATAAAGTTTTATATTTAGATATTGACAAATATTATATTGATTTTTCTTTTATCTTCTCCCTCATTTACAAAACTTTCTTTTATTTTTTGTTACAGAACCGACCCAAATTTATCGGTATCTTCGTACCCGGAATATGATCTCAGTAATTATAAAATATATATAACAATTTTAGAATTCTTTGTATTATAAGACACAATTGTATTTCAAACCTTAAAATTTTAGCCAATATTTTTGCATCGTACACTTTCGTATATGAAGGGTCGCATGTCTCGCAACCACAAGAAACGTTCAAATTTTAAAATCGATAATATACTACGTGAGAAGCTCACTAAACTCGAACAGAAGACAAAATTGCCCGATAAATTTTTGATCGTTATGTTCGATTCGTTTAACGATGCCAAACCACTAAACTATTCGCTCAACTATGCCAAGGTTGAAACGATTTTATTTAAAATTTCGCACAAGAAACGTAAAGAATGTTCGTCCGATATTGAGGCAGAATATATTGGTACATCGTACGTTGAGATAAATCCGGTGGAGCACTTAAAAAAATATTCGGTAATTAATATTCCGGCCGAATCGTTTAATACGGTTAAAACGACGGCAAATAATTGTTCGTACATTATTCTGTTTCGGGTGCATATATTTTATAATCGGGATGATTTGCTAACAACATATGAAGACGAAGATGAACAAAAATTAAAATTGGATACCAAAATTTATGGATCAGAATTGGTGGCGTTCGATAAGACTGGCAAATGTTTACTCTCAAATGGGGAGTACGTTATAACACTTGAAGAGATACAGCCGTACGTAAAGACAACAATTAAAAATAATCTGAGATGGGAAACGTTAAGTGATTTACAATTGGACGAATCACAATTTCAGCACAATCCATTCGAAAACTTTGACAAAATGCCATCGTTAAAATTTCGAATGATTTGGTCGAATGAACAGATGCCAAATATTATCAATAGTATTTTATCACTTACGAAAAACGAGAATAATTCCAATATGCTTAGCCTACAGTCGGCTAGTGGTGGAAACAACCAATACGAAGGCAGAAAAGATAAAATCGATATAATTTTCCAATTTATCTCGAGTAACAATTCGCGACAGCAAACCGAAGCTAGTCAAGATTTTTATTGTCCATGGTGCAGTATTAATTGTTTTGATCTGTATCCACTGTTAAAACATTTGAAACTGTGCCACGATCGTTTTAAATTCATTTATGTGCCACAACGGAATACGGCGTGCATAAATGTCACCATCAACGAAATGTATGACGGCTCATATGCTGGCTCGCCCTACGACTATGTTGGTCAAGCTGGATTTTCTTTTAATCGCACTTCTCCAATTCGTCGGGCGGTCGTTACGTATTTATTGGTTTTTCGTCCACGGCGTTTAAAACAATCGTTGGCGGAATTTTATGAAATTGACGACGCTGAATTAACTAATCAACGGCCATTTCTGATTGGTCACAATCGGTACGTATTGATCAGTAATGTTGGTTTAAAGCTATGTAGAGGTTTATTACAAAACAATTTCCGGTTTAGCCTATACTCGTACAATAAAATAATTGGGTGTAAGCTTTAAGCTAGCATTTTATGCATATACAAACGAATCTCTAAATATTATTTGTACATTAGAAATTTAATATGAAATTTTAGATTATACCATCACACAATGACATATATGCCGGTGCATCCCCGCGAACTCGATATTGATTCCGAAGCTGAAATGGATCCAGTTTGGCTTCAATACAAAACAATAATGATGATTGATGAATTTTCCGATGTCAATGATGGTGAAAAAGAGCTAATGAAAATGTGGAATTTACACGTTATGAAATATGTTTTCGTTGGTGATTGCCAGATATCGATAGCGTGTGAAATGTTTATTGAACGGAAGGGCCGTGAAATTTTGGAGAAACGACTATATCGGAACTTTTTGTGTCATATGTGTTCACTTTTCGATTATGGACTGCTATCGCCAGATAATTTTTATTTAATTGTACAAAAACTTCAAGTTGGTTAATGTTTTATTAATATCAGTTGTGATAACTATATTCAAGTGGTACTTTCTATTTCTTTTAGAATATATTAGGAGAGTATCCAGAGGCCAAACGGATTATGACCGAATCCCGTAAGGAACAAACACTTTATTGGGAAACGATTGGAATATATAAACCACCAACGGTGTTCGATCCGAAATTTGGATACAGTAAACGGATTCGAACTTATCCTTAAATATTATGATGTGCGTGCAGGTGTTGCACAAGTTGCATATTTGGGTTACCTGAAATAATACTCTTTATTAAATAGTCAGTAATAGTTTCTAAAATATAATAAATATAGAAAATTATATTTCCATAATAACGATAAAATAAAAAGTCATAATGAAATGTGTAATGTTTTATTAGCGAATAATAGTCGATACGAACCTCCCTATTCCCAATTGCTGACGATTACATCTCTATAGAGATAAAGCGTTTGATCCATTCTCTTTAATAATATTGTTACTTATTGTACTATACTTTATCTTCTTGATAGGCTTGAAGAGATTTCTGTGATTAATTTTAAAAAAAAGTTTTAAAAAATCGACTGTTTGGAAAAAAAATTGTATGGGCACGTGGCTCAGGGGGCCGACCCTTTTAAAAATTTTATGAAAATTTTAAGAATTTTGGTATAAAATTCCTTTGCACAGTTTGAATCCGATTAGATGATTGGAGAGTTTCCACACCATAAGGAGAATTGCCTTGATCCTGGGGACGGAACCCTAGGATTCTAGCATATCATCACTAATTTCATATATATATATATATATATATATATATATATATATATATATATATATATGTATATATATATATATATATATATGTATATATATATATATATATATATATATATATATATATATATACATATATATATATATATATATATATATATATATATATATATATATATATTGTTCACGTGGTCCGTTGCATAGTGTAGTGTAGTTATGACTACAGCACTTATATGGCCGTTGACCTGGAGCTGGAGGTGTAGTCTAGTAACTCTACCATTACGCCCCTGTTGTTGAAATATTGTGCTAAGAATATTTGACATTTCTCAATGTTTTTTTAATTTCAATGGCTGCGGGCCAATAGTCGAGTAAATCGTTTACTCTGGTAAAATTCGGATTTAGAACAGATTGTTCGATCAGCGTGTCATAGAGTTTTTGAAAAATAAATGAATTTACCGAAAGATTTACTTAAAATTGACTTTTACTCGACTATTGGCCCGCAGTCTATATTGACGATTGTGTTAGTTTGGCACGTTTTTGTTTCGCTGTGAAAAAGTAAAATATTAAGCACACAAAGGCTGCGGGCCAATAGGCGGGTAAATCGTTTACTCTGGTAAAAATCGGATTTAGAACAGATTTTTCGATCAGTTTGCCATAGAGTTTTTGAAAAATAAATGAATTTACCGAAAAATTTACTTAAAATTGACTTTTCCCGACTATTGGCCCGCAGCCAAAGAACTCGAAAAACCGAATGATTTTGAATTCAAAATCATAACAAACAACAACTATCAAAACTAAGTACACTACACTACACCAAGTGTTCACGAGGTGCGTAGTTGCAAATAAACTACACTACACTACAGCTATTGACCGTAGTTGATAACACACTCTGGTACTGTTTTTCTCTGTTCAAGTGGCGAGATAATACACCACACTACTAATAATCCCTTTCCTATTTCCCGAAAAAATTAAAAAACAATACATTCTACATAAAAATTAGTCCCGGGGTCCGGCCCCTCCAAAAATAGTGGTTGAGCGGCTGAATCAACTTCGGAACAGATTACACCACTATTTTCACTTTAAACACCACTTATAACTTTCCTGCTCGTCACTTTCGCTGTTATTCTATTGCGTACCGCGTCTTAACTAAGACCCAGCAAAGACTAACTGAAGACTCGCGCTTGTGTTCATCCATCTGCAAAACTACCATTTGTTGCAATAGTTCAGTTTCAAGTTGGGTTGAAAAGCCGGATTCGAGCATAGTCTTGGTACCTGCCTCGGTAATTGGCCAAAACCACTCATGTGCAGTATAGCCAATAGCTACAACAACAATTATTTTACCTTACACAACTTCCGAAGCATTCCCGAAAATAATCTTTCAATAATTTCCTAGTATTTACTAAACACTTACAACGCGGCTTAACTAAGACTTTTCGTCTTGTGTTCATCGCGTCCACATGTCCGCATTTTATATGGCGGTAAACAATGTGAATAACACAAGTGCATTCGCAAAGATTCTGCTCTAGACTAAACTTTTATAATACAACTTTTAATACTTAAACCTAGATGCCTCTAACCAATTTACGTTGAATAAACGTTTCGTAACATATCGATGTTGCGAGCCGAGATCGCAACAATATTCTTCCTGTGAATAAATGTAAGCAATGTATTGGTAAACAAAGGGGAAAAAGGGAGTAAGAAGGATTTTTTGAGAAGCTAAAAAACTGGGGGAAACTGCAAACGAATCGAATAAGGGCTCTTTAATCTCTAGGTTCCCTTGATCGTGGGGTTTTCTGTATTCTTAGTACCCGAGTGTGTTGGTAGCCGTTTCGATATAGGCTTCTTGATTGGATTGATCTGTTCCCACTGTTGCTCTATACACTGATCGCTTCTTCAATGGTTCGGAAACTGAGCTTGAGCGCTTCGCAGAATGTGTTTCTTGTGTCGGCATCTCTTAATCTGTTGATGATAAATTTGTTCATATTATTGTCTTGATACGTTTTACAGCGGCAGACTTAATTTGGAATAGTGATGTTACTAGTTGGTGGTCTCTGTAAATGTCTTCACCTCTCATTATCCTGACATCTTGTAATGACGTACGTAATTTTTTGTTGATCATGAAATGATGTATTTGGTTCCTTCGTCTGCCATTAGGCAGATGATGTCCGTATGCATTTGGCTATATTTTTGTGTGGAGTTCTACTGCCTCATATAGAATAGATAGCTGATTTGTGCCTCCGCCGCAAATTATACATCACTTCTGACTGTCCTGGCTATTGTGGTTTGTAGTTGTTCATAGAAGTCATCCTTGGTTGTTTTATCCGTCTCTTTTGTTGGAGCGTAGCACTGAATTATGATTGTGCATCGAATTTTTGAATGGAATCGTTTCTTTCTCTAATTGTGCTTCCAATTTTTGATTCGTCTCCGTGTTGCCGAAGGTCGATATTTGTGATTTGCTTTTTGTATTATTTTTTCTAGTATTCGTTTCTGTAATCATTACTGAATTAGGATTAATGGATGATTGGTGCATTGAATCCTAGCCAGCTCCCAGTGCTCCTCTGTAAGGCATACTAGTATGCCGAGGGGAAATGTTTCGTCAAGCAGTCATCTAAATTTGTACTAATACAAGCAATGGTTGCTTGACATTGGTGACGAAATTCTTGCCTTATCTATCTCTGCCACTCAAAAATGGAATCAAATCAAACAGTGGCGATCTTAAGGATAATGTAATAAAATGAATTTCATGAATTTTATAGATACACGCTATTGCGTTGTTACCGAAGATATGACCTTTTGATATCGAAGAATACCGCCACAACACGTTTCTTTTTTTTCTGTACTTCCCACTCATTCTTTTCTAGACATTCATTAGCAGAATGATTACGACGGAACCAAAGGTGATTTTCGGCAACAGAATACATTTAATCAAAATTTCAAACCATTCACGATTTTAACAAAAACATTCAACATACAAAACCATTCCATTTTTCTGGTATCTCAATACTCATTCATACTTGATTGAAAATTCGAAACAAGGCCACCTTGGATTCGAATTTCAATCATTTTATAATTCACTATATTAGTTCCGGGGGTAGTAGATTTAGATATTTCTAAAATTCCTCGGGACCTCATCCCAATGCCATGCACATTTCGTTCAGCACATTCCGTCATCTAAATGCAGGTTTATGGTTGCCGTCGTTTGTTCAGACAATTTTTTCGACCAATCATCTCTTGTGAAAAAATGCAGAAGAAAACAATCGTCATTTCGGAGTAATACGATTTTTCGAAAAAAATTGTCTGAACGAACGGACGAACGCAACCATAAAGTCGCCCTAACACTACATTTCTGCCTTGCGTTAACCTCTCACTCTATTAAACTTATCCCAAATATCCTTAGTTGTGGTTCTATGTGTCCTTTTAAACACATGGAGAGTAAGGGTCATTTTATTTATGGAATCTCAAAATAAAGACAATGTTTGAGATTTTAATGAAATTAAAAACGAAATAGTGAAAAATACTGTAGTGAATCAGGGAAAATATAAAATATATTTTGATATGGAACGAATTGATGCATGTATAATGAGGGCGAATACGTTTTTTTAAAAGAAATATTGTAAGAGGACTATAGGTGTTGATCATAAACTATTATCAAAATTTAAGGGATCGTATATTGTTCGTGTTCCAGGACAAATATTATCGGGTCAGCGGTATAATGGTGTCTTTACAGAGTCAGGATTTATAAGCCTGTTTACCTTGTAGATTGAATGAAGGACAATCAGAGCCCATTGCCGAGTCAGATATGACCGAGTTGTAATATTATATAATTCAGTTATATATATATATATATATATATATATATATATGTTTGAATTAAAATATTATTGCTAAATTTTATAAAGATAACATTGTTTCGAGTGATTGCTACTAGAAAGACGAAGCGTGGTAAAGTATAAATAGAGATTGCGAAAGACGAGTAAGCAGCTTATGGTGTAAAATAATTGTGTTTAGTTATAGAAAATCTAAAAATATCTACAGAACGATACGAAAATATGAAGTGGAATATCTTTGCGCTCACCGTTCACTTTACGTTTGATGCGGCCTGGTCTACTTTATTTACTTTTTGATCTTTAAATTCCTTTGCAATTTCCTGTGTATCTACGTTAATGTACATGGCGCTTTACGACTCCCTTGCAGGTATTAAGAAAGGTGTATGCTCTGCTAGTAATACCGGCATTTCCGTTAGCCGTCATTAAAGATAAATATATCCTTCTTATTTGCTTGTAAGCGTAAGATCTCCGTTTCGGAAATCCTGTGTTTCTTTGATATGATAAGTAATCATTTCCAATCCTTTTTTGATTAAAAAAGGCGAAACTCCGAGGAAGCTGTGATCCCTACGTATTTTTGGTTTAAAGTATTTTCCTCAAAAGATGTCCAAATATAATTATATAGACTTATATGTAAGTTATGTACTTCCAGCCAGAGCAGGAATAACTCCGTTTGTCATTTTGTGTTAAAATTAAGTTGGTGTAAAAAATCGCTTCAAAATGAGGCAAATCTTAAGAGTGCGCACTAGTAAGTTTCCGTTAAAAACAATAAGCGATTGGAGCGACATCTCCAGGTATTCCATTGAAACTGTTTTACAAATGGAACAACAAGTTGTTGTTGCACCATTTTACTATGGAAAGAAAGGTGATCCTCCTGTTAATATAGTTACGAGTTTATAGGGCACAGGATTTGCTTATTGCTCTTCTCTAATTTCGAAGTAATAATCAAATAATACATATTTACAACACTCTATAATTCAGAAGATGCCCTATCCCACGCTGATTATATCCACCATGCCACACTTCGATTCTTTCGTCATGATTCTTTCCTTGTTTCCTTCCCCTTTACCAACATACTAACAGTTTGTTCATAAAGGAGAAGGAAACAGGGAAAGAAGCATGACGAAAGAATCGAAGCGGGAACGGCGGTATAACAGCCGTTTTCGGAAATATCCCATGTAACTTTTGAGTAATTTTATTTTTTTAACTGTTGGTAACAAAAGTTACTCGAGTTACCCGGGCTTTACAACAAAATCCAATGACGTATTTTAACACAACATTTACGGTGTTTCCATGATAAAGTTAACCGGGATTATCCCGGATTATCTCATTATGAAAACGAGTCGGATTTAGAGTTTTCGTTAAATTTCTTAATCCTCCTTAACTCGACGAAAGTAGTTGGATTAAATGAGGTTCTATCTGCCAAAAGAAAAATTATACTATTCAGAAAATATATAATGTATTATTATAAAAAATAGTATTATTATAATGAAACAATATAGTTAAAATAAACACGGGTTGAAATATTCACGAAACAGATTAAAATGTAAAAAGACTGACACAAAAACATAATATCGCCTGAACTGTCAAAACAAATTTAGCATGGAGTAAGTTTACATCGACATATTTGGTCCAGGACTATACACTATATCTGACCTAAACACATGTTGTAAACGCTAGTTACCCAAATTAGGTTGGGTAACTTTTTTGTGTGGACTGACCCAAATTAGGTCGATCAAAAATGTGATGTAAACGATACCGACCTAAATGGTTTTCATATCATGAAATAGATGTCAGTAGTGGCATTGATGTTAATTAAACATATCAGCATAAAATTTAGTATTACAGTTATTAAATGAGTCAAATTAAAAAAAATTAAATGAATGAATTTAATTTCGAAAATGTTACAGGAATTATTTATGAGAAAATTATGAATTGTGTTTAGAACATAAGCAATACTTTTAGTATTATTCAATAGATGGTGCACATAAATCTCGTTATATAACCCAAATGTGACCTATAATAGCTGTATTTTGTTGACAATTAATTATTTCGAATTATTTTGGAATTATTTAATTCTCAACAAAACAGCAAAAAGTTGTTTTTCTGTTGGTAGTATTTTGTATTTTCCTATTCTTAATTATAACATAAAATATAATATATAAATTTTAAGAAAATATCGAACACAATACAAATAAAAATGTCGCTTATCATAAATGTCATTAATAATTTACAACACCAACTTAAAAACAATAAAAAACAAAAAAATGTTTTCTGGTGGCAAATACGATAAGTAACTTTTGGAATTAGAATTAAATAATTCCAAAAAAATTTTGGAATTAGTTTATTCTACTGGGAATTATCAAATGCAATTGTTGTTGTAAATTCTCAACAAAATACAGCTATTTTTTGTGATGTAAACGGGACTAAAATGGGTCGCTATTTAGGTCAGTTCACTAAACTGTTTAGCGATGTAAACTAGCTCATGGAAACGATAGGAATTAGCTCGCCATGTTATTAACTCGACGAAACTCAACGAAACCCTTAACTCGGTCCATGGAAACGTAATAATTTATGGTGTTTCCATGACAGAGTTAACCGGGATTATCTCGGATTATCTCATTATGAAAACAAGGCAAATTTAGAGTTTTCGTTAAATTTCTTAATCCTCCTTAACTCGATGAAAGTAGTTAGATTAAATGAGGTTCTATGTATCAAAAGAAAAATTATATTATTCAGAAAATATATAATGTATTATTATAAAAAATAGTATTATTATAAAGAAACAATATAGTTAAAATAAACACGGGTTGAAATATTCACGAAACAGATTAAAATGTAAAAAGACTGACAAAAACATAAACCGCCTGAACTGTCAAAACAAATTTAGCATGGAAACGATAGGGATTATCTCGCCATGTTATTAACTCAGGGACTTAACTTAAAGGGAGACCTTGTAACGTGGCCGAGCCATCTCACTCGATTGGATTTGATGAATCCGATAATGTCACTGCCTCCGAGGAGTTGCTTTATTTCGTGATTCATACGAATCCGATATTCGTTGCTCGCAACTTTAATTGGACCAAAGATTGAACGGGCAACCTTCCTTTCGAAGGTAGATAATAATCTACAATCGTTAGTGGTCATGGTCCAGCTTTCGCTTCCGAAAGCCAGCACAGGTCTTATAAGTGCTTTATAAAGTGCGAGCTTGCACGACTGCGATAGATGTTTCGATCGCAATAATTTTGATTTGGCGTAGAAAACTCGTTGTCCGGCAGCGATTCGGGCTTTTATTTCTGCCTGCATATCATTCGACGATGTTATAACTGACCCGAGGTATTTAAAGTTTTCGACGCTATCAAAGTTGTGGTCGCCAATTCCGAGATTTGCCGTAGAGATGTTCCTAGGTGTTACTAAATCTTTGGTTTTACTGCTGTTCACCTCCAAACCAAGTCTTCTTGCGCAGCGGTCGAGCGGTATGAAACAGTCTTTGATATCGCTAGGTCTTCGGCCAAGAAGCACGATATCATCTGCATATCCAAGAATTTGGCCTGACTTATTAAATATACAGCGCGAGGTTTCGATGTTGCTTTTCCTCACCACGTACTCAAGCGCCAGATTGAATAGCAAAGGCGCGCCTTTGCTAATAATTGACACTGAAGTTTAAAAAATAATAAAATGCTGTTTTTAAATTTTTTTCTTGTTGATTTTAAAAATGTTGCCATAAAAATACTCGGGTCGAATATATTTTATGGCAACATTTTCATTTTTATGGTCATTTTTGCTCAGAAATTCTTCTGCAAAATTTTGTTGGGATATATTGCTTTTCTTGTCTCTCATGTGCAAAAAGTCAATGTTATATCTTATTCATTTTGCAGAAGAAAAATGTTGGTCTTATGTAAACCGGTCATTAAAGAACATATGCCCCATTTACATGCGAGATGCGACCAACATTTTTCTTCTGCAAAATGAAAAAGATATAACATTGACTTTTTGCAGATGAGAGACAAGAAAAGAAATATATCCCAACAAAATTTTGCAAAAGATTTTTAAGCCACTACACTGTAAACCACTATAAAATGTTGCCATAAAATATATTCGATCCGAGTATTTTTTATGGCAACATTTTTAAAATCAACAAGAAAAAAAATTATTTCGCATTTATAAATGTTGAGGATTCATAATAAAAACAGACGCCATAGATAAAAATGTAAATTTCGCATTTTAATTCATTAAAACTAAATTAATAATGATCCTATAAAAAAATTACGCCATTACTATATATGATTATTTCTTTCTGGCACATGGATTATTTTTGTATAGCGGATTCTTTCTTATTTACCTGCAAAAATTTGTAGAAGAAAACAATTTTCTACATGTAAATGCCCCAAAATTCCAAACAATCCACACTAACGGCTGCGTATGGGCGTGCACATCAAGCAGCACAGCAGATTGTTTTGTTTTAGTAGTAAAATTGAATTTTGTAAATTTTATTGAGGTTATGAGTAGCAGTAAAGAGCAGTAAATTAATTCTGCTGGGTGTGACACCTATTGATGCCGCGACAGATGCAACTTCATTCAATATAATTTGTTTCAATTTTAATTTTTCAATTATAAATACAAAATACATACTTAATTTCTTTTAATGAAAATACCTATATTTATACTCAAACTATTACTTTGTATCATTACATAAGCGAATAGGCCAAAATTTAAGTTTGCTGCTCGCTGCTGCTGCTTGGTGTGTTTCATCCTTTACTTATACTGTTTATGTTGGAGGTTGAACCCAGGTCGAGTCAACTTGTAGTTATCTTTAGGTTAACCTTGAAGTTAACTTCTAGTGTTTATATTGGAGAGTTATCTTGAGGTTGAGTCGAAACCAGGTTATAACTGACAAAATCATTCAAATTTTTTTCTTTCAAAAAATCATTCTAACATTTTCTTTCGAACTTTCAAAAAATAAAAAATCGCAAAAATCACAAGAATATGCTGCCGAATTTAGATACAGACGTGCTCGTACAAGAAAAATATGAAAAATCGCCATTTTTATTTTTTTACTTTACTGATTATTTTTTGTTGTTGTTTTTCGACTCGACTCTGGGCGTTTATATTAACCAGAGTTAACTCGACCTAAGAAATTTTTTGGATTGAGTCGAGTTAACTCCAAGTTAACCTTTGGTGTTTATGTTGAAGGTTCAACCCAGGTTGAACCTAGGTTCAACCTCCAACATAAACAGTATAACTATGAAATTATTAAAAAAAACGTTGATCCGGAAAAATCTTTATCCGGAATTGTTTGCCCCCGGGGTTCCGGATAAAAGAGGTTGCACTGTACTTTTATAAAAACCGAACGTTTATTTTGCGGTTCTTCAAACCGATATATAAAATATAACTGTCATAAAACCTGAAAAAATTTGACAAAAGAAAAAAGTTTTTTCTTAAATCGCTCGACTAAAATATTCTTATTACAAAAAAATAGTTAATTTGTGATTTAATTATTTTCTTTATAGGAACGTTCGTTTAAGACCATAATATTGTTTATTTCGTTTTATTATTTTCTTGGTTTCTCAATTGGATTAACGTAATATTTGCCAATAATTTAGATTTGGTTTTTCGAGAGGGCTTCACCCCATTGTGTCTAGTGAAGCAGAGTGCTTTTCTTGTTTCGTAATGTTTTTTTAGCTTAATTTTTGGGATATCGAAATGCAAATTGTTCAAAATTTTCAGATTTTCTAATTCTAGAGTTTAGTTTATAAGTTATCATTATTTAATTCGTATTACATAAATTTATATAAATGTATTATTATTTTTATTTTATTTAATTTGCTTTTCTCCACCATATTGAAATTTCTAATTTATTAAAAAAATATTTAATAAAATTTAAAACAATTACACAAACATAAAATATGAATATACAGACGGTAAAAAATGTTAGCGATTGTATACCGTTATATCTGCCGCATAGTTTATATGTTAAGCCGTACGCAAAACTTAGTATCTCGGTATCATTACCGACTTCCATACCTGGAAAAACCATATCTAATTGGGATGTTATGGAAAAATTGCGTCAAATAATATTGCCAGAAACATTTTCAGTGATAAAAGTGAGTATATGCCGAATGATTCAGTAACAATTAATACATATTTACCAATCACCTTACCTTTTAGATATCTAAAAGTACACTAGAATTTATCCGGTTCGATGCCGAAATCGAAGATAAAGAAAAGTTGAAAAATGTCTTAAATCGGCTAGATGGCCGTTCGATTAAGCTATCGAATTTTTCGGAAAATGTTAAAGTACGTGCTAAAGAAGCCCGTGACGTATTCCCATTGAAACATGATTGGGATTCGTTTTTTCGTGATGCTCGCGATATGGATGAAATGAAACCGGGCGAAAGGCCCGATACAATACACATTTCAAATTTACCAGTTCGCTGGTTCTGTCCACGTCACTTGGAGAACGCTGAAAATGTAAAACCAAGCGAAAATATATTTAAGCGAATATTCGAAAAATTTGGCGATGTGCGCAGTGTTGATATACCGATTTGTGATCCTTATAGGCCCCAAATGAAATCACACATGAGCGGCATGAAAACGTTTTCATTCGAACAGGAGTTGTTTTTTGAAGGGTAATTAATCTTATAAATAGCTTAAAAGAATTATCAAATTGCAACTTATATTCATTTTTTGTTTCCAGTTATGTACAATTCAGTGAATATATAAGTTTTGTACGTGCAATGGACGCGTTTCGTGGTATGAAACTAATCCGTAAAGAAGGGGATAAAAATTACGGGGTAACCGTATCCGTAGATTTCGATAAAACAAAACATTTGAGCGATTTGTCGACCAAGCGACGTGCAATAGTACGTGAGCGCCTAATTTCTAAGGAAAGGGCCAAAGAGGACGAAGAGAAAAAGAAACTGGCTGAAGAGGAAGCTAAAAAAGAAAGGGAACGGTAAATAATTTGTCGAAAATTATCAAATAGTGGTTCTATAGCATTTATGATTTCTAGGCGTAAACAAGAGGAATTAAAACAGGCCGAATTGGAAAAACAAAGAATGCGAGAGGAGAAACGTAAAGAACGACAACTAAAAAAATTACGGGACAAGGAACATACCGAATTATCCGTTAAAATACGTGAAGAAGAAAAGAAATTATTGAGTGCCCAACGAAAACTGGAAAGTATACGATTACTAGAAGCCCTATTTGAACGGATAAAGGTAAGCAATATCTGTTGAACATCAAATGTCATTGGCTCAATTTTTTCTTATTTAATTTTAGGTAAAAGTAGGTCTCGAGCGGCCCGATCTAGTCGCATCAAAATCGGCAAAACACAAAGAGAAATCAAAAAAGAATGATTTGAATAATAAATCCCATGGTACGGATCTACGAAATAAACTCGTCAAAAAGTAAATATAGGCAATTTTTATACATTGCGAATGTTTTAGATAATAATTTAACTAAAATCACTTTACAGAATAAAATCGGCACAAGAGAAGGAGTATCAGAAATATAAAGCGCGCGTTAAGCGAGTTAAGGAGGGTAAAATCATAATGTCAAATATTTTAACGGCTCGATCGCCGAGTGTAAATTCCATTAGTTCAAATGACAGCATATTGAACGAATCGGATAGAAAAAAACGCAAAAAAAAGAAAAAAGAGATGGGGACAAGTGATTCTGACAGTAGTGATTCGAATGCCAACGGTTCGGGATCTGGTAAATCCGTAAACATTTCAAATTCATTAAGTATCAAGTTTATTTTGTTTTGCAGAAGATCAAACAGTTAACGTGCCGCATCAAATGATGATGCCGCCCCACGGATTCCCAATGCAACCAGTTTTTAATCCTCAGACTGGAACTTGGATGGGAATGTATTCCTATGCGCCAATGTTTGCACAGGCGCCGATTAGGCCAAATTTTATTTCTAATTCTATGCCAATCCGGGGTTACAGAGGAGGTGCTGGCCGCGGTGGTAATCCAAGATTTCCTCGTGGACGCGGTCAATATAGGGGACGCGGGTCATATTATAACTCGTTTGAAAGCAATCCGCACTATCGGTATAATTTAAAGATTTCTGTCAAATTTTTCTAAAAAAATTTCCGTTCGTTTTAGGGAGCGAGTTTTCGCATTTTATATCCAGGTAATTAATAAGTTCATTCGTTAATTTATTTCATTTTCAGCCCCTATAATAAGCATAAGTACAGCGAGCAGGAACATGACGAACATGATTATCGGAATTCACGTTCGCGATCACGATCGAGATCGTCGTCCCGATCTCGTTCTCGTAGTCGATCAAAATCATATTCACGATCAAGGTGAGCGTTTTCATAGCCTTATTAACCATATTGTGTATATCGCTTTTTATCGAACAGAGGTCATCGGTCGCGGAGCTATACAAAAAACCGTCATTCACGATCAAAATCGCATTCACGTTCAAAATCAAAGAAATTGGTATCAACACGTCGCCGAACAAAATCCCCAGTGTCAAGTCGCAGCCGTAGCCGATCTACAAGGTCATCATCCGGATGGTCACATTCTGGATCTGAAAAGCATCGTACCAACAGAAAACGATCGTGGTCCCGTACTTCGTCAAAGGAACGATCTAAATCGAAAACCAAAACTGAACGTAAAACATCTCGATTCGATTCGCATACTCCAAAACATGAAGTTGTGCTGGAGCCGGAAAAAATTTATGAGGCCGCCGAAAAAATTAAAAAAACCGTCGAGAAACGACTGAGACGGAAGAATAAATCAACATCTCGTGACAGATCAAGAGAAAGTGGTAAGGAGTTTCAAAAAAGGTGTAGTCGATCGTCTAGCTCGGCGGATAGTGCAAAATTTGAGCCACCCCAACATCGCGAGCGAAGTGCAACACCTGAAAAACAATGGAACTGAATAGTTCTGTCTATTTTTGTATAAGTTTAAAATTTGTAATAATATATTCTTTTTTTAACATTATACAATTAAGTTCTTATAATTAAGAAAACGTGTAACTCAAAGAAAAAAAAAAGTAAAGAAAATTAATAATATTTAATAGTGATTTTGGTGTGTAAATAAACTGATTTCCCTTCAATATGAAGACAAAACACTTGCTGATAGATTTATGCGGTTCCGCCCTATCGTCGACTGCTGTAGTTTGATCGACTTGATTTACTTCGACTACTTCCGCCATCGCGACTACTATTTCGCCGACTACTACTGCTGCCGTATTTTCCATTGCGATCTCGTGAATTTCCCCGATCACGATCTCGATCCCTGTCTCGGCCTCCTCGATCGTTTGTCTCCCAAACACTTGTGTTCGCACGAAATCCGTTTGCCCACGGTGATGGTTCAATGTCGTCGAGTTGAATAGGCGGCAGCGAGAGCAGTGATGGAATTGCCGGTTTATTTACTGGTTGTGGTCTATCTTGGTCGTATACATATTGAGCATTGTGATCTGTATCAAAACGTGATTTCTTTACTGGTGGAGTTCCAGATGAATTATTTGTTGGTGAATCGTCTTCGTGCGGCATCACATCATGCAGCTCTTCGATTTCACCCGAGCTTATATACGCATTTAATGCTTCTGGCCCCTCTAAAATCGCCGCCTCTAATTTAGAACCGGCTGAATAGGAATAAAAAATCAACATTTTCCATATTATGGCAATATAAGTGATCTATACTTACGATGAACTTGAATCATTTTCCCGTAAACGATAATGGCGGACGGTGCTATTTTTGTGAGGGGCACAGCACCCGGAGTATTTTCGACTAGATGAGTTATCACTTCTTTGATTTCCTTCGACGTTGAATCCTCATTGTCTTCGGGGCGGGCACGATCATTCCATTGGGCTTGGAAATTTCGTGGAATTGGTTTACTATAAGGTACTTTCTTTTCGCGTTCGCGTTTGTCGGACAAATCATTTGGATCCAAATCTAATCCAGGAATGACACCTTTTTCGAGGGGTTCCGATTCTAAAATATCTATTTTATCTTCAGGGCCCATGCCAGGGATGACAATATGTTCATCTGAATAACAAAATGAAACATTGGTACAGATTTCAATTAGATACGATAGAAAGATATGAGTTAACTTACCGATATCACATTCTTCTAATCCAGCTAAGCCGGCCGGCAATGTATTCAAATTGTATTTATCTCTCATCTGATCACCTGGTCGATTCCGTGTCCAAAATTTAATCGTATGATCATTGGAACCCGAACATAGTATGTGACCAAGTGGATGCCAAGCTAATGTCCACACAATACTATCGTGTGCCGTATCAATTGCGCCTACTTCTTTATCCGTGCCGACATTCCAAAACAGTATTGAACCATCAGAACCGCCTGAACTGAAGAGTCCCTCATGCACCGGATGCCATGACACCGCGCTCGCTTCTTTTTTATGCCCGCGAAACACTTGTATTTCTTCGCTGAGATTCCTTAAGTCGAATAATTTTAGTAGATGATCACGTGATGCGGTAACTAACCAATTCCCATTGCTATTCCATTTTAGGTCCATAACGGTTGATTTGTGAGCGTGTAGCGTTGCCAATGCTTGTCCACTTTTAGGGTCCCATAACTTTATGGGTTGTTGATTATCTTTGCTGCCCGATACGATTAGGGCTTTCTGTGGATGCCAGTGTACACATTTGACGTCCGCACCATGACCTAAATAGAAAAGAAAAATAATTTCGTAAGTCTAAATTCATTTGCATTTCTGGCTTAAAAACCTATAGTAGTCTGTCATGAGTGAAAAATACTGTCCTATTGTGAATCTCTAAAGATAATTTTCTTCAGCAATTCTTCGATTTGTAGAAAACAATATAACAACCTAAAAACTGTTAACACTTCAACCGTACGAGGGTTGTCTGAAAAGTTTCCGACCTAACGAAGATACAAACGTCTCGGCGTCTTTTTCAACAAAATAGTTGTTTACGAAAGTGATGGCCTCTTCATTCGACGAAAATCTCTATCTGGTAAGGAGGGCTGTTATGCAATTCAAGCCGTAATTAGTGGATTTTCGCCATGACAACCATAGAGGTGAGACGGCGTATTGTCTTGGTGAAGCAAATGTTTCTGCAAATGTTACCGTTTTTCCGCAATTTCTGCCTTCGCTTGTCAAGTAATGATGCGTAGTATTCTCCTGTAATGAGAACAATTACCATCATTTCCAAGCCGAAAGAAAAGACTGCATTTTTCGGAGCCGATTCCTCCTTCGCAATCCGCTGTATTTTTGATTCTGGAGTGTAATAGTGTATCCAAGTTTCATCGACAGTAATAAGCTGACACCAAAACTCTGATTTATTGCAACTAAACTGCGCCAACAGAGCAGTAGAAACGTTCATTCGAACACGTTTCTGGTGCAAAGTGAGCAAACGCGGCACCCAATGCGCGGACCATGCCTAAATCTTGATTCAATATGTAACAAAGACGTTCGTTGGACATATTCAGAGCCTTTTCTATCTCTCTAACTATAATTCGATCGTGCATTTAATTTGCATGCATGAAGATCGTCATGTGACTTATTTTGAGTACACAATTTGTGTACACAATTTATTTTGAAATATTGCTGTCATCAATCCTGATTTTTGCCAACTTTTTTCAATGCGAATTGAAATGGCTGTCGATTCTCTAAATATCTCTCTAAACTGGTACAGATATCGCCAGCTAGGTAGCCGATGCCTGACCAGACGTCTCTGTTCTAATATTTTGATTTGTTAAAACATTTTAAATGATCTTTGATTGCTAGTATTACTATTTGGGGACTCAGGAAGCAGTTTAGAACCTCAAACGATTGATTATCGAATTTTCATTAATTCTTCATATTTTTATTGTTCTGATGTTCGTCTCATCGAAATTAAAAAAAATCCAACTAATGATGAACTTTCCCTAGACGATCTTATATTTTCATGAGGGTTTCTAAGGAAATCTAGTTTTAACTGATTTAAACTGATGAACACGCCGGATTTAAATAATCACCAAAGAAATTTAAATCATTTAAAATCAGATAAAAACACGATTGGGTATACAGAGATTCGCGGGAAGCATTTTGACAGCGGTTTGGCATTCCCTGCAGCGATAAATGAATTCTTAGGGAGCAAATACAAGATTTTTTTTCTTTTTTATGTTCGAAGATTAATCGAAAAATAATAGAAAATAAAGACGAATATTTCTGTCCCGATAATAATAATTCTGTCATCTAACTGACTAGAAGGCCCCTCAATTTCTTTTAATGAAATGTGATATACGATATTGCAATAGGCTTTTGAAATGATTTAATGATGAAATTCTGAAATAACCCCCCGATTCTAACGTACAGTCACATACGTATTTTCAGTCTTAGCAAAAACTTTTGTCTTAGCGAAGACTATAAACTTTCAGTTCTTATTCTGCACTTAGTCTTATCTGTCAGTAGTCTTAAAAAATTGTCTTCTTTAATATCATCGAAATAGGTAGACCACCATTTCTGGCCACACATAATCGGTATTATCGTTCTGTGGCGAGTTGATGTTCCTGGATTGAGTCGCACACTTAGCCTGTTCCATTGCAAGCCATTTTGGTGGCAATAATATGGTAGGGTACGTGTGGCTCCCGATAACTCTTGGTACCAAGACAGAATCAATTACATTTTGTGTAATTCCAAACCTACAGTCTCCCTTTTATTTGGGAATAGGTTTTTGGAAAAAATTTCACATCGTTACAAAATTGCTGATAAAATAATTATTCGTTTTACCTTCCGAAATCGAAAAAATAAAAACAAATATATGCTTAACGACAATGAGCAATAAAAATTAAATAGGGTTATTGCATTATTTCTTTCTCTAAGCCCGCTTTACGTCACCATGACATTAAATTGGTGAAAGGAACAAAACCGATCAAACAACGATATTATCCAGTTTCGCCAGCAACACAAAAGGTACATTATTCAGACATCGGCCGGACCCTGCAACTCAGAGTTATAAAAATAAGCAAAAGCGCTTGGAGCTCCCGAGCAGCAATAGTTCAACAAATCAAATGGAAAAAACACATTATGTCTAGAGGCGCGAAAGCTGAACTCCATTACAGAAAAAGATCCCTATCCCCTTTCGTTAATCGACGGAACAAACTGCTTTCACAATGTAAAACGCAGCCCAATCAATGTGCCACTTAATGCACAAGGCAATTCCTCACAAACTACATGATATCTCGATGACTTTTAAAAACACTGTGCTTGAATTTCAAACTTTTTTTGCGTGACAAGCTGGGCACCCGGGGGGTAAACCTAATTCGACTATGCTGAATTCATTGGTGCTAGTCCCATTTCAAAGTTAGTCCCCATTTTTGAAATATCGCTTTCGACATATTTTGCCTCTGAGACAAATATTTGTCAAAATATACACTCATATTCACGTTGATAGCTCCTGAACCATTAAGATTTTCGTTATGCTTTCTTCAGCAAAGTTGTTGCGCAAGCCAAGACCAACAACTTTGCTGAATATATCAAGACCGAAAAACGACATCTACATTCACATTTTTGTGTTATTTTTCCATATATGTGTGTTTTACTTAGGCCAAGGTGAGCTTGGAGTGGCACTTCCGCACAATTAGACCAGGAGTGCCCCGTTGTGATACCACAGGAACCTATTTCCCCTTTACCCCTGTTCAAAACCATTCGGAGCTACGTACGTACCGCAAAATATCTCGCACTCCACATTCAGCGAGATCTGAAAGGCTGGTCACACTGGACACGCCCAAATACTTATGCCTTCTGTATGATAGTGCCGGACACGAGCATAGGAAGTTATCTAGTCTCTTCTTCCTTTTCGTCCATGCAACTTCTACAAAATCATTCGTCTGTAGACCCAGCCTTCTCGCATGTTCCCCAAAAAGGCAGGGTCTTGTCAATTTTGGCAAAAGCTTCTCACAGAAGACTCCGGCTCCACCTTACCGTTTCGAGAAACATAAGTGCACAGGTAAGGCTAAATACAACTGGAATTCGACATACTTAGGCCAAACAAGACACTCATCTCAGATAAGATACAAAGAACACATCACAAGTACATAAAATCAAGTTTCGTACAACACATAAAAACTGAAAACCATACACTAAATTCAATAAAAATGTAACCATTTTGCACAGAATCAAAAAAGGACTGAAATTAGATAGGTGTCCCAATTTGACTCATGAGTCATGAGACATTTGTATTCTGCACGTATACGAATTACGGCCAAAATTCACACCCTGAAAATATACAAAAACAAAAACACCCACAATTTACTTCGCGACAAAATCAACACAAAACCCCAATAAAATTTACGACCTCCATAACTTAAAAACAAAGCAGGTACCAAACAGCAGCGCCTAGCTACAGTATATAAAGAGCTTCAAATTAGATTCTGTAACAGTAGCAGAAAATAAACCGAAGAAGAGATTATTCTCGAAATTGATATTTCTAAAAAAGTTAAAAAATTGGCACAAGAAGTAAGAACTAAAAACTGTAATATAAAATTAAAAATAAAAAGTTATTCATCTAAATATATAAAGTGACAAAAGAATACAAAAAATTAAGTGAAAATCATCTTGTGAATCTGGTGAAATAAATAATATGGATAGGTGTTATAAACTCAAGTGCTTTTGTTATGTGTGTGGAAAATTTACAATTATGAGCAATCGCCGCAAAATAAGTGATGAAACCGCTGATTTATATCGACTATATTTTTCACAAATAGTTATTACTGGTGTAAATTGGACGCCGTCTTTTGTTTGTACAACATGCATTTTCCATCTGCATAGATGGCAAAACACTGGATCCGCAATGCCATTTGGTGTCCCGATGATATGGGTCGATCCACAAGGACATGATGCAGTTCAATGTTATGGGTGCATGAATTATATTCTCGGTACAAACAGAAACAAAAGTGGTTCTTTGACATACACATACACTCAGATGAAATGCCTGTTCCGGAAAGATCAAACCCAATCGAGGATTATTTACCAACAACATTTGAATCAGGTGAAACCGGAGAAACATCTGCACCAATTAGTGACGTTTTTCGAGCAGCTGGGAATTTTTGTTCCCTAAAGTGTATTCTGGCGTTTGACGTTAATTTTTCCCCATTATTTTTTGGGGAATTATGATTCATACATTTTTGAATTTTTAAACATTATTTTTGCTAATAGGTCGCAATACGTGTTTTAGTTTATAAATATCTACATAAAAAAAATTTCCCCAAATACATTTGGGAACGGGAAATAAATATTTGGGAATGAGTGCAATTTGTAATCACAGCAAAATATTTTCCCAATTCCCCGGGAAAACCAGAATAAGGCCACTGGTGTGTCTTATGGGAATTTTTTCTTTCCTATTTATCTCAGTTTTGACGTTTATCTTTCCGCACCTACTTTGGATACGGAAAGATATTCTTTTACAACACATGCAATATTTTTTTTAATTTTTACATAATTAGACAAAAAAAAATTATAATTAATGTTAGTTTGACATTTCTTAACCGCTTACAGAGTCATGGTTTTCAATATTCAACTTAATCAAGAATTTGGGAAAAATTTATTCATATGTGTACCAAAATAAACCATAGGAAAAATTGGACTTCTATCAATATTTTTTTCTAAATAGGAAAAAAAAAATCCTACTTTCTAAAGACACCCGAATCGATCCACAGGTTTGTAAATATGAAACCGTATATTACCAATAAATGGCACCACTTGTCAATGTCTCTTATCTTTTGACATCTGTCAACAACATCCAATTCATAACCATACAAGTTTCATACAATAAAGCATGTTTTTACGTGTTAAAAATGTCGAGTTTTGTGCCTACATATTACGAGTTGCGGACATCATTGATTTTTTGTTATCATCAAACTGTTATGCACAAACGTAAAAGCAACGCGCGGATCAATTGAATGTGTCACGAGAAACCGTCTCCATACGTTTAAAAGCCTGGGAAATATTCAAAAGCTGGGAAAATGGGCTCCGTGTAAACTGAATGAAAGGTAATAGGAAAATAAAAAACCACTTGCGAAATGGTGCTTGCCAAATACAAAAGAAAATCATTTCTCTATTGAATTGTGACTGGCGATGAAAAAATGGATCTATTTTGAGAATCCGAAGAGCAAAATATCTTGTGTTGATCCAGGCAGCCATCGACATCGACTGCAAGGCCAAATCGCTTGGGGAATACTTTCACATGTGGCTTATTCGCTAGACTCCCGATTATCACTTATTTGCATTGATGGATAATCGGACTGGCTCGGTAACTGGTTTGCCTTAAAAGAAGACCAGTTTTTTTGGCGTGGCATCCACGCATTGCCCGAAAGATAGGAAAAATGTATAACTAATAATGGGCAATACTTTGAATAAAATACTCTTAATCATTATCATACGATGAACGTGTCTTTTTACTAAAAAATCCCGGTTTCATATTTACACACCTTACTTATTTTTGAAATGATGGCTAATAGCAATGCTTCGGAAGCCTGTTTAAACTTCAGAATGTTAATACTAAAAGATATGAGCGGGAATATAATACTAAAATCAGTAAATTACAAGGAATAACTGATAGCATACCTGAATCTGAACTGTAGACTCAAAATTTGATCAGGAGAGTACTGAGATCGTAAAAAAGGGTCAAGGAAAGGCCGAACGAAATTTTTTAAACTAATATGACGATTTGGAATTCAAACTTAACAATAAACCTACCATGAGGGATTCATCCGGACTACTTTTTCCCCGAGAAAAAAATCAAATTTGGCTTAACTACCGCAAAGGCTCATTTGACCCTTGGGTGAATTTAAAGAAAGTGAAGGAGATAATAATTTGAATAGACGCAGAGGACAAAAGAGAAAGAGACGGTTATTCAGTTGAGAAAGTGAATAAGAAGTAGTGAAGTAATAATGCATCGAAATTGCGGCCGATGGTACAAAAAGGTCGGAAAAACAAAAAAGGGCTGTACCAGGACGGCCGCCTATGCAAGATATTTTTAGGGAAGTTACAGGCCTGACAGATATTACATGACATATTATGAAAGGGACAGTGGGAACTGCATTTTCTCTGCTTATTGACAACAATGTAAAGAAACACACAAATAAAATGCACAGGAGAGGAAGCCTATCGGATGTTGGGAACTAAATGTAATTTTACTCCTGATAAACTCAATGCATTTATTGAAATTCTATATTTGCACGTGACACATATCAGGCAAAAAATTTGAGCATCTCATATCTATGGAACAAGAAATGGGGCGCTGCTTGTTTTTCAAAAAACCATGAGCAGTAATACTTTTAGTGCAATAATGCGTTTTATCACATTTGATAAAAACGACCAATGCGTTTACAAAATGATAAATTTGCTCTAATCTCCGAAGTATGGTACAAATTCATCCAGAATAGCCAAAATTGTTACAGCCTGTACCACATGTAACTATCGATGAACAGATTTTCCCAACCAAAGTGAATTGTAAATTTATCCAATATATCCCAAACAAACCGGAGTTAGAATCAAATTCTAATTAGCATCTGATGTCAAGACCAAATACAATATTGATGAATTTGCATATTTGGGGAAGTATGAGAACAGAGATTCTTCAGCTCCGCTTGGAGAATTCGTATAGTTTTCAAACTATACTATAGAACCGTTTACAATGCGGAAGAATCGTTACCACTGATAATTTTATAACGAGCGCATCACTAGCTACAAAGTTACCAGAAAAAAACACTATTGCTGAGACTATCCGAGTAAATAAAAAAAAAATACCAAAATTCGCCAAACAGACCAAAGATGATTTGCCACGCGTCTCAACAAAACTATATAGATCTGATCATTGTACACTTACAATTTACAAAAGTAAGCCGACAAAATAATGCTTGTACAAAGCTCAAGGCATAAATTTATAGACATTGAAAAAGATGGTAAGCTTATACCTGAAACGATCGGATTCTATGTTGGATCAGAGGGCAAGAAAATACTCCGTGAAATCGAAATCCCGAAGATAACCTCTGCAGATTGTCTTCAATATTTCCGACCTATTGGTTTTCCAATAAGAGGTTTCATTTTGGATAGCCTGCTATTCAAGTAAAAACTACGCCATTACTAAAAATGGTACAACACACGCTTCAACAACGCATTGAAATTGTTAAAATTAACTAAAAAAATGTTGAAAATTTTGCAGTCACAGTTCGCAAAACTAAAGCACTTTTGGGTCGTCGTGAAGCACCTTTTCGGTCGGTAATAGTGAAACTGGTGGAAAAATTTGAGCTGTTGGGACAAGTCAGTGATGCCGTGTGCGTCGCTCAAGAACAACTGAGAATATTGCTGCTGTAGCCCGTAGTATTGACCAAAACCCAGGTTTGTCGATTCCTCTTCGATCTTTGGAATTATAGACATTCCACAAACGATATTATACTGTGGACGACGTTTAGTTTCAGTAAGACGGCGCTACGTGCCACACACGCAACGAAACAATCGCAATTTTGCAAGAAAAGTTTCCTGACCGTGTTCACGGAGAGAACAAATTACCAGATTTTTTCCTATTCCTTTATAGCAATCAAATTATAGCGCTCTATACCATAATTTTAGTAAATACTTCTATTTTTATTGCGGAATTTCCTATTCCTTTGGTAATATCTGCTATATAGAAATTAGTACTATAACATTAACTAAATCTTATGTGATATAGGAACCGTTGGTTAAGCTAAGGCAACTTGTTTAGGAATAATTCCTTTTTGTTAAGGAATAACTCCCATTATTTTTCACTAAATTAAAATGCATTTTTATTTTTCTCTAGTTATTACAACTTCTTCGTGGTGAACAGTTGTGTTGTGGTTTTAGATGAGTAAAAAATGGTAAACAAAAAAATTGTGCAAATTATTTGTGTCATTTTAAAAGTTTATATACTTTGTTTTTTAATGGTAAGTGAGTGAATTACTTTGATTCAAATTTATAAATATAAATAAATTATTAGAATTACACTTGTATTAAATTATTGGAAATACACTATGAATATGCTATTTATAATATGAACAATATTATTTAGATATTTTGTAGCATTATTATCCGCCATGATTTATGAGTCTGTTAAGTTATGTTGTAGTCGTATTATTTTCAATTTTTTACAATTTGTAGTGTGTTTTTGAAACTGAGGAATGAAACTAATCTTACCAAATTGTAATTATAATCATTTCAGAAGAAAATAAGTCAGATGACTACCGTCAAATATAATATTGCCGATCTCATATACATTTTTTCGCCAAATTTTTTTTTAAAAGATGGAACCAATGCACACTAACCCACCATACGGACACTTTTTTCATTAAAAAGTTTAGCTAAGACAACAATTTTTGTGAGACATCTAACGTTACATGAACAAAATTTTACGAACTTTAAATTTTTTTATCGATCTTTATTTTCGACGATTTGCACATGCTGGATGCACATGTTGAAGTATGCACATATACTTGTTGAATAAAAACGTAAACAAGAAGCAAGATCAAGTTTGAATTTTCCAATGGTTTTTGCTTTTCGTAAAATATTTTTTTTTTGTTTTGTGTCCTATACCTACGAGTATGTACCTTATGAATGAACTGTGAAAATATTTTATGATACGAGAAACTCCATTAAAAAGAAGTTATTGTAAATAAGACTTATTATTATTGTTTTAAATTTAATCAAAATAATTTTTTTCGAGTTATGTATATGCAACATTGTTATTCGTATTATTAAGCGATAATTTGTTATCCGTGGATAATTGATAGTAGGGATAATAAATATGTAGATTATATTTTTTTTAATATTAAATCTAAGGAAGCATACACGTTTTAATTTTATCTTGTCTTTATGAGTGTGTATTTTAAAAACGCATATGAACAAAATCGACCTTGAACTAGTGTATGAACTAGACATTTTTGTTTTATAAACTTATTCTTAGTGAGGAATACCGTCGATGACTAGTTGAGCGTTGCACTTTTTTATTTATTTATTCTTGCATCGATTGGTTTTGATACCGAATAAATCTGAGAATGATAAAATTTCATAAAAGGGCCTCAATTTATAAATATAGTCTAGGAAGTAAGAATATTATTAAATTATAGGAGCCTATTATAATGAAAAAAATTAGTTCGTTAAAAAAACAGCAACAGATAATTTTTTTTTATGAAAGCTGATGTTCGATAGGAACTAGAAGAAACTCGCGTTTATAGTTGATAAATTTGAATTTAGTTTGATTTCGGTTTGTTATTTATTTAGTAGAAATGTGGAAATGGGAATTGAAGGAAGACGAACAAATATGAATATTTATACAAAAAAAATTTTTATTTTTTCCTGTGATGTATGTGCAATAAACTTTTATTTAAAAAAGTCGAATATTATAAATGTATTGTTTCTCCAAAATTATTTTTCCGAGGAATTAAATTATTTTTCCTTTAAATATTATAAACAGAAAAACGAAATTATTTAAATTCCTATTTTGTTTCTTCTTATTTTTTACGTTGATCGTGTACTCTCGATGCAATTTATTTTAATGCTAATATATAAACGATAGTTATTAATATAACATACAAATTACAAGATGTAATATACATTAATAATATTAAAAAGCAGGTAGCCAATTTTTTTAACGATTTAAGTATGAAATATGGACAAATTAAATAAACCTTAAATTTTTTAATATTTCTTAGCGGTTGAACAGATGATTGACTTATGTAATGATATCTGGATATTTTTTATTTTTTTATTTATTTATATTACGACTGAGTCTTGTACCCATTTAGTAATTTACATTGCATAATAAAGTATTTTGATAACTCGGCGTAATCAAGTGATTATCCCCAGTTTCGTGTAACTCCTCCTCAGATTTTTTACCAAAGTAAGTCTACTGACCTCCTGGTCGCGAAAAGTCCAGTGGTTTGGTAAAAATAAAAATTAAAATTATTGCTGATTACGAAAAATTTATCGAATGAGTAATTTCAACTAGTTGGGATTGTTTCACTTATTTAAGCGATTTCCTGGCACATGGAAATAGTTCACTAATATTAATTCAAAATGAAAAATCTAATTTGATTGGCAGGAAATAGAATCAGATTTTAGATTTAGATTTCTATATATATATAGATTTTTTGTTTTAAAATAATAAGTTGCAACTGGTTGCATAACCAAATTTAATAAATGATTACATTTGGATTTTTTAACGATTGTTATTTAACTTTTTAAAATATCGTCACACAATTAAATGTTAATTAATTTTATGAATTTTTAAAATTGGAGCAATAAAAGAAGCATGGGGATGAAAATTAAAATTTATTATTTTATTTCCAGTAAAATTCCATAGTACAAGTTACTTATAGTATCATGTTACTAACCTTTACGAGTATATTATATAAAGGAAACTTTTGTTGACATTTTTTGTAAACATTACGCATGAACGCCAGCATCTCCATGGCAAATATTATTGGCACAAAGTGCATTGATGCAGAAAAACTTGTAAACAATTAGAGTGGTGAATATGTTGTGGCCAATACCACACCTTTTTTTACCACGAATGTATACATAAATCTCGAATACATCCCATTTGATTTCTAAAGCGAAAAATTAAAGTTACTTGTCTTTTGGTAAAACTGTTTTGCACAATCAAAAATCATAATTCCCGCGTAAACTTCAGAAAACCAACAAAATCAACCCTTGTTGTAAATTTAATCCCTAAATTTATTTAAAACTTTAATCTTTAAATCTATAACTTTTTAACATCAGTGAAAAAATTGAAAAAGCTTCCGTGGAAGCTGCCACTTCTGGAACACAGATTCCCACTAAATCTCGCAAGAATCTCGCAATTAATACAAATTGATACAGATTAGTCAATCAGACTGGGCTATATAGATGTCGAACTTTTGTGAAATAAAGTTTTATTTTAGAAAAAGTCATCATTTCCGATAAAAATTAAAAATTAACCAAACTAATGTATTTGGAAAATATTTTATGAGTAAATAATAGTAAATATAAGGTTTTTTTGGTATATGGCTCAGATTTTAAATTTATAATAATTAATTTCTAAGCTTTCGATGTCAATTTAACATCATTATCAAAGCTAAACTTCAAACTAATGTGTTTGAAATTAAATGTACGAGGATGCTCGATTTTTAATTGTAAAAAAAACATGTTGTGTGAAATTTTTTGTTTGTAATAATATTTTATGGTATTTAAGCTTGGAATATAACGTCATTCAAATGTCCGTTGGGGTTTTGCTTGGTGGGACGTATTGAAGAGGTACAATTTTCAATGAATCGAATAAATCTCGCTGAATTTGCTGGATGGCGTTCGTTATGTTTACTTTGAGGGCATCAATTGTTTGCGATTTACTCGCATAGATCTGCAATTTAAGGTAGCCCCAAAGGAAGAAGTCGATAAAGATGATTTTTTAGCGAAATTTGGGTTAACTTCTAACTGCTCCAGAGTTAAACCAGCTAGCTTACGGCGTTGTCTATGGTCGTTTACCTTAAGTTCTTAGGTCAGTTGGATTTTATACGGGTGTAGACCCAAGCCTCTACACTAAATTTGCCACGCTGAAGTCGCTTGTGAATGACGAGAAATTTAACTGCCAAGGAGTTTCCCGTACACTCTCGCAGCTCGCACAGCAGCGATGTTTTCATCAGACCTTGCTTTTCTGTGAGAAAATAACAAAAATCGCAAGATCAACATGTTTCATGGTTACTTTACTTTATTTTAATACGTAAAATAAATTAAAATGATCTGAACAAACTTTGTTTCAAATTTAATTTACAATCTTTTGGTTTTTAATGGTTTTTTCGTGAATGTTATATAAAAGTATGTATATAATATTGCTGATCCACTTCTTAAAATTACCCCGATCTCTTTATTTATAGTAAAGTCTGGCTGTACAAAGCCTGAATTTTGTTGATAAACAGTTTTCTGTTAAAATTACCATTTCCATTGAAACACTGATTTTAGCCAATATTATTGTGAATTTAATTTAGAATCTTTTAGTTCATAATGTTTTTTCTAATTATAATAATACACTTTGAAAAATATTTGCACAAACCGAAAAGGCTCCTACGCCACTTCCGGACTTTTGGCTAAAAATAACTGGGATCTCCTAATTTATGAGAAAAGCTTAAGTATGAAGTTTCACTCCAATACAATGTAACAACTTCAAAAACAATTAATCTTAGAATCCAATTCCCGCAGATCATAGCAAATTTCATTTAATCTCTTTAAGCAATATTCAAGTTTCTGGTTAATTTGGAATCGTATTCCAGAACTTAAAAAATACAAGAAACTCAAACTCAAAATTTATTAAGAAATATTAAAAATTTAAGTAAATAAATCTTAAATTTTTATTAATTAAATATTTGCCCATATTTATATTAATTATCATCTATACATACAGGGTGTCCCTAAAGTAGCTAACACGAATGGTACCGTTGGATTCCTTGATCAAAACGAAGGTAAGGTTACTTCTGTCACTTTGCACGTTAAAGCCCCCCTTTCAAGTTATACATGTTTAAAGAGCAGCCTTCCAACGCAGCACCTTGTATTAAAGAAACTTCAATATCTTGAGAAATAACTATTTTTATTTCCAAGTATTAATTTCTTTAAAAAGCTGATACTATTCTCTTTTAAATAAGGTATAATAATTATTAATATTTAGTTAAAAAGTATTTCAAATTTAAACAAAAATTTTAGAATTCTATTTTTTTAAAGAAATTATTTTCTTTCTGTATCATTTAACTCTTAACATTACTTTACGTCAGTAAATATTTTTTGATGAAAATTTCAGAATCTCAGAAAAGCTAATTGTTAATCATATTTGCTATTTTATGTTACCTAAAAAATTAAAAGTTCACAATGAAAATGTTGTAGTTTCTTTATTAGACACTGCTGCGCAAAACCAAAAATTTAAAAAAAAAAATCAGCACCTCGTTCTTTGTCGAGTGTAAGGATTTCAGTGTGACACAAGCTGAAACTCTCGTAGTGACCTTTCTCGGTGCCAAGCCCCATATTGCGAAGTTTGCCTTTGATCTCGTAGGTTTTAATCGCTGCATACATTCCTCGGTAATGAATAACGCTTGAGATCCCAAGTCCAGCAACATTCTGCATATATTTGTAGATTTCCAGATTGGAACTCGAACTACTGCTGTTGGTAATAATGATTGGAAACTTGATATGGTTGCTGCATTTGACAACGATATGAGTCATAGCCTCTTTTATGTTTTTTCTAGTAGCCGTGTTCGCTGTTGGCCTGACTGCATCTTCGGTGTGTAGCATAAGATGGTGTTTTCTGTGGCATTTACCGCATGTATAACTCGAGCTGCATACGATTGACTGATGGCTTTAAGTGAAACAGTTTAAGCACAGCTTTCTCTCAGGCACAAAACCTACCTGTCTATCATTAACGCTTAGGGAAAGAAACTGGTCACATTTACGGAGGTAATGGCCTTGCGAGCATTTAAGGCACAAAGGCTCTGCACTTGATTGGAAGGATTTAACTCGATTGCTGGTCGACACTTTATTGACTTCTCTAGCATCCAATAAATCACTTCGTTTGCTTAAAAATCGGAAAAATCTTCTCATCGTAGGGAAATCCTCTACAGTTATCTCATTTGCCCTTAGTCACACTATCCAATTTGTTTACCAAAATATGAATGAGCCATGGGTCCCTTTTTCCGCTTCGGCTAACACCTTCAATCCTCTCAGAACTTCATCCGATACGTCAGCTATTTGATGAAGCGCCTTAGCCGAAACCTTTGATATATCTGGCTTATCAACAAACTGCTTTATGAGATTTGTCATCACGAGCCTTTTTTTATCGTATCTCTATTTAATCTTCTCCGTAGCCGCACTATGTTTGCCTCAGTTACTGCGATATGACGAACTAATGTGGCAGCTTCGCCTGTTAAAAGTTTATAATATTTAAAGGAAAAATAATTTAATTCCTCGGAAAAATAATTTTGGAGAAACAATACATTTATAATATTCGACTTTTTTAAATAAAAGTTTATTGCACATACATCACAGGAAAAAATAAAAATTTTTTTTGTATAAATATTCATATTTGTTCGTCTTCCTTCAATTCCCATTTCCACATTTCTACTAAATAAGTAACAAACCGAAATCAAACTAAATTCAAATTTATCAACTATAAACGCGAGTTTCTTCTAGTTCCTATCGAATATCAGCTTTCATAAAAAAAAATTATCTGCTCCTGTTTCTTTAACGAAATAATATTTTACATTATAATAGGCTCCTATAATTTAATAATATTCTTACTTCCTAGACTATATTTATAAATTGGGGCCCTTTTATAAAATTTTATCATTCTCAGATTTTTTCGATATCAAAACCAATCGATGCAAGAATAAATAAATAAAAAAGTGCAACGCTGAACTAGTTTACCTCATCGACGGTATTCCACACTAAGAATAAGGTTATAAAACAAAAATGTCTAGTTCATAAACTAGTTCAAGGTCGATTTTGTTCATATGCGTTTTTAAAATACACACTCATAAAGACAAGATAAAATTAAAACGTGTATGCTTCCTTAGATTTAATATTAAAAAAAATATAATCTACATATTTATTATCCCTACTATCAATTATCCACGGATAACAAATTATCGCTTAATAATATGAATAACAATGTTGCATTTACAATAATAATAAGTCTTATTTACAATAACTTCTTTTTAATGGAGTCTTTCGTATCATAACATATTTTCACAGTTCATTCATAAGGTACATAGGTAATATAGGACACAAAACATAATTTTGTTTTAAAAGGACACAAAACAAAAAAAAAATAATATTTTACGAAAAGCAAAAACTCAAAACCATTGAAGAAATTCAAACTTGATCTTGCTTCTTGTTTACGTTTTTATTTTCAAGTATATGTACATACTTCAACATGTGCATCCAGCATGTGCAAATCGTCGAAAATAAAGATCGATAAAAAAATTTAAACTTTTTAAAATTTTGTTCATGTAACGTTAGATGTCTCATAAAATTGTTGTCTTAGCTAAACTTTTTAATGAAAAAAGTGTCCGCATGGTGTGGTTACTGTGCATTGGTTTCCTCTTTTAAAATAAAATTTGGCGAAAAAATTTATATGAGATCGGCAATATTATATTTGCCAAAACCCAGGTTTGTCGATTCCTCTTCGATCTTTGGAATTATAGACATTCCACAAACGACATTACACTGTGGACGACGTTTAGTTTCAGTAAGACGGCGCTACGTGCCACACACGCAACGAAACAATCGCAATTTTGCAAGAAAAGTTTCCTGACCGTGTTATTTCTCGAAGAGGTGATCACAATTGAGCAACAGGAAGAACAACAAATTATACGGGGTCATTAACCCTTTCTGGTAGGAATAGGCATATAAAAATATCTGTACGTTTAGTATTAAAATATATAGCTATAAAGAATCGGTTTTCTAATAAATAAATAATATGTGAGCGAGAGCAGTAGCCTAACACTGCGAAACCTGCACCGATGAAGTAATGCAGAAATAAAATTTCGGTCAGGTAGCGAAGAAAGAAATTGCATTGGAGAGCTCGAATTGAATCCATGTACTTAATTCAATATGAAGGTCCCGTTAAATATTCACAAAACATATTATATTGATGTACTTACCTCTTAGCACTCGTTCTTCTTGACATCGCAAAAAATCCCAAACTCTTAATGTACCATCATCACTGCAGCTTACGAATTTATTATCAGTAGGACTAAAGCTATAAAAAATTATGGAAAAAAATCAAAATAAATAAAAACCACAAAATTATTTGTTTTGTATATAATTTTATTATAATTATGGAATGAGACAACAAGTTCTTTGTTGGGATTCCGAAATTATTGTGTTTAATCAATTCCTATTATCAGCTGGTGTATTTTACACTCTAGCACATTCCATTTGTAGAGTGAAAACTACACGTATGGTAAATATGTCATTAACATTTTTATTGAAAAGCAGCTTTGTTGTCTGAGTGGATGATGTGTTTTTGTAACAAATCAATTAGAATTTTATTGTTTTTACCTGGGAACTCGGTAATTAATCATATCGCGATTTAGGTCAAGAGACATATACATGTGTATGATTAACCGCATTTCCATTGAAGAAAGGACTGAATCTATTAGCTAAAAGACATTGAAAGATCTAATTTCGTGTAAAATTTTAACCCTACGTATTTATTTTATTAAATTCGTGTTCAATTTTTTATAGTACGCTAATTTCACTAATTTTATTATTATATATTTTTATAAATTTATATTATAATTATATTATTAATAAAAGAAATATTTTAGTTTCCTTATTGTGTGCTACTGATAAGGTGATAATGTAATTTGGGAGTCCGTTATTGCTCACAAGGCAGAAAGAATTGAGCGATTCTCGTTCAGACGAGACAACAAACAAATAACAATTCCCACTCTTAAATCTAGCATAAGGTCCAAGAAAATCAATGAATAATCTTTGCATAGTTCGCACCCGCAGCTTACCGATTTCAGTCCTTGTAATGTACACTTGGGTGCAAAAAATTCACACAGTTGCATTTTGTTTCGTTTTTGTTGAAATTTTTCTCGCGAATCAAAATGTTCGAATGAATCAAAGTATGTGAAGTTAAAGATCATTTCATCACATATCCAATGATACCACGTGTATGTATTGTCTGTTCAAAACCAGGGCAATAACAACAATAGAACACAACAACCAGAAAACGCTCGTTCCAGCTAGCACCGGTTGTGGAAATTGTGGCAGGTATACAATTTTATGTTTTAAGGCAATTGTCATGATTCGCATGTCAACACTTAACCTGAACAATCGTCTATCGATTACGTCTTCATCCGGATCAAGAAAATGAATACCACACGAGAGTTAGTCGCCCAAGTGGTTGCATTAATTGATGCGGGGAGAAACCAAAGTGAAGTGGATCGATAACAAGAAAATGGCGGCTACAGACGGCGACAAGAATTTGGCCAACCTCGTGTTACAACACAGCGTGACGACCGTTTTCTTGTGGCAACTTCGTTGCAAAATCGCCGTTTGAATGCGGTTCAACTGGCACAGCGGTTCCAAGAAGTTCGTGAAGTCGGACTGTCGTTGAATAGTTAGAAAACTTCGAGAAGGTGATCTGACTGCACACAGACCAGCAAACGGGCAGAAATTGATCCCAGCACACCGACGAGCCCGCCTTCAGTTCGCTCGAGAGCATTTGGATTGAACGGAGGAACAATGGAGAACAGTCGTCGTTGGACGAGTGCAGGATGTGTTTACATATAGCAACGATGAGCGAGGAAGAGTGTATAGAAGATCAGGAGATTTGTGTTCATCCCTGTGGTACTATTTTGGCTTTCTCTGGGAATACGGAATTGGGAAAAGTATTTTCATTACATTTTTGTCCAAATTTTATTTTCTGACCTACTATTGGAATTAGTTTGGTGTAAATATTTTCGAAAGTTAATTGGAAAACTTTTGTTTCACAAAATTTTTATAGGGAAAAATAATTCCCAATATGTCTTTGTTTCAAAAATGTTTACACCCAACTAATTCCAATAGTAGGTCAGAATATAAAATTTGGACAAAAATGCTATGAAAATACTTTTCCCAATTCCCAGGGAAAGCCAGAATAGTGCCACTGGAGCGAATACTGGATGTCGATCCAAGAGGATAGAGTTCTCAACGGTACATCGGCGATAGCTGAAGATTTGGTGAAATCAATGAAACATCGAATGGAAGGGACTAGGGGAGGAAATACTTCTTATTAATAAAAATGTTTTTTTTTCTGATTTTCTTGTTTTAATTCGATTTTTAGCACTAATGTTCATGCTGACAAATTTACAAAAAACGTGAGCTTCAGATGTTGACTCCAAAAACCACTTTGTTGGCACGGTATAAGTAAAATAAAAGTACCACTGGATAGGTATTGAAATAGACTTTGAATCTGCATTCAAGAAAATAAAACAAACATTGGATTTTTGAAATTTTTAAACTTTTGTTGAAAATGGATTAATGTGCGAATTTTTTGCAACTATTTACGAAGTCCTTACCTAGCATCTTCACCTGATATAATTTATATTCTTACCATTAACAAGTATACATTTATGGTTTATTGATATTCTTGAGTGATATGTCACTAAACCACATCGAAATGTCACCAAAACATAAAATAATAAAACAACGAAATTGCTATCATACGACACGAATCATTAAAATGCTGTTGATGCAATTTTTACGAACTGTCAAAATATTGTATACCATCAAGCTTCGCCGATATTGTATACTATGATCGTAAGGATTATAATAGTTCGATGGTATTGTGAGTCTCGACTAGCAAACTGTTCGAATATTAATGGTGGAACTCGACGGTAATGGCAGATGGAGAGCTTAGATTAACGTCTAAACCATGTTTGACCAGTAATAATATCGCTGGATTCGATCAAGCATCTTATTTGTTTGGTACCATGAGCAGACGTCGGAGGGAATATTTCTGTGGTAATTTAACATAATAACTTAAGTCGAGATAAGTGGTTATGTTGAACCACATTCTTATCGATTGTATTCCCAGTTTATCGTTTCCTTCCATTTTTCCAAAAAGAACAAAACCATTTATGTTTGTTCTGTGTTTGATATTTATTGAAAACCATTTAATTGGTAATTTTTGATATTATAGCATGAAATAATTTAAAACAATAGCTGTGGCAATTCAACAAAACCACTTATCAAATTTAAATTAATTTGTGAAAAAATTATGGGATATAATTAAATTATTTTTGGATCCATGGTATCAGGGTTTTTAAACTACGTTTATTAACACCTACAAGCACTTTTTACATGCTCTGGGTCCAACGGAATTTCCCAAAATTTTTAATTAGCACTTCGAAAAAACGCTTATATCGATTTAAGTAAATACCAACCGCAAATAAAAACTTATTTCAAGAAAGGTGTTTATTCTAAATTTATTTCGGATTTTACAAATAAATATATTGTTTTAAATATCACTTATTTCATGTTATAATATCAAAAATTATCAAATAAGTGGTTTTCAATAAATACCAAAAACCTGTAACAAACATAAGTGGTTTTGTTTCTCGCTTATAACTCGGTCAAAAATAATCGAATTTTGATGAAAAAATGAAGGGAAACAAAAAAATGGGAAATGCTATCGATTAGAATATAGTTCAACATTATCACTTATCGCGACTTAAGTGGTTATGTTAAATTGCCACAGATAAATAAATTTAGAATAAACACTTATCCTGAAATAAGTTTTTATTTTGGATTTAATTTTGGGTTTGTTTTTTTCCTAAATGCTAATTAAAAATTTTGGGAATTTTCGATGAACTCTGAGCATGTAAAAAGTGCTTGAAGGTGTTAATAAACGTAGTTTAAAAACCCTGATATCATGGATCCAAAAATAGTTTAGTTACATCCCATAATTTTTTCCTAAACTAATTTAAAATTTAAATTTGGCCCCCTGAAAAAAGCTAAAAAAATAGATAAGTGGTTTTGTTGAATTGCCACAGATATAGTTTTCGACTTGTCGTATTCACCAGAATTTTGCCATCAGTCTGAAACCACAGTCCTGAAGTACAAATTCCTCATTAAATGGTCTTGATAAAACGTCTGGTACAACCAAGTCGAAAGCCTGAAGCTACAAACTCCATCGTGGCAACCTGCTAAGCCACTTAAGGTTGACATGATTTTATGGTTTATTAATATTAGGATGTACGAGCACTGGTGAATCTGTGAGTGTTGATTTTACTTTTTCAAATGCATCCTGTGCTCTTGTTGTCCAAATAAATTTGTTATGCTTTTAGCTAAATCCGTAAGTGGTGCTACCAGAGATGCATATAGCATGATATAAATCGACGATACCAGCTAGTCATTCCTAAAACCGACGAAGTTTTCTAAGAATAGTAGGAACTGGGAAATTGTGTAAACCTGTTTACCATCCGATAACCGTTTAGCCACAAGAGACAGCGATTCAAGATGATCTTTAACTATTCTAGAAGTTATCAGAAGATTATCCAAATACGCAAATACGTGATCATAAAAATCATAAGGTATCACCTGATCCATTATCCGGCACATTGTTTGAGGCGCGTTGCAAAGACCAAATTGTGTTACAGTGAATTGTAACAGAAAACGACGAGAAACGATATATGCTGTCTTTTCTCAGGATTTCTTATCCAGCGAAATTTGCCACAATGCATCTTTGAAAAGGCTTAAGAGTCCATCGATAACAGGCAGTGGATACGCGTCTTTATTCGTTACTTCATTCACTCGACTTGCATCAAGGCAAAGACGTACTTTACCATTTGGCTTGCGAGATAGTAATTTCGTTTTTTCCAAACAGAGGGCAAACATTTCATAGCCAAACTTCAAACTTAAGCCGCATTGTTACTATATATTTTGACAGCTGAGATAGCAAGCCTTATTTGTGTAAAAATTTGTTTGATTCCGCCTAATAGTTTGTGTTTGGTGACAATTAAATCGAAAGCAGCATAATCGGCATATTTAACTTTTTTATTATCGAAAAGTCTAAAATGCGGTTCATTGACAGATCGTTAGTGTCAAAACTGGTTTTCAAAATTTTGTTCTGGGAATTTTAATGTTGGACGTGCATCACCTTCTAACAGTTTGATCACGTAAAACGCCTTGGTTTAGTTTCAAAACTTAAATTAGCGGCCTCCACATGTTTTTACAGAAAGAAATTTGCTCCTTCGCAATGACGTCTGTGATTTGCTTCTCAAACGTCAAAAAATGATCGATTATTGAAGCGAATTATTACTGGTGTCGAGAAATGGGTTTTCTAGAACAATGTTAAACGCAAGAGATCATGGAGTAAAAGAGATGAATCGGCGTAAAGCACTTCGAAAGCCGATTTTCATCAAAAAAAATGTGATGTTGTCTGTTTGGTGGGATTTCAAGGGAATCAGCTTTTTTGAGTTTGTTGGTTAGACCGGGCAATACGATTGATTCTGAAGGAATAGGCCAGAATTGATCAATAGAAAAGGTATAGTGTTCCACCAAGATAATGAGAGACCTCATACAAGTTTGGTAACACGCCAAAAGCTATTGCAGCTTAGATGGGATATACACCCACCATATTCTCTCTCCAGATTTTGTCAAAAATGCATTGGATTTTGACTGCAAAGTTCAGAAGTTTTATGAGCGTCGAATTATGTTACTGATGCCAGAAACATGTCAAAAGGTATTGGATCAAAATGGTGAATATTTAATTCAATAATCATCTTTAAATATTATACAAAAAACGTCTTTCATTTTCACCAACAACAAAAAAACGAAATTACTTTCCGAACAACCGAATATAACCAAAAATACGCCGCTCTGAATGACCACCAGCAGTTTTGACATTAGATGAAATACTGTAAACTTTAATATCAGAATAACTAAGGAATGTTTCACAGCCTTTATTAAAAGCGGTTATGGGTGCTCCACTATCCATCAGCCCTGTATAATAAGGAATGCCATTAATGTTAACTATTGCGAATGATCTAATATATCTAATTTAAAAATATTCCGCCTATTCTAATAATTTTTTGGGCGAAGGTGTGTGTTGATAACGGAATTTCTATATTTCGCAGTTGATACTTTCTCCCGGTTGACGTTTCACGACATACATTTAACACAATTTGGTTTCGAGACACCATCGACACCACATCCAAAACAAAAAACTCGGAGGATCTGTTACATTGATAAAATTTGTGTCCTACGTCATAACAATTCTGATATTTTGGAACAATACCGGAATTTGATGAGTACTAAGGTACCAAGGCTATCTACATATATCCTGATTTACTAAATGATTTTGAAGATCAGGACAAATATTATAACGCAGTAGACGTAGAATATCGATATCAGATATTGGAGAACGACAAATATTTCGTTTAATTTCTGCTTTCTAAAATCAATTACACGCGAAATATCATCGTCCGTGTGATGATCTTGAAATCTTTAGCAAGATGTTCAACTCTAATCTATATCCCTCCAGCAGAACCATCGAACTGAATTTTCCGTTTAGAAAGTTTGTGAAGTCTGTTAGAATCACCTGACGAGATAGGTAGAGTAGAGAAAATTGGTAGACTGGGTTTGAATTTGTGCTTCATTTAGCTGAGGCTGATGGATTATTTGTTGTGATTGCGTTTGAAACGATGATTGATTTGGATTATGATGATATTGAAAATGTAAAATATCACTATTTTTGCTCTTTATGTTTTACAATCAGGGGCGGTATGTTGTACCATCTCTTTGAAAGTTGTATCATTTTCAATTTTTTTCGTCTTTTAATCTGGTAATACTTTTTCTAGAATGACATGTCAGCTACATTTATTATTACTTTGGTTTTAATTGAAGAAACTTTATCATTTATCGCGATTCGAAAATGATATAACATATCGACTTTTTTCGAATTTCGATTCGAAGTGATGGTACAATATACCGCCCCAGTTTTTATTTTACTGTCGTGAGGTTCGGACATACAATAAAACAAACGAAAAGTGCCGTGTTATTGCTTTTTTTCAATTGTGTGAATGGTTTTACAATTAAATACACACGGTGCAAAAAACTAATATAAAATTGTAATTTACACCCCTATTATGGTTTGCGCATTTTACATTCCCGGCGAACGCAACTCGTCAAACATATAATTTGGTATTATGGTTTTCGCATTTGACATTCCCGACGAATCCAACTCACATTTTTGGTATTACGATATTCACCTAAACGAGCTGAACTGTCAAAATGATTCGCCATCTTTTTGTAGGCGAATCTTATAAAATTGGTTTTCTTTTTTCATTTCACAGTCAAAATCAAACAATGGAGATTCACGTGTAAGTAATTATATTTTTATAACATGAAGAAAACAACAAATCCCAACCAATTTTCGAAATTAACGGAAGAGATGGAGAAAAATACCGATATTGCAAGGGGAATTCCCAGCTTTGGAAAAATAGACAATTCGTAATCCTATTTTGGAAGGATATGACCGTAATGTTGAATAACTTGGGGCCTCCTATAAAATAATGTACCAGGCTGAGTAAACGGATTACATTGGTTCCTTAACAATTTTCGCATCGTGCCGTGCTAATATTTTCATCTGGTTTATCAGAAAAAGATAGAACGACACTAGATAACATAATTTTAAACTGATTTTAGATTAATTGAGAAAAAAACGTAATTTATAAATACAAAATCTGAATAATATATGATTACAACACAACTATTGACAAAAAACCACAAACGTCAAAAAAAATTGTTATAAAAATTATTATTCGGCTAGTATTACTAGATGTGCACTCGATAAAATAAAGGCGAAATCCATAATACAAAAACCCAACTCACACGGATTTAAGATTCACCGTGAATCGTTCGGCGAGGCGAAAATCATAATAGGCGTATTAATAAGTGATAATGAAATCAATGTTGAGCCCTTTTCCCAAAAAACGTATTCGTCGAACATCGAACGCCGATCACAATCTACAACAAACTTGGCCCAGTTTCATGTAGAAAATATAAATATTGCAAATGCAAAGTGTAAACCAAGTAGGTAAATTAAAAAGTTTTTAAAATCGTCCGTGATATTATATTATTATAATATTTATTAGATTTTTTCGGCTTTTCGGACAAAATATTATTTTAATGGCATCTTATAATGTTTATGACTATTTTAGTCCCAGAAAACAAAGAGACCATTTACTTACAATATATCTACCACAAAAAGTAGAAAAAAGCAATCCCCCCCCCCCCCCCCCCCATTTTTTAACCCCAAAGGAACGTGAAAAAATACACAAACCCTTACAAAAATGAGAACTTCCTTAGGTCTCTCTTGGCAGCTTGGCTTCGTACTGATAACAAATTGGTTTACTTATCAGGTTGCAACGACCAAACTGCAAAAATTCAGCCCAAAGAAAACACCTATGCCAGTGATTAAAAGTGCTTCCTCGACAGATTTAATTATACCGCCGTATAAAAATCAAAATAGCGAAGCAAAAATTAATTCATTAGCAAATTTAGCAATGCTAAACGAAAACAATAGTGCGACGAACTCTAGTGACCGTGGTCAGTGTGAAAATAAACTAGTGCAAACGAGACTGGGTAGGATAAAGTTAGTCAACTGATAAATTACTTATATGCATTTGATTAGTCTAAAAACGGTATTGGTATAAAAACTCAACCATCGCGGTTCCCGCTTGATGACTGAGAACATTTAAACTCAGAGAGACTTTCAAAAAATGATTGATGACAATTTTATACGAGTAACAAATTTCTAATTCTCACAAAATTTTTAAGTCTGCGGTGACATGTTATAACATCACACTTTCGATACTTTACCGAATTTTATGTCTCTTGTTTTTAAACTGAAATTGGCGACTGTTTCGTTTATGAATTATTTCTTGCCTATTGCTATAACCACAACCTACTCGAATAAAAATGAGCAGTACCTCTTTCTCTAATTACGTTCAAGTATCGAAAACAAATTATTTGGTAATAGAAATGAAGTAGAAATGTCACAATTTTGAAAATGTTATAAAACATGAAACAGTATTCCATTTTATTCTAGAGAAGCGGGACATAAACTTCGACGAATTATCGAAAATGTGATGTTATAACATGTCACCCCTGGGGCGGTATGTTGTACCATCCCTATTTTCGACTTAGTTTATGACTCAATTTTCAGGAATCAATTAGCATTCTATTTCGCGTAAACAATTATGTGTTTTATATCGCGATTTCAACCTCTTGATATAATTGTGAGCTTTCGCTCTTTTCTTCATTTCGATAAACGTATCACGAAAAAATTATTCGATGATAAATGGAGTCGATAAATCTAGTAGTCTTAGAAATCGTAGAAAAGAAATATGCCTGAACCAGCGATTCAGTAATACAACTTGTCAAATCTTTATGGAAAACGTCGAAAATTTTTTGTTACGAAAAATTTGACTAGTTGGAAGGCTGTAACACAACGAGTCAAATGCTTTACACACACAAATGGCCGGCAAATTTTTGCTTGTTTAATTGTCATTACGTGAACGAATTTTTATTGGATAGATATAATATGTATATACACTCATGGTAATTACTATAAGAACAAAATTTATTACTATCTCTTTCCTGAATTTACCGGAATCAAAATATTTTTGTATTTTTTTTAACATGTTTCGACAAGTTTGTTAAAATTCGTGTAAAGGTTTTTTTGTTTTTTGTGCTACATTTTAGTAGCTCATCAAACTCGATAAGAGCGATTGGAAATAATTATAAGAACAAAATTTATTTTGTTGGGAAATAATTATAAGAACAAAATTTATTATATCGAAAAAATTATAATTAAAATTAAATTAAGATAAATATATTAAATTAATTACTTTTAAATAAACTAAAAATATCTACATCTTCGGATGAATAAATTTAAATGTTAGGCGCTGTTATGTTATAAAAAATATGTTCGTGTTTTTTATGTAGATATGTCTAAGGGAAAAGCTTTAACGCCAATTGAACAAGGAAAAATACAAGTTTATCATGAGCAGGGCAAAACTTTTCGAGAAATAGCTCAACTTATGAATAAAAGTATTTGTGTTGTGCACAACTGTATAAGATTGGGGTCAAATTATGGACAGAATAAACGATCCGGACGAACGCCCATTATCACTGAGCGGTGCAAAAGAGAAATTAAGCGACTTGCAGTCAACAAGACCCTTTCATCGAGTGCCATAGTGCGTGAAATTCGTTTGTCGGTAACCAGTCGTCGTGTTCGTCAAATTCTTAATGCGGATTTAAACATAAAATAATCAAAACGGATGGCCCTTCCACGACTTCTATTGCGGCATAAAACAGCAAGACTTGCATTTGCTGAAAAATACAAAATTTGGGATGAAGAATGGAAAAAAGTCGTCTTTAGTGACGAAAAAAAGTTTAATTTAGACGGACCTGATGCCTGCCAGAGATATTGGGCCGATAAGCGATCAGAGAGACAAACTCGTAAATCTCGAAATTTTGGTGGAGGGTCGCTGATGATTTGGGCCGCCTTCAGCTATACGGGTAGGTCACCAATATGTATAATTTCCACAAAAATGACGTCCAATAAATACGTTGAATTGTTAGACGATGTTTTAATCACATTTGGAGACGATTACATGCCTGAAGACTGGATTTTTCAACAGGACAATGCGTCCATCCACAGTGCCAATACGATAAAATATTTTTGAGTGAACGAAACATACCGATGTTGGATTGGTCAGCATGCGTTCCCGATCTCAATCCAATTGAGAACGTTTGGGGGCTGCTTGCACAACGGGTGTTTGCAAATGGGCGCCAGTTCGACACAGTTTTAGAATTAAAGAATGTAATTAACTTGGAATGGTCAAAAATAGACGAAACTACCTTAAAAAGGTACATTGATTCAATGCCGCGAAGATTGCAGCAGGTGATAATAAAAAATGGAGGAAACACTACGTATTAAAGGAAAAAAAAAACATTTTTCATTTATAAACTAACTGTGTTCTTATATATATGTCCTTCGAACTATTTTTGTTTTTGCTTTAAATATGATACTGAAATCAAATGTTCCTATTATTTATTATTTTATGATTTATGAATACATTAAATACTGAATCAAATTATTTTTATTGGTTTTATATTATAAACTTATATAATACATTCATTGATTTCTTGTTCTTATAGTTATTTCCATGAGTGTAGTACATCATTAAATTACCTTGTGATTTTAAAATCATGATCGTTTAAAAATATAGGACGCTTTTATTTGGTATTTGACGTTTCCTTCCTGTCTGTTAAGTGACAGACATATTTTAACGAAACTGAACGAAAATATGTTAACGCTGGTCAACAAAACCTATTTGTCGCATTTTTACGTTAAGTTGTTACTGATTCGCTGGTTCAGTCATAAGTGACGTTTTATTCGAGCAAGCTGACACACACATTAATATACACATTAGAATATGCTTGATTTTCGAAGTAAGTCGAAAGTCGAAAATAGTGATGGTACAACATGCTGCTCCTGGTCCTTCAAACGAGTTTCAATCTGTTATAAACTTTATAACACGAGAAATTTTTGGTGTCCATGGTTACTTGATACAGAAACTTTTCAATGTCGTAAAATTAAACTGTTCCTATTTTATAATCGTTGCCATGGTGTTGGTTGGATAAAATTTGTCTATGAACCGATTCAACAAATTTAAATTTTATGACAGGTGTTTAACGGAAGCGAAACGATAATGAGAGCGGTACGCATTATTTTATGAAACTGAACCTTGGAAGAATATTGTGTAATTAGGAAGATTACTAATACATATACAAACAACTAAGCACGTCTCTTGGCCTTAGTGGCTTATGTCACTGCACCCGTAGCTCGCTCCAACTATGGACTCGCCCAAGTAGCATATCCCTTTTTCTACCAAAAAAATTGGCTCAATTTAAGTCCAAACCACACAAATGTGTGAGTGAAAAAACGTAGTATGTAATGGCGTTTTTGATAAAAAATTTCGCTTGATTTGAAGTACAACCAACACAATTGTGTGCATAGTTACAGTGTTTTTTCAAAACACAAAAATAATTTTTTGACATGATTCTTTTGCCTTACCCACACAATTGTGTGGGCAGGCAGGAAAAGGGATATACGAGTAGAGTATCAGCCTATAATTATATCTTTAATATAGAAACAACTGTTGCTTAAAACGTTGTATGTTTTACCTTAATTTTACAGACAGTTTGATTTTCAGCTTCTGTGTTTAACACTCCACGAGCATCAATATCAAACCAACAGTTAAATTATAGTCAACATGTTTTTATTTCAACAAGTTTAGTCAATGAAATTTTCTTGAATTATTTAAAAGACAGTAAAATATATATAGTAAGAGGTTTAAAATAATGGTTTAATTTATAGCTTAGTTAAAATTTAAAGTTATTCTCAGAAAATTTTCAAATAAACACAAACTATTAGGGTAAGAATCAGTCTCATTCATATACGAAAATTCAGTATACATAATAGAGTATTTATATAATTTTATAAATGTTCCGATTTTGTTAGATAAATTAGTTCTCACATAAAATTTTTGTGTGGTTTAATATGACAAGTTTTATTTGGTCACCAAGCGGGAATCACGATGACTAAGTTTTTATATCAATTACAATTTTCATACTTATAAAAGCCGTTTCTCAGCAAACCGGCATTTGATTGAATACTATAAAAATTATGAGTCTGAGCACGGACTAGTCGAAAAAAATAAACAAGTCATTTCTCTGCCCAAGTCTACCTAGTTTGCTGGCAGGAGCAAAGTGACACAGACTGAACAAGGAGTTATCCTGTTAACCAAATACCTCTTGACAACCGATTCTCTAGTTTAGAGGTCGTTGACCTCAATACAGCGCCAAAATTGAAAACTGAGAAACCGATTCCAAGTTATTTAAGGAAAGAAAGCATCTAATAAAATCGCAACATTAACAGATTCCAAATTTTATATTGCCCCGCTCAAAAGAGGTAATATAAACGAAACAAAGATTCAAACCTTCAAAATCGATGGCTTCAGAGCCCTAGTTAAACATTTTGACGAAGTTGGTAAAATCGCAAAATAAAAAATAGTAATTGAAGAACCTAAGAAAAGGTCTGGATGCATCCAAGAATACGGACACACGAAAGCATACTGCATCTTAAATAAAGTTTGTGTTATTTGTGTTGAACTTCACCACCCCAAACAGTGTGACAAATCTCGCAATGACCCATCTGTGAAACGTTGTAGTAACTGAGGTGAAAATCATACTGCAAATTACAGGGGTTGCGCAGTGTATCTGGACTTAAAACAAAAAATAAACCCTAAAATGAGAGCTGAGCAACAAATGCTCATTATACAATTTAATCAGAGGGCCATGCTACCAAAAATTACAATAGTCACCAAACCAACGAGTGCAAACACACAAAATGATAACTTGGAGACATTTGCCAGTAGTTTTGCGCAGCCAAGTGTTTTTATGCAAATATCCTAAAATTTAAATTTTTAAAACCCAAAGTTCATTTTCCACCGATAAACGTGGGAAGAACCAAAATATTCTCTTCTTGGTACCAAAAACACTTTCAAAGTTATTGAAATGACACAAGATTCATTTTATTATTTTAATGAATTTTCTAAAACTAAATTTAATCGGCAAAAGGTTGATACAGAAGGTATAAGCAAATTTAAAAACTCACTTGATTTGGAATAGCCTTTTAGAATTTTAAAAATTTCGCGAATATTTTACCAATCATTCACGAAAAAAAGAAAGAGCTCCTAGACTTATTGCCGTTACCGGATACTAATTTCCAGGAATTTACCAACCAATCAAGAGCCTAATTATGATCCAGACATTAAATGCAGTGGTAATAAATGTTGTTTGTTCTCTGACGAGAGAAAATTTAATATTCATGGATCAAACGGTCGTGCCAAGGTATGGAGGAAGTCAAATAAAGAATTAAAAGCCAACATTCAAAAAACTGTTAAGTTTGAACAATGAACAGGTAATTTATTGATGCGGTCATATACTTTTTACTATTATATTGTAATTATTCTGCGTTAGGTTTGGATATCTGGATATCCTGAAACAAAACATGAACAAAAGTGCTGATAAATTGGGATTAGAAAACTATTTTGTGTTCCAACAAGATTCTAAGAACTGGTTCTATTGAAATCAAGCCCTGCTTAGATCCCCTTTCTAAGGTTGATAGGTATCACCCACCTATGCTTATTGATTTAATAAGCCTTGTTCATAAAAATTTATCACAAATAAGCTTTCAATCTATCAATGTAAGACAACTTAACTATGACCATATTAGAAGTCAACTAGCTGGTATTGATTGGAACCACGAATTCATTAACGCCAATATGGATGTTAATAGTGTGACCAATATATTTTATTCAAAGTTGAATAATTTTTTTAAAACCGAAGCTACTTAAGAATAACCCCTCATCTAAATTCCCCATCTGGTACTCAAATAAACTGAGATACCTAATTACTCGAAAACATAAGTTTCATAAACTGTATAAGTTATATAGGAACGAGCATGATTATAAGATTTTTTCCCAGTTTCGTAGGCAGGTTAAATCTGAAATTCGAACCTGCTATAATCATTATTTAAGAAGTATTGAGCAACAGCTAAAGGATAATCCTAAATTACTTTGGAGTTTTTCTCATTCTCTAACATCCAGAACGGGTTTCCCTGCCACTATGAAATATGGGACCATAGTTTCCCATAATAGCGATGTTATTTGTAACCTCTTTGCTAAATATTTTGATTCGGTATATACGCCTAATAGTATCTCAGGTAGTATTTGATCAGTGATAAATACAAATCTAGATTATTATAGTAAGGTGGCATACTTTACATATGATGATGTTTATTCTGTTCTTAATTCGCTTGACATTTGTAAAGGCCCTGGCCCAGATCAAATTCGAAATTATTTTATTTTTCACTTGAAGGAGCAATTAGCGTTACCATTGTCAATAATTTTCAACTTATCGTTAAATTCTGGAGTTTTTCCGACCACATGGAAATCGGCATTTCTCATTCCCGTATTCAAAAAAGGTGACAAAAGCGACATTGTAAATTATAGGCCGATATCAATTCTAAATGCGTTTAGCAAAATATTTGAAAAGTTCGTCCATAAAATTATTTTCAATTTAGTTAGTAACAGGATAAAAAATGTACAACACGGATTTTTTGCAAAGCGATCGGTACTAACTAATCTGTTAGAATTTTCAAATTACATTTTCAGCAAAGTTGACATGGGTCTTCAAGTTGATTGTATTTACACTGATTTTGAGAAAGCTTTTGACTCTGTGTCGCATGACATTTTAGTTGCTAAATGTTATAAAATTGGATTGTCATCACAAATATGTAAGTGGTTATCTTCCTATCTACGAAATAGAATTTTGAGTGTTAAATTTAATGGTTCTTTTTCTGTGCCATTTTCACCTACTTCTGGCGTTCCACAAGGATCAACTTTAGGACCATTGCTATTTATCATTTTCATTAATGATATTTCTAATTTGTTACAGTGCCCTCACCTATTTTATGCTGATGATTTAAAAATTTATAAACTAATTACTAGCCACTCCGATGCTTTTTTATTGCAATCTGATGTTTATAAACTGCACTCATGGTGTATAGTAAATGAACTTAATTTAAACATAAAGAAATGCAATGTTATTTCCTTTACGAAAAAAATTTCTCCTTTGCAGTATTCTTATGATATATCTGACACAATATTATGTAGAGTAAATTAGATTAACGATTTAGGTGTTATCTTTGATTCTAAATTATCTTTCGATACGCATATTGACAAGTTATGCTGCAAAGCAAATAAAATACTTGGTTTTATTTTTCGTAGAGGAAAGGAATTTCGTGACCCTAATCTACTTATAAGTCTCTTTAACTGTTTGGTAAGAAGCTTACTTGAATACGCATCACAAATCTGAAATCCTTTCTATGACAAACACTCAGACCAAATTGAGCGCATACAAAGAAAATTTACTCGTTACCTAGTTTATAAGTCTATGCCGCACGTTGGGCACATTTCCTATGGTATAAGATTGAAGATTTTCAGTTTGTTAACCTTGGATAATAGAAGATTAATTCTAGATGAAATGTTACTATATAAAATCGTAAATTTTAAAATTGAAACAACTGTTTTATCCGAGATTATGTTCTATATCCCTGCCTATAATATTCGTAGTAACCAACTTTTCCTGCCTAGAAGATCTAGAACTAATTTAGGTCTAGCTAATCCTATAACCAGAATTCAGCTATTTCACAATGAGTTCTTCAGTTCTTTGGATTTGTTCTTACTGTCACTTCGTCAATACAGATTACATCTCCGCGGCATGTCGATTTGAATTAGTGCCTTATTTTACAGTTAGTTCAAGTAACTCAATGTTTAATTGCTGGATACCTTGACAGTTTCCGCTAGTTTTTGTTTCTTAGGTTGTTACTTCAGTCTGTTTTTTTTTTGTTTTTTGCTAGTAAATATTTTATTTTTATATTGTTGAATATTTCTGCTATGTATAAAAATATATTAAAACTTGTTATTTTTTTCTGTAATATTGTGGGACACATAAATGGATTTTTTTCTGTGTGTTTCCCTATGATAGAATAAATAAATAAATAAATAATTAAATAAATAAATAAATAAATAAGATAATCATCCCAAACTCAATTATAATGAAGGAATATTTATTGTACAACGTCAAGACAGTGTTGCCACATCCACCATGTCACCAGACCTGCATCACATTGAGCACCTAAAGGATGGCTTAAGCGCCGTATCAAAACTCACAAAATTCGAAATTGCAATTAAAGGATGGAATACAGGGGGATGGAATGGAACAATATTACCAATATTACGAGTGTTACAAGTATGCTCATAAAATCGATGAAAAACGTCTGCAAGAAGTAATCAATGATAAGAAAAAGAATACTTGGTATTAAAAGTTTTGACGATCGAATAATTTGTTGACATAAAATTTAAAGTCCCTTTATTATTTTTAATATAATCTGTCAAACGCAAATTTATATTCTAGGCCGTTTTCCAATTACTTACTTATTTGTATAGACTTACTTATACAAATAAGTAAGCTCGCGAGGGACTTATTGTCTGTCTTCCTCTCTTAGAAATTGATTCAAATTTTTTCAAGATTGAAACTTACTTTATTTGATATCAACTAATTAAAAATAGAATATAATATTCCTTTTCCGACCAGAAAAAAATTTTTTTTTTGCTTCATTTTAAGTGCGCTGTACACAAATGTGTATGTAAAAAAGCATAGTTTGTATATAATTATTAAATTAGAAAAGCATATTTTAATTTTATAATAATTTAATAAATTATAGTTAATATATTTAATACATATATAACATTCAAAATTTATTTTTACTTGATTTCAAGAGAAAAAAAACTTTGTTTTGTTGTTGATGTCAAAATAAATAAGTACCTGAATTGGAACGGTTTCACTTACTTATTCAAAATGACAGCCAATATGTTTCAAATAAATAAGTATGTAATTGGAAAACAGCCGTAATGTAATAATATGATTAAATATAGTTAAATTTGACTTTTTAAAATATTGGGTGTGTATATGACTTCGCTTTTTCTCAATAGGTGTCGTTACTTTCCCTGCTTACGTGTACTATAAATGAGCAATACTTGTATTCTATAGTATTTGATGTCAACTGTCAAACGCAGTATGCGGCATTTGGTTGAAGTGTGAACAACTAGTATTTTTAACTCTTTGAAAATGGCGAATTACATTATTTTATTGCAAAGAAAAGTGCAGCGGAAACTTATCGTTTGCGTGTGGAACTTTACGTAAGCATGCAGCAAGGAATGGTTTTGACGATTTAAAAATGATGATTTTGGATCTTCAATAAAGAGCATGTAAAACGTGAAGCCTGATGAACCTGGTCCATCGCAACTAAAGCGAGATATTCATTGCAATAAGGTCTGGTGGGATGAAAAATGTGTGGTATATTATGAACTGCTGAAATCAGGTGAAACTATCAATGGCGATATCCACCGACTATAACTAACACTTTTGAAGCGAGCTGTAGAGGACAAAACAACCAGAATGGGCGAATGACACAAATTAATTTTTCAACACGACAATGGGTATATCCAGCCCATGTAGGCCTACATTTGAGATGTCTCACTTGTAGATTTTCCTCAGTTGTAGAATTCTACATGGGCTGGATGCAATATATTCATGTTATTTATGGTTTATGTAATTGATATATAATATAATTGATTTAATAATTAAGTAAATTTAAAATTCCTTAATTTATTAAACTTCAGACTACGAAGATAAAAACAATAAAAAGTAATGAAAATAGAATTGAAACCAAAATATATCTACTCGAAAGTAGACAGAAAATTTTTGCCTCACTAAACAGTGAGATATCTACATAATTTTGAGTGAGATATTTCAGCCCATATTATGTGTGAGGTCTACTAGTTTTAAGTGAGGCCTACATGGGCCGGATACACCCAATGCAAAACCACACATTGCAAACGTTGTGAAAAAGTATTTAAAATGGCAGGACTGGGAAGTTCTACTCCACTCACCGTACTCACCAGACATAGCTCTTTCAGATTACACTTGAATCTCGATTATCCGGGATCCGATTATCCGTGAACCTCTATTATCCGGGATTTTTCGTACGCATCCAATTTTTTTTTAGTCTTTTGGTTAACCGGGATTTCATCTGATTAACCGGGAATTTTTCAGTAAAATTTAAATTTGTCTATGCCGTAGCTGATGAAAGCTAATTTTTTTGTGATAGTATTTTAATTTTTTATCGTTTCAAACAGAATTTATAAATGAAATGGTAATTACATACATATGTATATAAATTCGTAATTACATATTTTGATTTTATATTACATATTTTTTATAATAATGTAATTAACGTGATTTTGATATTTATTATTAAAATATAAAATATAAGTGCAAAACTGCGATAAGTGCAAAAACTCTTGTGTTTTAAGTCTATAATAACGATTAATTCGATTAACCGGGATTTTTGATTATCCGGGAGACCTCCGGTCCCGCTCATCCCGGATAATCGAGATTCAAGTGTACTATTTATTCCGGTCAATGCAGTCGTCCTTTTCTAAACAGCGGTTCACTTCTCGCGCAGAGATCGAAAATTGACTTATTGATTAGATCGCATCCAAATAACAGGATTTCTTCAGAGAGATAATCCGTAAATTGACTGAAAGATTGGGGAAAGTTGTAGCTGCAGATGAAGCATACTTTCAATAAATAATTCTTTCATTTTCTAAACAAGTTTTATAAAGGGTGGCCCAATTTGAGGTTAATTTTAAAATTTGCCATATGTTATTTGACAGATGACATGCTGAAACAATGCCCAGAATATTTGGGTATACATTAGGACGGTGTCACATGTCATACAGCAACAGAAATAAGTTTTTTTATGGCAAAAAATTATGCTAACGATCCACAAACAATTGATCAGATGAATATTATTAATTGTATTAAAGAAATTGAGCCGCAACTATGCGAGAATGTCATCGATAATTTTTGGAAAAGCAAGAATTTATAACACATTACAATACATTATTTACCATAATTACGAAATTGGGAATTCGATAGTAAGAAATTTACGAAACGACCCTTCAGATTCGTACGATTCATCTTCAAAATCAAATAAAAATCTATAAATACTCCCGCTTTCGTTTCGTATTCAGAAGTAGCCCCCAACGTATAATTTGAAATAGATTCTTGAAGATTAATTTTCCAATAATTAAGTATTTTATTAGTTTTTTTTTAATTTAAATGATAAAGCCAGGGCGACAAGAAAATTCTTGTCTAGTCATATTGATGATCTCAAGTTTAACTTCAGCTTGAAATATTTTCTTTTGCTTTTAGGGTAATTTAAATTTTATATGTTTTAATCAATAAATAACGAATTTATTACACTGCTTACCACACTCAGAATACAACGCCAGTGAGATCACCATTAAATGCCCATATTTATAATAAACGAACGAGCATCGCCTATTTATAATTTATTATTATATACAGGGTGACTTTACAAGGATCACTTCGCACACGAATGCAAGGAGGACATTAAGCGTTTAAAAAATAGTCTGCCACCGAAGGACCTTATGGTAAAGATATTGGTATACTCCTAAACAAATTTAAAAGCTTATAAATGTCCCTTCAAAGTGTGTTCAACAAATATATTATTTTAAATTATAAGAAATTAAAAATTTTTTCAAGATACAGAGCTTACCACGAGCATTTTAAACGCTCATAATTACCAGTCAGTTGCGGAACACCCTGTATATTGTATATTATGGGCCTGTTTTCTAATTCAACCCGAGCAAACAGAGTTACCCTGAGTATTTTATACCAAGCAAAAAGGCTTTGTACATCAGGGCCAAATGATCCGGTGTGCCTAGAGTAATATATTGTTTAAGCTGGCTGCTTCCTCGGGTTGAATTAAAAATTACACCCTGATATTCATTTCAGAGAAAAAGGACCCCACACAAACCTTATGGAAATTGAATTTCGGTCAAATGTTTTGAAATTTTCAGAATATCTTCTTCAAGTCATGCTGATCTAAAGTCTCCATGGGCACAAAGTGCCTAGATGCTGTTGAAGCCGAGTTTTAAGCGATGGAAATACTAATATTTTAATACGTTTCGATCGCAAATATATATACGAATATTAACGTGCGCATAATGAAATATTTATTTAAAATCCTTTTTGTTTCAGCTAAAATCTCACAAACAAACAAATTACAACCAGTGGTCCTATTCTGGCTTTCCCTGGGAATAGGGAATTGGGAAAAATATTTTCATAGCATTTTTGTTAAAATTATACTTTTCTGGCCTACTGAAAGAATAAGTTTAGTGCAAAAATTTTCAAAACAAAGTGATTTGGGAACCTTTTGTTCCACAAAATTTTTGTAGGGAAAAATATTTTCCCAATTAACTTTGTTTCGAAAATATTAACACCAATCATGTTCCCTCAGAAGGCCAGCAAAATACAATTTAGCAATAGTGCTATGAGAATATTTTTCCCAATTCCCTATTCCCAGAGAAAGCCAGAATAGTGCCACAGATGGTGCATATATTTAAATAAAAAGAAAAACACAAATATACAAAAAAAAAGTAATGGAAATTTCCAATTATTTTACATTTTACGGCGGAAAAATATGATGCGTATAATAATGAAGTTTTTCAACTTTCCGTCGCTTAAAACTCGGCTTCAACAGCATCTAGGCACTTTGTGCCCATGGAGACTTTTGATCAGCATGACTTGAAGAAACTATTTTGAAAATTTCAAATCATTTGACCGAAATTCAATTTCCATAAGGTTTGTGCGGGGTCCTTTGAAGAACCGAGTATGCACTGTGTAGTTCATATATAACGCAGTCTAAAATTTAACTCAGGTTGAATAAAAAACCCGGAGTATTTTTAGACAGCGCACTGCCTACTCATGTTGAATAAAAAATAAACTATATCTATGCGGACACACGGGATATCATGGTACCAGTATCAAACTTTGTTTCTTTCCGCATTGCGCCACAATAAAACCGGTTTTATAGGTAAAGGGGGAGAAACGAAGTTTGATACCGGCATCATGAAATCCCGAGTGGACGCATAGTATAAGTACTCGAGAAATTAATGCTGTGTGCCTCAAGTCGATTTTTTCGGCTAAATTATGAACTAAACTTTTTGAGATGAGCTTACACTATTCGCCGCCAGGTTACAAACGAAGTCACCTTGCGAGGTAACTTTTCAATTTAGTTGCCAAATGTCATTATTTTGTATTTAATGCAAATGTGTTATTGTGTACAAATTTTTACGTGACACTTCCTTTATTTTTAAACATTTCGTAGTTTATAATAACATTTGCAAATAATGCAACTTCCTTATCATCTTCCATTATTTTAATATAATTTAATATTTCCTTTATTCACAAAAAGTCGACAATTCAGTATTTCGAATAGTCAAGCACAGCTTGTTTGTTGACGTTACTGCCACCTATGAATGTTTATTGTGTACAACTGAGCAATTTAGTTTAGTTCATAATTTAGTGGAAAAAATCGACCTGAGGCACACAGCATAAAATAAAAAATAATTCTGGGTTTGGCATTAGCAAACTTTCTGTTTTAAGTATCGGTAACTACCACACTTTGGATACCATTATTCGGGGACGAGGTTTATTTGATATTTAGGATAATTGGGAGAAAGGATATTAAGATTTGTACAAAGAAAATGATTTGAAATTTGATTGAAACGTATTTCCGGGGTTAGTAAACTAATATTGCATCGTAAAAATTAATTTAATCTAGGACATATGAACAACTGTTTAGAAAATATTAAGGACCAATAGGTTGGGCTGATGAGAGAATTATTTTGTACTTTTATGTGAATTTAACGTTATTTCTTTCTATTTTCCGTTTTTCCTCGATTGCAAAGTGTACTATTTTGTCGATTATAAAAAATGATTGATTAGGTCCGATATTAAAAAAAAGTGTCGAATATACATTCGTATTATATATGCCATGTCACAAAATTTTTCTATAAATCATTACAAATTTGGCCTAATTTAGATTTGATAGCGCAATGATCATTATAAACAACAACAATCTATCGTATCGGCATATAAGTAGGATTTACTCTAATCTAAGGGATTAATTTAAACTACGCAAACGAAAATCAAAACACTATTGTATGTAGAAAATTCATAAATTTAAAATTTGTATCGGACAAATGTATATTTTTAAAATTGTTTGAAAAAAAAAATATTTAAGCATTTCAAAATAAAAGAAAATTGCATTTTGGTTAATTTGAAAATTTATTTATTTTCGCGTTCTTTTTTTAAGGTGGCTGTGTGCAATCAATTCATCATAAGAAAATATCGAAATATGTCTTTATTTTATTAAACAAAATTTGTAAATTTATTCAATAATATTTCTGTACACATTTTTATGATTTATTTAAATTAGTTTTTAAATAATTTTTAATTAATCAAAAAAAATTATTTAAATTATTGTAAAATTATTATTTTTTTATTTGTAATACAAAATCATAGGAAAATTATATAAATAATCTTTATTTGTTTATTTAAATAAAAAATATTTTTATTTAATTTTAGTTTTTATTAAAAATATATAGTTTTGTAAAAAAAAAAAATGAATATCTTCGTCTTCTTAAAAAGGAGGTTGTTGTTCAGGGACACAGTCTTTATTCTTTATTTATTTCATTTCAGTCTCGCAATTATTCATTAATACAATTTATTAAAAATATAATTAATTTACAACAAAAAAATATTTCGTTCAGTATTTTCAATAAGCTCTTAAGAGGGAGGACAAGGCGCTGCATCTAGTGGAACGGGAAATACTAACCAAAAACCTGAATTTTAGAAATTCAAAATAAGCACGCTACTATCACAGACAAATTACAATTATTTATTGAACTCGTGAACTTAGAAGATTGTGGTCGTTTAAACTTAGAAGGTTATTGTGGTCCAATTTAAAGAGTTCAATAAATAATTTATTTACAGCAACGGGACAAGGGATCATAACGACGATGTAATTTGGGGGGAGAGATAAGTTTATATTTATTTATTTTATTTCAAATCGTATCAAAGTAATAAAAAAAATGTATATTTATCTTAAATTAACATGATGGTTGTGTACCTTATTCCTCTAATCGGCTCCTTGTGCGCCTGAAACATCTTCACGTTATTCATATTGGACTGCCAATATTTCACATAACCGCCATGATCACCGGTTATCATCCAATTGTCATTGTTTGACCAAACCATTGTACGAACGGGAACATCGTGCGCCTGAAATGAAACGGATAAAAAAATGTAAATCTTTCTTTTTCGTTCAATGTTGATTCTGGTTTGAAATAAGTTATAAGTTGGTTATAATTTTTAGTTCAGATTTTACACACTTTCATTTAACAGTAATTCTGTCGGACTATTAACAATTCAACACAAAATGTAAAAACATGAAGAACGAAATAAACGATTAGTAATAAATGTTCGTTGATTAAAATTATCGGCCATTAAAATTACCTGGAACTAAAGTTTCATTTTCACTTATGTACTGTGATTGTGTGACTATGTGAATTTGTGGGGGGTGAGTGAATCAAACAGAGTTGTTAATTGATTAGAGATTAAACGGGGCCAATTAAGTTCATTTGGCCAATTCAACTTAAAAGTGATCTGAGGCGTTTCAACGAATCTCTATCTCACACAATACGTTTATCACATGTAACAGCTAGCACTATTAATTCAGCACAAAGCACAGTGAAAAATATAAGAGATGATCTTGAATCAAACGAGGGGAAGCATATTCTGAATAAAAACCGAGTGATAGAATCTATGAATGTCACCGAAAAATGAAATTAACATCAAAGTAACATTCTGCCATTGTTTTTAACAATTTTTGATATCTACGAGTTAAAGTAATAATTATTTATAAAAATTGTAGTTAAAATTGATCGAAGAGAAGCACTGTTGATAAATCTCAGAACAAACACCATCTGTGCAGCAATAAATTTAATATTTTGCAACGGGCCTAATTATGTCTAAGTTTTATAACAGAGAAATTCGACTTCAACCACAGAAGAGCTAGACACTAAACATCAGCGGTTTGTTAATATCAGAATTTCAGGGTAAAATAAAGTAACACCAAAAGTTTAATCAAATTTGATCTAGTCATTGCCTGCCCGAAAATAGACAAGATTGACTGTTGGCCTGTATAACTTTATCTACTCAAGTTACTAGTATTACACTTATTCTTAATAAACACATTTTATGTTTAACACTTGTTTTTCTATTTCGCAAAAAATTTGATTTTTGAATATTTTATTTAAAAAATTAGTTCAAAAAGTTTAAAAATCACTCGACCGATTTCGATTTGTTAGGTCATCATCAGGAGCATCTACTGATGTGTAAAAGTAAAATATTAGTTATATGTAGTAAAAAAAGACACATAGAAATAAAAGAAACATAGCCAAAAAATATGCAATATAAATTAATCTATTGATCGTCCCAACCACCTGTTGTTTATACCGAAAAAAAATAACAAAAAAGTAAGTTAGCAGGTAAGCGATTAGTCATCGGCTGAGTAACAGAATTTTGTTACTCAGCCGATGATTAATCGCTTACCTGCTATCCTCCTCTCTTTTTTTATTATTCATTTTTCCGAATAAACAACAGGTGGTTGGGACGATCAATAGATTAATTTGAATTGCCTATTTTTTGTCTACCTTTATTTTATTTCTTTGTACCTTTTTTCTACTATACATAACTAATATGAATTTTACTTTTAAGGTTATAAATCTGGTGGGAACTTATTTTAACTTACTGCTTTTATTTTTGTAAGAAATTTTTTAATTTGCAAATAATGTGCTAGATGTAGACCCCATGCTACTAGTCAATCATGATCGAACTGTAAATGTACAAAAAGTGGCCCTTACTGAAAAAATAAATAAATTGAACAATACACTCGGTTTGTTTGAGAGTGCTATGGCAGGGGTTTAGTTTATTAATTGCCGTGTTTCTTGACAACATTGATCCGGATCAGTTTTAAATTTTATAGTGAAACCCTCATCCAAACTTTGTAATGTTTCATGAAACTGAACCGGATCACTGACTAAATGACACAAAGCTTTGACGTTTGGATCGGGAGGTACCGCGTTCGAATCCCGACAGGGACAGGATGCAAAAGGAAATTTTCATCAACAGATTACGATTTGTGATAAAAAGGAACACAACTACAACCCCTTATCGGCGTGCAAAACTCATGGTCCAACCCATCCATGCCCAATACTATATAGGCTGGCATGGAGCTATGCAATATGCCGATGATAACATAAATCGAGCCTATAGCCGTACGTCTTCGATTGAGCATAACACGTAAGCTAGGACGGGAAAAGCAAACCGCGAAAGAGTGGGAGTGCTTCGGCCCCAGAGCAGATTGTAGTGATTAAAAAATAAAAACTGAACCGGAAGCGATTCAAAAATAGAGACATATGTCAATATGCTATGTATGGTATTGGTACTATGGTTTTTGATATTTAGTTCTAAACGGCACAATTAGTTTAGACTTATCAATCGCCCAATATACCTAAATATTTTTGAAATTGGTGTCTCAATTTATTTAGCAATTACAAATCAGGCGCGGTTTGTTTTGCGCCAACTATGAACGACTGTTATGAACTAACCATGAATTTAGTTAGTTGTAAGTTTGGGCAAACAAATCAACGTCTGAAGCGCATATTAAATTAAAAATTAATAATAATTTTGGTTATTTACAATAAATTTGTATGTACAATTTATCTTAGCGGGAGCTGGATATGGACCTTTAGGCTCATTGCACACTTGAGCTATGTTTTTCAGCAAAGTGAGCTATATTTTGAGATCACAGCTTTTCGGTTTACTTTGCAAAGCATAAATAAGTGAAATCAAATATGTGAAGCTTAGCTCAAGCCACTTGTACGCTCTGATTTATTTAATTTCTTTGTTTAAACCTATGGGATAGAAACATAGCTCAAATTGCTCATTTTCTGGACGATGTTAGCTAATTATTTATCTCAAAGGCAAAAATAAAATATTTAAATATATTTCTTCATAGATTAGGTTGATCCTGAGATTTATCTACAATGTTTCTTTTATTTGAGTTTTGGAAACCATAACGGGAAGCTGTAAAATGAAAACATAGCTCACCTCAGTCAAAAAACATCAAGTGTACAACGAGCCTTACCGGGGAATTACATAAATATACCAATAATGAAGCCTCATGTGATTATAGTTGATGCAGTGTAACTAATTACAAATTGTAAACAATAGATGGTGGGTCAATAAGTTATAATCATTGTCCCTAATTTTCTTACCACGACTGTATGTCTCGGTTTTATTTCAAAATAAAGTTTCTTTATTTTCGAACTGGTTATCCGGAATAACATTTAAAATTAACAGGCATACCATTTTAGTTTTTAAAAGAATACAGCTAATAGGCTCAATCAGACGTACTCTCATGAAATTGATCTCTTATACATAGTTTCATTATTTTCTATCATGTACTAAAAACAACCAATCAACCCCAAGGACGTGATGCAAAGGCATCTATGTCTAATGGAGCACAAAACGTTGGTGTTGAAAGTAAAAATTTCTTTGATGATTGTCAAATTGCAATATGATTTTTAATTTTTTGTATTAAAATTTGATTTTTAGGACTGATTTTCTGTTATATATAATTTAGCTTTTCAAGATCTCTAGGTAATAAACATATTTTTTTTATGATTACAAATATAACATTTAGCTATTGATCTATTTTTATTTAAAATATTAAATAACCAAACTATGACAATAAGTATGCGAAACCGATGTAGTTTTTATAGAAAATCGAAAGACAGCTTAACATCATTAATGACCAAAAATCAAACATAAGTTAATAATAAGGCCACGAAACACAACCAGACCCAGAGCAAGCCCAAATGTTGGCCCTAAACAGCTAAAAAAAAAAAAAAAAAAAAAAAAAAAAAAAAAAACAATGGAGATCTCTCTCTCAGATCTCGTACAGAATTACAATTTAGTACATATATAAGACTATGACTGTCTGGATTTGTTCTTTAAGTGATACAGTTATGCTAGAAATTTGATGCCAATAAGTGATGCATACTAGCAAAGCGGTGATTGAGATTTGCTGATTTTTACACACACAAAAATAAATCCGCAAGGTAATTTGGATATAGAATGGCGAAATCTCGGTAAATCATATGTTTCACGCAAAAACACACTTCATTAGATTCTCGGTCGTTCCTCATTTCAACTTATCAAAGGCAACAGGGCATTGATGATGAATACCCCACGGAAGTTGTTGTTTTCACCTGGAGTTCGAATGTATGAAATTTATTGATTCGGGCTCCGACATTTTATATTGAGTATCTTTTATACATTATAATGTATCCAATGCCTCAGTTAATAAGTAATTTAACTTTGAAAAATTAATCGCAACGTTCTGACTTTTGAAAGACGGTTGGTCATGACGGAAGATGGCGTTTGGAGCCGGAAACCACGATTTCACTCCAGAGTCGAAATAAAAACAACTACGTGTAACAGATAAGCAAAGAAAACCATACGCTAGAACATGAAACCGCAAAAAACGAGCAAGAACCGCAAGTTAAAAACTGATAATGCACACATGGTTTAGATGTGCCGAACTTTAAAAACAGTGGGGTAGAACTATTGTCTCAAATTAACACGATTTCTTCCTTCCGATTTCATTCTCTTGTTCGCAACGAAGAAACTCGACTCAAATATGAGAATTATTAGTAAAATGCATAAAAAGACGTACAGATAATTTAATGAAATCATTTTTTATCTCCAATGTAAAAATTATGACGAATTACGGAGAACCGCATCCAAAAATCAAACGAAGAAGTCTCAATAAATGTATATTCTATTATTTATCACAAAAACATAGAAATGGATAGAGATGTCTGTTCTTAAAATTTTTGACAATGGCGATTTTATTTTCGTAATTAGTATTGGAAATTTGTCTTATTATGAAATAACGAATTTTTCTAGGACAGTGGCCCAATTCGTGACTTATTTTGTGAATACTGATGACTTATTTAAAAGTTTACCGTTAGCCTCCTGTCGGCTAGACATATTGTAGACTTGTTTGACATTATAACTCTTTGTAACTCATCAAAATCAAGCAAGATTTCAATAAATCTATTCGAGAGGAGACTTAATGTGGCCTTTCAAATAAGACAGTCTCCGACCGCAGTCTAAGTGTGATTGATAATATATTTGTGAAGTCCGAGGCAAACCAACAAAAGGTCTAACTTCCAGGTCCAATAAAAGGGGGTAAAGGAATAGTCGCTATACTTCAAAGCAAGAAAATTGTAAACATTGTTGTTGACTATATAACTATGTGGAAGTGCAAACACTTCCTATCCCAAAGTTTCCTCTCTTCTTCCGATTTCCCTTTAGTTATCTAATCTTCCTTCTCTCTGTTTATAGTGGTACGCTTTTGAATATTGGGTTCATGGAGTTATGTCTCAAGTTATAGAACATTCGAGAGTACCAATCGGAACTCTACCTTGACCACATAACTAACTGAAAACTTAAATTTTCTATCAAATCATGAACCGTTTTTCACAACACCTAAATTGATTGGGCAATTTAAAACTTTATGATACGATACTTTTCTCTTTGCAATACAAATTCTAATAGAAAGCAGATCGGCCACAATGTATACATTACGGGTTTTCATAACTTGACATTTTAATGTCGGGCAGCTTGAAAAATATTTTACTGTGAAATGACAAAATATTGAAATAAGGGCAATTGTGAAAAGTCCTTATAACGAGGTTTTCAATAAGGACATAACAATTTTGTATTTAAATAAAACACAGATTAATTAAGATATTGGGCTGAAATTTATTCCTGGTGCAGTACACGTGTTACTTTTAACTATGGAATTCGATCTCGTTCATATTACCACCGCAAGCATTGCAGCGATCGATTCTTTGGAGCCAATTTTCAACCACTCTTTCACACATATCGATCGGAACCTTGGTAATTTCGCGCTCGATATTGTCCCTGAGATCTTCTAACGTGCTTGGCATAAACCAACGAGATCAGGTAACCCCATAAAAACAAATCTAATCCGACCGGACAATTTTTTGAGATTACAAGGTTACCGAACATCCCCTTTAATAAGGGCCACATATCACTGATGTCCAAGGTGTCAAGTCGATCCAGTGACTGTAGGTTTCAGTGGTTGACACTTAGATCAATTTTAGCCTATTGTGATTCTATGCATTCACGCCACATCTAACCCATTCACTAATTCACACATCTACAGTATACCATCTGCACATTGCAAGTTTCATGTCAACCTGTACATTGACGCGGCGCTGAATTCTGCACTCTATCAGAGGGTCTTAGTTATGTTTATTAACATCACTGATTGTAATCGATAATGATCCAGTGACTGTAATATGTCGATTCTTTTCATCGACGTACAAATATGGTCAAAGCTTTTAGCCAAATATGAGCTTCATCGCTGAAGATGATTTTTTGATGAAATTCAGGATTATCTTCAAACTTTAGCTGAGCCCAATCGGAAAAGTTTATATACTTCAAATGCTTCAGTTCTTGAGTTAATTTGATCTTGTAAGGGTGTACGCTAAAATCTTTAAGCAAAATTCGCCACAATGTGGTTTGTGGCGACTGATGACTCATTTTGAATTGGAACACTTATATTACGCACTTACTCATGAACTTCGACCGGTGCATTGCCACCCCACTGGCACAGGAACATCCAATAATGTTACTAACTTCAATTTAAGTTGCGCCCAACAGATTTTATTACTGCCAACAATAATTGTAAAATCTCAAGGAGACAGTAATACATCTTTTTTCATAAATTATTTCTAATTTTTTTAATTTATTATTTATAAAGAAAAAGGCCTAACCAAAGATAGATATTCAATAAACTCTAACAAACATTAGACAACCGATTCTATTTAAAATTATTAACGTAATTGAGCTCTTCGAAGTAAAAATCCATAGCACAAGTTTTTCCAGCGAAATATGGCGCTAATAGCATTAAGTTTTCTTCTTGTTCCATTGATAACATTAGCATTTGTTCCGTTGGACCCGGGAGTTAGTAATGTAGGGTTTCAATGAAGCATATTTGTCAATTTATAAATAAACAAGCAATTAAAGATATCTGCAGTTACTAAATAAGAATTAATTTACATAAAAGTCATCGAAACGTAACCTCGTAGGTTAACTTTTCAGTGGCTGTTGTAGTTTAATCGATTAAGGCAGCACGCTGCATTAGTTATTTAATTAATTTAGTTTAGTTAATTTATTTTCTATTCGTTTGAGAGAATTTAAATTATTTAACAATTATTTGATTTTTTAGGAAATTGAATAATTAGGAGGATCAAATTATCAATAAATATATAAGTTCAATAGGTATTTGCATTGAAAGCAGGAATCATATTCACTGTTACAGAGTCCTGATTAAGCAATTTATATATAATCATCTAACCTAACGTTAAATAAAATTTTAGGCCAAATTCTCTAGGCTAGCAATTACTTTCCAATTTTTTGACTAATCAGATCAATTTTCATATCATTAATAAAACTGTCATTTCCTCCTTATGTTATGCGTATGTATATTAGACGGGACCGTGTCATCCGAAACACAAATTTAGGCCCTGTATGCATCCCAATTAATTAATCGAACCGATCCTCGCGTTATTCGCGATTTTCAACAAAGTAGCTCACATCTGTGACACTATTCTGGAATTTCCCGGGAACAGGGAACTGGAGAAAGAATTTATATGTAATTTCTGTTCAAATATTTTTTTCCGGCATACTGAGGTAAAAAGCTAGGGTTAAATTTTTTGAAAACAAAATTAAATTGGGAATAATTATTAAATAATAATAATTGGGAGCACTATTAAATAATAAGGTGTTCTGGAACTTAGTATCCGCGATTTTTTAGCACACCTGCATATTATCGACGGGGCATTGAGTCGATTCGGCGGTGACATCGTTCAACAGGAATTGCCTGCCACGCCTGTTCAACTGCATCCCATAATTCATAATGATTTTGAAATTCTTTGTTTCCAATAGCGAGCTTGACATCATGCTACAAATTCTCAATAGGTGGTGAGGTCTGGTGATTGTGCTGGCCATTCCATAGCCTGAACCAAATTAATTTCAAACCACTTTTTCGCCAACTTGGATTTGTGCTTAGGATCATTGTCTTGATGGACATAGCTTTGAGTCTTCATGATGTCCTTAATCCAGAAAATGGAACCAACCCCTTCATACGAGAAACATGCCGACACTAAAATTCCACCACTTCCATGTTTCATATTTTTTTTTTTGTAAATTTGGGGATAAATTCCTAGTTCTGTGGTCTTCTAACATATTGTTTTCTTCGGTCGGAGCCAAATAAATTAATTTTGGATTCATCCGTATAGAAAATGTTTCTCCATATTGTGATAGCCCAATTTAAATGCTCTCTTGCAAATTTGAAACGATTCTTCACGTATCGCTGGGTAAGTAGTGGAACTTTTCTGGGAATATGTGCTGACAATTTGGTTTTTATTAATAGTTTCCTGATGGCTGATGTTGAAACTTATAGATTCAATTCTTTTTTCAAGGCAGTTGAAGTGATAAATGGGTTTTTTTTGGTACGTTTTAAAATCGTACGCTCCATTTTTTTGGAAATTTTTCTTTTTCGCCCTCTTTTTGCTACTCGCAGTTGGTATTTCAGAGCATTAGTTACCATATTTTGAGAGCAGCTCCTTATATCAACAATTTCTTTATAAATTTTTCCATTTATACGAAGTCTTATAATTATTTTACGTTCCTCTGGTGTGCAGTGCTCACCACGGCCCATTTTGAGGCACCATAAATTCTGAACACTTTCTTTTTGCAACGAATTGATTAATGATGAATAAAGTTTAATTTATTACTATAATACGATTTAAAATATAAAATAGTTTCTACTAAAATACAAACAATGCTAGTTACACCTATTCTTTCACATTGAATCTTCGGTAGACCAGATAACTAAGCAAATAACACATTTTTTCGTAAATGTAACGGGATCATAGATAATATGTAACGAAATAATCTTGAATAACGGTATGGAAACACAAAAATATTAAAAATGTTGGTGCATTTCACGTTTAGACCGGTTTGTACGATGTAATTGATGCATACCTTAATTAAAAACTCTTAATCTGGGTCGAGCCGCAAGAAACTTGTCCTAAATAAGAAGCCACCTGTCACCGATTATTTGATTAATTATTGGAGCCGCTTTCGCCTCCAAAATTTTTTTTTCTCCCAATAAATATTTTGTGATTATTCCCAGAACAATGCCACAGGAAACCAAATCAAATTCAATCTAGAACTTATTGTCCTAGAAGAAATAGTAGACCTTCAAGATTGTAATAATTGATCCAAATAATTGTTATTAAATGATCGCTTTGGTCACCAGATGGCCGGCAACAAAAATTGAGCCACCTGTTGATTTGTACGACCTTTATTATTTTAAAAAGCAACTATATTTTAATTAATCATAAATTTCCTGCTGCACTTTCCTTCTGACCACACCAGCACCACACTCCAATTTAAACGATGGATAACGAGAAATGATCCTCAATATCCCATACTAGCGACTTATCTTGATGTCTTAAGGGCTCATATTGCAACGTTTAAAAAAAAACTAATTTCTAACAGGTTCTTGCCCAATTTCAATAATAACTATGTGCAACCTTAGGATTGTAACCTTGAAAAGTTGTTCTTAAAAGTCAGGAGTGTCAATTGATCTAGTTTCAGATAATGATATTGAATGTGATATTAAGTTTCTTCACTAAGAATTCTAGCGTAAATAAAGTGCCGTCGAATTTTACCGAATAATATACCCTACACCTTTAATCTAGCCCAGATTCGTTATCACCCTCTAACTTGGGCAATAACACCAACAAATCAAATATCTTCAATTTCAGTAAGTTAAGCTTCTGTAAACCTGATTTCCATTGAAAACTACCGAATAAGAAATCGGGATCACAGTCTTTAACGTGTTTTAGTTCTTGTCTGTTAAGTGAGGGCATACATTCCAAACATTGCATCGCCCATTCCTGCTTCGTTTTAAATAATCTGGATTTACCACATTTAGCCTGTTATGATAGGATAGGATTTAAATTCAACTGTTCAGATTTGCATCATTTACCGACCAACAGTTTTAGCGTACAAGGGCGCTGTACATAAACTTCTGGTCTAATATGTTGCAGAGACACATAATATATCAGCTGATCGAACAACAATATTAAAGGCGATTTATATAATTTGTAATATCTACGTAGATAGAAATCTTCAACCCTAGAATATACAGATGATGGTTTAATCTATATTATTCTAGTCTAAAATTGAAGACTTCTTTCGCCCTACTTTTGATAACTAATAGAAATTTCTTAATTTAATTATTAAAACAAAAAAAAAAAATTTAAAAATACCTGTAAGATCGTCTCGAAATTAAAAGTTAATCCATTCCAAAGCGTAAATTCTCCAGAACTAGCACCAGTCACAAGACGTCGACCTTCAGGCGTCCAAGCCAATGTAAAAATTGGACACCGCATTTTATTTGTAGCCGTCTTAACGAATTTCGTGGTTACAGCATTACTTGGATTATCTAAATAACTAGGTGGTGGTAGTAATTCTGGAGTAAATATTGATTCAGGTTGAAGCGCTCGTCTATCTCGATAATCTCGTTGCCATACACGATTCTATAGAAAAATAAAATAATTTTTTTTTTAGTTATTGCAGTATAAAATGTATAGTGCATAAAATATACCTGTAGTTCCTTAACTATAGCCGCATTATAATCGACAGTCTTTCGCATAACACTTTTTCGAAGGCGCTTCCCATCAAAATCATCTTGACTCATTGGTATACCACCGGGGCCACGCATCATACCCGATTGAAATGAATTGTGTCGGAAATATGAGTTTGATTTATTGCCGAATGTACCTTGCATACCACCCGATCGCGGAATACCAGGTGGAGGCATATTAAAATTTATTTGTGGCCCCGGAATATTATTTGACATGTCCGGTGGTGGATGGGCAAAATTCATTTTTAATTTATTTAAAATTCACAAATATCACTTAAAATCTATATTATATATAAAACAATTCTATATATTTTTGTTAATTATATAAAATCCATAAACACTAAAATGTTATTTCAAAATTTTTATTATCAGCATGTCAAACAACATCAGCCATATTTATTTTTCAGTCAATGTAAAATCCACATTTTTTGTCTTTTTAATAAGAAAAAACTTAAAAAACCAATTTAAATATTATTTATAAACTTTTTATTATTTGATAATCACAATAACATATTTTATTTCAATCTATATAAATTATTATAATTAATTTTTGTAAAATTATGATTACGTACGAATTATATACAATACAAATCGCAAATAGGATTTTTTTATGGTGTGTGTCAAAAGTGAAGTTAGTCTCAATATTAATCCGGTTCAGTTTATAACCGGTCAATTTGAGTAAAATATTGTTGAATATGAATTTAATTTTGATTGTAATAAAGCAATTGGTATAGTTCGGTAAGCACCTCGTACAACGGAAATGGCTCACCATCACACTCGAAAATATTATTTGCTTGGCTTAAATCGATTGGTAGTATTGAAATTAAATTCTTGATGGCCTACAAAAAAAATATTGAATAATTTACATAATATTGGACCGATCCTATCACAACTTACTTTATTCAAGTCGGCTACCAGACGATTTGTTTCCGGATTAACCGTTAACGTTTTAATACTTTGCGGTTTTGGCATTTTTAACTGCGCCAGAAAACAATCTAAATTCTTGCATGAGTTGCGAAATTGTTCAAGCTCTAAATCATAATTAGTTGCGATATCTTCTTGGTACTGGCTATTCAGTTTAATCTGCGCGATTTTCTTCAGTGCCGTCCGATCCAATTCAAAATGATCGGCATCGGTGCTTAGTAAATTAACATTTTGTTGTGATGATGTACTCGATATAGATGTGGTTGGCGTCAATGTTTGTGGCGAATCAGACACAGACACCCAACGTGAATCGGATAATGGTCTCCCCGTATGAACAAATTGGGCACGATTTGGTTTTTTGCTTTTGGTAGCGGGCTTTTCAGTAGGTTGTAGATGATTATAATTAAATTGCCGAAAAAAATCATCAATCTCTTCTAAACTAGGTGTTATTAAATCACTTGGCGTATTCGACTCCTTTAAATTGTCCAATTCTGTTTGTATGTCTCGTTCAATTTCATCCACAGTATCGAAGAGCGCGGGATCAATTTGATTTAGAAGATTTGTTATAATTTGATTTATGGCTGGCAGTGCCGCAATTATACGCGATTTAATCGCTTGAACTTCAGATTTATTATTTAATAATTCCTCCATTATGTTTTAAATTTAAATTTGTATTAATTTGCACGATTAAAATCAAAATGCAACTTTGCGGTTGATCGATGTTTCAAATTTTGACGTCTACAGTTGAGACATCTTGAATAGTAAAGTCCTATTAACGACAATTATTTATTGATAATATTTTAGAACATCTATATATTTGTCGTTAGGTAGGCAAATTAATGACGATAGGGTATTTTTTTTGTTATAGTGAATTCATTGACAAAACAAAAAAATTGATCCCACATTTTTTTGTGCCACAGAACACCATATGTATTACACTTTGAATAAAACACAATTTTTATTTTATTAAACACAAGTTCTTTAAACAATCACAAATATAATAAAATAGAAATTGCGCGACGTCTTTTTTGACAATTTTACATGACGTTTTGTTTTTTTATATGTTTGAGTAAACGTAAAAAAAAATCAACAAATTTGGATTTTATTTTTGATCCGGGATCAAAAAACCAAAAGACAAAAAAGGTAAACAACGCCATGTTGGATCAAAACGAAGTAGTATTATTGATCCGGGATCAAGATTTTTTTGTCACAGAAAACAATATTAATGTGTTTACATAGAATTAGACTATCTAGAATGAATGTAAAGTTTTTTCCCATATCCCTTTTTCAACCAAAAAAAAAAATAATTGGTTCATTAAGTCCAAACCACACAAATGTATGAGAAAAAACCGTAGTATGTAATGGCGCTTTCGATAAAAAACTTCGCTTGATTTAAAGTACAACCAACACAATTGTGTGTATAGTTATAGTGTTTTTTTCGGACGAAAATAAGTTTGAAAGGAATGCACAAATGAGTAAGTTGGTTCAAAAAACATACAATAATAAATTTTTGTAAAGGTACTTTTGCCGTACCGACACAATAGTGTTACCGGGAGGAAAAAGGATATAAAATTTGCTATTTCATGTGTTACAAGCCAGAGCAGGATGGTTATATACAAAAATGCATATGGCGGTCTCATATGTCAAAGAAAACACCCCAACCAAACTACTTTTTGTTGTTGTACGATGTGACGACTACATTTTGCGCTCTTATAAAATCTTGACATTATTAATTAAAATGATTAAATATGTTAATAAAATGGTTAGTGCATAGTGTAGTTATTTATCATTTAGTAATAAAAATTGTAAAGTTCCTATTAAAATAAAGTGTATTTGAAAAGCTGTCAAAGCACACATAAAAAAATCCTTTTCTTAAGATTAGTAAGTTTACCAAGTGTCTTTATGAAATAAAATGTAAATTATGTTAAGAAAGTGTTTTGTAGTAAAATTATTTAACCTTAATTTAGGTTATAAATAAAAAAAAAAATAAGAAAACAATTTTGGTTGTTGGGGTGGGGTGTTTTCTTTTTGTAAACATATGTTATATGTATTACCAGGGTCGCATTTTTCTTATTACTACGTGCTTACTACGTACATATTACTACGTGATTTTTTTTTCATAATTACTTTTTATTTTGGAATACTATAAGTACAATTTTTTACCGAAAATAAACACAATTAATGCGTACTATGGCCCGTTGATTTATATGCTTTCTCTTTTACCCTCCGAATTTGTGACGCTTGACAGATGCTTATATTCATTCTATATAATATAATTCTATGGTTTCAATTGGTTTAAATCATAGAACTATACTATAGAATGGGTGTAAAGATTTTACTCATATAAAATTTGCCATTTCATGTGTCACAAGTCAGAGCAGGATGGTTATATAAAAAAGCATATGGTTATATAAAAAATGGTTATATGGATGGTTATATAAAAAAGCATAGATTACGATTAAATTTTCTTTCCATGGCTAATAGTCGTTGAAAGGCTACCTTGTACGATTGACCAAAGAGGTGAACATTGCCCTTCAGTGGCAACTTGACTATGAAACGCCCTTCCTGATTTCTGCGATATGTAGAGACAAAATGACTGTCACAAACTTCTTCTTAAGTTGTCCAAGGTTTAGTATCGGTCAGTTCCCCCTGTTCCCAGAACTTCCATTATGTCTCGTCGATAAGATTTCATCCCTTGTGTTAATCTGGCTTACGACTCCACCGACTACATATCCAAATAATGTTTCACGTGCAATCATACTATCGACCAATTCTATTTGATTATTGCGCAAAACATGGAAAAAGTAATCGGCACCAAGTAATATGTCAATTTCCTTGCGTTTATGGAACCTTACATCAGCTAAGTGTATTTCGGCAAGCTGATTAAATTCATCTGGATTAATTGTTGATGAGGCCGATAATGTTGTAATTGTCGGAAGCACAAAAGCGGTAATCGTTAAACTGGCCATCATGTTGAATTGATAACAGATTTATAGGGTAGTTTTACCCAGTGTGTTCACATTCGAAGTAGCAAGCCCTTATACTCTTAGACGTCCAGAGCTGCAACGAAGTCCTTTTTGAATTACACATTTTTGTGATATAAACGAAATTTGAGATATCGAATTTAATAAAACATTGCTTAACGTAACTTGCCCAAACTGATTTTTGACCTTAACAATGGCTGTCAGTAATATGGTGCCGCCAATCTTATATGTGTTCGTTAGGGTAGGGCTGTATCCAAAGACGAAGCACCCGGCTGTTTATCATGCATGCTCTTGCTGATGGCGAGTGAAGTTGATTCAAGTGAATTGTCCGATAAGGTATCATTAGATGCAATAGTCTCTGAATGAAGCAAGTTATGATGCCTGTGGCCACATTTATTACAATTACTTTGACTCAAACATTGTCTTGCTCTCAAGTTGCTTTCTTCTATCTAATGAATTTAATTTTTTAAACTTGTCGCATTGATGAAGTTTGTGGGCGTCCTTACATAATAGGCATTCATCGTCAATTGTGGATACCGATTTCAGTTGATGTGATCTTGTTGGTTGAGACCTTAAATGATAGAAATTCCTTATTAACCGTTTTGCAAGTCCATGTCTTTTGTGTTTCTTGATCAGTTTTGTTAAGAAGCATATATATTAGCCATGGGTCACGTTTTTTAGATTCTCCACCTAGTGCATCTATTCCCCGGTTGACATCATCGATATTGTTAAACAGTTGTCTAAGTTTCGTGACAGAACTTGTTTGTAATGGCGGTTGCTCAATAAACCGTTTGATCGGCGAGTTCAAGACTTTGGTTTGTCATAGTGGTCACATAATTTTTGCCATGCTTAATTATAATCTGCCTCAGACACCAGAATATGTTTTAACAGATCTGCTGATTCATCGCGGAGATATACTTTCAAATACTGGAATTTTTCAGCATCATTCAAACCAATTTTATAGTGAACAGTCGCAGGATACAGATCCTTGAAAAGAGCGAACTCCCTATAGTCAACCGAGAATGTAGGAACGTTGAGCCTATAGGTAACCGAACCGAACAGTGTGGTTCGTCTAAGCATTGTAGTATCGTTTGATTTATTGAACTCGTAAAAGTACTTGATAAGCCTATTAGAAACTCATTCTGCTCCTTCAACACACGTGATATCATTTTCTCTATGCAAGATGACTCTACTTCTTCCTTCGGTTTAACGAGAAATTGATTTAATTTTGTCTTAACATTTAGGTATTTCCCTTCGTATTCTATCATTTCAGATCGGACACAGTGTAATGCTAATTTGGCTTCGTATTCACAAAAGTCGTTTAAAATCTTTTCTAAAAGGTCCAGCCTATTGACTATTTCTGATGTAAATGTTCGTTTGCGAAACATAGAGACAATAGTGTACTATTTGCATAATTAACCAGGCTACCCTTAGCAATGCCTTGTTTTGCAATATATTCCTTGGCAACCGTTGTCATTTTATGTGATAAGGGTCGTGAGAAATTACAACGTTACAATAATATGACTCATTCACAACCTATACAAGAATTATCACTGTATGACTCCCTCGATGAAATTTGAGCCCGAAACTGACCCCAGACCCAATATTCAACAACTGTAACTGTTGCACTAGCTTCTCGAATTTTTCAATAAAATATGCGATCTGACGTACTCGATATAAACTTTCTAACTTGCACGCGTACGACGGTACGACGCACTCGATATAGCACTTCTTCAATATAATACTTACCCAAATTTGATGACGACCCTGCGCACTGTGTCACTCCTTCGATGGAATGGAATTTGAGCCCGACACTGATCCTGGACTCAATATTCAAAAAATGATATAACGTGCTCTATAATCAACCCGTTCGCTATAGCACGATATAACACAAACTAGTTAGATTATTTCCAAAATGGCTGCAACATGTTGTTTCATATAACAATTATTGGTTCGGTTCCGCCTTCTTATTATCAAATTACACAGGATCAGGCTCGAAGGACAAAAACTAATGTGACTCACACAACCAAACAGCTCGTTGAGTAAAACAAGTGGACTGTATTTTTATATCTACGAATTGTGATGTTGTCAAACAATACCTAAATAATTTAATATATGTAATTGCTGCGCGCTCAAAAAAAAAAACAGAGTTAAATTTGTATTTAAATAGTGAATGTTTGTTGAACGTTGAACGATGGATGAGCCGAGACTAAAGACCAATAAAAAAGAATATAAAAGATTTGCTTCGATTTAAATAACAGCAAGTATGAATATGTGTGTATAATGCAATAACACAAATTATATTAAAATGTTTAAGGTGCACGTGGGTATACATAACATTTGTTATTTTTTACTTTTCTCAAGACTCTCACTTAAATTAAAACAAACAAAAAAAAATTATACACCAAACAATGCTCGAAATTTCCCAAATTTAATTTTATGAGGGCTTTAGTGAAAATATCTCCCAGCTGTCCTCGCAAATCGCAATGTACTGGTTCTCGAAAATTTTTTCTTCATACTTTTCCCGAATGAAATGATATGTCAGTCGATATGTTTTGAGCGCTTATGAAACTCGGAGTTTTTTATAAGTCTTATTTATTGCACTCTGATTATCCATAAATAATACAGGAATCTCATTTACTTTCGCTATAACATATTCGGACTCGGTCGTTGAAAAAGCTACACCTTTATGTATTTCAAAACTCGTTTAAGTGCTGTAACATGTGCATTTGACAGTTTTTCTATAAAGCGACTTTTTTAGCCAACCGCAAATGATATATCCGGTCGAGTTGCCACAGCCAGAAATATCAAGCTTCCGATCCCTTCTCTGTACAGATAATTAATGTTCGGTAGTGAATTTAAATCGGGAAGTTGGCTTGGCTTAGCTCGAATTTCCACTGGATTACTATCTAACATAGAGACTCTACGAAGAATCTTGTCTGCATAGTTGGTTTGGTGAAGAAAAATAGATCCATCCTGATTCCTTTCAATTTCCATTCCCAAGAAACATTCTACTTCACCAAACTTGATTTCAAAACTGCCTTGAAGTTTGCTTCGTAATGAAATAATCAACCGTTCATCACTTGTTGCAACTAAACCATCGTCAATATAAATTGCCAGCATAATTCTGTTACTGGTAACACTATTCACAAAAACACAGGGATCTACCTTGGTAGGATGCAATCCAAATCCGTTCAAAATTTTTACAAACTTTTGGTTCCAGCAACCAGTACAAACTCTTGATGAGCTTACACACCTTACCGGACCCATCATTATACCCTTCAGGCTGTTGCATATATATGTCCGCATCTATTTCTCCATGCAAAAACGCACTTTTTATGTTAAACTGTTTTAAAAACATTTTTTTCATGTGTAGCAATTGATAATAATGTCGTTTTAAAATCAAACTACCTTATTTATGTAATTTGTGAAACTTCATTAAAACCCGACATAAAGAGCAGCGAACTTTTGGCCATGACTACGTTGTTTATAGATGCAATCGGTCTCCTGAAACTAGTTCAAAGAAATCGGGTGGTGGCGTACTGATAGCAGTACATTCTAAACTCTGGAATGCTCCAGTAACCTTAGCCCCATCGAGAGTGGAACAGATCGGTGTAAAAATCAAAATCAACCAAACCAATCTAATCATCTACGCAGCATATATACCACCTCAATCAAATAGTGATCATTATGCAACTTGCATTGATGCGATTGATGAAGTTATTAATACAACAAACTCGTCAGATTTAGTTCTTGTGCTTGGTGATTTTAATCTTCCAAATTTAACTTGGAATTTGGACCCAGAACTAAACTGTATTTTACCTTGCAATATAACAACAAATGCGGAATCTTTATTTGTGGACGGCATGCTTGGTTATAATTTGAACCAAATAAACACAATTTCTAATAATCGTGATAGATTATTGGACCTTTTCTTCAGCAACGATATTGACACCTTTAAAATTTCTGAATCCCTATTACCATTTGTCATAAATGATGTCAATCACAATTCTTTGGATATTGTATTTGACTTAACTAAAATGGCGAGATCAGAACACCTACAACCAATCAAATACAACCTTAAAAAAAATAAACCGCGTGCGGGGCTACAAAGTTACCTAGAATCCATCAACTGGCAAATAACTCTCAATTCCAATGATATAAACGAAAATGTGGACAAATTTAATGACATCATGCTTCAAGGCTCCGAACTGTATGTACCTATGTGCTTTAAACCACAAAATGCTCACCCTCATTGGTTTGATGATAGACTAGTTAACTTAAAAAATCGGAAGTCGTAAGCGTATGCCAAAATGTTGAAAAGCGGGTTAGAAGAAGACAAAACTACGTTTCTACAACACAGTAATAAATTTAAAATTTATTTCAAATCAAAATACAAGTCGTATCTTAATCAAATTCAAGACAAAATCAAAGTAAATCCAAAACAATTTTGGGAATACTTTAGCAATAAACGCGAAATTAAAGGATACCCCGCTAATATGACGTATAACAATACCTGCTCTTCAAACGCCAAAGATATAGCTAACATGTTCGCGTCATATTTTCAATCAGTCTATAGATCAAGCGTTACTGGTGGATTGTACGAACAACCCAGCAACGACAACACATCAATAACTAATCCTATTATTTTTGAGGGCAACATTTTATCGGCTTTAAGTGGGTTTGGAGATGGTTGCGGTTTTGACGATATACCCTCTTCTATTCTGATGAAGTACGCTGAAATTTTAACAATTCCATTATGTTATCTATTCAATCATTCCTTAAACACCGGCGTGTTTCCTGAAAGATGGAAAATTTCAAAAATTACTCCAATTTTTAAATCGGGTAAACGTGATGATATCTCATGCTACAGAGGAATATCAACAACATCATCTATTCCAAAATTATTTGAGTTAGTATTATGCAACAGCTTTAAATCCACAATTGCACGTCATACGAGGGCAAATCAAAAAGTCTTGTAATATCATATGAAAAAAAGAGTGAGTGAGACAGCAATATTTTTATTTTTCGACATAATCTCCTTTAAGGTTTATACATTTGTCACATCGATCAATTAACTTGCCTAAACCCTCTAAAATCCCAAAAAATTGTTGCCAAAACCTTACCAGCAGACGGTTGAGTTTTGAATTTCTTTGGTGGTGGTTCACTACGTTTAATCTATTGCATCGATTCTTGTTTGGATTCCGGATCCCAGTGATGAAGCCATGTTTCATCGCCTGTTATTATATTATCCAAGAAATTTTCTGGATCTTCTTTGTACATATCTAAAATCGCCTTTGAAGTTTGAACACGCATTTTTTTTTGTTCTGCATTCAACAAACGGGGAATCCATCGCGCACTTACTTTCGTCATGTGAAGGTGGTCATGTAATATAGTATATGTGGTACCGTATGAAAGAGAAAGTCTCCACGCTAACCGCGTAACAGAAATACGCCGGTTCTCCAATACAATAGATTCGGCCAAAATTACGTTTTCATGGCTAATAGCATCTGCTGGCCGACCCGAGCGGTTGTCGTCTTCTAATGACTCCCGACCACTTTTGAATAATTTTACCCACCTTGTTACTGTGGCATATGATGGTAAAGAATCGCCGTAAACTTTTGATATATAGTTGAATATATAAATTGCATTTCGTCCATCTTTACAGAAAAATTTAATAACGGCGCGATATTCAATTTCATTCATTTTAAGAAAAATTCAAAACACGTGTTACTAAATTGACAAAAACAACCGAACTGTAAAATTTACGTCGAAATGTTCTTTTAGAAGTTTCATCGCGACAAAAAATGGTTTTGAAAATTATATAGTTGTCTCACTCACTCTTTTTTTTCATATGATATTGCTAAGACTTTTTGATATACCCTCGTATATCAATAAACCAGCATGCGTTTATGCCTGGCCGATCCACATCGACTAATCTGGTTGAATTCACCAGTATAAACTAATTAGTAAGATAGAAAAACACCGCCAAGTCGATGTAGCGTACACGGATTTTAGTAAATCATTTGATTCTATCTGTTATCATAAAGCACTCCAGAATTTATTCAATTTTGGGTTTTCTCTCGATTACATAAATTGGTTTAAATCATATCTATCAAACCGGCGCCAATTTGTAATAATGGGAAATGAGAAATCAAACGTTATTAAAGGTACATCTGGTGTTCCCCAAGGATCACACCTTGGGCCTTGGATTTTTATTGTTTTCATAGACTGAATAACCGAGATAATCAAAAAGGACGTGCTCATATTTGCAGATGATTATACGGAGAAACTTCAAGAAGACTTAGATAGATTAAGTGAGTGGTGTGATCGGAACTCACTATACTTAAATATTAAAAATGCAAAATCAGGTCTTTCCATCGTAAAAGAAATCCAGTAATTACTTCATACAAAGTCAACAACGAAGTACTGCAAAGAGTCAATGAGATTATAGACTTAGGTGTTACATTTGTTGAAAACGCCAGTTTCAATAGGCATATTGAAAATTGTATTGCGAAAGCGAATGCCATGTTCGGATTTGTTAAAAGATGTTCGATCTCAACTGGAATACGCTGTAACGGTCTGGAATCCATGCTATGCTGTACACATAAAAATAATCGGAAGCATTCAAAAGAAGTTCCTGATTTTTTTGTTAAAGAAAAGTGACTGGGATTACGACCACAACTTACCATTCCATGAAAATGTGGCTCGTTTACCTCCATACACAACAAGATGCACGGATTACAAAATATGCACGCTTGAAAATAGACGACTTCTTTTGGGCGCGGCTTTTATTGGTAACGTTTTGCTTGGTCACGTTGATTCAGCTTACATCTTGGAAAACATATAATTTACGTGCCATGCAGAACATTTCGAAACCATGAATTTTTAGCACTTGAACACCATTCTACTAACTATGGAGAAAACAACCCCATTAATAGGATGTCTAAATCTTTCAACTTAATCGACGACCTATTTGACTTCAACTTATCAAAGGACAACTTTAAAAATATCCTTAAAGACTATTTTTTAAATTTTTAATTCTTTAAACCTAAATTTGGTTTATATTTTTTTTCTGTTTTAAAGTTTTTTGTTGTTTTAATATAATTTTAACTATAACTGCAAATAATCTGAAATCATACATGTATATTACAAAATATATTTCTTTAAATAAATAAATAAATAAATCTTGTTTTACTGATACTTCATATTGCATTTCAACGCCTTCTTCGCCCACAACCTAAAGTTTACATCGCACGATATTTCAATTTGTTTTGAGTGCGATACCCAACAAGAAAACCATTATTCGCCTTTTTGTCCCATTTCCTACGACGCTGTTTTGGTATATGAATAAATATCCTCGATCCTAACACTCTTAGATGTTCAATACCAGGTATACTACCAAACTATAATTCAAAAGGTGCTCCACCTGGAATAGGGCTTGGACTAGTTCGTTTCAATATATATACAGCAGTGTTTACTGCTTCGGCCCCAAACTTAAGAGACATCTGCTTCGCATGGATCATAGTTCTAGTTGCTTCCACTAAAGTACGCATTTCGCGTTCTGTTCGACCCTTCCACTAAAGTACGCATTTCGCGTTCTGTTCGACCATTCTGTTGCTGCGTGTACGGCACTGTTTTTTGATGTCAAATTCCACAAGAAGATAGAAAATTTTCTACTTCTTTATTGATATATTCTGTAACGAAATTTTTTTAAGTCACAACCAGTATCCTGTTTCAGCATGATGGCAAACTTCTTTAAATGCTGAAGTACCTCAGATTTGATTTTCTTAAAAAAAAAACTTAAAAAATCGTCTTTAAAAAAAAACAAAAAATTTCGATCCTCCATGAGATATCTCTTGCATGGAGCCACATACGTCTGTATGTAAAACATCACCGCAGCGCGTTGCTCTGCTGGACGCTGGTGCTTCCAGGAAATGATGACCGTTCTTGATTATTTATGACACAGTCATCACAATCTATCTTCCATTGTCCCACTTTATTGCATTTAAAACACTTTCCGGGTACTCGATTTTTAGATTTAAAATTTAGTTTACGATGTTGATGCTTTGCAACCAATGCTTCACTTAACTCGCTGGTGTCCTTTTTTAACAAACTGTAAAAATGATTATAACCATTTGGTAAAGTCATTAAAATATTCGTGGATACCATTGAATCCGAAATGTTTTCCCGCATGAGTCTTACACTGCATCCCCAATGCAAAATAATTTTTCCTTTAACTTTTTCCTTATGAAGAGCATACCCAATGAATAGGGAAAAGTCAAAGTAAAGCTAACTTCATTTTACAAAATTATTTTTTGTTTACCTGTTATTTTATATTATTATATTATATATTATTTATTACTTTTTCACAGGACACAAAATACAACACTACACTGCATCCCCAATGAAATTCCTTTAACTTTTTCCTTACAGAAAAGTATGAAAAAAATTTTGAGAAAAAAAAATTATTTTTTGTTAGGTTGGTGATTTCCTTATGAAAAATGTTATCAAACTTTTAACTTTTTCCTTATGAGAAATACAATGAAGTAAACCGCATTTACAAAATTGGTTGTTGTTGTTGTTTTTCTGCTTGTCACAAATTAAAATATATTCAATGCATATTTGTCTTTTAACAATTAATGTTGTATTTTGTGTCCTGTGAAAAAGTAATAAATAATATATAATATAATAATATAAAATAACAGGTAAACAAAAAATAATTTTGTAAAATGAAGTTAGCTTTACTTTGACTTTTCCCTATTAATTGGGTATGCTCTTCATAAGGAAAAAGTTAAAGGAAAAATTATTTTGCATTGGGGATGCAGTGTAATTGTTGAAAGACAAATATGCATTGAATATATTTTAATTTGTGACAAGCAGAAAAACAACAACAACAACCAATTTTGTAAATGCGGTTTACTTCATTGTATTTCTCATAAGGAAAAAGTTAAAAGTTTGATAACATTTTTCATAAGGAAATCACCAACCTAACAAAAAATTTTTTTTTTCTCAAAATTTTTTTCATACTTTTCTGTAAGGAAAAAGTTAAAGGAATTTTATTGGGGATGCAGTGTTAGTTGTTGAACAATGCTTTCTAATTTTGCGATATGTGTCGCCATGTCATTGTTCGGTTCTTTAACGTAACTGTAGAACTGTTGTTGCAAATAGTGAACACCCGTGCTTGACTTGTGTTCATATATTCTGTGTAGTTAATCTCACATTTCCTTTGAACTTTAACACTGCATAATAATGGTTGTCTGTATAATTGTTGTCACGATAATTTTTTGAGCTTTCTTATCACATTTTACCCAATTATTAACTTTATCATCGTCAATCGGCTTGACATCGTCGCCTGTTACCACTTCAAGTAAATCGCGATCGTTCAATAATACTTTTACTTGAAATTTCCATAGCATCAAATTACTGTGATCGACTAATTTTGTGACCCGTAATAATTTCGACTCCATTTTGTGCTGGTTGTTTTATTATACAACACCGTATACAATGATGTGTTTATGTTTGAACACTTGTTTTTTTATGTGTTGAATTCCTCGAACTATTCACTATACCGTTATACTATAATTCGATGTATCGTATCAACGTGGTCTCTTCTTTAAATACGCTCATATTTTATAAAAAAAACACTTTTTCTTTATAGAGCTTGCAATATCCTGTCTTCTAAAACTCGATAAAGAATTGAACTTCACTTAGGGTTGCCAGTTGTACTTCTTTTGGAAGTACAGTACTTCTTTATTGTAATCAAATTTCAAGTGCACTCTTTTTCTAGAATTTGTAAAAAAGTAAACAAATGTACTTCTTTTGATTATTAAATCATTCTTCATAAAAAAATTTGAATATGCGAACATTTTTTATACAAATTCAAATATTTCTGTACTATTTTGAGCAACTTTGCTTTTTGGTATTTGCTTCATTTAATAATATTTATTTATTTAAAATAATAAGAAACGTGCTAGGAAACGAAGCCCAAAATATAATTATTTTAGATATTTTAAAGAACAACCTCCCTTACTCAGTTGCAACTGATACATCCAACAAAGGAAACATAAAAATGTATCCCCTCGTAGTTCGTTATTTTTTAAAAGATGCCGGCATTCAATCAAAGTTGCTATATTTAGTCGATAGTCCATCTGAAACTTCAAATCAAACAGCTTCGTGTTGGATTTCAAAATTAGAAGTCGCAGCTTTAAATCCTAAAAATATTATCTGTTTTTATGGGGATAATGCCAACGTAAACTTCGGGCACAAGCAAAGTATTTACGTCGAACTTCAAAAAATTAACTGCGATATAATTCAAATGGGCTGTCTCTGACATATGCTTAACAATTCTGTGAAAAAAGCATCCAAGCGTATTAAATATGATTTTGATGTTATCATTCCCAAAATTTTTAACGAATTTAGTTGCCACACTAAACGAAAACAGACATTATTGGAGTTTTATAAATTTTGTGATTTGGAATACTTTGAAATGCTTTGTCATATTCCAACGAGATGGTTGTCACTTGTACCGGCTTTGGATCGATTGTATAAAAATTTTCAACCTATTAAATCATATTTTAATTTCAAATCAAATGCTCCTGTTGTAGTACTAGATTTCTTAAATAATGATTTGGCAGAAGCATATTTAGGTTTAGTTTCACACGTAGGTACAAAAATTCAAAATGCAATTTTAAAATTGGCACAGAACGGACCTGTTTTATTTGGAATATTTGACCTTATGAAAAATCTTAGAAATAACCTTAAAGCTTGTGTTGAAGAAAATTTCTATTGCCTCATTTCAATGCAATTATTGGATAAGACCGATAATGCGACAGAGAAAGGTTTATTTTCCAAAAGAGCTAAAGCCTTTGTGGAGGCCATAATAGAATATATAGAAAACCGGTTTAATTTCAACGAAAATAAGTTAGAGCACCTATCCGTACTAAAGTTAGAAAAAAACCGCTTTTGATGAATTTTCAATAATTATAGATATTTATAAAATTCAAAATATAGACATTGACGGTTTGTTTGACGAGATTGTTTATCTGAAAGAAAATCTGCCACCAGCAACTCTAAACTTTGAAACTAAATCGACGTCTATTTTTCAAACCCGTTCGTTGCCAAATTTGGAAAAAATTATACAATTTGTATTTGCAATTCCACATTCCAACGCAATGAGTGAGAGAATATTTAGCCTAATGTTTCAGGCCTGGAGAAAAGAAAGAAACCGCCTGACGATGGAAACTAATAAAATATAGAAGCAGAAATATTAATTAAACAAAATTTTAACATGACATGCAAAGAATTTTTCAAATATGTGAGCCAGAAATCAGATTTATTAAAAAAAATTAAATCCAGCGACAAGTACCTTAAATAAGAAAGTAGTTCGACGTGAAATTTCAAATTTCACGTCGAACTACTTTCTTATTTAAGGTACTGGTAGCTTTATTTTAATTAATTGCTAATTTAACCAATTTTAAATAATAAATTTTTGTATATAAATTATGATTTTAAAATATTATTTTTTTGCAATTTTGGAAATAATTAATGGCTTTTATTCGAAGAGTTTTTGAATCTTTGTACCATCCGATCTGTGGTTATTTTTTTCCAAGAAATGTACTGCTTTTGACAAAAAAAAAATCTGGCAACCCTAACTTCACTATAATTATTAATTGCACAAAAATTTATTACCATACTTACTAAAAAAACTCATAACCCATAAGCCCATAACCTGTTGAGCGCGAAAAAAACCACCGAGTCAAATGTGTATTTAAATAGCGAATATTTATTGAACGATGGATCTGGATCAGCCGAGACTAAAGACAAAGACCAATAAAAAAGAATACAAAGATTTGCTTCGATTTACATAACAGCAAGTATGAATGTGTGTGCAAAATGCAATAACAGAAATTATATTAAAATGTTTAAGGTGCACGTGGGTATACATAGCATTTGTTATAATTTACTTTTCTCAGCAATACTCAACAGTACAAAATACTCCAAAGTCCAACTACCAAGACTATTTAGCAATAAGAGCGCTACTGTTTCCAACAGTACCCACGGGCCACGACCGTCTGGCCCTGTGCGACCAAACGATCGATTAAGGATGTGAGAAACTAACTCGAATATTATAAAATCAAGTTGATAGTTTATGGTTATTCAATAATTTTATAAGACAACTTGAGTTCAAATGACGTATAAATTTAGATACTTCGTTAACTGAAATACAATTTATGATGGTCAAAATGATAATTAGTTAGCACCTTGACCTTTCAAACCATACATTTTTGAATCGTTAAAATTTGTCAAGTATCTTATCTACTTTACATAATATAGGTAGCGTACAGAGATGTAAGAAATCGAAACTAGGTGTAAATATTCATATGCAGTACTGCGTTAGTTTTACGCTCATAACAATTAAAATACCGTCCATAATAATAATTTATTAATTCTGCGGAATTAAGATAACCTTAAAGTAAAATAAAATAGCAATAAAAATGTTCAGCATTATAAAACGAAATTGTGTTTTATGATTATTTTATACGTGAAATGTAAATAATTATAAATTTTCCAAATAATTAAAAAACTAATTGGTTAACAAAAACAACACTTTGTAATGGAAATATGGTAAATAGTTAATAATGTTTTGCTGGTATAGTTGGTCTAAAGGAAATGAAAATTATTATAAGGTTGTCTGGGCATCTGTATGTGACGATCTCTCCAGCTGTGTACTTAATTATGCCTGTGCGCTTTTAGTTGCCGCTTTACGTACCGCTTACACAAATATCCAAAGTTCTTTATCTAAAATTCAATCAATGTACTCGCAGATATTTAAATTATTATTAAATGGACGTTTACGAAAATAATAAGAATAAAATATGTGTTACTATTATAACAGTAACTAAACAAAACATTACAACTTATAGCCTTTTGTTCTTAACGAAATTCAAATCAATTAGATGCTTACCACGTCGCAAAGCACCACTATTATTTAAATTTATGGTTAATAAAAATAAATTCGGTTTTTGAATTTTAAAAATGTGTATACAAATACAGACGCAACAAGCAATTCGGGTCAATGTAACATTTATAAGTCGCGATTATTCACAAAAAAAATTCGTGCACGAAATCATCAAAACAAGCACGCCAGAATTTATAAGTCTTATATTACCGAGAGTAAAGTAATTAAATCCTTTGTTTGCACTATAACGCATTTGTAACGTTAACGTGTAGTAACTCGTAAAATTGGATCGTAAAATTCGGAATGCCATGTTAATTTAATTTATAGATTTTTAAGTCTGATAAAGTAAGCCTTCGTTAGGATCGGCGACTCAACATGTAATTTCAACGGTGGTTTTTATTTATATACTGATTTGATGTACTTCTCGAGCTCAAAAATCTCACCAAGAAAGCGAGAGCTAAAACCATTAAATTCAGAGATGCAATGGGTGATTCAAATGGAGGCTTATTGTATTTTTCATCTGAGCGGAAAACTACTGAAAGACTCCAAGGCCGAGTAGTATTGTCACATCTCAACATTGTGAAACTTAAACTCGCCTCGATTTTAAACCAACACATACAAAATTAGTCATCTCATTAAATCGTGAGATTAGACGATTATGGTAACAAGAGAGGTCAAATGAGAAGAAAATGGAAGAGCATATAATGATGAGTGGGATCCGTTCAGAACGGCATAAATTAAAATTGCATTTTTCAAAACGGCATATTTAAAAATGGCATAAGTTACAAAATTGTATTTTTCAAAACTTCATATTTCAAAACGACATAACGATTAAAACGACATTTTTCAAAATGGCATTTTCCAAAATGGCATTTTTCTGCATTAAACTGCATAGGTACAAAACGGAATTTTTCAGAACGAAATTTTTCAAAACTGCATTTTTTAAAAGACATTTTTTAAAACTGCACAGGTAGAATGGAATTTGTTAATCGATTATGAATCTAGAATTACCTTTTCATTAATTTCTTTAATATAACCACCAGGTAATTAATTTAAGCGGGTTTATAAAAAAAAAAACGATTCAAAGATGATAGTTTCAAGATGTGTAGCGTTATTCCACCTATAGACGTGTATGCACTACATGATAAAATTATACACATTTCGCGTTCACACGTAAATTCTTCTACTGTTGACACCAATTGCAACTTATGTTTGTATGCGTAAACTTATTTTAATTTCATTATGTTGCTTTGAGAAGGGGTCCCATTTAAAACGCGATATTTTAAAACGCGAATTGTCAAAACGCGAAATTTCAAAATGCGATAATTCAAAACGCGATACGGTACAAAACGCGATATGGTACAAAACGCGATATTACAAAATGCGATATTTGAAAACGCGATAGAGTACAAAACGCAATATGGTACAAAACGCGATATGGTACAAAACTGGAGTTTAGGACCGGGTTATATCAGGCGGGTGAAGGGGAGATTTAATTTCAGTTTATAGGAATTTAAAAATTGATAGGAGCGAGAGTATAAAGGATCGGTATCAATTGGGTCGCTGCACACTCGTCGCTTCGCAATGCACCATAACGCGTTTTGAAATATCGCATGGACATAAAGGTGAAAAATAATTTTGTGTTAATTCTGTGCGTGCATTACAAACATTTTCAATCTAACAATTGGAAAGCTTGATATATAGTATTTCTCGCGGCAGGTCCCCGTACAAAATGAATAATTTTGACAGTTTAGATGTTGTTGTTTCCCGCAAAGAATTTTTCGAAGAAGATAATGAGGATTTGTCATTTGTGTCGATGGTGATGTGGTATTTTTACGAGAGGATTATGACGATTTTGGTCGGGTGATGGCTTGCCAATTAACAGCTGCTGCTTATTTATTGTTGGCAGACGCAATGGAAAATGAAGAGGAATCTAAAATAAAAAGGTGTTGGGTAAAGCCCTATAGAAAAGCCAGAATAGTATTTGGCAATACCCAGAGTCTCATGAAGAAGATTACACCTAATAAAGTAGATTTTAAAAATTTTATAAGAATGGATGGGGATTACTTTACACATTTCAAAAAATGACATAGTTATGAGGAATGCGATAACTCCCGAGGAAAAATTATCGGATACACTCAGATTTTTAGCCACTGGAAAGAGCTAGCTATATGGAGTTAGATTATAACTCGAAATTGTCAAATTCTTTCCTGTCCACATCAATCCTAGAAGTATGTGAGGCGATACATACAAATTTAAAAGACCAATTTTTAAAGGTAAATTAAATATTAACTTATTTTTTATACTAAATTCACATTTATTTTAAGGATTTTCTTCAAAGCTGTCATTACCAAATGTATTTTCCATTGCCATTGCCAAAACATTTTTTCAAGTTGATGGTTTTGAATTGTCGGCTTTTTTTATGAAACGGTGCTCCAAAATTTTTATTGCACTTTTACTATTTGTGTTAGATGTTTTTGTTATAGGAAGATAGCGGCGGCTGTTCGAAAATACTTGGCTGTTGATCGATGTTGGATTCAATACTAGATGTTGAATGATTTAATGAAAGGGAAGATGACACTTTAGGGTTGGCTGGCTTTGGTTCATTTATTTTAAGGTGGTATGGGGTAGAGGTGGAAATATTATGTGTTGACATTTTACCTATTAGAGAATGGAATGAATAATCAAGATTGAGGTGGCTCTTTATAAATAATTGGTTGTTCATTGGTATGAAATCCTGAAATGGCTGGTGAATGTATTGAGGATCGGAATGGGATAGATGTAAAAATTTGGGAGATCTCATAGGAATCTTCTTCAGATGTTGAATGTTTAAAGGGAAATGGTAAAGGAGAGTTCAACGATGATTCTGTCGAGTCTGAAGTTTTACACCTTCGGTAATAAAATTTATCGGAACTTGTGTGAATTCTTGGTTTTGGTGGAAAATGGTTTGTTCTTTTCAAACTTTGGAACTCATTAATTCCAAAATTATCGATTTTACCTCTTGTAACATAGTTTCAGATTTTATCTGCTTGAGTTCTATGCAGAGATACCAAAAAAACTCTTCTTCTTTTGTCGCTGGTTGTTTGCATTGCTGCTGTTGTAATAATTGTCTAGATTGTTGAAGCATTTTCATTGCGTCGTTGCGGAGACCGTTTTGTAATTTGGCCTTCCTGAAATTATAAATATTTAATGTCCATTAATTAACGTTAAACTAATGAAAACATTGAAAAGTTGTTTTTCAGTTTACAAAAACTGAAGAGGCCTGGCTAAGGATCGCTGAGGATTACTACAGAAAATTGCAATTTCCACATTGCTTACTGCGTGCTCTAGATGGGGAGCACATTACATTGCGACTATCGAAAAAACAAGCAGTTCTTTTCTATAATTACAAAGGATTTCATAGTGTAGTACTACTGGGCCTTGCGGATGGCAACGCAAAATTTACCTTTATTCATGTTGGTTGTAATGGCAGGCAGGGTTGCAATGTTTTAAACAAAACGTTTAAAACGAATGTTTTAAACATGTTTTAAACAAAGCGGTATGTTTTACACATTTTGTTTTAAACAAGTGTTTAAAACATGATTTTAATTAGACAAAAAAACAAAAGTTTTTTTTTATTTAAATTAACTTTAGTAAATCTTATAAATATAATATCTGTTACTTCAAATACTTATACAATAAAATTAAATAAATTTGATTGGCCACAAAATCCAAACTCATCAGTTAGATTCAGTTAGTATCATTTATATAAATGGCTTCAGTTTTCAATTTGGTTTTGATGATAATGATTTAAATACTGTAACTAACTTGGCAGCCTTTTATGATTAATTAAATTTGAAATGTTGGTTAAATAATATTTAAACAATGGCAATCTGAAGATTACATTCAAGCCTCGCTTGCCGTAGTATAAACCATTTCTGAATTTCAATTAATTCGATTATTTATTGTTTCTAATGTAGTATTTTTTGAGTTTCTTCAGAGAAACAATAATTTCGCTGCATAAATCATATTTACAAAATAATTTGGTTAATTTACAATATATGTAATATCCTTAATTGATGCGTTATGGTCGGTATCTAGATCTTCAACTCATCCACAAGTGTGCTTAATTGCGTGCATTTTTTCAGGTGCTCTTTCATTCTAACCACTAAACCAGGAGCCCCACTTTTCGGTGGACATTTCTCAATCGGAACACGATTTGCTTTAGAATTCTCTGCATTATTCGAATACTTCGCGCCGCAGTGGGAATTTTTTCCTTATTAGTGGCAAAAATTTAGAAATATACAGAGAAAATTTAAAAAATAAACAGAGCACCCGGTGAAAAAATCAAATAATATAGAGAATTCCGAAGCAAACCATTTTCCGATTGGTGAAACTTCCACTGTTTCAAGAACAAGACACCAGATAGTTCCTTTTTACAATTTTTGCATTTCGTTTATACTGTATGCCTGACACCGATTGTCTTGTCCCAATTTGTGGTCAACCAAATTGATTATTACTTCAAACCACTTGTTCGGAGGCACTACACAAATCTAGTCTGGTGTTTTTTAATTAAAATTTGCTAAATAAATTAAGATTTATTAATTTCTAAAGCATTTATAATCTAGAATTGACAAAATATCCAAACTAAGTTTTAAGTTTAGAACTAAATTTCAGGCATATTTTGGTTATGAACCTTACAGAGATATCTATCAATACTGGTATGAACAAACCATCAATTTAGTTAATCGGAAATTCAGACAAAAAAAATCGACATCAGGCACACAAGTATTAGAACTAAATGTTTCGATTTCAGTGAAGTAATGCCAAATACTGTTTTTGTGGGACGAGTTATTATTTTTAAATGATAATCAACACCGCTCAGGATCAAGATAACCAATAAGCTAAAAATTGGATTACAAAAAAAGATAGAACCGATTGGTAGAAAGGACTTCCCCAAAATTGTATTAAACGATTTAAGAACAGTTATGTAAAATAAAAAGGATCGACGAATTCTGTAAAACAAACGAAAATAGAGGAAAACGATTTAATTCAAAATTGATTTATGCAGATCCTGATACTATATAAATAACTACATACATAAAGAAATACAAATTACAGGCAATCCTCCAAGAACGCGGCATTCGAAGAACACGGTTTCGAAGAACATGGATACCCATTTTCTCAAACTACACGGTTTCAAACACGATTTTCTTTATTCTATTTTATTTTTTGTTTGTCATAACAAAAAATAAACAATAAAACGTAATGTCTTTTTTATTTTATTTTTTGTAGGCTCAAACAACACGGTTTTAAAGAACACGGAACGAATTAATTGTCTTTTTGGAGGGTTTCCTGTATATTATATTAGTATTTTATTAATTTGTATAATTATGTAACCTGAGCCATCTTCCACTATGGAACAATGAACATTGGTCTTTTGCTTTGCTAATGACGTCACTTTATGTCGACAAGTTCTCTTTTACTATTTTTTAATACAGCAACACAAATAAATGATCGAGTTTGTTTGTTGAAAATTGAGCACATTAAAATAGAAGAGAAAAATAAAATCCACGTATAAGGCAACTTACGAAGAAAATGATCGTGCTGCTACTTCAATCGATTAAGAGAGACCGATTTTTTTTAAACCGTCGACGTAGCGTTACGTTGGCTTTGGGTAAACGTACTTCATACTTAGACCTGAGCTTGTATTTTGAACGTTCATTTAGTGCTCTTTTATTTTGTATCGTGAAATTACAAGAAAATCGATAAAAAGTTAACTTAATTCGTAATGAAAATATGTTTAAAACAAAGTTTAAAACATGTTTTAAACATATTTTTTTTTTGGTTTGTTTTAAACATGTTTTAAACAAAAAAAAACATGTTTTAAACCAATAAAACTTTTTTTTGTTTTAAATTAAAAAAACAGTTTTTTTTGCAACCCTGATGGCAGGGTTAGAGATGGTTGTGTCCTGCAAAGGTCAACATTTATGTACGTGCTGCAAGGTTATTACCGTATCTGTTTATTAACACCACACCCTTTTACAACGGTAAGACTGACGACCAAGCGAGCTTTTAGAATACTGAGCAATAGATACCGAATTTTTCAAAAATCTATTAATCTCCATCAGGATAAAGTAAAATTGATAGTAAAATGTTGTTGCGTGCTTCACAATTTTTTGATTAGTCGATGGTAGGGTGAAGACAATGTAGGGCAGCAAAACTAAAGTTCGACGCAGGAATTAATGAATAGCAGCAGCGAACGATTTAATGAATAGCAAGAACAATATGAATTAAATTAAAGAAATATAAAATATTTATTCATAAAACTTACTTTTGGTGTTTGACTTGCACTAAGTTCGGCGATTTCAACTTCACCTTCTTGAACCTGAACATAAAAAACAGCCTTTCAAGACAAAATGTTTGGAAAAAATTGTGGAAGGTAGTCTTACATCTACGAAGTATATTTATTTTTATTTATTTATTTATTTATTAATATTAATATGTGTACAAACTACAAATACAAATAAAAAACCTCTTAACGAGGTAAATGTTCGAGTGACGGAAGCCGAATTCAATTCACAAAATTTCTGATATCAAATTTGTGCCGAAAAAAACAATTGCATTCGATTTGTCAACGATTTTTCGGAACGTTAGTGCATTCAGCGCGTTGTTGTTGAACATTCCGAAAAATCGTTGACAAGTTGTTCTTTTTGATAGCTAGAAAGAAAAATGTAAACAAACGCGCCGAATGCACTAACATTCCGAAAAATCGTTGACAAATCGAATGCAATTATTTTTTTCGGCACAAATTTGATATCAGAAATTTTGTGAATTGAATTCGGCTTCCGTCACTCGAACATTTACCTCGTTAAGAGGTTTTTTATTTGATATCAATGATTTTGGCACGGCAAATTGAAAATGAATTGAATTGCGATTCGTTTTATTGTTGTCAGTCAAAACAGTTCACACACACTCGCTCGATAGCAATTCATTTTTGATTCCTTAAACAATACAATAAAATATACATATTTTAGTGTGTTAGTTGGAAACAAAAATTAATGGTAGTTACCCTCTCTCTGATATTCTATCTTTAAAAAAGGAGACTGTCAAATGTTCAATGTTTTTGGTGATTTTTTCGTTCAGATCAATTTATCAGTTTTTTCATTTTTTTTTTGTTATGAAAAAAGGGTCACTAGTAAAAATTCTCTTAGCAATGATAATAATATAATGTATTTATATTTGTTTCATTGTAACACGTTGATTCACTATCATTATGAACCGCAACGGACCGATATTAGGGTGGATTTGAGCCAAAAAATGAAATTTTGCAAAAAATTAGGGTGGCTTTTAAGTTATGGAGGTCAATATCGAAAATATACGAGTTTTCTGGGACAAACGATTGATGTAATATTGTAGGTGAGGTGTGTAGCTAATAATCCTGAAAATATGAACCAAAAGTCTTGGGCTAAATTTTTAGCAATTCGGCCGAATGTGGCCGGCCGATTTGGCATTTTTCAGTTTTTTGGCCAAAATGACCCTCCACACTAATTATTTGAATTTTTTTTATATGCTATTTGATAGCTGGCTTCAATACCTTTCCAACAATATTCATATGTCCGGGCTATGTTAAATAGGTTCAGCGCTGTGGGCGTGGCGGCCAAATCAAAAAGTTGTAGAACAAAAGTTGTTTAGTTTTTTAAGTACTACAAACCCTGAAAACATGAGATCAAATGAAAAAAGTGAGGACAAACATATTATATACCAAAGCAAGATTATATGGTGACGTCATAGAAAAATTTCCAAATGTCATAACTTTGGTCAAAATCATCCATCCGTTTTGAACGTTTGAAGTGTCGTTGAATTGGTATTGACGTCTAAAATCATAATTTGCTAGTTAAAAAATAATTGGAGCACTTTTTGGGGCAGTTATACCTAAAAAACTGATTTTTTGGGTCAATTTTTGGAAGGTCGTATCTCCACTCAATGTTGGTAGAAATTCATATTTTTACATTATTTGGGTCTACTTTTCAAGACCTTTCCAATGGTATATAACATGATCCTGGCGGCCTCAAAGGGAAAAAGTTCGAAACTAGCTGTATATATACGAGTTCGAATTCCAGCACAGTAGGTGCTTTCGTCACTCGTTTGGACTGCCGTCCAAAGTGATAAAGTTTTTGTACAACAAAGAAACAGAACAAACAACAATTAAACATAACATAATATAAATTACAAAATATATAAAATTATATATATACAACTATATAATATATGTTACGGTTAAAGTGTATAATTGGTTATTACTTATTATATATAATTACCGGTTATTATACATAATTACCACAACTGCGTCGGATAATAGTATAATTTATTTGAATTATTCACTTTTACCGGTAATTATATATAATTACCAAACCCCTTTAGTTAAAGTGTTAAATATGAAAGAAATTACGCCTTTATTATTATTATTATAGTTTTATATAATAATAATAATGACGTAATTTTACTTTACGTATACATCGAGAAAATCAAGTAATCAGTAAAAATTTAGAAATTTTTAAATGTAGGATTGTTTAACAGTTTTAGGAGGGGAAGTTAATATTTTCCGGAATTTTTTTTAATTTTTTTTATATTTTCAAAATAAGGTAAGACATAATTTTATTGATAATTTTTGATGTTAGGATTGCAGGCATTTTATATCCAGGCAACCTTCCTGAAACTCCTGACGGGGATCACTCCCAACTTTAATACAAATGAAAAAATGAAGATGAAGAACAAATTGACGATAAATTCGATTTTTAATAAATTAAAATTGAAATTTTGAATTAACAAACTACATATTATTTCGTTTATTTTTATTAATAATAATTGAATCGTCAACCTTGCAGACACAGATCAAAGAGTTTTTATCGCTCTTATCGCTTTTTCTGATAGTGCCAGAAATATTAAAAAAAAATTCAAGTTTTGTAAATAATTTTTTTTTGCTTTTCCAGAATTTATTAAATTCTTAAGGTATCAAATTTTATTTATAATTTTAAACTAAGTAAAAAAACTTTCATATTATTCATTTTGACCAAAGTGATTTGGTAATTATATATAACTAGCTAAGTTACCCGGCGTTGCACGGGAGGTACATATAGCATGAGTTGTATTTTCGAAAATTTTGTAGAAAATGTCTGGATAACTCAGTAGTTCCGGACACGTAAGGTAGAAGAGGTTCAGGTGGATCATCCAGAGGAGGCAAATTCACTTTTCCATTTGAACAACACATTCCAGGCGATTCATTGTAAACTTTAAAGCATGACAATACAAACAAATGTTTTCCATTTGCCCAATTGAAACATTGTAATCATAGTCTTTCTCGTAATTGAATGCTGCTAACTTTAAATCACCACTAAATATTTCTATTAATCGTCTATATCATAACCGATCGACTTCCAGCCGGGCCTCACGATGTTCAATGGTTTCAGTAGCTCTAGAAGAAGACATCCTGCTTCGAACATTTTCAAGTCGTGTTTCGCGCTGTTTAGTTGTTTCATTAGCTCTAGAAGAAGATGTACTGCTTCGGACGTTTGCAAGTCGTGTTTCATACTGTTCGCTTGATTCAGCCACCCTTGCAGCTCTAATCTTCTTCGCTTTTGCAGTTACCTGCCCAACTGATCTTTTTTTCAGTGGCATTTTTAAACATAAATGAAACGTGTAGCTAATTAATCAGGAATGATGGGCATTCAAAACAGAAATTAGTATTAATTTATCAAAACGATTTTAATGTTCCCTTCGATACGTTTCACCGCGAACTGTGTTTGAAAATCAAAAAGTAATCATAGATTAACACGTTTATAAACTGAAAACTTAAATCTAATAAGAATGAATATTCACTTGAAATAATATGTACTACCTGGAAAACCAACAATTATTTTATTGCAATATAGCTAACTAATCGAGAACAACGACATCCGAAACACAAATTAATATTAATTTATTCAAAACGATTAAAACTACGTCCACTTCAATAGGTTTTACCGCGAACTGTGGTTGAAAATGACATTTCGAAAAACAAAAGAAGTTTTTTCAAACTAATGCAATTTTACACGTACAATAATTTGAATCCAAGGATGTTTCTTGTAGAAGATGCTATTTTCAAATATAAAACGCCAGTAAATCAGTTTATACGTACAATATTTTTTAGTACCTTTCCTAGAATTGATTTTATGAAACAATCATTGATTATTTAAGTAATAAACTAAATAAAGTAATAAACTATTGGCGTATAGTATGAAACTACTATTTTCATTAAAAGCTGCCGGTTGCAATAGTGGATTAAAATAGAATGTTAATTATTTCTGAAGTTATGTGGAAATTATAACTCGCTGACTATGGTACATTTCAAAACAGGAAATGATAAATAGGATATCACTAAACAGTACATGTCAAACCAGTAAAAATGGATTATTAGTATGGATAATATAAGTGTTCAGAGATTTGTCTTCAGTTAAAGTGATGAAAGATTGTCTTAAATTTAAATTAATATAATTAATTTGAATAATTAAAACAATTATAGTAGAGGTATGATTTGTGTATAACAATCGCACGCTAGATATCCTTTTTGGTGTCTAAATTTGCGGGTAAGGCGCTATTTCGGAACATTTAAATTATTGTATCTTTACATGTAAAAATGAATTCTTGATCCAGTGCAGACTTCCGGATTGGAACATGTCACTAATTTCATATAACCCCTTTCTTAAAGTCATTCCCGTCAAAAAATCTTAAAAAATTGAAATTTGAGAAAAAATTTGTACCACATCCCTTAAACCCCGGGGTCCAGCCCCTTCAAAAGTATCGTGGGCTTGGTTCTGAACATGCAACATATACATGGTAAAAATTTCATGGCGATCGGTAAAGCGGCTAAGGCGTTATTTCAGAACAATCAAATAATTATATATTTACATGTAAAAATGAATTTTTGATCCAGGGGCGGACCCCCCGAGTTCGAACATGTCTCATATTTCATATAACCCCTTTCCAAAACTCATTCTCGTAAAAAAATTTAAATTTCTGAAAAAAATTGTACCATGGCTCCTAGACCACGGGGTCCAGCCCCTTTCACAATATCGTAAGATTGGTCCTGAACATGCAACATTTGCATGGTAAACATTTCATTGCGATCGGTTGAGCGACTGAGAAGTCATTTTGGAATAATCAAATATTTGTATCAATACATGTAAAAATAAATTTTTAATCCAGGGCTGGGCCCCTCGGATTCAAACATGTCAGTAATTTCATATAACCAGCCCCATAAACTCATTTTCGTGGAAAAATTTAAAGAAAATTATAATTTTCGGAAAAATTTGTACCGCAGCCCCTAGACCCCGGGGTCCAGCCCCTTCAAAAATATCGTAAGGTTGGTTCTGGATATGCAACTTGTACATGGTGAAAATTTCATGGCGATCGGTTGAGCGGCTGAGACGCTCATTCGGAACCAGCAAACAAACAAACAGGAATTCATTTTTATATATGTATACTCGTACATAGATAACCGGTTAAAATGTAATATTAAAGGAAAATCATTGATATTTCAAAAATTTACCAAAGGCACTGGTGATTATATATAATGAACGGTAATTACATATAATCACCGGATTATAAACTTTGACTTAGTGTACGTTAAACATCGATAGTTTTTTTTTTCGATAGTATCGATTAATTTACGAAAAACTATCACTACTATCGATAGTATCTATAATTTTAAAATTTCTAGGGTGGGAAAATTAAATAAATAAAACATACTATTATAGCACAATTTATATTTCGGACAAATCAATTCTAGTACTATAATATTCATTTACAAAGAGTAAACAATCGATAGTTTTACAGTCGATACTATATCGATTGAACTATCGATACTATCGATGTTTAACGTACACTACTTTGACTGTAACATATACACTATATACATTATTTACAAAATCTATTTTAATCATTATGTGCTTGGTTCCGCAAGGGGAAAGAAACGAAGAAAGAATCACGCTGAAAGAATTAAAGTGTGGAACCGCGGAATAGGCCCATTATCGTACGTCGCCACTACAATTTTTGTTTGAGGAGTTTTCCGCCACCCCCATTATCAAGGAAAAATCCCTACATATAATTTTAATAAAACAAAAAGAATACAGCAAATACGGCTTTTTGAAAGCAGTTGCTGGAAATATATCGTTTTGTATAATACAAACATACAGTAGTTAAACAAATCATTATACGCATTCAAAAATACTTGGATTATTTTTTATTTTATTTATTTATATTTAACTTTTACAATTATTTTAATATGTTTACGTTAAAAAATTATAAAAAGTTGTTAGAATTCATTAATCCGTAAAATTTATTAAAAATATTCAAATATAACAAGAATTTAGCTAAATATTTCATTATACGCACTATTATAAAATTAGAAAAAATTGTCGATACAATATTTCAATATTTAATTTGTTTGCCATTTTGTTTAATGACGTCAAACACACGATTTGGGATGGATTGTATGGAGATTATGTTAAACTTGATCATCAATTTCGTTCCAGCAACTTGCATAGTAGTCCTTAATTCTTGAATGGTGTTAAACTGTCGTCCATATCTGTAAATTTTTCTTGCAAGCATTGGCCACAAATTTTCCATTTGATTGCAATCTGGTCTACACGTGGGCCACTCCATTAAAGTAATTTCTTTGGTCGCAAACCATTCCTTACACTTCTTAGAATCGTGTATATCAGCATTGTTGGAATGTGAAATTATCTTCAAAATTTTCTTCACTGTAAGGGACGAGTACACTTTTCAACGTCGCTAAGTACTCGTCGAAGTTCATTCTGTACGATGGGAAGCACAAGGTAAGCTTACCTTTAGATGAGAATGCTCCCCATATCATGACTGTACCTCCACCAAAATTTCGTTTTGTTCGTACAGAATTTAATTTATGCCAATAGCAGCTAAAATAATCTGGCCCATCGAGATTGAATTTTTTTCATCTTAGAATATCACTGAGTTCCATTCATTTTTGTAAACCATATGTTCTTGAGCGCGATCCTTGGTTTACACAATGGTTTCTTCTTTTAATATTTGAATATTTTCTTAATACTCGTGAAATGTGTTGTTTTATTAAGGGTAAGTCTAACTTATCTTTAATTTGTTGTAAATTTAGATGGTTTTTGGTTGCTTCATGCTTTATCTTTCCAATATCCAAAGTGCTTAGATTTTATTCCCTTTTGGAAATTTTCTTATGCCTTATTTTCTCTTTTTTTAAAAAATTCTAATGACTCCGTCAGATCTACCAATCTTCTTTGCAATTTTACTATTCGAAAATCCATTCTGCTTCAAACACAAATTTGGGCACTTTCTTCGTGAGTTAATGTCTTTGTCTTGCCCATGATTTTGAATTTTAAAACAAACAACTTTAACTAACTTATTTTTGCAGGGTCGTACAAAACAACAACAACACAACAATACGACTATTACTAACGTGCGCATAATGAAACACATTTTTCGAAAACTAATTCTATTTCAGCTAAAATCACACAAACAAACAAATTACAACCATATAGTGCATGTATTTAAGTAAAAACAAAAAACACAAATATACAGATATACAAAAAAAGTAATGGGAGTTTCCAATTATTTTACTTTTTACGGCGGACAAATATGATGCGTATAAAGATATGTTTACCACTGTATGTAAGTAAATGTCGTTATGAACCACGCCGTTTTGTGAAATGCCGTTTTGAAAAGTGCCGTTTTGAACCTACATATGTCGTTTCGAAATATGGAATTTTGAAAACTGCTATTTTGTACTTTATGCCGTTTTGAAATATGCAGTTTGCCGTTTTAAAATATGCCATTTCGACTGGGACCCAATTTGAATTTGTCAATGATACCCTATCTCAATAATTCTTGCTTGCAGATTTCAATTTGGAAACGTGGCAAACATCTAATAAATTCATTAAAAGCACGTTTGTGAACCAACTTAAACTACAACATTTCTAAAATATATCCGCCAATGCAGTTACAAAGATTTATGAAATTGAGGGTAAATACGTTATTGTGGTTACTCTAAAACTGATTGCAGTGGTCTAATGACTCTAGTCTACGCTCTAGATGCTTTAACACCGAAGAGATGAACCGTGGATTTAGGTCAGCATGTCAACAAACTTATGTCGGTGTTGCATTATATTACGATCATGTAACAATAGCCGTGTTTTTTTATTAGGGGCTGATATATCCGGGCAGCCTTTTTTCTATGTCAGAACTTATATTTGGTAGCGCGCTATTTTTGCACATAAATAGTTTATTTAACTCTAAACTAAGATTTTTCATTCAAGTATTTAGTTAAAAATCGGTAAAAAAAATATTTTGCTCTACCTATTTACAGAGCTCTCACAATAGAAAAACTTTTACTTTTGCCTTACAGGTTTGTTTGAAAATAAAACTTGACAAAAAAAAAAAAATTCGTTTTTACCTTAAGGAAAAAGTTAGCAAACTCTAAACTTTTGCCTTAAGAAAAGACTAATGAAGTTAGCTAAATTTCAAAATCAGGGTTTTTGTTGTCATTTTCCAACCAAAACATGTTAAAATGCAAATAAGTTCTAATTTATCGGTTTAATATATCTTAACATTATAATTAATAATATAAAATACAATTTTAAAAATATTATTAGTATGAAGATAAATAAAACGAAGTTGGTTTCAATAATTTTTTTTTTCTCATTGTGAGAGACACTCTTAAGGTAAAAGTTTAAGGCAAAAGGTAAAGGCAAATTTTTTTTCTATTGTGAGAGCTCTGTTATCGGGAGCCGCTATCGAGAGCGCTATTCATTTCAATGGGAAATTTGAAAAGGCCTTTATTTTGTATACCCCTGAAACCACTAGAAACTTAATCTTACAATAAAAATTTAAAACGCAGCAGGATGAATTCTTGTTTATAACGTCATGTCAAAATAAATGCCAATTAGTATATTTCAAGTGATAAATGTTTGTTTCATGGATGCATTTCGTTTTCATTTTTATGGTATAGCGATACCAGTGAATAATAGCTGCAGTTTCAGTAGAAATTTCCCATTAGGTTCCGGATAGTGCTCGAATAATAAAACACGGCTAATGTCATCAAATAATATCTTGAAGAACCGACCACGAAACATAAGTTTGGCTTTGATGGAATTATCTGGTCCAATGAGCAAAATAAAAAATATTTACTGCTAAATGATGCGTTGCTTCGTATTAGTGATGAAGTGGGTATGTGATTCGCATTTTTTACTGGCAGGCTTAAGATTTGAATTTCGTAGCCGAGCATTCACTCTTAGTATTCCATTAGAATCTAAGACCGGAATCAAAGATATGAGTCTATTTTTTTCTTTCTCTAAGTGTCTTTACGATTTGAGGCAGCAAATTTCGTAATAGAAATCTGGTTCCTGGATGATTTTGATAATTGCAGTTGCTGCATCATGGACTTCTTAATTCGTGTTGTTCGTTTTAAGCGTTTTGTGGTAGATAAATCGCTTACAATATGCGTGTTTTAGTTGGTTGAAACTTGAATGTCGCTTGAATAATCGTGAAAATGGGTTGAATTTCTTGATGCCAATCAAATAGACTATTGAGTTTTCTTCTAATTCTTCCTGTACGTAATTAAAATTAAGTCTAGCATGGTTGCATCGAAGTCCAACACGAATTCAGTATGAATAAGCAGTGAAATCTTCCACCATAAATTATTGTTAGCGTCAGCTGACAAACCGTATAGTTTTTGTTAGAAACATCCTTATTGCAGATGTTCTATTGGTTGCAAACATTTTGAATCGGTTTGGCTTCTCTCTTACCTAATGTAGTGCAACGTTTGTATGAACCAATATTGTTTGGCATTTATGCATTTGACTTTACATAATGCCCGGTAGTTGTTGGTAGAATGCTCCTTATTGCAGATATTCTGTTGGCTGCAAACATTTTGAATCGGCTTGGCTCTCCTCTGGCCCAACATAGTGTTATGGCTGAATTAGACGAACGTTATTTTGCATGGTTGCATCGGGATCCAACAGTAATTCATTTTAAATAAAATCTGGACCCTTCCACGATAAATTATTCTTAGCGAGGACTGAATGGTTTATTATGTCACGACGCTATGCTGCAGGATTCTTATTTGATTTTACATCGGCAGCACTTCATAAATGCACGATTCCCTTCCAATCCCACCAAACACAGAGCATTACCTTTCTTGGCGTTAATCCTGGCTCTGATACCGTTTGGGAAGCTTCACCTCGTTTCGTCCATGATATTTTTCGCACAACGTTGTCGTATTTTATTCACTTTTCATCACTAGTCATCATTCGCTTTAAAAATGGCTCGATTTCATTCCGTTTCAGCAGCGTTTCGCTGATAGAAATCCGGTCCATTAAATGTTTAACTGTTAATTCATGGGATACCCAAACGTCAAGGTTTTTTTGTATCCTGCCATTTTGAAATGGTTTAAAACTGTTTTGTTATCAATATTTACTGCTTTACCAATTACATGGGCGCTTATACGCCGGTCTTCTTCAATTTTCTGCATGATTTCACCGACGTTTCCAGTGGTTGGTCGACCAGAGCGATTTGCATCTTTGACATCCAAATTTCCAGAACGAAAGCACGAATCCATAAACAGCACATATTTTTTCGCAAGCCTGAGCCACGTTTTTACATTTGTCGTAATAAAATTGTAAAAGATATGGAATTTTTTCATTATTTATCTCCATGTTTAAAATGTTGTAACTTTTTATTCACTTCACCGGTTTTAATGTTTTGTATGTCAAAGTGCAAGTTAAAATGTCAGTAAGTTAAGAATTGCCCAATACGATCAATGGTTACTGAGATATATGAATGTAAAGCTATCAACCGGGAAAAAGGCCACGATCTTTTGCCTCTACCTATTATTTCCCGGATGTTGGTTGGCGTAGACTCTGTTGTGTTTGCCGGTTGTTGTTTGGCTGAAAGCTTCTTTTCGCGTGCTTTGAAATCTTCATGTTCTACTCCTCGAAAGGCGCATCATTAATAAAATTAATTTCCTGTTGTAATAGTCGTGTTCCTATTATCTGGATTGCGCCACAAATTTTCTTGAAAGAATTCTTCAATTTTTATTTCCTTCTCGGTGAGATTGCTTTCATATGGAATGTTGTCATTCTCAATGAATAATTGTATTGTTCTTGAATCCCTTTTGTCGTGTTGTCATCATGGATGTTGCTATTTGAACCAGTTGATGTATGATCATATCACATCATTATCAACGGTTGATGTATGTCAGCAGCTTCAGTTTGTGTCAGAGTTGTAATGTCGATACCGGAATCACGAACGTAGTTGGCTTACCACGGGTGGACATGCATTGAGTTTGAAATTATTACACCAAGGCAACGAATTGAGCATCGAGCAATCTTCCAAATACATATACAATGATAAAAATAAATAAATTGAAGTAATCAATTGGGGTACTAGGTTAGAATCCCACCAGAGGCCTCTAAACACATCCAATGGGGTTCCAGATTAACATCACCAAAAGGCAAGCAGCTATGGGAATGTACACAGGAAATATAACTAAATCACGTAACTGGCGGCAGGCTAACAAATTGGCCAACCGATAGACGAAAAATTCCCGATTTAGTCGACCTCTGTGTAACGAAGAGTATTACTAGAACATATCTTTGCCGCAACACAACATATTACGAACTATCTTTTGAGGAGGATGCTACACGCAACACCACTACTAAGGTGAAAATGCACCATCCATCACAGAATATTCAGCTGCGCTTAAAGAACTAACGCTTACTGCACGGGCAATGGCAATTACATAGATCATCTGGACTTAAATCAAAAATAATGGACAGTCGGATTGTTGCCTGAAGTAGTTGAAACTTTGGTATTTCAACCAATTAAATATAAATGGCGTGAACTGAAAACAATAAATCCCAAAAAGGCACCTGGTCATGATCTAATAAGTGAAAAAATACTCATAGAACTTCCCGATATAACATACATTTTTATAATGATCCATGGTAAAGATGAAGCAAAAGTAGACTCGTGTCGTCCAATCGGTTTACTGCCAACTCTATCAAAACTCTTTGAAAAAATGCCTCTTAAGAAATCAATTCTTTCGGTGTTTCAAAATTAATCCCCCGTTATATTCACGATGTGTTATGAAACAGATGCATTAGGAGATTGAACTAGCTTCATCCTGCAGGGAAACAGGTGTAAATCGGAACGCATTATACTGTGCATAGTTGTTATTGGAATCCCCAACGATCCACACCGTCACCTTAAAGATGTTTGATGATCTTCTTCCACTTTTTCCTAATACCCTCCATATTTTCCAATGACCAACTTGTTTGATTTTTTCTTGTACGTCTACGATCATTTGTGGTTCCATCCTGCTCAAATTGAGCCACTAGTCCTCGCATTGTTTGGCCAGTACGCGCCTTCAAAATTCTCGTTGCGTAGCGCCAATTAAGTTATTTTTGATAATCTGAAAGAAATTCAAAAATAAAATTAAAGAGAATCAAGATATATCAAAAGCAAATGGGGTAAATGATTCATTCTCGGTGACTCTACGCATCTGGTCACAAGTAAAGTTGTGTTAAACAAAGCAATGATTGAGTTAACTGAAGTTTATATTTATTTAGTGTTTAATTTAATCGATGAACCTTCAATTGGTACCAGCAAATTTAAATACCAGCAGAATCTCATGATAACTCGGAGATGTAAAAGTAAAGTTAGCCTTCCAGAATTTAAAAATTTGTCTGAAGAACGAAGCGGAAACAAACGAAACGAAAGTTATCGTTTTAGACGGAAATAAGTCTCCTCAATCAGTTTCTCTGACGTCAAAGATGGCTTTGAAGAAACTCGCTAAGCACAATACCCGTAAAACAATTTTAATGATCTCGTCCGAGGAATGACTAAAAAATGACTCTTGACACTTAAAGGCAATAATAGGACGGGTGACTACCAATTGTTCAGCCAATTGTATATCAAATCCTTGCCGGATATGAGACGGAAATGATAGTTAATTCCGTCTAGGCGTATTCGACCGTAATTTGTTCGTCACTTTTGACCAACATTAGCTGGTTTTATCGGACTACATATACACGCTAGAGTCGAATTGTAATTTTATCGACTGACAGTTGAAACTCTATACTTTGTCAAGCAGATATACACCTTTTCAGACAGCCATACAAAAGTCATTGATGTAGTAATATAGTAGAACGAATTAAAGAGTCATTAGTAAGGCAAATAAATCACTCAATTAAGGCACGTACTCGACTTATATTTGCCGTTGTGCTTTTATAATAACAATACTTGTAAGATTAAATTTAAACAATTTAAAATTTTAGCTTTATTTATGTGTATAATTAATCCAATGAAAAATATATAAAAATAAAATATATACCGATATGACGTGTATTTATATAATATATGTTTCTTCAATATAACTTCAGTAATATATTATATTATTATAAAACTTTAATTCATTTTAACACTATTCAATCATTGAACATATTATTGTAATTGAATTACGTACTAATTTAATAAAACAATTAATCTATAATTCTTCATTTCCTTTTTTTGCAGAATATCTATACCGCTCGGCAGCTCTCTTCAAAAAATCGACGAAATTTTTCCGTAGATCAACTTTGCTTATTTCAGAGTACCCTAATTCAACGAACCGATAATTGACGGTATCCTCAACGAGCTTGACAACATTAGTCAACTCCGAAAACGCCTGTTTCTTTTTTTCTAAACAATAAATAGATTTTTGTATTACTACTATATTTTATAGAGCCAATCTAATTAATTATTTGTATGTGTGTATATATACATACTTGTATTACTTGGATATTGGAAATGCACAAAACGTTTATACCAAGAACATTTTTGAATAAAGTGGTGTACATGGGATGCGATCGATAACGGGTTGATAAAAAGTAGGCAAGAACTATACTTTGTATAATATTCATGTGTTCACATATTCATTGTTTATTCTTTAAATGTTCAGTTTGTAAACTTTTCAACTATCCTCGTAACTATGTATAGAACGTAATTTATTGTGTTTGTAGGCTTACCTTTAGTATAATGTTAATAGCACCTGTCCAGGTATTTTTATGTACTACCTCTCGATCTACTAATTTTTCTACAACATTTCTAATATTTCTGTATATTTTTTTCCCGTCAACATTAATTTTCAGGAAAAGAATCTAGAATAATAAAAATATGTATATAAAACTTAATTCAATTGACATGCACATTTGATCTTTAAATAACACCGATCCCATACGAGTACCATTTGTTCGGCAAACTTTCTGTTTTGCAGCTTTACTTCAAAAACTTCGATAGCAGATACCGTATGTAGTGGTAATGTAGGGATAATAAATGATGGATCTTTTTCTATCGTACTGCTTGAGCTTTTTCTTATGTACTTCACCAATTCTGGTAGGATTTCTGCAATATTTCTCATCGTTTTCTCCATTGCATCAACTTTCTCTCTTAAATGTTGCATTTCTGTTAATATCCGCGTATTAGCATTATTTGTATCAGGAACATCGCTTGGTGTTTCAGCTCCCCCGATAGTTGCATTACAACGAAACACTTTTCCTATAGGAAAAACGTTTATTTACCATTACAATTTTTTTTTATAAGTCTCAATTTTAACTAAATCTTACCTAAATTAGTGTTTTCTCGTTCATAGTTCTTGTATATCGAAAATTTCATCTGGCTCCTTCGTATAGGGTAGCTCTTCTAAAAAATCAGGGTTATCGCCAAAGTCGCTGTTTTCCTCGTTCGTGTCTGTCTCTTCACATCTTGTAATATCATTAAATTGATCATTTAAATCAATTGTTTTTAATTTTTTATATCGTAAATTTGCAGCAACTGCTTCTGATTCGGAGTTTGAAAATCGTTCGAACATTCTTTCACGATTTTTTGCCTCTCCGAGCGTACCTAGAAATTGAATTTTGACTTCAGGTACTGATTTATGGTTAATTGTTAATTATAAAACTTACTAATATCACTCTGCAACATCTTAAAATTGTATTTTGCCCATGTGTCATTGGGAAGCGTGTGGTTATCAAATAAATATTTACTATATTTCTTCCCCGGTCAAAATACTTGCGGTCCTGAAATCCACTTGTTGGAAATGATTGCCACCTCTCTCTCACCTTCCGCATCAAAAGTTTCTATAATCGAATACATCTGTAGAAATAAAAAATATCAAACCTATAAATTTTTTTAATATAAATATAAAATAAAATTACAAACAGATAAATAATTACATTTAGATTAATAAATCAAACAAAATCATTAGTTCTTCATGTACTATTTATACCACCATGAACTTTTAACCAAATTTATCTAATGTGCCAAGTACAAACCTACCTAATTGGTTTACGTATGTATTAAAGAAAAATATGCTCTGTAGTTTTCTTCCTGATTCTCCATCGCAAACAGTTTTCCATCTAATTTCCAATATGTTGTTTCATGTAAATTAATATCTGATTGATATATGTCAAGCTTATCTGAGGAAATAGGAAGATGAAAGTAATTCCGTTTTCCAATTGCGTTTGACCCAAATAAATACAGAGAGTTTTGTAATTTTTTCGCATGTATAAACCGCACAATATTTTTTTCTTTTGTCAGAAACCAGCAATCGCGGTTTGAATTTGTCAGTATAAAGTCCTTAAAAATGATCTCTTCATATATAATTTTTGTGTGAGAATTAAAATTTATTACACGTTTACGTTTCAATACTGGAAATTCTATTATATTCATATCTTCTAATTCTGATATTTCACTAAGTTCCATTAATCGGTTATAAATTTGAGCAAGCGGTTGACTATTCTTTCTCAGTAGTAATTTTATTTGATACATAAAACTTTCAAATGAAAACGAACTGAACGTATTAATATTTCCATTTCTGTTAACATCTTCTGCCAAATGGGAAAGTGCATGCACATTAAATACAACATGATGTACACCATATAAGTGTTTCACTCCAATAATAAATTCGTTCAACAATGTTTGGCTTATTTGAATTATATTGTTAGGGATGTTATCAGTGGAAAGTAACCGTATTGCAACATGTACAAGGAAGAAATGGTTATATTTGTGTGTTGATAAAATATTTCTTAGTACATATGGTGCTGCATAAAGCAAGAATGCTCGATACTCTGTTCCTTTGAAATATGACAACTGAGAGAGTGATCGCAGTTTCCGTTGAAATTCGCTTGGCTGGAGCAATGAAATTGACTTCAATCTTTCTGAAATTGTTTCTATATTATGGGAAGATAATAGTGATTCAGATGTACCGGCTATCCACATACGAAGGAATCTTTTCACGACCCCCAAACAAACTACATGAAGGTAATCAAAGGGAAATTGTTGTACCATATTTATTGGAAGCTCTTCTAAGATTGTAGAACTGTTATGGTTATTTTCATCCAACTTATTTCTAAACGAATGAAAAAGTCATCTTATATTTTACATGATCTCCTTCCTGAATGCAATGGTTACATCCAAAGTATGCGCGATGACCCTCTACTCCAAGAATGCTACTTCTTGCAGGTGTATCACATATGAAATTTCCAATTTTGATTGGAACTGTTGGTCTTGAAAACTGAATTGATCACAAATGGTTTTCAACTCATCCACAAATGGTCTGAGGAACTCGTTGAATAAATTCGGTTTGTTATAACCATGATAAATACCAACGACAAGGCAAAGTGGTCTGACTTGTTATTATAGTTTCTGCAAAGCTAAAGAAATTCCAACATGAACATATTTTCCTGGAGCGATATTCATTACGGTCATATTCCTGGAAGTATTGAGTACAGTACGACTATCAACTGGTAATCTAGGATAGCCTCGAAATTTAAAAAATTTTAAAATTTCATTAAGTGCTACCATTTTTATATTGTTTTTAAGCGCCCATGTTCTTATAGGAAGTGCAATAATTCTTAAGTACTTAATTGCCCAAATCGTTATCATTTTTTTCAGGTATATTAAATCGGAATTCATACTCTTCATCGGAATTCGTTTCTGTGTCACTATCCTGTTGCTGGTGATAATTATCGTCTAAAGATGATTTTGTTCCATGTTCAATTGGTGACGAATTTAAATTTAATGTTGCGATTTCACTGGATAACAACGTTTTATATTTATCTTCAGGAAGCACAATATGTAATTTACGATTATTTTTCTGCCTTATTCGTAGACGACGTTTAAAGGAGTTTTGTTTCAGCTCCAATGCAAATTTTTTAGGCATTTTGTTAACTGTGTATATCTCAAACAAGCTAATTATTTATGTTACAAACACATTAGAAGAATTGGCGAAATTTATTGAACAGGCCACACTTTAATTGTATAATGTTTATAAAAAGAACTATGTTTTATAATTAATCAATATTTTATATACATACATTATATACATACATATATACATAATTTATTGTCCAAACCACACTTATTTAATATTAATATTTACATTAAAAGAACGATGTGTTCACGAGCAAGTCACTGTTGAAATAATTGTATACTTGCTAATTTATTTTTTGTGTACAAAATAGTACGGTACTTTACGAAATTTTCTCGTCAACTAAACTAAAAACATGTGGTGCTGGTGTGTAACGGACGAAATTGTCCCTTAATTGGAAATTACAAAATAAATTATTGACAGAAGTAACTTTACTTTGGATCCAGTATCCGAAATAAGGTCAATTTTGGCTACGATTGTATTTTGTACATACCAATTCAAAGACTGTTACGACGGATATTAGGTAAATGATATCGCGCTTTTGTATGCCCAAGCCAATTTCGACTCTTCGCCATTTTCATTAGATAATTCGACTCTAATAGAGTCGAAAATGCTTCAAGAGACGAAAAGTGTTTTACGGGATATGCTCTATAATCTCTAGCCTTTGCAAATTAAAATGAAATGTTCTGCATTTTTTGGGGAACGTGTCAGCCTGACAGGGTATGGAATCTTATAACTTCGGTAGAAACTACAATACCTAAGAAGAGGAGTTTTTAGTTCACTTTTTCCGTTGCCGCTATTTGGTTACTTGGAGCCATGCGCTGAGGTTCCAGAAAAGTCAATTTAGTTAGAAATATTATTATTCAATGGTATTGTTGATGATTGACAGTAACCTTTACTATATTACAATCGTATAGAGGTTTCGCATATTATATTAAATTGTATGGCATTTGGCTCACCACCAAAATAATAACTAATTGATAATTGGCATTGTAAAAATTAGCATTTCTCTTATCTGGTAAACGCTCGTGGCATATTAATCGAGCGAATATGGAATCCGCGCATGAAAATTCCCTGGGCGTAAAATCAAACCAATTTTAACTAATTTATAGCGGCGCTTTGTGATATCTTTAAATTGTGTCACTTTTGTGTAAAAATAGCGACTGCATGCGGTTACACATATAAACATACATACACGAGCATGTAATTTATTTACAAATTTTATTCATAAAAAATAAATTTAAATTAGCTTGATATTTATTGAGGATTATAAAATGAGAAATGTAATTTTCTCGTGCCAAGACACAAAATAATGAATTCATAAATCTTAATTATTTACGTATAAACAAGTAAATCAGTTAGTTGGAAAAACAATTACGTTTTAAATATTGAATTGATAATTGATAATAATGTACTGGCGTTTAGAACTTATACGCCTTTATTACATCAAACCATACATCGGCGAAAACTAATTTGCAATTTAACTAAATTCATTTTAAATAATTACTCCAACTTCAAATTATAAAAACAAACAGCTTGACGTTTTAATACGATCTTATCAGTTCAATGAAACAAAGCTGGAATCCTGTATAATAAACGTATAAAATGGTCGACGTGGTATTGCAAATGGTTATCGATAGCGCACACTTTAACATTGAAAAGTTCATTCCAGTTATTTAAATGAACCAAATTAATATTCAAATCTCGTCTAAACCACATTTAATTTTACAAAGAAATCAAATTAAAGTGAAACATATCTTTTCTTATATAATCTGTAGAAGTTGCTTCCTATAATAGTGTGTATTTAAAGCGTGCACACGGGCTCCAAATAAATCAAGACTAACACGATAAGGTTAATTTGGTTACCATTGGTGTCCTTCGTATTTTTGACGTTAATAAACTTGCCATATTGAAAGATCTATCGTAGAAATATAGCACAGCTGCGTAAGTCACTTCATCCACCTTGGAACTATTAATCTTCTCTAGGATGGAGAGAGAGACATAGAAAGAGGTACATAATAGGCGTGTTTTATTATTCGAGCACTATACGGCGCCGAATGGGAAATTTCTACTGAAACTGCAGCTATTATTCACTGGTCTCGCTGTACTATAAAAATTAAAAATAAATTCATCCATAAAACAAACATTTAACGACCGTCAACCAATTGGCATTTATTTTAACGTTATAAACAAGAATTCATCTTGCTGCGTTTTAAATTTTTATTGTAAGATTAAACTTCTCATGGTTTCAGGGGTTTACAAAAAAAGGCCTTTTCAAATTTCCGTTTGAAATGGATAGCGCTCCTGATAGCGGCTCCCGATAAATAGGTAGATCAAAATATTTTTTTATCGATTTTTAACTAAAAAGTTGTATGAAAAATATTAATTTGGAGTTAAATAAATTAAGTACAATGCAAAAATAGCGCGCTAAATATAAGTTTAGACATAGAAAATTAGGTGCTCCAGATACATCGATCGGGCACTAATAAAAAATCACGGCTAATATTAGCAGCATTTGTTTTCGACGGTTGTCTTTCAACAGTTTCTGATTACAGGCGGCTGATGGATCTAATACCTTGGATGACCCAGAGAACATTTTGCTTTTGGTCACAATCCCATTTTTATTGGAGGTTCACCTTGAACTCAAAGATATCTGTGACATCGTTCCAAAGCAATCCTATAATGTCTTCATTGTATTTTATACCTGTTTCTTATCTGTTAAATACAACAAAGGCTTGATTCTCTCATATTTAAATCCACAGCTTCTATGAGTTGAGGGAAATTAGAGGTCAACCATTTGAACGTTATCTACGTAGAAGTCACCCATTATTATTTTGGTCGCAATTGAAAACTCCATACTTTCATTGGTTGAAATGTCATGTTGGGTAGATACAGTGCCAATGACATTCCGAAAGTTGTGGTTCTTATGTTGGTCAACAGGATGTTCGCAGTGTATGCCGCCTTATATATTCTCCACCTAGAGCCTAGAGCTGATATCAGATGCTCTTGTAATTTGAGACTCACAAATTGAATTTTATGGAAACTAATGTTTTTATCTGTCTCAGCTGTTGCGTCCACTACTACTCTTAATTTTGTTGAAGTACTAGTTTATTACTTGAAATTATATGTCCATGGCTGAAGCTGAAGTACCCCGCCTTACACTCCCAAACTCAGAAATTATTTGTTTTATTTTCTCAATGGATTCGACGACATCAGTGGATATTTTTGTGCATTATTAGGCAGTCCACATACCACACTACTTCGTAAATTTTTTATCTGGTTAGGGACGTCCTTCTTCAAGCCAACTAAGCCTTTTATCTCATAAGTCTCAATTTATTTTTACATATCATATGAACTATTGCTTTTGTGGACTAATTTTTACTAACTACTGTGAATGTACTACTTTGTCGCCGACACTACTGCTTATAAATTGCTGAGTTTTGCTGGACATTATTAAGGGTGGCCATCATGTCATGTAGAGCTTAGCATTATACGGAGTATCAATTTCAAAGGAGACACCGTCAATAATTTTCCAGTGGTGGCACACAAACTGGCGCATAAACCATACATTTAACGCCTGCAAAGCGATTTTTGGTAATTATTTTTAGACATTTCTTACAGTTTTTCTGTTTTTTCCAGTTTGACGATTGGGATTGGTGTATAATTGAAAAAAAATAATGTGTCCTTTTTGACGGGCTATACATTTTATAACTATCACTATCAAGTAGAGTTCACAGATAAAATTCGTTAAAAATACATTTTGACAAACTTGTAATGGGAAAACAAGATTGCAACTCCGTCGGGAGAGGATAATATGTTATTTGACATACTATTTTTGTACCAAAAGTCTCATCAGCTGATGAACATCTGTTAAAGTGAAAAACGTAAAGTACAATTAAAAAGTTTGGTCAAATTTGATATAAAATTTCAAATGTAATATGTGGGAATACTAAGGCCTCTTCCAAGCATTTGTCGGATATGAATTTATTTTTGTTGTTGTATTGAAAAAATGCAGGGTGAATATGTTGTAACCTCGAACACACCACACTTGATTTCTAAAGCGAGACTAGATTTCAGAAAACCAACATGGTCAACCCTTGATCTTTAAATTTATTTGATTCTATAATCTTTACCCTAAATTTATTTGAATTTATAAACAACGACAAAGAAATAATTTATTGACGGTTTTTATAAATGCTAAACTTTTCAACATAATTACAATTAATGAAATGTCTTAAGGATCTCCCAATTAATTGAATATGGGTTAGAATGAAGTTTGATTCCGAATAGTCGACCCGACTGGACTGTAGAGATCCCGAATTTTGGGGAAGTGAATTTTTTTTTATCAAAACTCGCCCTCTCCGGTAAAATTTAAAAAATGAACTGAACAAATTTTGTTTGAAGTTTAATTTATATTCTTTGGTTTTTCCTAAATGCTATGTACTTTAAAAAATATTTGCAATAGTTGGACCAAAGATCTCCAAATTTAATGAGAAAAGCTTATGAGTAAAGTTTCATCCCGATCAGCTAATCCGTCTGGGCTGTAGAGAAACTACAGACATTTAGATTAAACGGAACTACACACAGACACACAAACTGACTCAGACCGCCTTGAAGTAATCTCGTACTTTCATCCCACGATGTTTGAAAAAATACCACTAGCCGCACAAGTGTTAAAAAACTAATCGCAGAGCTTTTAAATTTTATATACATAATACACGTAAATATGAGTATTTCTCACCCCACGATTTTTTCATCCCATATAATTTTTGATTTTCTCGTCCCATACTTTTTGCTTTTTATTCAAAGTAATATTTTATTTTATATTTGAAATCTTTTGGATACGAAATAAATTGTATGTACTGTTAAAATCTAAAAAGGGTCGACGATTTCTCAACAAGATTGTGTGTTGTACCCCATTGGTTGTCTTGAGCCCAAGTACGATAAATTCCGTAGACCGTAGGAATCACCATAATTCAAATATGCGTGATACGACAAACGTATTTGTACCGTTGAAAAATAGAAAAATTGGTGTGGAAATTTGTTAATTTAAATAAGGGCTCTTAATCCTATGACCATCTACCCTGCGAGTTTTATGACGCGTTTATCATGGTAATTTCTGCTCTGTACATTTGAGTGATCGTTCTGCGATATTCTACGAATGTGAGCAATGAAAATTCTGTGGCAGCACTGACAAATCGGCGGACCCTTTAACGGAAGTACCCATCCATTTAAAGCCCTAACCTAAGCCTTAACCCTAATTTTAATGGCTCACATTCATAGAATATCGTAGAACGATCACTCAAATTTACAGAGCGTAAATTACCACGATAAACGGGTCGTCAAACTCGCACGGTAGATGATCAATTAACAAATTTGCAAACCTTTTAAATCCTGAGGCAGTACAATTTTTCTATTTTCCAGCGGTAAAAATACGTTTCCCATGTCACGAATATTTGAAATGTGGTGATTCCCATGCTGTATAAGATAGCAGCAATTTCCAGCACAAAAAATGTGTTTTTACTATTCACCGCTAGAGACATCACTATCACAAAAATAAAAATTTTTCTGCTGATATTTTTTGAAACCAGCAGAAATTTTTTGGCAAGTTAATAATTCTCAGCAGAAAGTTTTATGAAAAATCAAAGAATTTATGAAAAGAAGAGAAAATATATAAATGTAAACATTTTGAAACGAAAACTGTTAATTTTCTTAAAAAAAAAAAACAATTTGCGTATGACTAGTATAAGGACTCGCAAAATATACTAAACTACCATAACATCAAAATGCATAAACAGGGCAACAGGGCTTGTAGAAATCAAACGTTATTAAAGTTACATCTGGTGTTCCCCAAGGATCACACCTCGGGCCCTGGATTTTTATTGTTTTCATAGACCGAATAACCGAGATAATCAAAAACTCAGACGTGCTCATATTTGCAGATGATGTGAACATTTTTCGTACTATTAATGGATGGTTAGATACGGAGAAACTTCAAGAAGACTTAGATAGATTAAGTGAGTGGTGTGATCGGAACTCACTATACTTAAATATTAAGAAATGCAAAATCATGTCTTTCCATCGTAAAATAAATCCGGTTATTACTTCATACAAAGTCAACAACGAAGTACTGCAAAGAGTCAATGAGATTATAGACTTAGGTGTTACATTTGTCGAAAACGCCAGTTTCAATAGGCATATTGAAAACTGTATTGCGAAAGCGAATGCCATGTTCGGATTTGTTAAAAGATGGACAGGTGAATTTAAGGATATTCAAACCTTATGTTCACTCTATTTCGCTTATGTTCGATCTCAACTGGAATACGCTGTAACGGTCTGGAATCCATACTATGCTGTACACATAAAAAGAATTGAAAGCATTCAAAAGAAGTTCCTGATTTTTTTGTTAAAGAAAAGTGACTGGGATTACGACCACAACTTACCATTCCATGAAAATGTGGCTCGCTTACCTCCATACACAACAAGATGCACAGATTACAAAATATGCACGCTTGAAAATAGACGACTTCTCTTGGGAGCAGCTTTTATTGGTAACGTTTTGCTTGGTCACGTAGATTCAGCTTACATTTTGGAAAACATATCAATTCACGTGCCATGCAGAACATTTCGAAACCATACATTTTTAGCACTTGAACACCATTCCACCAACTATGGAGAAAACAACCCAATTAATAGGATGTCTAAATCTTTCAACTAAATCGACGACCTATTTGACTTCAATTTATCAAAGGACAACTTTAAAAATATCCTTAAAGACTTTTTTCTAAATTTTTAATTGTTTAAACCAAAATTTGGTTTATATTTTTTTTTTTTTTTTTTATTCTGTTTTAAAGTTTTTTGTTGTTTTAATATAATTTTAACTATAACTGTAAATAATCTGAAATCATACATGTATATTACAAAATAGATTTCTTTAAATAAATAAATAAATAAATAAACACAAAAAAAATCGCCTACGTTATTAGCACTCCATACATTTCTGAAGTCAGTTTAATGTGAAATGTTTTCAGTTTTTTAACAAAAGTGTTAGGCAAACTCCCCTGTAGCTACCCTGGGTGTATGTTATTATTGCAGCTGAGATCATAATTGATGAGCAACATAAGATTCATAACTGGCGTTAGTAGCATTTCAGTAGCATTGAGAAAATTTCAAAAATTTTCTGCTGGTTTCAAAAAGTATCAGTAGAAAAAATTTCATTTTTGTGCTAGTGATACCTCTAGCGGTGAATAGAAAAACCACATTTTGCTGCATTATGCTGCAAATTTCTGCTATCTTATACAGCATGTGATTCTCGCGATCTACGGAATTTATCATTTGGGCTATAGACAACCACAACGGTAGGTACAACACAAAATCTTGTTGAGAGATCGGTCTATTTTTGTAGAGTTTAATATTAGAACTAAGGGCCAACTATAGATGGAATAAAAAAAAAACAGGAATAACGTAAGAAACGAAGACAATTTTTCTATAGATTACTTCCCAAAGTTTTGAGTGAAACTACAATAGCTTTGAGTATAAACGTATTGTATATCAACAAATATATGTGTTTAAAATTATAAAAATTATTTATATGCGGTTTAAATTACCGCAATTCGATAAATTATTTTTGTAGGTTAGGTTTAGAAGAAATACAATTCTACAGTGTAGTGAAAATTATTTTTGGTTTTATATTCATATTAGTATGTGTGTACATGAATATTTTATAAACAGAAAAGATAAAATAAACGAATAATTCCAAATTCATGTGCAACGCACAAAAATTTGTTTGAGTTTTGTTGTTGTAACTGTTAAGTTTTTTATTCCTGTGATGCGATTCTGGTGTCATTAGGAAATAGGATTTTTATTCCTATTTAAAGGAAAAAATTTGATAGCAGTTTTTTTCCTAAAAAATCTTTCCTATATGGATTATTTTCGTAGACATAGGAATACATTTTTCCCAAATTCTTGATTAAGTTTAGTATTGACAACCATGACTCTGTGAGCGGTTAAGAAATTTCAAATTTACATTAATTGTATGTCTCCGCCGTATTCTTGGATGTTGCCCAAGCATTCGATAAAGTTTGGCACGAGGGTCTGCTTCATAAAATAAATCTTAAATTGCCAGAAATTTACCAACTTATGAAGTCGTATTTGTCAAATCGCAAATTCTGACGTCTACTTTCGCAGATGATACGGCAATCGTATGTAGCCATAAAAATCCAAAAACGGCGTCCGAAATTATGCAACAACATATTTATGATATCGAAATATGGCTAAAGAAATGGAAGGTCAATGAAGAGAAATCGACCCACGTAACATTCACTTTAAATAAGCTTACTTGTCCGCCTGTCACAATGAACGGAATACCAATCCCTCAATCAAATGGAGAAAAATATCTAGGCGTCCATCTAGATCGACGGTTAACTTGGCGAAAACATATTGAAATGAAACGAGACCATATCAAATTAAAAATTGATAAAACGCATTGGTTGATGGGGAAATATTCAACTATTGACCTAGAATACAAACTTCTTCTGTATAATACAATGGTTAAACCAATTTGGTCGTATGGTTGTCAATTATGGCAATCAACCTAAAATTCGAATATCGACATTGTCCAACGAACACAGCCAAAAATTCTGAGAATGATTACAGGAGCACCCTGGTTCGTAAAACACAAAAATATACATAAGGACCTTAGCATCCTAGCTGTCAAAGATGAATTGAAAAATATGCGGATCAGCTATGCAGGGAAACTGATATCTCATCCGAAATTGTTGGCGCGAAACCTACAAGATATACCTACGTCTTCGCGATTAAAGAAGAAAACGATGGCTGTAATAGCATAAATTAATAAATTATTAAGTTTACTTATTGAACAAAAGTAGATTCTGCTTCCGTAGATTTACATAATTACCTTAGTTTTTAAGATTTGAAAACTCATTGTTATTTTCATGTTTGAAAGATTCAATAAATAAAGATAATTGTTAAAAAAAAAATTAATTGTATTTAATTATTTTTTTTTGTCTAATTAAAAATTAAAAGAATATTGTATTTGTTGTAAAAGAATATATTTCCGTATCCAAAGTAAAATAAATAGGAAAGAAAAATCCTATAAGACACACCATAATAGCTTATAGAAAAAAAAATTCAAAACTGCTACAAAAATTTAAAAATGTTTCCTATTTCCTATTCCTATATGAAAACCAGAATCGACCCACTGTGACAGCAAAATTAAAACGCAATTTCTATTATTCTTTTTGTTTTTGTTATGCTGAGTATGGTCGAATACATATAAATCCTATATCTCTCGCTCTCGTACGTTATTTTTTTATTCTATCTATAGTTACCACTTTAGTATTTTTTTCAAAAGGACTTCACAGGGATTTTTTGAAAACTACATTTTTACTTGGACGTTATGGTATAGCGAATGATAAATTTGATAAACGACCCTGAAGAGAGTATCAAGCAATTTGCTGTTAAGTAGAGGGTGTAACTAATTTCGGTTGATTACGGTTTTGTAGATTTTTTCAAACAGACGGAGCTTTTAAATACTAACTAAACGACCCAAGCGTATTTAGATTGGAACACCGAACGCAAATTTAGTAGCATTCGATCTTGTTCTAAATTAAGCATGTTAGGTATGCTTTAAGACTTGGACTATTTTTCAAATCGAGATGAAGTAGCCCTCACAATATACAAACGATACATTTTTTCTATTACCTAGATTGTAAATTCGCGATATGCGCACAAATTTCTTTTGAGATTTTGGGAAGAACAAGGTTATTTAGAAGTCTTTCCCGTAAATAGAATTTGAATTATCTATAAATGTAAAACAACAACAACAGTAATTTCAAATAAGATCAATTGCAGAGGAAAATATTTAAGTTGGATTTGATTGTAGAGCACAAAATAAAATACGAAAAATATTTTTCTGCACCACGGAAAACCAGGTGAAAAATATAAATGTAATTTTCTAATTGACTCGAAAACGAAGAAAACACAAAATATAAAAAGCTTTTAAGTAAATATCAAAATTTTTGTTTGTTGTAATTCTGACATTTGATGGTTTGTTATTGATCCATACTCGAAGAAGGAGGGTTGAAAAAGTTTTTAGAGGAAAATTTTACCAACACCTTCGTGATATAATGCGCAATATAATATAAACTACATATATATATAAACTTGTATCGGAAATAATCTTATTATTATGTCCATAAATCATCAAGGTTAGAAGATAAATAACTTCAAATTATTGAGTGAGATTAACGTTTGTTTATAAACCAAACCAACTTACAATTTACAATCAAGGTGAATATAATTGCTTTGTGCGAGGATGCGGGCGAATTCATCGAAAATTTTAAGCTGATTGTTATGCCCCAAGGCACACAATCTTTTTGTTTTCGATAAACAAAATCGCATGTTTTATGCTTTTTGGCTGAATTAAAAAAATCGTCTTCAATTTTTCCGGCGTACGGGTCAATAATTTAGAATTCACCATATTTAATGTCGAGTACTGGGTTATGATCTGTCCCAACCGTACGCAGTTGGATTATGAACTGAGATTTTAGGAGCATTTCACTGCACTTATGGTTTTTATGCTCTAACCGTTGCAAAAGTAAAAGTATTCACAACAGATTGGGCTGACAAATGTGGTCTGCGGTCACAAACCTTATCCTAATATAAAATTTAATAGTCTGCATATGATGTTAATTGAAGGTTCACGCTAATTAGCATACGCAAGTACATAATATAAACAATTCTTATTCTTATATGAGAATGACTGTTCTTAAATCTTTAACGTCTTTCGTTTTAGATTATGCCTGGCTACAACAACTCCACTCAACTTGAGAAAAGAAACTTTTATAAAACAAGTCTTAAAGCTGATATCTTAAAGACTGATCAAAAATATATATATTCCAATAAGTGAAGAATATAAACATAAAATTTGAATATAATACGACGTAAGACATAAAATAACCGTAAATTTTATACAGGTATCAAAATAAAATATCAAATAAATTCGAAGATACACCTTAATTTTTTGTTTGTTTGTTGTACGACGAATCAGCGCATATCTTCTGGTTTCTTTGTTGAAAGATTTGTTGTGATGAACTTTCGAAGAAATTTCATTGTATTTAAACATCAAATTTAAAATACAATGACCGCGCGCAGCGGGCACCCTAGAATGCGACTCTAAACTTTTTTGATAGCGGGACTAGCTTTGGTAAACATCTAGTTTATTTCAGTGCATTCTAAAAACTAATAATGGTTCGGAGGAGCTAATAGACGGTAAATCGTTAAACCAAATAACTAGACTCGTTTTAATATTATGTTTTTGGCGCTTAAACAAACTTTCGAAATATGGAATGATCTATAAAAAAATCTTGACTTATCAATACATATATCAATCGTCGCCTCCAAGTGTGGAGATCTCATTGCTATAAATGTTGTGACGAATAACTTGACATAAAATTATCGGGATATAAATTTATAGGTTACATATTGTGTTCCAGATCCTCATCAATAAAATAAAAAATACTTAGTTAATTTTATTTTAGGTTTTCTAGGCTCCTACCTATATCTTTAGGCTTTCTTTTTTATATTTTTGACACAAAGAAAAAAGTTTACATACAAAAACCGAAAATTGTTGCTTCAACTATTTAAGTAGATCCCATTCCTTATACCACTGGCCCGATCCAAGGAAAGATGTTACATTTGCGAAAGAAGTCAAATTTCCTTGTTGCAAAGAGTCATCAACCGCTGTATACGCATCTTGTATACATTCAGGTCATAATTCGGCCATACTGCCTACCGCGACAGTGAGAGTATAAGATAGGAGTGGTCAGCTACAATTGTGTGAGTGTCCAGAAAATTGCAAACCAAAATCTTGTAATTACTTGAGGGTTAGTGGAGGTATCGTTATCACCCCCCTTTCCATCTTGTTTTACATGTGAAGCCTCTGCTTATGTACCCTTCATCACAAAGGTTCATGCAATCGAAATGATAAACTACCAGTCTATTTCAAAATTGACTTTAGCGGTTATCAATCGTAAATTTTCATCAAAGGTTGACTAATTGATTGGAGCTGATAAATTCTATACCACAGGACCAAATTTGTGAAAAATTATTTGAAAAAAAACCATCAAATTATCAGATAATCACTTTATAGTAAAGTTGGAAAGAAATCCATTAAGATAATCACTAGATAATTTGATTAAGCGATTACATGCAATGGAAGTTTTCAAAAAATCAAAAACTTACGTTGAATGCGAAACCTCATCGGAGATATTTTATCACGTTTCCGACTTCATAAAATGTGTTAAAGCAGATGCCGAAAAGATGTACCGCTAGATATGGATACATCCTGATGATGAACGTCGATGTCAAGGAATAGTCTGGCGAAAGACACCTTTACGAGCAAAAGAGCGACATTGTTCGAAGCTAGTCGAATTTTTGATCCATTAGGCCTGTTTGCTCCACATTCACCATTAAAATAAAGAGCTTTTTTCAATTACCATGGCTTTTAGATTTGGGATGGGACCATGAGCTACCAAAACACATTCAAGAAAATGAATACAAATTTGTGAAGGATAGCAGATGTAACTACCCTACAAATAACTCGTTGGCTATTTATGACCGATGAACCATCTGAATTGCATGAATGTTGCGATTTCAGTGAAATAGCTCTCGCAACCGCAATTTACTTACGCACAACTCAAGCTTATAGCCGCGAAGACAAAGATTGCTTCCATAAATGTTTCACAGCGACTGATTCTAGCTTTGTACTGGATTGGATATCCAAGCTACCGCGGAAATAAAATTCATACGTTGCAAAACCCAACCCGATGGATTATGCGACAAGAAGATGTAATGAACTGAAAAGCCATTCGCTATGGTGTGGAGTGGACCAGAATTTTTGAAAACTGATGCAGATCAATGGCCAGATCTAATGTAGAAAATTAAATTATCTGAGGACTATAAACGTCGAGATAACCTAGGTTATATTCACGATACCTATTAAGGAAAATCAATTTATTTCACCGTCGAAATACTATAAAATCAGCAATTCGAAATTGTGTTTGTTACATTAATAAACGACCGCTCGCAAAAACAACTAATGGGATGCCTTCCGAAGGAGCGAGTGGAGCTACAACGATTTATTAAAAATAATATTCAACTAATATCTAATTCTATTTTTAATAAAAATTAAATTGTTTGGCACGTTATTCCACCACAAGCACCTCACTTCGGAGGGACTTGGTAAGTTGGTGTAAAGTCGGCAAAACTTGTTGGCAGATGATAATTGTAACCTTACGAGCATTCCAGTTTTGAAGCGTTTTCATTTGGAATATCTGACATCACTGCAACCTCGTTTTAAATGGAACTGACCAATACAAAATTTGCAGATTAGTGATTTAGTTGTTAAAGAGGAAAACCCATTAATCAACCAATGGAAAATGATCATGGTTGTACAAGTGCTGATGAGTTCGTGTTGCGGAAATACTCACAAGTAGCCAGAAAAAAATTCGCAGACCAATTACCAAGCTATGTCGTCTGCCCTAGCTTATGTTGAAATCTGACGATATTCAAGGCTGCAGTGATGTACTACTAAATTTTCAAAAAATTATAGTGAAAATTCTAATTCATAAACTTTCCATGTAGTCTCACTATAACCCATAAGCTATTACAAAAATAACCGAAAAAATTGGGAGTGGTTGTTTTTGAGATATTGGCCAGAAACTGAAAATCACTTATATGACCCCAGAAAATCAAAAAATTACAATGAAAGTTAAAACCCATAAATTTTCCCCAAATTGTCCATGTGAGACTACATGGAAAATATGGGAAAATTTATGGGTTAGAATTTTTCCTAATATATCTAAAGCTCTTTTCAATTTCTGGCCAATATCTCGGTATGCCCTTAGTGGAAAAACAGCCGAAAGTATTACTTATAATTAATACTTTGAGATATTGGCCAAAAAAACTCATTTTAATCGTGTAGAAACCAATTTTCATAAGGATTGGTTATGGAATGGCCAATTTTAGTCCACCATTAACAGATCCTAGAATTTTGTCCAAAACTCAATACTACTATTATCCAAATTTCATCGTATTCGCTGAGAAACGGCGGAAAGACGGAATATTGCAAAATTTTAAAATTGCATAAAATGAGTTTCTTTATTTCGGAGATGAATCAATTTGCAATTTTAAGGATCACATTTAATATTTTATTCCGCTCGGTTGTTTTATTTTGTGAAAAAGAGATACAAAATGAATAAAAAATTTCCGCTGGTAATTATGGTTACGAATTCGTGGGTGATTTACAATTTTAAAAAACGTCACTATTTTCATTTAAAACCACTTATTATTTTCTTATTATAAGACCGACTCATTGTGTTTGCTGCACTCGTATTTATACATCGATCGAATATTCTAGATTCACATAGATTTATTCTAGATCCTGTTCCAGACTATATTATAATATGTTACACAACAACAGATGTCACAAATCTCATAAAAAATGTTAGTAAAGTTCTAAACATTGAATGCAAAGCAGTTATTGTTGTAAAATGGGCATATCCAGTGGGTTGAGACTACAAAATGTATCCGTCACACATCTCACCCGCTGATTACAAAATATCTCAACAAAAACAAAATCGAGATTATTTCAATTTTTTGTGAGACTAAACATTTTTGCCTACATTTGATGAGATAAACTACTTTTAGGTTTGAATCTCTGATTCGAAAGTTATGGCTGTTATAATATGGGTTACCATAAGATTTCTGATAATTTTACTTGCAATAGCGATCGAGGTAATTATAAATCTTAAAATTTTTCTAAACTATGATAAATTTTATAAATTACAATCGATTATGGGTTTAACCCCACTTTCTTTATATTTTATGCATCTAGATATTATGTGTATCTGGACGGAGATAGAAATATCACGGAGGAAGTATCAACGATCATGGGAAGCAGAATTAACAGTAGTCACCGCGGCCCCCTAATAACTAAATATGAAATCTAAAATTTGAACAACTGGCACTACGACGTCTAGAACCGTGTTATTGGATTCTTTCAGATCGACATCTACGACACAAATTTTCATTGGACAATTTATTATAATAAATTATATAAATTCTCAAATTTAAATGAAATTGTGTCACTTGCACAACATAAATTTTTACTTGGTTATGCCAAATTTTCAAATAATGTTTATCATCCAAGTTATAAACCAAGAGTGGTTAAGGCATAGACCACAAGTCTTACCAACTCAAAGGTCGCTAGTCCGAATCTTATCAGAGCCGATAATTTTATTGAGGCGATTATTATTCTCAACATCATCGATGTTGTCAGATCAAGTATTGCTCCCAATACTGACGGAGATTTGGATTTACGAATGACATTTGAAGTGGAGGGTAATATGCAGATAACAGGGGAAATGATAGCATGGAATATTCGCGAACACAAAATACATGAAAGTGATTTACAATTACAAGGCAAATACATCGCCGGATACAATAAAATGAATAATCTTGAACAGCGATAGACAAGTAAGTAAGCGCGAGCAATTTGGGACGCAGGCACAGTTGTAATAATTAAACCAGCGAACACTGCAAGTCAAAAAGTAAAAAGTGAAAAGTAGTGAACAGCAGTAAAAAGCAAACTAGTGAGCAGAGTGAACGAGTGAAAGTGATGATATGATATGAGATGATATGCTGAGATATCAAAAGTACTGAATTTTTAAGGAACAGAGTACTAAATCTAATTTGAAAGTGCTTTCCGCACATTTAACTAGTTCACCAATAATTGGCTAACTATAAACAAACAAATTTCAAGACAAATTCAATACAGTCTGTTTTGAAGCACATCAAAATAGCGTTTTGCAGGAGCTGAAAGAAAAAATTCGACCGACCAAATGGCACAGTGGTTAAAGCTTTGGCGTTTGGATCGGAAGGTACCGGATACGAATCCCAATACGGGCAGGATGCAAAACAGAATTTTAAGGAAGGGAACAACTAAAACCTGTAAACTGTGAGTTTTGACTCACAAACCAAGCTATATTTCATACCAGTATAGGCTGACATGGAGCTAAGCAATGTGCGGATGGTGATAGAATCTTACCTAAGCCGTACGCCTTCGATTTGGCAGGCGACTGCGTAAGGTAAGACGGGAAAATCGTACTGCGCAAGAGTTCGGAGTGCTTCGGCCCCAGAACAGATGGCAAACATTAAATAATAATAATAAAAAAAAGAATAAAAAAAAATTACAATCTCTCGTGTGGGTGATTTGATTTTTTTGGAAGAAGATTATTTATTTATTACGAGTAACCTATTTTGAAAAGTGGTAATTAACCAGCATGTACTTGATATTAATGGCTGAGTGCCCCTCGTGGTCTTAATTAGTTCCAATAAGAGCATTAAAACTGCGACAATCCTATCGCTATATTTTATTTGAGTAAATGAACTGCATATGTTTATTAGATAGTAAATAAAATTAAGCAGGTTACTTCACGTTACGGATCTCAACCAATTAATATTTATAAGCCTGGAACTGAGTTAAGTTAAGTTCCACGTAACTATTGGATTACTTTGAACTCATTAAACTGCAATTTTTATAATTTTTGCGTAGGTGCTTTTGAAATAGGAATAAAAAATATTTCGAATTTCGTGTTTGCTTATACGTACATCGTAAAGTGCATCAAAATTTTGCCGAAAAAATCACCGTACCTCGAAATGAAACCAATCCGTTCTAAAAATAATCTTTCAGTCAAAGATGTAAAAGAGGAACAAAAAATATTAAGATGATGTTTGTTTACCAAATATAACGATTTGGCAATATTCGCCGTCAAGTTTTTTTTAAATTTGACGCAGGTTAATATAAAATTCCCATTAAGGCAACTTTATGTTAACCTGCGTCAAATTTTTCCGGGCAAATTCGACTAAGAGTTTTGAAAGAGAGTAAAACTGCCAACCAAAATACTCCACCTTGAAGTTGTTATATAGGCTTTCATCCCACGATTTAAAAAATACCATTAGCAGCGTAAGTAGTACCACAATTTTCCCAGAAGTGTTAAAGAACTTCCCAGAGAAATGAACTCCTTAGGAAGAAACATATTGTACTGTTAAAATCTAAAGAGAGTCGACTGATTCTTCAGCTGGATTGTGTACTGAACCTTTATGGCTATCTCCAGCCCAAGTGATAATTTCCGTTGGTCGTGAAAGTAACCATAATTCAAATATACGTGACAATGAAAACGTATTTGTTCCCTCGAAAAATAGCAAAATTCTACTGCCTATGAGTTTAAACGGTCTGCCAATTTTTCGTAGCACTTGTAGAAATGTTCGAATATCCCTTTTTAAACGCTACAGAACGAAATGTTATAATGATAAAATGTTAAGTTTTTGAGTTCAAATCGTCATGAACAGACTCGGCACATATGCCGGCACAAATTAGCCAACAGAGTACATAAACTATTCGTAATGATAAATTTTCGTTTCTGAATTAAATAGCGAAGACTCCCCTGTTAAGTGGATCCACATACTCTCTCGTTCGATTGCTACAAGAGTCTAGAACTTACCTAAATTAACTAATTTACGGACCTTTTAAGCCTTATGGCTGAAGAGTTTCTCTATTTTACAACGGAACCGATACTCTTCCAGTGTCGCTATATCAAATTTACATAGCGTGAATTTCCATGATAAGCGGGTTCTCTTACTCGAACCGAAGATGGTCATTGGAGTCTAAGTTATCTAAATTAACAAATTTACTGACGTTTTAAATCCTGGCGGTAGATTTTTCATATTTTTCATATATTTTTCAACGGTACATATACATTTTCCGTCTTAAGTTTATTTGAATTGTGATGATTCACACGATCTACGGAATTTATTACTTGGGCTCGTGTCAGCCAGAAAGGTACAGTACACAATTTTACTTGCCAAAATATTACTTTAAATAAAAATAAAAAGTATGGGATGAGAAAATCAAAAATATATGAGATGAAAAAAAGTGGGGTGAAAGTTTTGATAACTTCAAGATGGATCAAAATACCATCTACTCCTTCACACGTTGCGTCGCTTTAAATTTTGACGTAGAGATACAAACTTATGCTTATTTTATTTATTAATGACCAATAAGGAAAACTTTACTTATTATTTTTTTTATATTTACTATTTTTTTACAAAAAATCAACTTTCGTTTTGTGTGTTCGTCTTAGAGAAATAAAAAACATGACGATAATCAGCTTACTTCATTTCTAGGCGGGTCTAATTTTTCCCGACAAAGCACACACTGAGGGCATTGGAAGAGAGAAAAACTAACCAACCAAAATATTTTATTAGGAAACAAACATTTGCTTTATATTTCCTTTGTTCCCCTTTGAATTAAAATATGTTTCGTTCGACAAATTTTGTCGCAGAGATGCCAATTCACAAAACAAGAATTATATGTAAATCCTTTTTGATTGTTAGGACAATTTTCAGCCAATTTCACTTCAAATAGCGATATACTTTTCCGGGGAATTCTGACGCACGTAATATAAATTCGACTTTAACGATAACTGAAAAAGTAGAAAATTTCGATATTTCCATGTAATTTCGCCACGCTAGAATGTAAGCTCTAGGTCGCAACAAGTATAACCTTAATCACTAAATTCGGTAATCGTACAGACCAAGGTATCGCGGCTTCGGGATCAATTCAACAGACTCAAATGTGAATTTGAATAATTAGCATTTCATAAGATAAGCATTTTTATTGGCCAATTTTGGCAAATGTCACCCCCACCTTTAAGCGAAATGGGTTAAACTAGCACCCACATCCATATATTAAGCTCAAGTTAGAACAGGGTGGCGAATCTAACGTTTGCAATTTAATTGGGTTTCAATTCCCGGTAACGCTCCCCATTGACTGTAAGGGCGGTGCCTTACCAAATCCACACCAAACAGTCACTCGCTGCGGATGTATCGGCTTCTCTATGGTTATACGTGTGGATTTTCTGTGCCCCAAATGCGTCATTTTGTTCCAAGCGTTCCACAGCCCAATCAGCGAACCAAAAACGTTGCGGATGGTTATTTTGCTTCAGCTTCTGCACCAATTAAACTTTTTAGGCCTTTAAAACAAGATTTTTATTCAAAATTGTCATCATAGAACTGCGTCAAACGTTCAATTCTTGAGCACGATGGCGATTTGATGTTCATGAATGCTCAGATACATTATAGGCAACAGCTGCAATGTTCTCGGTTGTACGTGTTTTAAATGCACCTGCACTTGTTGGTTTATCCAATAACAATCCAGTTTCACGAACTCGCTTCACAAATTGATCCAAATTGCTTTCTAGCCATGTAAGTGGAAGACTCATCACTTTGAAAGTAACTTTTCAATGATTTCCCATTTTTTTTCAAGTAAATTTCAAACATCAAACTAATTTGAGGGGCGGTGATGATGGACCACCCCATTCATTTTGTTAATCTTTTCTTCTACAAAAGCTGTGTGGCTTTCAAAAGTTTACAACAACAATTGCATTGTATTAAAGCCGATTGTCTTTAATGTTAAGAAAAAAAAATTTAGGACTAGGGGAAATAAAATCATTTTATGGTTATGGTGTTTACCGCAAGGCCTTATTTTTTCTATTTTTTTTCGAAAAATTTATCTTGTAGTAAAATTTGGCATTTGTTCTATTTCATAAAATAAAAAAAAAAGCTAAAGTAAATATTAATTAAAAGAACCAACACAGAAAAATTAAAACGCATTAAAAAATTAAAGCCAAAAGTTGTTGCTTTCACATTTCTTAGCTAAGCTAAGCGGATTTGCGAAAGCAATACTACTAAAACTTGTCCCATAAGCGGATTACGAGTGATAATTTGTGAATTTTCTCAGAAATACTGAAAATGGCACAAAAGTATCTAAGTACTTTTTATACAGCCAGAGTATCGAAAAAAGGTGTGAGTCACGTCAGAAATCCCATTTTGGAAATCCTACCGTTTTCTTATTTGGTCGGGTAGTATTTGATTGTGCAATTTTGTGCGTCTAACGGTAACATTTGTGCATAATGTACTTTGGGAGATAATGTGGGATTTCTGATGTGATTATCACACCAGAAATCCCATAGATCCGTTTAATGATTAAAGCATATGTTTTGCTTACAAAACAATTTAGTTCTCTTCCAGAATTGGTCAGGATTTTTCCTATAAGAACGGCTATATCTGCCTATTTACATGGGATATGTGTAACACCTATTCAAGTAGATCAACTATGGAAAAATATCGTATATTTCTAGTCACAATGTTTAGATTAGATGTATATAACCTGATGAGACCAAAATTCAATAGTGGCATACTCCCCATCAGCCAGAATTGCACTTACAAGTCCCTTCCTTCAACCCTAATTTGACAGGATCAATTTCCGAAAATTTTTATATGGGTGATATCTGGAAATTCCACCATTTTTTAAGGAGTTTATTTGCTTTTACATTACTGACAGATAAATCAATTTTTTGGTTATTTAGCTATCCCCAGGAAGCACCGCGTGGAGGCGACCAAGTTACTTCACATTTTTTCGTAGTTCTTTTTTTTTTTTATTTTATGTTTTTTTTCTAGTATCTTTTTTAGTTTTAGTATATTCAATGTTTAATTTAGTTATTGTTTCTAGTTTAGTTATTAGTTGCTTTAAACCGTGCACTTGTTTCTGCGAGGACTGATGATAACGTTCGTCTGTCCTGTATATGTAGGTCACAAAATGCGGAGACTCCAGTACACGGGCTACAACAGATAAAATTTTAAATTGTTTGCCACTGATTTGGAGTGTTTTGGAAATATCGTTGAGATCGTCTATTCTTAAATTTTTTTGAGATTCAACATCAAATACTAATAACCGATTAAATGTTACATCATTTACATGCTCGTTACCACAGGTGCACAATTTTACTTCATTAAAATGTATAGCCGTTTGTAAACTTTTTAGGTCATTTTCAATAACATCCATTAAAAGTGGGATAATTTTAAGCGTACAAATTTTCTGCTTCATTATGCAGTTATTACATGTCTGTCTGATATACCCGCTGGTTTATGTGGTTAAAAAATATTTTACCAATATCTCCTAACAATTTTTCACGCATTAATTTCACATCTTGTTCTTACAAAATTTATTTAAAAATTTAAATAAATCCGATTGTAACAGAATATTTTCATTGAATATTTGCTTAATAATGGGGTAATCAAGAGCGGTTGCCTCAATTGAATGGGAGATGCTATTGAATGCTCACATGTTATACATATAAATAAAAGATGGGTTTCGACGGTTACAAAATGTATTTGGTAGTATTTCGTTACCATTATATTTTATTTGCAATGGCCGAATATTATTATTTAAAATAGAGCTTTTGCCTCTGCGATACGCTGTTTTGCTGATTTCATTTTTGGTGATTTTAGCTATGTTTGATGGATTTTTAGCTATGTTTGATGGTATTACCTGAGCCTTCGAGTATGGCAAAACATTTTTCACTTTTAAAAGATGCTTGCAATTTTTGGGAATTTGATTCTAAAATGCAAGCCTCAAGTTGGTTGAGATGAAAATTCATAAAACTGTCAACCCTCATCGGCTTTATAGTGTTCTCCGTTACTATGTTTTTCAAAACATTAAATCCGCTTTCCACATCAGAAGAGGTAGCACACACATAAGGGGAATGAAAAATTGGTACCATTACTCCACTCCAAAGTGGCAAAGTGTTAAGCACTTTTATTATTTCATTTTGTATTAATGGTTCGTAATATAAATTGTCTCTACCGCTATAAGTTAAATCTAAAGATTTTTCTAAATTATTGAGATACGGAAACAGCCCAATTTGATCGAAGCTGTCCTCTAAATTACATTCGGCGGAATTTTCATTTAATTTTTCTAAATTTTTCTCTTGAGTATCCTTGTTGAATGTTTTTATCATTTCTAACAGCATCGTGCGAGCTGATTCACATGATGGACTCAACAGAACTGTAAACATTAGTTTTATAATAGTTTTTATTTTATTATAATTGCTGGTTTGAATTATTAATCCAAATATTTTCAAATAAAATTGACGAACTCTAATGTTTAGTTTAGTAAGACATGACATTCTCTGCAAGATTTTAATAAAGTGTGACCTGTCCAGACGTATGAAGACTTCGGGGATTTCTCCAGATATTTGATCTAAAACATAAAAACATTGTTTTAAATATTCTTTCAAACTATTGAACGATGTAAATGACAGTACTAGTGCAAGAAGTAAGGCGGGAGAATCATCTGCACATATTTCATTTGGCGTTCCCGCGATTCGATTACGCCAAATTTTGAGCTAATAGGAAATAAATAAAGCAGTATGTTTTAGTGACAACATTTGACATATTGGAACGCTAACTCTAGTGCCAGCTGATTTCGAGAAAATTGCAATAAAAAAATTATGTTTTGCTTTTGCAGAATCTATTTTATTAAGAGGGGGTCAATTAGAGACCCAGTTGTGTCAATGCTGATAGAAGAATACCTTCTCAATTCAGATTTAAATATATTTATTTGCAGCTCAGTAACATAAAAAAAATAAAATGGATCTAAACCAATATCGTGTATAGCGTTTTTGCAGTTTATTGTCTCCTTTAATAAAATAAGAGCACACAATGGATCACTATGCAACAAGTCCATCTTTTTATTTAAATGTTTTATTTGACTAAAAGTATGGAGTTTAGGAGTATTTGCTGGTTCTAGGTCCACATCTTTCATATTAGCTCTAATCAGGTTTTGTCTCAAATTATACGGCTTGTAAGTGCGATTCTGGCTGATGGGGAGTATGCCACTATTGAATTTTGGTCTTATCAGGTTATATACATCTAATCTAAATATTGTGACTAGAAATATACAATATTTTTCCATAGTTGATCTACTTGAATAGGCGTTGTACATATCCCATGTAAATAGGCAGATATGGCCGTTCTAGGAAAAATCCTGACCAATTCTGGAGAAGAACTAAATTGTTTTTGACATGCACAGTTTAGCAAAATTAAACTAAAGCAAAACATATGCTTTAATCATTAACCGGATCTATGGTTTCTCGTGTGATAATCACATCAGAAATCCCACATTTTCTCCCAAAGTACATTATGCACAAATTTTACCGTTAGACGCACAAAATTGCACAATCAAATACTACTCGACAAAATAAGAAAACGGTAGGATTTCCAAAATGGGATTTCTGGCCGTGACTCACACGAAACAAGTATTATAGTATCGGAACTATCATCCCTGGTATAAATCCGTATCAAACGTCCGAAATTCGTAACAATATAAATTTCATCCAGCTGGTGGAGATCTACAAATGAGATTATTCTACATTTTTGACAAATTATATCTCATTTTTTTAATGAGATCTTAGCTCGCATGGATATGCCCATTGTCTCGAAGTACTGAATTATTTACCCAACAACCCAGTCCCCCCTTCCTTACTGTGATTTTTTCGTCGTGATTCTTTCCTCGATTCCTTACCCTTCACCAATAAACTGTTTTTACTTTGCAGGTGTAGAAGAAGGAAACGAGGATAGAATCACGGCGAAAAAATCAAAATGTTGAACAGTGGAATAGGTAAGATCGAAACATAATAAATAACAAAAGCAAGTCTCTTTTGTGAAAGTGCTGCCACTTGTGGCAAATAGCGTAATATCTTATTTTCCGCTGGCTAATTTCCGATATCTTATGCCGTAGACAGACACAAAATTTATCGCGATTTTCAGTTATCTAGATTGAAAATTAAATTTTTGAAATCGTAATAAACAAATTGGGATGACAGACAGAAACCCGATTTTTGCGAGTGTGCCTAATTTATCGGAATAGATTGCATTTATCTAGTTATGAAAACTTAATAATTCTGTTTTGAAAAAATCGTGTACAGACAGACAGGCAGAAATAACTTAATAATCTAAATAACGAGGTTATCTAGTTTGTGTCTGTCTACGGTATTATACAGCATTACTGTCTGGCATTCTAGGTACATTCCATATTATCAAAAAAAAAAAATGTGTTTTGATTACCAAAATTAAATAGTTGCTCAATTTTCTCGCCTTTTAAACTTTTGTCTGCTTTTATGCAAAAGCCAACATTCGGACAAAATTGAAAATCTGTAATTATGAATAAAATTCGCTAGCATCACATCAACAAAAAAAATAAATGAAAAATACTTGAAAAGTCATGTGCTGTATCATCTCAAGTTCTTGTGACTTTGCTTTTATTCACCGTTTACAATTTTTTTATTTTTTTCATTTTTTTTTTATGAGGCGCGCGATATTCGATTAACTTTTTCTTCAACATACAAAATATATTTTGTTTTGTTACTTTCTGTGTTGTGTGTTGTTCTTGTGATATAGTGAAAAAAAAAACAAAATTAAATATTTTTATAAAATTGTAAAACTGGAACTGAAAATAATTAGTTGAAGTTTAGCCGGCCACGAGTATGGTCGAGCGGGGAATTCTATTTTCATAACATAGCATTTTTATTTCGTTAAATTAAAAAATTTACAAAAAAATCGTTTTAAAAATATTTTTTTTTATAAAAAATTAAAAACAACACAAAAAATAAAAAGATTATTAATCTTTTTAAGTTAAAATTAATTTTATTGTTATTTAATTTTAATTTAGTGGCGTCGTGCTTTTTTGTTTTTCATAAATGTGTCTTGTGAATAATTTTTTTGAAAAATATAGTTTGTTGTAATTAAAATATAAGAGTGATTTCGTATTTTAGTGAAATTATATTATCTTTTTAGTGTTAATAAATAAAATAAATAAATTATTGGTGTGCTAAAAAATAATTAATTAAATGACAACAACAATGCAAACTGTGATCAAGTACGTAAATTTAATTTACTTTATTTTTTTAAATACATAATTACATTTTTTTTTGTTTTGATATTTTTGCGAAGGTGAACAAATTTCTCTGATTGTAAAAATTAATTAAAATTTTATATTTTTTACGTGATTTTGTCGATTGGAAAAGAGAGATATTTTTTTTTGTGGTATTGTTAGCAATTTACTTGTGACACAATTTAACTTTCGAGAGTGCAAATAAATTTCATTGTTGGAATTATTTTTTTTTGCCGCCGACATCGATGTACCACCGCGTAGCTCATTTACTATAAACGGAACATTTCATTTTGATTTTAATTGAATTATAATCCGTTATGTGGTGAGACTATCGAACATTTTAAAGTTCAAAAAACCGATCGAATTTTTGGTGTGTCGTCTTTTTGGTGTTGATGCGGTATATTGATGTACGTAGAATAAACAACCTGTTAATTGTGCTAATCAACTTGATACCCCGTTAGTTTTTATGACATTGTCCAATAAATATTGGAATTGCAAATTTAGTGATGGAAAATTTTGCAAACCTCAATCGAATGGACTAAACTTTATTATGGATATAGTTTGGATGGATATAAGCAACGGGTTATAAGACCAGCTTTACAATGTGTTCAGCAACTTCGCAAAAAAAAAAATAAAACCTTGCTTGCCCTTCATTGATATTTAAAATTTCTCAGTAATTTTTTGTTTGTCTGTTATTCGTTTCACGGTAAAGCTTATTGCAATTAAACGTACTATATCGAACAAATTTTGCCATCTTGTTTCCTTTCATTTTTTACGTGTAATGCATTTAGAAAGGAATTAGATTGGATAATGCTAAGCATAATAACAAAATTCAATTTTCTATCCAATTTAACTGAAATTTCGTAATGCAATTTTTCTATATCTAAATTAAATTTATCGATTTGAAATCATATTTGATTCTCAATTTTACATAATTTAATTCTTTTATAAGTAGTTTAGATCAAATATTAATGGCTACCTTGAAAGAAGGTTTTATAGTGGAAAGGCGCTCAAAAGTTCTCTCCTTTCCTTAAATATATTTGGTTTTTTGAAATTTAGGACACATTTTCCGTTTCTATACAAATATATACTTTGGGTTTGAGATTGTGGGCCGACAAAATGACCTCTGAAAAAATGATTTCATATTATTTCCTAATTTCTTCAAAATATTTTCATCAACCGAATGACCTATGCCATTAACTGCTATAAATGATCCAAACCATCCAGAAAATATATTTTACGATATTATCAGTGTTAAAAATTTATAATAATTAAGCATTTCTCATCCCACGTATTTTTTTCCCCCGAAGAAAAATTTGCATAAATTTGCTCATCGATTCGTTAAGGAAACTTATAATTTTGATAATTCCGTGGTCATCGTTTTGAGACATATTTCCTTTATTTTGTATGTTCACCGAAGCCGCTGTTGTTTGATTGCTCTAGTTCGTTGTCTTTGTGTCATATTTTTCCCGAATCCATTTTACATCATGCATCCTCATACAGCAAATTGATTAAAAATAACTTTTAAAATTAGGGTTGAAACAAGGGTTTTATTTTTAAAAACCCGTCAAAAAGTAGGATTTCCTTAAAGATATTTTATTTGTCATCTACATCTTTATTAGGATCTCGGCCATTAACTGTTGATTGACCTTGGTCAAATCATGGGACGCGATTTTTCATTTTAACATGAATTTTTTGATTTTTTGAGAATTTGGCCTTGCTCGATAAGAATTGGATTTGGATTCTTACTTGAGTTTTGGATGAAATTCTGGAATTCGTCCATAGTGAATGTAACTAGGCTATTTCTTAACTATATACGGTCAAATTTGGTATGTACATCTGGATTGGGATTTTAACGTAAATTTAACTTGAAATTCCGGAAGTAGGTAGTTCTTAATGGAACTTGGCCATTTCTGGAAAAACTTAACCAAACATGGTAAATTTTGGAGCTGAATTGTGTTTCTTACACCAAATTTGAATGAAGTTTTGGATTTTGGTCATGTTGGATGGAAATTGGTCATTTTGTAACCAATACTGTGGTCATATTTGATATATCAGTCTAGATTGGAATTTTAACATGAATTTGGAACGCATTGAAGGAATTTCTCATTGCTTAACTAAACTAGGCCTTTTCTTCTTCATATTGAATAGAATTAGATTAGGATTCTTATGTGCATGAATTTGGAGGGTTTGAAGGCATTCGTCCACGATGTTTAGAACTAAATTATATATCTTAACGTATTAATATAAGCAGATTGGGATTTAAACGCAGAACTAGTTTTTGGCAATAAATACTAATTGGAACCGAGTCATTTCTGAACATATTATTGTCAAATTTGGAACGCAGATTTGATTTAAGAATTTAACAAAGATGGATTTGAATTTTTATGCATCCACTTTCTATTGGATTACATTTTTTTTTTATTTGATTATTACGTACACGTAATGTGGATTTTTATAACTAGCCTAGTTTCATTTGGCTTGGTAATTCAAAATTTCTTAGTAGAATTCTAATCCAGCTTGATTCAGAACTAACTACATATAAAAATATTATAAGAGCAGGATTTTGAAATTCGGACTTTTGATAATCGGGATTTTGAAAAGCAGGATTTTGTAAAACGAGTTGGCCCATTTATTCGATGGGATGTGTGTTCGGTACATCCCGTTTAAGTGATTTCATTAATTATAGCCCTTGATTAAGCTTTTGATAAAATTTTGAAATAGAGGTTTTTTACGGTCCAGTGTGCTGGTGAATTGGTCACTGTAGGTTAAGTGCATCTAGGTCTAATGATTTTATTGAAAAATTGGGATTTCTTCTAAAATATAGTCAACTTTAACAGGTTATGTACATAATTCAGTTAAACGGCTAGATATTGCCTTTTGGACCGATTCTAGCCGATTCTGGAGGAAAATGGCTTTCCGATGACATGATTGAGATTTGCACTTTTCAATGTTGAGAGGCAAAGAATTTAACTCGAGCTATCTTCTTGTAGTTTATTGGTATCGTCAATTGATTCGATGACTTTGTAGCGGAGGCTCCGGCGGTAGATTGTATTTTAATCGACTCTCCTATATCTGTATATTGGATGCAGGCTATACAAACTGAAAATTTTATTGTGACGGATTTATTTTTTCTAAATGTAATATCTCGTAGCTTGCGGTTTTTAGATGCATTTTGAAAATGGACGTCACTCTAGTTATGTTTCACTTTTGTGAAAAAGTTGCCAATTTTGATAATTGATTAAATAAAATGCTTAGATAAATGGCCAAATTGACAAAAGTTTTCAAAATTGAAGCAGAAATACCATCAGGACTTAATCCTTCTCCGAATCCTACTAATGCTCGCTGGGTGGTTTCTGGTTTCATATGTGAAGTAAATGTGAGTGTACTGTATGCACCAGCAGTTGGATATTTGTAATTTTCAATGACTTCTGCTTCATAAACAGATTGAAGAAACTCCGCAAACATGTCGGTTTAGGCCGGGTAACGAATTTAATTTCGGGTTTGGTTTTAAAATCCTCCAAAAGTGTTTGGGTTCTCCTTTAATTTTATCCTTTAGGATGCAAATATAACTTTTCTATTTCGGTGAAAAATAGGATTTAAAACATTGGTCACACAGTAAATTTCTGTTTACTATTCTGGGAACATATTTGAGATTTTCTTTATAAGCCTTGTCGTTTCTGTTTTTATATTAGTTTGGTTTGATTTTTGACACGGGTAGTATAGTTTTGTTCTTTAATTTTCCTTGCAAGAGATTTATGTGGGGATGATGTTTCTTGCAATTAATACATTTTGTAGCAATATCTTTACTGACCCGATATACTTGAGCGTTATACTTTCAGGCACCTCTAGGTAATTTTCTTCGATGTAGTTTGAATCAATCTGGTTCGTCGACAACCTTATCATTCTAAAACAAAAATCAAAACAATATCGATTATTGATTCGTGACAATGAAGTCCAAGTTCTTTTCTATAGCTGTCGCTTCATTAGGCATGAAGGTTTTTTTTTACTTCATGTAGCCTTGTGGCCCTTAAACTTGGTCGTTACAGCATACCTATCCATGCGTAAACTTACTACAAGAGGCAACCTAAATTGTTTCTCATGTGCATAATATGATATAATTTTACGAAATCACCCAGGTGAGGTGGAGACAGAACAATCAAGATGATGTGCTATGAAAAGTGGGAATAGGGAACGTATCTGTTTACATGTATATAAATTAGTTTAATAATAAAAATTAATTTTTATAGATTGGTTATTTTAATTTTTATCGGAACAAGGCATTTTCCTTTTTCTCGTTTTTCTAAAATTTTGAAAATTAAAATTTTTAGCATATTCACCATGATAGTATGTACTACTCTTTTTTGTAAAACTGCATATCATGCAATATGAAAATGTTCAGTTCAATTTGAAACGTGTTTTGGCCTTTGTTCAGTTTCATTTAACCGAATATTTTCGTACCTTCTTCGGTTTCGATTTCATTGGTGAACTTTGTAGATTATGGTACTGATGAACCTTTGAAACCTCGAAATAGTTAAATGTAAACGTCCTAACGTTTCACACGGTGACTACTTAGAATGTCTCATGCCATAACTCCGGTATTATACAATTAGAAAATAAAATTGTACTGTAACATAGCAGTGGTAACCCATTGGAAAGATATGGATATACTGCAATTGCAGTGAGTGCCCGCGAATATTTTAATATTTGCAGAAAGAAAAACGCGAACATGAATATTTTTTTCTCTTAAAATTGAACTGAAAATTGAAAGCTAAAACTATAGGCTGGTCGAATTTTGAAAAGGGCTAAATAATTCAACGTTGCAACCTTGATGCAATTTTTTATGCAACAAGTGAACTGACTTCATGACTTTTTCAACTTACCTTAGTCAAATTTAAATAATTTTGAAAATATATGTTACATTGTGCTATTGAAACATAGATGGAACTTTATAAATTTTCTAAGGATAGAGGGACATACTAAGGGTAGGTTAAAAGTTTATTCGACAGATCAAAAACAAAGTTGTAATATACGGGTATTATGGTTGTTCTTAGTATCTTTCGAGTAAGTGAGTTTAAGTGCATAAAATCTAAGATCAAAATCGCAAATGAAAACCGCAACAATTTGTTTATAATCATATCCCTTTTGTGTTTTACTAACACAATTGTGTGTATATGGCAAAAGTACCATGTCAAAAATTTATTTTTGTATGTGTTTTGACCCAACTTACACGTTTGTGTATTCCGTTTAAATTTATTTTCTTCCGAAAAAACACTATACCTTTACACACAATTGTGTTGGTTGTACTTCAAATGAAGCGAAATTTTTTAACAAAAACGCCATTACATACTATGATTTTTTACGGCTCCCTGAATTAAAAAAAGTTGAAATTAAAAAAGCTGACTTATAAAAGGTGTTTTTATATGAAAAAATGGAACCTTTTTTAAGTCATGTCAATTTTGAAATTTAAGTTTGTTTTATATTTTCATTAATGAAAGCATTAGTTGCAATAATTGAATGGTTTGGACGTACATGTCTAATAGAGAGTACCATTAGTCAATTTAAAATTAAAAAAAAACAATTTATTAAAAACGCCATTTTTAAGTCAGTTTTTTTAATTCGGGGAGCCATTTTTTACTTACACATTTGTGTGGTTTGGACGTAAGTTGTGTCAATTTTTATTTCTTAGTTGAAAAAGGGATATAAGAATTCAACAGTAATAAAACTACTAATGTTTTCGTCACAATATATAGTGAAAGAGTTTTCTTAAAATTTGGTAGTCCTATTGCGATAATTTGCATAAAATCTCTTCTAATCGTACACCTAATCCATGTATGTTGCATGTTAATATTCAAATTCTGACCAACTCCACTCTCTATTTATGGGCCAACTATAGGTGGAATAAAAAAAATAACAGAAATAACGTAAAAAACGAAGACAAAAAATTATTATTCCAATTTGACTTTTCGGCTATAGATTACTTAACATATTTAGTTCATTCATATTTTTCATGTAGTATTTTTTTGATGTATTTCCTAAAATCTTGAGTGAAATTACAATAGTTTTGAGCATAAACGTATTACATATCAACAAATATATGTGTTTAAAATTATAAAAAATATTTATATGCGGTTTAAATTACCGCAATTCGATAAATAATTTTTTTAGGTTAGGTTTAGAAAAATACAATTCTACAGTGTACTGAAAATTATTTGTGATTTTATATTCATATTTGTATATGTGTACATGAATATTTTATAAATATAAAAGATAATATACAAGAAAAATTTCAAATTTCCATATATAAAATAATAAACATGCATATTACATTCAACGCACTAAAATTTGTTTGAGTTTTGTTGTTGTATTTATTAAGTTTTTTATTCTTGGACGAAAATTTTCGCTCTGCTATTCTTTTTAAGTGACAGCAAAATAAAACGCATTTTTTCTTAGTTTTTATTTTGCTTATTCTGAGTATGGTCGAATACATATGAATCCTATCTATCGCTCTCTTACGTTATTTTTTTTTAATTTTTTTTATTCTATCTATAGTTCCCACTTTAGGCGATTTGTTTCGATATTTTATCAAATCAAGCAGCAACACACTAACAATACGGAAATAAAATTAATTCTTAGTACAGTCAGTTGCCAGAAGATGTTAGTAGTATTGTAGCAGACTATTATTCAGCCCGAATTTGACTTATTGATTTTTTTAAATGCAAAGCCTAGATGCTGTATAAGATAGCGGATTTTGACAACGGAAAATAAGAGATTACGCTACTCGCCGCAAGTGGCAGCACTATCACTAAAGAGACTTTATTTTGTTATGTAATTACCAGCGGAAATTTTTTATTCATTATGTATCACTTTTTTCACGCCCTATTCGTTATTGACATTACCAATAAATTTTTTAATTAAAATATTCTAAATCTAATTTTTGCGAAATAAAACACAAGTGTTTATTAAGTGTAAAGGTATAAACAGAACCAGAGATACAGCGACAAGATACAAAGTCTGTCAAATTAAAATACACATAAACCATAGAATGCTAACACAACCAATGTCGGTGGATACGACGACATTGTCGCCGAATTTTTTTTAGAATCTATTCTAATTTTGTCGTTGGCGCTGCAATACCACCAATATAAGTGTCAGATTATTATGTTGGTAAACATTTTTTACAACTGTTTTTTAATGAATTTAAACCCAATGTGAATATTGTACACAATGTTTTATGTGAAAAAATTTAAATAGAGTCGATAAAAAGATAAATGAAATATTTTAGGGTTAATTTATTATTATTTTTCTTGTTTTGTCGCTTCAACGCTATGCGCTTGTTGTGTTTACCAAAGCGACATCACTGGCAGACAAATGTATTTTGTCGATGTATCTTGTCGCTGTATCTCTGGTTCTGTTTATACCTTAAGTGTGTTTCGGCCAAGTGCCTACGGTAAATAGTGTAAAAATAAAAAGTCGATGAAGATGTTTTCGATCAGCTGGCTGAGTCTGGAAAGCACAAGTCAGCTCCAAATTCTAATGTGGAAATATTGTACAAGATGGTCACCCGTTTCGGCTGTCCCTAACCAGGTGAACATTCGTGTGATTTGGTGCTGATAGATTAAATCTAATTGTCATATAGATACAAAGTTAACCACTACCTTAAATATCCCCATTAATAAAGCAAATTATCAAGCGCGGCCGTTAGTCATTTTCTGCGCAACCGGCCATAAGTAATCGACAAAAAAATTTAGCAATGGCAAGCTGTGCAAATATTTAAATGAATTATTGAAACCTGTTGAATGCAATGCACAGTAATGTGATATTTCATGTGGCCGAATACGTCGACTGAGTAATATCTTATCTTACATTCTATTGCTGTGTTTTAATATTGGAGCACTATCCGGAGCCAAATGGCAATTTTCTATTGAAACTGCAGCTATTATTCACTGGTGTCGCTGTACTATAAAAATTAAAACTAAATTCATCAATAAAACAAACATTTATCACCTGAAATATATTAATTGACATTTATTTTGACATGCCGTTATAAACAAGAATTCATTTTGCTGCGTTTTAAATTTTTATTGTAAGATTTAGTTTCTAATGGTTTCAGGGGTTAACAAAATAAAAGCCTTTTCAAATTTCCCATTGAAATGGATAGCGCTCCCGATAGCGGCTCCCGATAAATAAGAGAGCAAGATATTTTTTTATCGATTTTTACCTAAAAAGTTGAATGAAAAATCTTAGTTTAGAGTTAAATAAATTAATTATATGCAATAATAGCGCGCTAAATATAAGTTTTGACATAGAAAATTGGCTGCTCCGGATACAGCTATCGGGCGCTAATAAAAAAACACAGCATATATCGTTTATGAAGCGGAATATTATCATAAACAACTTTATGAAGCAGATTATGCAACATCGCCTCCTCAGAATACGAGGGTATATCAAAAAGTCTTGCAATATCATATGAAAAAAAAGAGTGAGTGAGACAACAATATATTTTTCAAAACCATTTTTTGTCACGATGAAACTTCTAGAAGAACATTTCGATGTAAATTTTACAGTTCGTTTGTTTTTGTCAATTTAGTAACACGTGTTTTGAATTTTTCTTAAAATGAATGAAATTGAATATCGCGCCGTTATTAAATTTTTCTGTAAAGATGGACGAAATGCAATTTATATATTCAACTATATATCAAAAGTTTACGGCGAATCTGCATCATCATATGCCACAGTAACAAGGTGGGTAAAATTATTCAAAAGTGGTCGGGAATCATTAGAAGACGACAACCGCTCGGGTCGGCCAGCAGATGCTATTAGCCATGAAAACGTAATTTTGACCGAATCTATTGTATTGTAGGACCGGCGTATTTCTGTTCTGCAGTTAGCGTGGAGACTTTCTCTTTCATACGGTACCACATATACTATATTACATGACCTTCTTCACATGTCGAAAGTAAATGCGCGATGGGTTCCCCGTTTGTTGAATGCAGAACAAAAAAAAAATGCGTGTTCAAACTTCAAAGGCGATTTTAGATATGTACAAAGAAGATCCAGAAAATTTCTTGGATAACATAATAATAGGCGATGAAACATAGTTTCATCACTGGGATCCGGAATCCAAACAAGAATCGATGGAATGGATTAAACGTAGTGAACCACCACTAAAGAAATTCAAAACTCAACCGTCTTCTGGTAAGGTTTTGGCAATAATTTTTTGGGCTGCTGAAGGAATTTTGATAATCGATTATATGCCACCGGAAACCACAATCACAGGCATATATTACGCGGAGGTTTTGCGAAAATTGAAAAAAGCGATCCGGGAAAAACGGCCAAGGAAAGTTAAGAAAAAAATCTTGCTTCTTCACGACAATGCACCAGTGCACAAGGCTAATATTGCTCAAGCTGCATTAAAGGACTGCGGCTTCGTGGAAATTCCGCATCCACCGTACAGCCCAGATTTGGCACCCAGTGACTACTTTCTGTTTCCCAATTTGAAAAAAACACTAAGGTTCGGAAATTTTCCAGTGACTATGAAGTACAGTCTGTTGTAAATGAATATTTTATGGAGCAAAAGAAATCTTTTTTTTTTAGAGGGTTTAGGCAAGTTAATTGATCGATGTGACAAATGTATAAACCTTAAAGGAGATTATGTCGAAAAATAAAAATATGGCTGTCTCACTTCCTTCATATGATATTGCCAGACTTTTTGATTTGCCCTCGTATTACTCGCCAATCCACATTTCTTCTATTTCGAAGATCATACTCTAATTTAAACTCAAGCTGGTTACGCTAGATTCTTGCAAATACTAAACTGTTTGAAAGTCTACTGATCGTTCTCAAAGAAAATGTTAAAAGTTAGACTAAGAAATTTGCTATACGAAATTCCAACATGTTTACGGATGTTTTAATTTGTTGTATCAATAAAAATTTTATGACCAGCTTAGATATTCAACACTGTCGTAACATTTCATAATTTTTTTTGCCAAACAATTCTGAAAAATAAATCGTGAAGCCATAAACTAGCTCGATTTAAATCAAGTTTAGTTTTTAAACACGTTTGATAAATTTTATAAATGCGTTTCTAATTCGCAATTTTGATTATATTTCCGGTTTAGTTTTGAAGGTACACAACCTTAAGATAAATTAGTTCGGTTAAAATAACAAAATCAGAAAAGTTTATTTGGCCTTCTATCTTTGATGTATAACTAGGAAGAACCTAGAAAATCAATTAGAGGTTGGAAACTAAGAGCGTTGTTATTAAGTCATCTTCTAAAATCAAAACATTTGTTAATTTGTGTGATTTGTACTTCTTTCTTAAACGAATATCAAACGTCTCTGAAAACTTCTATTCCGCATTTTTAAAATATTCGGTCGTTTACGGAATAGGGTGGTAATACATACCTAAATTTAAAAAAAACATTGTAAATTTCCAAAATCGTACATCAAATTAGAATAAAACCAATATTCTGTAATTCACAATAAAACTTTGCTTATAAATAAAAATGAATCAAGCACAAAATATTGATTTGTTATCTTATTTGAACCCACGGGCCTTTTACAAATCATGCTCATCAATTTGCAAATAAAATTCACTTATATCCAAAACATTTTCAACCTTTTCCAAATCAAATCCAACTCTATTCAAATCAAATTCGCCTAAATTCAAAACATATTCATCCTTTTCCAAATCAAATTCACCTTTGTTCAAATCAATTTCACCTTTATCCAAATCATATTCATTCTTTTTCATTTCAAATTCAAGCGGACTCGTTTGGTTTTATAACGACTCCGGTTGAATTTGAAATGGAAAAGAATGATTTGGATAAAAGTGAATTTGATTTGGAAAAGGATGAATATGTTTTGAATTTAGGCGAATTTGATTTGAATAGAGTTGGATTTGATTTGGAAAAGGTTGAAAATGTTTTGGATATAAGTGAATTTTATTTGCAAATTGATGAACATGATTTATAAAAGTTGAATTTGGAGTGCAAAACCTATATTTGGAACGTTAAAATTGGAGCAAGTTATGTCGATAAATCAACCACGTATGAAATGTGACATTCACAAGAGGTACGCGTTGCGATGTTACTTCTGATTCGAGGTAAGGTCCTAACTATTCTAAATTTCTGTATAAATGTACAGGAACTGTTAATCCTATGTTTCAGTCTTTTTAGAACAACATGGCTACAGGCTCGAGTATAGAAACCCAGACTTTAGTTTGTGGCGTAAACTTAAACCCAAATCGAAGAGCTCATACAAAAAAAAAATTGTACAGTATATGTTGTTCACGGCGCCTTCTGACGTTTTGGAAAGGTTCTGGAAATTAGAAATGGGTGACATAGAATGAATTACAGCTATAGCTTTACGGGATGTAGTTTGTAATTAAGTTAAGATGAAGGTGAAAATTAAAATTTCTATAGTCTAATAATATTCGACGGCGCTAATTAACATTTTTGAAAATGAAAAAATGATACAAGAAAATAAACCGGAGACCTTTAACCGCAAATTGTAATATATTGATTCTCAAAACTTCTGACGATAAATTCTCCACTTGTTCGCTGGCTTCCTCACATAAAGCCTTGACTTTAAATAGCAAAACGATGAATTATGGATTGGCCAAATACCTGGAGATCTTGTGTGTACGGTTGCACTCTCCTGCTAAAACTACTTATTATGCACACCAAATTCGTGAATTGGCCACAGCAAGAATCATTGATCATGCTTCTGTAACGCTCCATCTTAGAAAAATATTGGTCATTCAATTTGCCCCTGCTGTGCCAAAAAGTGACTTTGGGAGATATAAAGGCTCTTCTCCCACTTCAAGCAAATTTATAATGACTTAAAAACGATAACTTTGCTTATACACGCTCGGCGTCATTGAGGCCCGTCGTGTTGTTGATTTTTCAGGATTTCCTTGGACATTTGCGTACAGCATCAATATTCTCAAACCAACGACTATTCGAAGTCGAGGCACCATGAAAGTTAATCAACGGTGCTACTGGCTGATTTGGAATTTATGGCTATCGGTTTCTACGTGGGAGCCCAGTACAAATTTTTCTAATATTTCATTTTTAAGAAAGAGATTATATGTAATTCGACCCCTCAAATCTGAGGGGTCCGAACCTCGGATCAAGGGGCCCTTTCTTATTAGTTTCCACACCATTCATCCAATTAGATTCTAATTTTGCGTAGACATTTTATATCAAAATAAGCAGGTTTTTGTAATATTTTTAAAGAGATCGGCCTCCTGGGTCTAGGTGCTCTCATTCAGTTTTCTCTCAAAAATATCTCTTTCTTCCGAAAGGGCGTTTGAGCCGCACAACTCGAGCAAGAATACGATATTTTTGAAGGGGTTGGACCATATGGTCTAGGGGCCCTTTGTGTAAATTTTTTCTAACTTTTTTTTTTTAAATGTTTTCATGAGTTTAGGAAAAGATTATATGAAATTAGTGACCTGCTTCAATCCGTGGTGTCCATCCTCTGGATCAAGGGGACCATTATTATGAGTTTCCTCACCATTCATACTCGGATTTAAATTTTGCAAATGGATTTTATACCAAAATGAGCAGGTTTTCATAATATTTTTGAAATGGTTGGCCTCCTGGGTCTAGGTGGTTTCATACAATTTTTTCCTAAAATTAATGAATGAATGATTTAATGAATTACGTTATCAGTAAATTGAATGAAGCCTTCGATATGCGTGAGACACGGCATGAAAACGATGCCAGACGATCGTCTTCTTCTAGAGCTGGTGCAGCTGAATATAACCAAACTACCGAACTATGATAAATGTACGTACGCTGGAACAAAAAGTTTACGCCATTTATTAAAAAATTCGACTTTGTGGTTATTGAACACTTCCACAGGGAATGGACATGGGACTTTGTATTGAAAGTAGCATTAATTTGAGTTTGTGTGTTGACAGTGGCGTAGATGTACGTCAAAGCCAGTGTTGCGATGATCGAGCTGGTGTGTCTGCATCGTTTATTGTCCGAAATTTTATCAACTGATTTGGACAAGCTGATTTTCTTTATAGATGATCAAAGCGCGGCTTAACGAGTTTTCTTGAATTAGTAATAAAATTTTGTTTTACACACGGCAGCATTTATCTTATTCGTTCCACTGCGTATCGAACTGACGGTTGGAAAATTGATAGGATTAAGCACTTTTACGGTAATCGTAATAAAATTTCAATCTATCGATTGACGAGCTGTCATTTTCGACTGAATGTTTTTTGTTATTTTGTTTCGTTAAAAGTTTCGATAAAAAAAGGTCGATCAACAAGTAAATATATGTGACGCCTTACTCATAATTTTAATTTTCTACACTGCAAATTATTTTAGTAGAAAGTGCACACCAAAATACTCGGAAGTCAGTGGAATTTAGAATTTTACTCGATAACTTGTGGTAGACTACTTAGTACTTGGTAGTGTTAAGATTACCACTCCACCCAGTGACACCATTTAACATTTGTGAGTATCGGTGAATAAACACTCGGATTATAAACGAAAATTTAGAAATTTTAGATAACTTCAATATTTAACCTTGACATTAACTGGCACTGATTACATGTAGTGTTTAAACAGTCGTGAAATTAAAGTGAATTACATAATGTTAAACAAATTATTAATAACTTTCACTTAAAGCAAGCATAATGTACGAGACATTTAAATTTTGTACTTAGATAATAATGTTAGATATAAAACGAGAGAAATGTACGTCTCGTCTCCGTTGTCGTTGTATGATTTCTCAATACAAAAATATACCATCGCAACAAAAACCGCCATTCGCGGTTTGTGGGTGTAATAATATAACATCAAATAAATTAAGAGCTCAGATCTGTCTCATAATTTTAATAAATGAGTATATTAGCTGTATATACAACAAACAGCTGCTTATGTCTCTATTTACATAAATTTATCAAATATTAATACAACATGCGTTCATATATGTTTATTGATTAACACGCTCTGCTTCATAAGAGTTTATATAGCTGCTTGTTCTATACTGTGCTTAGGTTTTATAATTAAGTCATTTACAAATAAAACAAAAAAAATGATGTCGTGTAATCACGGTGAGAGCAAATATTTGAATACGTCAAACGTGTGAAATAATCTTAGTTGAGGCATAATGACCTCAAAACACACTTGTAGAAAATATGATAAATCGGCCATAGCTATACAGAGCGTATACAATCAGTAGGCGTGTCGCCCGAGTAGACAGTGTGGGAGTGATTCATACTTTTATATACGAATACGCGTATCTCAATAAATTATATGAATGTACATGATTCTTCCGATGATATTTTTAAAACGGTAACTTTTGCAGAACTGCGTACATCAATGTTTAACCAGAATATTAAGATTTAATCGTGCGGTTTTAATTTTTAGGTAAATTTTTAGAATTACGATCAAACACAACCTGTTGGGTACAGAGTGTTAATCAAGGACCATCGCACTTAGCAAAACCAATCTGGAGAACTAAATTAATCCAAATGTCTAAATTTACCGTAAAAGTAAATATAATTTTTTTAAATAATGACATTTAGGCGAATTTTAAATTTTTTTGATTCACATCTTCTTGTGGAATTGTTACTTGAGTAATCGGAATAGTGCCGTTTAAAGTAAACGGAGCAACATTCGGAATTTTGTCTTTGCTAAGTAGTAAGAACCAGCTGTTGCTTGGAAGGGTTGACTCTCAAGCGACTCTAACTACGAAAGTAAATTGATAAATGTTTAGAATAACGCCATCTATGCGTCACTAGTAACAACTTCTTTTGTGTGTGGTGAAGTATGTTTTTTTTAATCGGAAGGTCTCATGAATACGAACTTTCAAATACAATCGTTTATAATTGGGTAAATGAAATTAAGCGTAGCCACACGAGTGATGTTGCTGAGCGTCGTATAAAGTACCGTGAGGTTGCTGACATTATAAACATCTCATACGAACGTGATTAAAACATCATACACGAAGAATTGCATATAAAAAAGCTGTTAGCAAGATGGGGCCGCATTTGATAACAATTGTTCAAAAAATGTTCAAAAGGTGATGGCCATTGTCTTTTGGGATGCACAGGCATAATATTCATCGACTGTCTTGAGAAGGGTACAATCTGGGCACACTCTTCCATCATGAAAATCCACCTCCACAATTGCTTCCTTATTTAACATATTCACCTGATCTAGCCTCTTGTGAATTTTTTCTATTTCCAAATATGAAGAAATGACTCGCTGAAACGAGATTTGTGTGAAATGATGACTTAATAGCTTAAACGAATACTTGTTTTGAGGAGTTTGATAAATCATATTTTAAAGAAGGTTTATATCATTGGTAACGAGTTAAAAGGAGGCTATGTCCGACCGTACAAGGGTCTCAGGTCCTTTTGGTAAACATGTGAATTGTTTCTTACTCTATGATGATTACCTCCAAGCAAATGATCATGTGTATAGACTAGCCGGCTGATTTTAATGGCTTGGCGGCATTTTTCGTGCACAGTGAAGCTCCAAAGATTTCTCATTTGAAGATGTGAGTAGAGAGAAATTACCTGCTCTCCCGCTGTTCGTGGGTAAGTTTTGGTTTTAGTCCAATATTACAAACTAAGAGGTTATATAGGCCAATTTAGGCCATTCAGTGGAGCCGTCTTTTCTGGGTCGTTTCAAATTGGTAGTCACTTATCCAGTAATACTATAAGTCTTCTGCTGTTTTTTCTATTCCGATAAAGACTGCTAATGCAAACTTGATTTGCTGATGCAGGTTTATTTGAACTATTTGGAGCGTCTTGCAGTGGTTAATCCTTAACGCGGTATACTGCACACAAACCCGTCAAGTGCCGTTCGTCAGAAACCTGGGTAAGAATTCCGTGAGTTTTGAGTCTCTTCATTTTACTGATTATCATCATCCACAGCAAAAATATCAACCAGTACCATTTTCCTGAATTTGGTCGGTTTGCCGTTTTCCGGATTGAGCTCCTGTTTCCTCCTTTAACTAAAGCCATATTTGATTACCCCGCTTGTGTTTGCAAGAGGGATTTGAGATTAATAATACCTCAGATTTACTTAGCATTCTTCTTGCTAATCCCTTTAATCCTTGCTCTTATATGAATCTTTAATCTCTGAACTCCGAATTTTGTCTCAGGCATCTTTAAAAGTTGGAGTTTAGTGCCTTTTACACCAATCTTCATAGTGAATGCAGTTTTCTTCATTGTTTTTCTCAAAGATGGCTAGTATCAACGCATGTTCTCTGATAATGGCACTAAACAACATTGGCCGGTTATGTATTTCCACATGGCTAATTCGAGTTACCGCCGCTAATGGTATGTATTGATTTACTAGGCAGTAGTTAATCGGACCTCTTTCATCTTTATTGCTACAGATATACAACGCACACGCTGTAAGACCCATTAGAGTATCACTGAATTCGATGTTAAATGCTTGGAAAATCACTAGTATAACTTTGAAGTGTACCTGTCATTTACATTTGAAAATCATGTAACTATATCTAAGGACACCCCTTAGGATCTAAGCAGTACAGCAATACCACCAAATTTGAAGCTTAATGCTCGGAAAATACTTTGAATAACGTTGTAATGTATTAAATCTTATGAAACACCTTAATTAACCCTCTAGAAAATTACGTAAATTATTAAGGACATTTCTTTTAGCCTTAACCTATCTTTTTTATCACTGAAAATGATGCATTTCCACAAAAAAACTCCGAGAGGTTTAAACAGCATCAACTAAACATTAAATGGAAGTTCTTGATTCTTCATAATTACTTCCCGAGATTTTGTATATAGTCCCCTTACATTTTAATATTAAAGGAAAAATCTTTTTAGTTTTTGGCCTTGAATTGGAGTTGTTGATGTTGTTTGTATTCAGTAGATCCACAAATTCTTGTCAAAATATTGCCAGTTGGCGAAATTATTAGGTTAAACGTAGGAGCCTCTGTTGGCGGTCATTGAAAGTGAAAGACCCATGTCCATATTTTTAAAATCTTCTTTCACGGTTGCTTGGTTTCCTAGAAGACAAATTACATTCTAAAAGTAGAGAAAATGTTCAACCTTGCATTTTGTTTGCGAGTGGTAAGAAGTAGTATGAATTCGATATGTGCCCGAAAGCCCCACGACATTTTGAACGCTTTGGTTTAGACTGAAAAAATATATAAAAAGTCTGTTTTAGAATACGCCGCTACATCACTCCCCTCCTGGAACGAAAGCTGTATTGTTTATAAATTGAACGTAATTGTTTTGCAAATACTACAATTTTCGACTGTGTTTTCTACAGTATTTCGTATGCTAACTTAAACCTGTCAATTGTTGTTATTCCGTGAGAAATTTATGCAATGTGCGCGGTGCTGGATACGGTTCAGAATAAAATGTACTCGAGGACCGATGACGGTTTGACCATACACTAGCTCTGTTGCAGTGCTGTTTAGGAATTCCTTGACTGCGAATACCCAATATGATCGTCGGAAGTTCTAAGCTCCACATCGAGCTGTTAAGGTGGTGTTTAGTTGCCTGTGGAACCGTTCGATCAACAGAGCGTTGATTCGAATTGTATTCCTTGGTCTCGGAAGAAGATCTTTCATACGGTTTTCGCGGCAATTTATCGGATTGGGTTAGCTTCTGGCGAGTTAGTAAGTCGGTCGATTGTTGTTAAAATATAATGAGATTCTTTCGATTGTGACAGACGACCAGATCCTAGTAAATATGTTCAAAACTGCCACGCGGTATCTCAAATTTACCATGTTTTGATTTCGTGTGCCCGTGAACTTTGGGCGTTTGACATGGGTTACAAGATTTCGCTCAATTGTAATTCATTTTTGGCCAAAAGTATTTCGAAGCAATAAGTTTTCGCATCGTGAGCGGAATGAAGAGATTGTTGAGTGTAAATTTGCTGCTTGTCTGGTAAGTCGATCCGCTGAAGGTTTCCTCTTGATTCCGGGGTGCATTCTGAAATCAATTTCTACAACTTGACCCCGTGTTGTTACTGTACAATTATTCCTTCGTGTCGGGTAAGAAGACGCTGAGTTTTGTGAGATGTGTTTCACCAGAAGGGACAAACAGTCGCTCACTACATTGTGTTGACATTAAATGTGATGAATGTCAGTAGGGAATTCGGCAATATAATCAAGGTATCGTAATTGCTGAGAACTATGTTCTGACTTTGATACAATAGTTGTTGCGTGGGGTTTATGGTTGGTAGTAAAATTTCAGCCTTTGATGAAATGGCGGAAGATTTTGATTGCTAAATGTGTAACAATAATTTCTCTATCAAAACTAGTATATTTAATTTTCGCAAGGGTTCTTGCCAAAGAGGCGAGAGAGTATCCACAAGAAGTTACTTCTATTTTTGCCTTTCTTAAATAACGTGGCCAAATGTCAGTGAATAAGCGATAACTGATCAGCTAAACGCGGATGTTGGCTTTGGACAGTTTGAAATGACATTAACTCTGTCTTTCAATGGGAGGAGGCAATCTTTAGAAATTGTGTGGCTCTAAAAGTGACTTCATGCCGAAAATGCATTTTGAAGCTTTAATACTAATTTCAAGTGCGGAGAAACGTTTTCATATTGAGTCGAGATGTTCGCTGTGTTCCATCTCGGAGCGACTCGCAATAAGGATATTGTCGATATATATTCTCGATACTCATTGGAATTTGATGATAGGCCGGAACCAAATCTATTTCCGAGATAATTGTAGCACCGGTGAGCTTCAACGAGAAACTGTATAAACTTTGTGAAGATAGCCCAATTTTCTATCCTCGAAAATTGAAAAAGTTGCTTATGGCAATACTATACATTTTTATGTATACTATTGCGACATTTAATTATTAATTATAGCAACAAATCTAAGTTTGGCAATTATTCCAGGAAATTTTTGAAATGTTTTCAATTTTTTTTTGTACTTAGTTTGACACTTGAAGAATTGTATAAATTGTGGAAAAGCGGGGGTTTGGGGGCAGCAGCCCCCATCTTCTAAGGTATACAATGAATTAAAATTACATTAAAAAATATTTTGTATATACTGATTGTTGATTTTTTTTAACATTTGTGGCACTATCAGAAGAAGCGATAAGAGCGATAAAAACTCTTTGATCTGTGTCTGCAAGGTTGCGAAGCAATTAATTTTAATAAAATAAAAAAAAAAATATTGGAAAAATAAAAAAGTGAAAAAATTTTCCCTCCTAAAAACTGATTGGAAACAATCCTGCATTTAAAAATGTATACTCCTTACCTGATATTCTTACCTCTTCATACCGAAGGCGAAAATCAAAAATTACTTTAAATATTCCTCCTTCACCAAAATGCAATATTTTTACTCTCAAACCAGAAAAATTTTTGTGTCGTGATAGCTTTAGCTGTCACGACAGTAAATTTTCGGAGCTGACAGTAAAAATGTCGTGATTTTTTGAGCTGCGAGTAAAAAAAATGTCATGATAGCAATAATTAGTGTTGCCATCGCATTTTTCGGGGATGGAATTTGGGCTATCTTCACATACATAACTGTGTATATCTCGGCGACGGTGACAGTGTTTAACAGTAGATAGTTTCCACAAGGAGGGCGTCTATCCATGTTTTTTTTCCACAATATGTAATGGTGACGAGACTTGTGATTATAAGTATTTCGATGTCTGTCATAAACTGAAATTTGGTTTCTGCAGCTTTAAGTTTCGTTGCGTTGAGTCACTGGCATATTGTTATTCGGAGCCTCAGTCAATGCAGGCTATTTTTTGCGGTTTGTAATAATTTAATCAGAAAGTTTTCTGTTCTTCACCTATAATAGGCTTGAGACGAGTGAAAATTGGTTGGGGAATTATAAAATGTCCCCTAGTTACAATGTTGTGTTTAGGTCGATTTAAATTTGTACTTAACAGCTTTTAATCCATTTTTCAATATCAGCGTGAACATTTGTATACGATTCACTGCTGCTTAAATAAAAGCGTGAATGGAATTTCGCTTAAGGCCTCCATTTTCCTGCGCAATATTTGCAACATTCCTTGCTCATTTGAAGTTCGGTCCTCATCCTGCAGAATCATAACAGCTATAATATTTTCTGGCATTTTTCTGAGTTATTCCAACCGTTTCTCATGGGGTGTCAGAATCATCAATGAATTATAGCTTTGAGGTTATTTTCCGGTCGTATTTTCCGGTTAAAGGTGAATTTTTCGATTTGTTTTTGTTGGATTTTTCGTCATTTCTAGTTAGGGTTATTTTCCAGCTTCGAGGTTCACCTTGGCATAAACTTTGTAACACCACAGCCAAACCTTTAATATATTATTAGAATAAAATCGGTGAAATTCATCAATTAGCGAAGAACTACTATACAATTTCATCTCTTATACTCGTAAAATTTTCAATTTCCTTCTAAAAATGATGCCATCATAACTGGATTCCATCAGAACCTGAAAACGCATTAATTTAATATTATTTAATAAACTTATTGCCGACATAAAACGCAGAACGAACATTTCGTATATACGGATACATACGTGTTGTAGATAGATATACATTCTCAATCTAATGTTGCATACGATTTATAGATGCCATCACAATTTGTTGATGTTGCCTTTTCCACCTTAAATCACGTCACGAATTCGAAATAAAATGTTATTAAAGATTATATACACTGTACTTACATACGTATCCAAGTCATGTATTTAAGGTAAATTGGTTTTTGTATTTATATGTAAGAATCTGTTCGTAACCCATAATTGTGTATAAAGTAGATTTTCGTATAAATATTTAGATATCACCTTAATGTTTTTTTTTAATATACAGGAAAGTAAATTCTAATAATTTGCCATATTTTATTAGCGTATATTGATTACCGCCCGATAATATAAACAGGGAGAATCGATATTATATATCTTTCGAATTTAATTAACTATTTTATCGGCGTGGTGCACACCTTTCTAACACCGTTATATACGCATAAATATGTTTCCTGGAGGTAGCGCGCGCTTATAGTTAATTACATTCTGCTATATACCGTCATCTAATAATTGAGTGCTGTGTTACGTACCGTACCGTAAGGTAGCAAATTTATAATTGTAATTACGCTGTAAAACAGGCATAAAAATATCGTTAATGTCATGCTTATGTAACATAATTTTTATTTACTGATAATCTCACATTAATTAAGAAGAGTTTTGTGTCAAGATAAGCAATTAAATAGTTTGGTCGACTGAAAGATAAAATACCAAGATAAAGCTTCCTTTTAATAGAGGTAAATCTATATTACTTTATGTTGATCCCATTTTTGTCAACGTGACTACCTAATACGACGTGATATTATGCGATAAATCCGCACATCCGGAAACTAGCAAAGCATAATTATATTTGACCATCACCTTCGGAGATTACAATCTGAAATTTTTACATTAATCGTAATTATACATTTTTATATAGGTAATTATTCGTGGATGATTATAATTTTTACAACTGTGACCTATGGCCTTGGACTGGATTTAACAATTTGTAATTTGTAGTAACGCGAAGTTTTATACTCGCATTTATTGTTACGAATTTCGGGCGTTCGATATGGATTCATACTTAATTTTGCAAATAAAACACTCAGCGATTTAAGTTACAAAACTCGACTGCTCACTTTAACTGTTCACTTCTTTTTTCACACTGTTTACTTTCTACTTTACTTGTACACTGGTTAAATTATAACTGTGTTTGCGTCCCAAATTGCTCGCGCTTATGTACTTGTTGATCGATCTTCGAGATTATTCTTTTTATTGCATCGGGCTATGTTTGTTTGGTGCAGTTGTAAATCACTTTCATGTGGCTGTGTTCGCGAATATTCCACCTCATCATTTCTCCTCCAGATATGTGAATTCGCCATCTAGTTTAGTGTCTGTCACATACGCAAGATTTAAGGATTTCATAAAACTGCTTTGGTAGCCTTAATACCATACACAGAGGCCTGAATGGTTTTCTTTGAAGCCAAAATTACTGAGAGGTACTGGATTCGAATCCCACCAGAGGATGGATGCAAAAAGCGAATTTTCGTGATATTAATAAACACAACTAAGATCCTCTGCTGGAGTGCAAAATTCAGCGCCGACCCACCGTTCATGCGTCAATGTACAGGTTGACATGGGGCTTGCAATGTGAAATACTGTAAAAGATGTGAATGGGTGGTATGTGCGTGAATGAAAAAGGGAGTTTTAATTGACCTTCAAGGGACATTAAATTCACTGGACAATTATAATTTCTTATTAAAAAAAAAAAAAAAAAAAAAAAAATTTGTCGGAGAATACGATTTCTTTCTTCTATTATTGGTTTGAGTCTCTTTAGGAGTAGTTTCTCAATTATTTCTGCAATTATTGGATTTAAGCAAATAGGTAGTTTATGTAGTCTTTTTTCAGGAAGAGCTTTTACTATTTGTCCTGTAATTAAGTCATATCCAGGAGATTTCTTTGCATTTAGGCTAAGATTGGTTTCCTTTTTTAATTCTTGTAATATAAAAGGAAATATATTGTAGTTATCCACTTTATTCACTGGTGGTATGTTTGCCACTACTGCTTATCTGAGCCGGTGGAATTTGTAGTTTAGGTCGTTTTAAACTTTTTGTCGCTTTATAAAGGGAATACTCGGTTTCTTTTTCTCTAGTAAGGCCATTATTGGACAAATAATTTAGAGTTGTTTTATATTCTGGCGCTCGATTTGTTTGCCAAGCCTTTCCGGCTTTTCGTTTTCGTGCAGCCAATTCCCTAGCTTGCAGATGATGGGGAAGCAGAATATAGCGTGGTAACAGCTGTATCCATATATATTTTAAGATATGAAGTTGAAGTAAAATGGGTTTGCGATACTAGGCATATATCTAATTTTTCAGTATTTAGGAAAATTTCTAAATCTGGAATATGTTGCATTAGCCCATTTGCATTCCTGGTTACTATTCTCAGAGTGTTTAGAGTCTTGCTTATCTAACCTGTTGCTCAAGTCATTTCTCTTATTTAGCTAGACGAATATGTTAAGAGCTTCCATGCTTCTTAATGCCTTTAGGAGGACTATTTTATTTTTGGCAGTTGCAAACCGTCTACATAAAATGACGCCATTTAGCAACGTTTTTGAAGCAATGATGATATAGGTGATGGATGGTAAAGTACTGTATGTTTTATTTTATTTTGCAAAAGAAAGTAAACGGGGTTACGAGGCAGATGCTCCTTCAGCTTAGAAGTAAGCAATTTGCTGTCGAAAACACGACTACTTAAAGTCGGCAGGTTGCAATTTGAAATTATTTTTTTTATGAAATTTTAAACTATAGTAGTTTTTGCTCATTAAATTTCGTCTACAGTTTTTAACGTTTCCTTCATTCGATTGAAATGTTTGTATTTCCATCGAAAGACGCCCCGCGTATTTTATTCAACAATTATTTTAGAAATATTAAATTCTAAGCCGAAAGTCATTTTTCAAATATTTTAAACGTCAGAAAATTTTTTTATGCATTTATTTAAAATTATTTTCGTAACCTTCGATTGAGATCCCTGTATTACTACAGCTGTAGAATCATGAAGATACCAAATCCTGAGATCTATACGTTTGAATTTTAAACGCTTTCATCCAGTCAGTTTCGGTATTCCTTTATGTTAACAGTGATCCAGGGAAAAATCGACTCTAATGCTGCCGAATGCCTACAACAAAGCCAAAATAAAAAAGAAATTGAGTGACAAATCTTCTCATTAAATAGGAAAAAGGTTGCTCATTTACTTTTTTAAAAAATATTTTATATCTGTAGGTTGGTCGTCTGCGGATCAAGTAGCGCAAAGGTAAAAATATTTTAACTCGCAAACGTAAGTCTTGCGGATTTTTGACATAACGTTTTTATTTTTGTAAGCCACCTATCGGCAATCTATTGAATTTTATGACTTTTTTACCCTGTAAAACATATTTTTATAATTAAGGTGCTTTTGTTCGAAAAAATTGACTTTCTTTCACAAATTCTTTTATTAATTCTTCCATCTTTTCAATTTTTGGTTTGTTGACAATGAAATGACAGTTAATATTCATGATTATACCGTCAAGTAGGTATAAATTAATTTATTTTTAATTTATTGTGTGTTCTAATTTAAATACAGATCAAAAATTATAAATGTTCGCTCGCACTCGTGCAGTCAGCTTCACTGTTGGCCTGTTTTTTTATTGTATCCGAGATATCAGAGAGATAATACTGAAAATACATATGTTTTTTCTCTGAACTATCTAGAAAAACAAATCAGATGGAAAAATGACGATCAGAGAAATTAAAGAAACGAAAAAAAATGTATTGGATCGATCCAATAAAATAAAAAACAGAGAAGGCGTTCTTTTTATCTCTCTGATCTCTCCAATATAATAAAAAAACAGGCCAATATCGCAAAAATAAACAAAAATTGTATAAAAAAAAATAATTTCAAATTCAAATTTATCTGGTAAGCCAATCAATTACTCAATCAGCTGTATTTTCGACTAGCAAATTGCTTGTTTGCGAGCTGATCAAGCATCTGCCCCTACATTTAAGAATGGTAACAGGCATCATTATACCTGGGATCGCCCTGCGTCCTAGTGATCAAAAACCGTAGCTAAATTTTCTTAACGTATTGGAGAGAATTTTACTCCAATGATCAGTTCGTTGCCATTCCAGTAATTCACAGCAATCGCAATGTATTGATAAGAGTGGATAAGCATAATGTATAAGCTTGAGAAGTTTTGCATTAACTTTAATGCGATAAAATGAATTTTATATTTACTAGTAAACAATTTAAACAAATCCTTTTGCAATTTCAAGCAATCCGACAGGTTGGTGATCGTATAAAAAGTTCATGTCATCCAAGCGGACAGAAGACGGTCGGCAAAATCTAAATAATCAAGTGTAACGTTAACGAATAACAAGAATAATACTTTCTCGATCGTTAATCATCACGAATTTCCAACACCGTAAACCTCCCAGTCGCATGGAATTCAATCCAATTTCAAACAACATCTGGCTGGTACATTGTGAAAGAGCACTAAAATTTTTTAAGTACTGAAAATGCGAAGAGAGTTAAAATTTAATATTCTGGAGAATATCTGTACGGTACAATTCAATAAAAATTTAAATCACAGTCAATCGATAATTTACAAGAAAAAATACTGAACAAATTTAGACTTTGGTTTTCTACGTGGTGCCATTTTCATTGGAAGAGCATATCCTAACTAACTCAGGCTAGATGATTAATCATTTTTAATTTCGTTCTTCAATTTTCGTTGGACCAAGCATCATACCAACAAATTTGAGTTCAGTGATAGCGAACCATGATTACATCCAAAAATGTAATGACTCTTCGCATCATCGCCTAGTAAGTTTCTAGTTTCATTTTGATATAGGCCTAGATGTCGTGCCTAAAGAAACTGTGTTTTGCCCAATTACCACCGATCCTATGTGGATGTTTAATTTCTTTAATCTTTTCATATTGAACTTTACCAAAAAACAGCATTTTTGCCTCCTTTAAAAATATATATATTTAGATTTTACTTCGTTGATCTGAATGCCAATATATTGAGCTGAAAACCGAAATTAGAACGCAAAACCAGATCTGTTGACGTTCAAATGAAACAATCACTCAAATCAAAAATTGGCCCAAAATCGAAAATAAACGAATATCGTTAAATAATTTTAGGCTCTTTATGGCCTAACCCAAATGCTCATTTAAATTAAAAAATATTAGGCTTTACTCGTTCTTGGCCTTTAGCGTTAAATCATTTAATTTAAAGCTAGCAGAACCCACATCAAAAATTGGGCCAAAATCGAAATTAGAACACAAAACCAGATCTATTGACGTATACAGTTTCGATTTTGGTGCGATTTTCGATTTAGGTTCTGTAGCATGAAATATTGCTTCTTTACCCTGATTAAAAAATCGGTGCACATAATTTTCAAAGTCTTCCATCTGTAGAAATAGTAAATTAAGTGATAGGATAAATTGGTTAGGGTGATTTTTTATAAAAAAAACGTTGGAATACCATCCGGACCACGGGTTGATGACGATTGGCATTAAAATTATAGCAGTGTTATTGCAATTTAAGTTCATCTGGTGTTTGAAGTCGTGGATGTCTTCTGGTCATTATAAGCAATTATGAGCCTAGCATTATTTGTATGCTAAATAGATCCTGATTTGTGTTCTAATACTCGATGTGGGTTCTGCTAGTTTTAAAAGAAATAACTGAAAGCTTGGTCAAGATCACTTGATTAGGCCATAATTGGACTAAAAGAGTGATGGTACTGTTGGACAACAGGATTATTTTTTCGATGAAAAGGTATGGTCTTACAATTATTTATGTTGAAACTGAGGATATTGCATTGTTGTAATTTGTGAGTGTCCTTAATGTTCTCCACGATTTTAAAGATTATAAGGTCATCTGCAAACATTAGGACCTTTGAATAATTAATCCATTGATGAAAATGGTGAAGATTCAAGGATCAATATGGGAGCCTTGAGGCACGCCGGAGGTGGCTGAGAATAATTAAGACCTTTTGTTCCTCATTTCAATGTTTTGAGAGCGGTTGCTAAAGTACGATTTAAACCAGGTTACAAACGGACTGCAGAACCCAAATTTGTTCAAGCAATTTAAGCTTTTATAATGCTGTAAGGTTGGTTGCAGTTGGCATAAAACCATGTTAACTTGGTGATATGTATCGTGCACCACGGTCCTGAATGAATTGCATATTACAAGTATCAAATAACCACGGAATTTCTTGAAATTGTCGCTACTCTTGTTATTTTCTATTTCTTGGGAAAAATGCCTTGTTTCTGTGATTGATTGAAAAGACGGTACAGAGGAATTACCAAATTTTTGAAGTCTCATTTGGTTTTATGTATTTATACCAGAAGACATCGTCTGGCTTATACACTGAACGAAAAAATGTACCTGTGTGATATGACTTGTGGATCACAAGATTTTTGCTCTTCAAATGTCATAAGTTCTGGGTAACCGTTAGCCTCACGATTTCTTTTATCTTGAAGAAAAGCATATAACTTTTGAACTTCGTTCGATATCAGATTTCGTATTGTTTATTTATTTATTTACAATAATTATAATCCACATGGTAAAAAATTCCTAATGATTATTACAATATAACTCCAAGAGATTAAAATTACACAATAAAAATAAATTAATCACAAGTTGATTGCATAAAACCTCAAAATTTGCAAAATTTACATTTTTATATCTGTATTGCATAAAATTACGGAAATCTCATTAAAACACGACGATAATTAAGTCACTTCAAACATAGAAATTCTAAAGTTATATTTCAGTTTATTTTTGAAACAAGCTTTTGTCATTCCGAAATCAAAAATATCACTGAAATCGTTAAAATTCGCAATAATAAAATTAATTGATTGGTGTACTGAGTAATTGGAACGATGAAAATCCGGTATCAATAAAGATCTTGTTCTAAGTTGTCTTATGGGAGCATACATATTCAAACGCGAAAGTATAAATGAACAATCAATCCTTGCTTCCAAAACATCAGCCACATCAATATGTGGAATGAAACTCAGGGTGGGATCAAACGTTACTCCCATGTCTGTGATTTGGTTAAACCGAGCTAATGTTTCGCTAAAATATTATAATCAAAATTTATCAGAGTTTTTTTCCATGAGAAAAACATAACAGCACACTTCTTAGTATTTAACTTTAAATTATTCCTGCTATACCACAAGAATACCGAATCCAGGTCAGATTGTAATTTAATGGCATCCGAGGGGTCAACAATGCGATAGAAAAGTTTGAGATCATCTGCATACATAAGTCCCTTAGAGTAACGCAATACATCCATCAAGTCACAAATATTGTAAATAATAGAGGACCAAGGTGTGAGCCCTGCGGAACACAGGAAAGAACGTTTGTTTTATCTGATTTGACACGATTTAACTTAACATATTGAACACGATCAGATAGGTATAGGATCCCACCCAATTAACGAATTATTCAGATAGTCCAAACAACTTGAGTTTATTTGTGAGAGCAACAAAAGCGACATCAAGTTGACTCTGCGACTCAAATCTATCAACAATTTCACGTTGAAACTCAATCAGATTGGTTGTTGGTGTTGATCTACCTTTGAAAAAATCGTGCTGAGATGTTGAAATGCAATTCTTTATGTTAAAAAAAATGTATCTTGTCAATATGGCCTCAAAGAGCTTAGGGATTGATGATAAAATAGAGATACCTCTCTAATTGGCTACATTAGAACGATCACCTGCCTTATAGATTAGAGTAATTGAAGATATTTTCCATCTCTGTGGAAAAACTGAAGTATTTAAAGATTAGTAGTTACTCTAGAAATTGAGCTCGATTTTGATGGCGAAAATTTCCACGGCGAGCCTGGTACTCTTATAGAGAATATTTTAGGATGACGGTGAAAGTAAATTCTACAATTCCGTTGCATCAACGGCGATTTTGTTCGAAATGTAATGATAAAATGATCATTGGTTCAATTCTATGACAGTTGGAACTCGATATTTGAATTTTACGATTAACAAAATTTTTAAACTGATCATCAGTAGTAGACGCTGATATTCTCGATACAAATAACCATTTCTTCGGAGTTACAGCGGATATAATTGTTGATAATGTTGGTTGCATGTTGTGAATTTATGTTTACTAGCCTCGGAGTAACCTTTGAATTTGTATTTATAAGCCTTGTCTATTTAAATTTTTTATTTTTCACATTTATTAGTTTATTATCTTACCATGGAGGATAACGGCTTAGTTTACTGGGACGACGAAACCGATCAAATAGGAAGTCGATGTTTTTAAAGTATAAATCTAAGTGCACTGTGTCTGGTTAATATCTTTGATGACGAATAGTTATAATGATTCGCATACATTAAGCAAATCAGGGTAGGAGTTTTATCGATTAAAAAAAATCAATAAAATATCCATAACATTCCCAATAAGATTGTAGGAGGCTTTTGATTTTACTGGTTGATCAAACACCCAAACGATAGAAATAATAGTTGTGTTGCTTTCGCAAAGCCGCTTAGCTTTAATATTAGAGGCCAATTTTGGTTTCAGCAATATTTGTTTGTGAATTTCCAGTAACGGAAAATAATTGTTCATCATAGTTGGCGTATTTATCAGTAGTAATTACAGTAAAGTTGGCTTTAAATAAAACTAAAAAAAAAACGATTTTCATAAAACCGATTCGGATTACAATTACTACTGACATAAAAGCCAACTATGATGTACAATTATTTTCCGTTACTGGAAATTCACAAACAAATATTGCTGAAATCAAAATTGGCCTCTAATATTAAAGCTAAGCGGCTTTGCGAAAGCAAAACAGCTAATATTTCATGGTTGGTATGGTTCACTTTAAAACCAATATAAGTCTAGATGCCTTTGTTTTCCCCAGTTTCTCATAAACATTTTTTGTTATGTTGATACCTTTTTATCAATAAATTAGCTGCGTTGCTTACGTAAATTCCGCTTAGCTTAACTTAAGGCGTTGTAAATACACTGCTCGTCAAAAAAACCCGGACACTACATTTTTCAGTAAATATTTGTTTTAACGGTAACTATTCGCATTATTCGCGTTATGGTTGTACGAAATAATATAATGTGCGCCAAAAGGCACTAACGGATCAAGTTATCGTTTAATAAAAGTAACTACAGGATCAAAACATTTGAAATAACAAAATTACCGAAAAACGGATATTGATATATCTTCATCGTTATTTAAACAAAAACCAACAATCAATCTAAGTGGTCAGTACTCTAGTATCGAGTATTTCCGCCACGAGCTCTGATCACATCTAGTATTCTTTTTGGCATACTGTGCACAAGGTTTGCAACGTACTCCTGAGGTATCATTTCAATGCTCTGCAGGGCTGATTGAAGATGATCCAAGGTTTCTGGAACGACTTCCCTTTGCCTTAAACGACGCCCTAGCATATCCCACATGTGCCCAATGGGATTAAGGTCAGGGCTGCGAGCGGGCCAAACAATTCGACCAATTCTCACCTCATCCAAATAATTGTTGACCACGTTTGCAACGTGGGACCTGGCGTTATCATGCATTAGTTTAAATTGAGGTCCAATAAATGAGGCGTATGGAACTACAAATTCTTCTAGACATTCCACGATATACCTTTAAGCAGTTATAGTGCCGCCGCGTAGAAATACAAGATCCGTACGGGTGCCAAACAAATGCCTGCCCACACCATTAGTGAGCGGCCATGAAATGGGACTCTTGGTGATATGGCACATTGTGAATATCGCTCTCCAGATCTCCACCATATTCTTTCCCGTCCATCCGGTGATCGCAGGCTGAACCTTGATTCATCAGTGAACAACACGGACTTCCAGTCGTCCGTAGTCCAACTGACGTGGTTACGAGCAAAAGTCAAACGGTTTCTTCGATGAGCTGGAAGAAGCTCTGGCCCTGTAGCAGCCCTCTTGGACTGCAATCCATGTTCATTTAATCTTCGCAATGCTGTGCTAACTGAAATATTGACACCACGTACTTGTGCCAATCGACCAGCGACGATTCTAGCTGTTTGGAAACGATCTCGCAGTACCATTGATACCATAAACATATCGTCCCGCTCGTTTGTTGCCCTTTTACGACCTAATCCAACCGTTTGCTCATACTGACCACTTTCACGATATCGTTTAATAGCGTCTTGAACTGTACTTCGAGAGAAATTTAGGTGGGCAGTAATATAACGCACGCTACGGCCATCCTCAATCAAAGCGATTACTTTTGCGATATTTTCTGGTTTCATAATTATAATATTTGCTAATAATAATAACTAAGCACTGTTAACATTAACTGTAATAATAATACTAACAAGAAATGCTACTTTGAATGTTTCAAAACAATTGATAGATGCCCATTTATTTTGAAACGTAACAATCGAAATTTTGAATATTTTTCATTTATTACACTTTGTTGCTGTGATTGGATTTTAAATAAAAAAAATACGGTTTTTGTTACACCTATTTTTCGGTTATGTACTATTTAATATGACAGTGCCGTTAAAATAGCGTAATTGCTCTAGAAACTGAAAATTTACGAAGAAATTCAAGTGTCCGGGTTTTTTTGACGAGCAGTGTAGAACAAATTAAATTCGGTATTTGGCTGTCAAATAAAAAATGCCAAATGTTTTTTTTACAACAAGATGGCAACACTTCGAAAAAAAATTAGAAAAAATTACCACCTTGCGCTAAACACTATGACCATAAAATGGTTTGATTTCCCCTAAACCTAAACATTTTTTTTTGCTTTAAAGCCAATTCGGCTTTATACAATTGTTGTTGTAATCTTTTTCGGCTTTGCGAAAGCAACGCACCTATTGTGTGAATTCCCATCGAAGTCTAAATTTCTGTTACGGCTATTCAATATATGAGACCTTATAATGTTATACTGGATAGGTTTAGGGACTTCCATAATTATATACGCTGTTTAAGTATTGGCATCATTTGCCGCTAATAAAATTGTTCTTCATTCACTCCTCTCTTCAATAAAATATAATTAGCTCTCTACAGTGACCACAGGCGTTTGCAACATAGTTTTGTTTCTATTGCAATAATAATCATATTCATTATACCTTGTGCATATCAATGTCAAAGTCTTTATTAGTGACTAAGGTAATCGAATACATGTATAATTTGATAGACAAGTTAATGATCTTGATTCTGATATTTCCATGAACGTCATTTCCATATAAAATAAACAAACAAATTTCAGTTACATAACGTTACAATAGCACGTGACACTCGCAAGGTTGCTTTTATGTACGAGTATGTGCGGTACTCACGCGAATATTTTATAAATGTAAAACTAAATGTTCAAAACGAGTTTTTTATTGAAAATCCTTTCTAATTAATTTTCCATTTCTTTTTGAAGTTTTAATTAAATACATATTTATTTCGGGTTTGTTCGATCGCGTAACACGTAATCACATTCATAAATTTAATTCTTTCTAAATAATAATAATTTTTTTTTTGTTGCATTTAATGTCTCCAAGTAAGCAATAAATATTGTGAGCGCTAGACACAATGAAGTCAAAGAAGAAAATCGGTGCTATACTAAAAATAATTTACTCTATAGACTTCGTCAACTCATTCGGTCGTGATTTGTATTTTTATTTGTACTACGTCATTTGGCAACCTGTAGCTTCAATTATGTTGAACACAGTGTATAAATATAGCGCGTACCAAATTAATTAAAGTGAAATCAAATTTAAATTGTAAATGAAAGTGACAGAACTAAATCAAAATTTATTTATCGGAATGATGCGACTATAAACTAGTTGCGAATAATTAAATTTTACTATGCCAAAACATTCGCGGCTGGTATATTTACAAATTATGCGCAACACTGCAATAAATAAAGCTGTAACCGCCGATATACCAGATCATGGCTATAAGATCAATTAAAAATATTTGTTGAACAATTTTTGTTTGATAAAATTTTTTATTGCCGTTAAACAATTTTTATTGCGATTTTATTAACTTATAAGAAGCGTTAAGCCCGCGAAGATTATCTAAAAATATGTGCGCTCATAAAAATGTCTTAATGTTTGATCTTTGGAATTAATTCGTTTTAAAATCTTATTTATGTGATAACACTGCGCTCTGAATACTTTAGCTCAAATTAAGTGGGCCTAATTACGTCAAACACTGTAAAATGCCGATTTGCATATTTTAATCAAATTAAAAATTAATCAGTTAATATGATCGTGTATCGCCGATAATATCAAATCGAATAGAAAATATAATTTGTTTCGGTTGATTTGTTGCTACATATTCGGATATAAACAAAATGGTTAAATAGCTTATTAACACACGGGTGTGACTTAGTAGAATAGGAAAATTCGAAAATTAGTCGTATGTGACCGTATTGTGAATTTCACTGTACCAATTACACAATTTATTCTCTTTATATTACATGTTCAACTGACACGTTTTAATTGTTCATGTGCATCAAAAGTTATTTTAGTTTTCGTTATCCAAGGTAAAGTGGGTGCAGATCTGTAAATTCGCTGACATCGCCAAGATAATCGTCGAGAAAATCGAAATGCCATAAATTTATCAGATTGGTGTGTAGTTAATTCACCACTAGTAACCACAATAAAGGTAAGGGATACGAGTATGTACAGTTCTTAACAAAATTATTTGTGCATCGCAAAAATTTAACAAATCACTCGAGCAAATTTAAAATTTTAACCCAAAAATTAACTTAAACAACAAAAAAATTATTTATTTGTTATTCGAAATGACATATGAATATATATAGTCCTGATCTTACACCATCGGACTAACATTTGTTCCGTTCTAAAGAAAATTCTTTGTTTCGATGCTTCCCAAAAAAGGCCACGAACTTTCTAACCATTTATTTGTGCATCGCAAGAAATAATTCTCTATAATGGGAATCCCGATTGTTTTTAATGTTTTGACAAAATTGTTACACAGGTTATGGACGAGTGGTAAAGTGATTTCAGTGCTATCTTTCATAAAATTTTCGAAGCCTCATTTTGATACAAAATATGTGATAACATATGTGAAATGAATTAATTATGTGAAATTTAATTTTATTAAAATGTTTTTTTTATTTTTATTTAAATCATATTTTTACAGAACTTATCGTCTTTTAAAATTTGTGTACTTAGGTTAGAAATAGCACACACAAACACAGTTGTTATAATTTTATCTACATAATTAAGTATAGATACTGCGACCTTGTTAGACAACAATCCGACATATGCGCCTTTCTACGTGAACTATTAGTCGATCGCCTTCAACGTCAGATTTAGTTCTCTCGTTATACAGAAATTGCGGACGAATCATCTCAATCCCTGCTTCTGCTAGCTCATTACCGATCATAAACCCCTTGTCTACCAACATGGCATCTCCGGGGGTTACCTTAAGTAACATTGTGCTTGTAAAATTAATAAGACCGGAGGGAGAAATTCCTATCAATAGTTTAATTGTATGGGTGTTTTTATAGTGGGAATACGTGCAGATTCTGCAGGTTTTCATCGGAATTGAATGGTACCGTACTATTCCGTATAGGTATATTATTCGAGTTTGAGACATTTAATATGGTACAGATCGAGAAAAATTAATGTACCAGATACATTATTCGAATAAAAATATTATTGAAACAAATAAACATTTATTCAATTTATTAATTTTTATTAATAGGTAAAAAAAAAAACACGAACCTATAGAAAAATTCAATAATTAATGCAAAGAAAAAATTAAAATAATGGACGATGTTTTGTAATAGGAATATACATATCTCAATTCATAAAAGGAACATATTTTAACTCATAAAAGGATCATAGGTATAGATACCTACTATCTCTATTTTAATCAGAGCCTTCTAATTTTTCAGTATCAACTGCTTCGTCGTTTGATTTTTCTTGACTACTACACGAGACTAGTTCATCCTCGGCCTCAGTTGGCATATAATGCAGCTTGCAGTCAGAGGTATCCAATGGAATTGTGCTACTGAGTGCATCTTCGTAAACAATTTGTGCAAAACGACTATTGTATTTACATTGTGGAATTACTTCCCCGAAACCAGCCAGGCCGCAACATTCAAACGACCGCCCCACTTACAAAATTGACTAATTGGTGGTATTGAGGTTTCTTACGATACCCCTTTGCGGTATATACTTCTGGTCCTTCTGCAAACCACTTGCTCCAGAGATCGCGCATCGCTTTTTTAAAAGGAGCGTTTATTGAAACATCAAAGGGTTGTAAGAAAGATGCTATTTTTGGAGGAATAAGTAGAGTCTCGGTGTAGCGTCGATTACTTCTGATTTGACGTGCGAGCTTTAGGAATCCATCAGCAGAAGCGACTGATTGTTTATGAATGGACCATTGCGCCTGGCAAAGCAAGATGTTATCCATTGCTTTATTATTTCTGTGTTCAGTGATCCGCCTTTGCTAACTGTTATCTCAATATTATTTGGTAAGACTACACGTGGAACTTTTTTAAGCCTTTAAAATCACCATTGTGCGAATCGCCTTACCATTAGCTGCCACACACAGCACAACGGTGAATCTATTTTTTGAGTGGCCACTATCTAACTTATCGACCATCGATGGTGACATAGAAACCGTTTTTTGCCTTGCACGTCGTAAACAATCAATCGCAAGATCCAACAATTCTTCTTTTGTTTTCGTTTGTTGCTGTCTTACATGTTTTACTTTCCTAGAGCAAATATTGTGGCGTCAGTAAACATTCCTAATCCAATGATCTGAGCACATAAAGTCCTTATAGTCACCAGGCTACGTTTCAATGAGTCGTTTGGATTTTTCTCGAAACATGGAATATGTTATCACCAGTTTCTTTACTCGTTCCCCACGAAACACTGGATTATTGCTTCCTCAAGCTTATCGTACATTGGTTTTCGACCACCGCCACTCACACGTTTAACACTGCCTTTTACAGACAATAATTCGTTTTCTTTCATCGCCCATCGTTTAATTTGTGGTCGCTGATATCCTGTTCGTTGTTGCAGTTTATTTAAAGATTCGCCTGCTTTTATTTGGGCAATGATTTTCAATTTTTCGTCTACCTAGATACTACCTAGATCTACCTCTATTACCTAGATGACGGTGTACCTACCTATTTGACTAAATTTGATTGAAGCAATGAAAATAAAGAACAATCCTCGATGTTGCAATACAAATAGGTATTAGGTATTTCATTATTTAATTTACTTACCTAAATCAAAATACCCAAAGAAATATAACCAAACAAATAAATCAATTTATCTATCTACCACTAAAGAACATTAATAAAATAAACCACGATGCGACCAACGTCAAAATATTCAAAAAGACAAAACCTGAATGAACGAAATATGCACATAATAATGCCCCCCCTGCAAACTTCTTGCGGACACCCAGAGGGCCGCGGCCCCCTAGGAGTCCGCAAGAAGTTTGCAGGGGGGCCACCAAAGTTTGCAAAATTTCCTTCAGAATATAATAAAAAAATTGATGTATAACCGAATATCGTATTGAAAAGTGAAAGAAGGAAGATTAAGTTTTCTTATTTAGTTATTTTACTAGGTGCGTAACTAAATTTCCGGGTTTTTTTTGAAAAATGAAAAATGGTAAATTTCAATAGAAATATAAAAAATTGTTTATTCAAAGTATTGTCGTTCGCTATTTACACATTTTTGCCAGCTATCTGGCAATACATGAATACCACAACGATAAAAAGACGCGTCTTTGGACCGAAACCATTCATCCAACCAATTTTTCCCTTATTTGAAACTGGCCAAGTGTAGCCCTGCTAAGCCATGTGCCATCGACCTTAACAAGTGATAATCCGCGGGACCATGTCTGGCGAAGAAGGTGGGTGTGGTAGCAGATCCTATTTCAGCGTTGTTATTGTGTCCTGGACGATGGGATTCTAACCGTTTTTCGAGTAATGCATAGTTCAGATTGGTGTGTTGTTATCGGTAGCATTGTCCATTGACATTTTCGCCCTGTTTCAGCAGCTCACGATTCGTTTCTGGTCCCACCAAACGCAGAGCATTGTCTTCTTTCTAAAGAAATTTGGCTGCGCCGTCGATGTTGATGCTTTGCCAGGTGAAAGCCATGACATTTTGCGTTTGGGATTCTTAAAAAGATCCACTTCTCATCTTCCGCAACAATTCGAAGCAGGAAGCTCTGTTTTTCATGCCGTGAAAGCAAAATTTCGCAAGTGCCTCTTCGATTTTCCATCGGTCTCTCAGCCAACTCATGCGGCACCCATTTTCCCTCTTTTTGAATTTCTCCCATTGCATGTAAACGTTTGGAAATAACTTGGTGAGTCGTGTTTAATGCCTCCGCAAGTCAATCTTTAGTTTAAATCATCTTCATCCAATAACGCTTCCAGCTCGGTGTCTGCAAAGGTTTCTGGTCTTCCGGAGTGCCTTTTGTTCTCAATGTCGAAATCGCCACTTCTATAGCATTTAAACCAATCTTCACAAGTAGTTTTCGATGGTTCATCTTTGCCGTAGGTGCATTTTTTTTACTTGAAGTAGAAAAGCAAAGCTTCCCGCAAATACTGCTTGTTTGGCCAAAATCAGATTTTTTCGTTTTTAGAAAAAAAATTGGCGTTGCGATATGTGCTGGTATTACCACTCATCATCGTTAACCACTATCCACGCTATGAACAAAACACAACAGAAGAAATAAATGCAAATATGCTAATCCTTACACCAAATTGTGAAGTATGAAAGTTAAAATATAGATAATGAACTAATAGTCATTTTTTATATTATATAAAAAAATAAAGGATTAATAAAAAAAATACCAGGTTTGTAAATATGAAAGCGGATTTTTTTAGTAAAAAGTACACGTTCATCGTATGATAATGATTATTCAAAGTATTGTCCATTATTAGTTATACTTTTCTCCCATCTTTCTGATAATGCGTGGATGAACCGCCAAAAAAACCGTTCTTCTTCTGAGGCAAACCATAGGTATCGAGCCATTTTCGAACATTTTCGTAGGAAGTAGAGTGCTCCTCAGCAAGCCCGTGCTCCATCAATGCAAAGAAGTGATAATCGGACGGAGCCAAGTCTGGCAAGTAAGCCGCATATGAAAGTATTTCTCAATTAATTGGTTCGAACGCTTCGATGTCGGCTTTTGCTTTGTGTGATGGTGCATTACCAGGAAGCAAAATCACTTTGTGTTACCTTTTATCATACTCTGGTCGTTTTTCACGCAAAGCTCGATTCAAATTGATCATTTGTTGTTGGTAGCGTTCAATATTTACGGGTTCGCCAAGTTTTAGCAGCTCAAAAAAAAAAATCACAGTCTTCTGATCCCACCAAATACAGAGGAGCATTGTCTTCCGTCCGAAGCGATTTGGCCTTGGAGTCAATGTCGATAGTTGTCCTTAATCAACCCAAGGATTTTTACGCTTTGAATTCTCAAAATAGATTTATTTTTCGTTGCCAATTCGATGGAGAAATGACTTTCTTTTGTATCCGACGAGCAGCATTTCGCAAATGATGTTTCGGTTATCCTGTTGCCTCTCATTCAATTTATGCGGAACCCATTTTCTCAGCTTTTGAATCTTTCCCATGGCATTTAAACGTATGGAAACGGCTTCTCGAACCACACACTCAATTGATCCGCGAGTTGTTTTTGCGTTTGAGTGTCACCCCCACCCAACAATGCTTGAAATTCACTGTCTTCAAACTTTTTTGGTGGTCTTCCACGTTCTTCGTTTCTCACGGCAAAATCACCACTTTTGAATTTATTAAACCACTCATAGCATTGTGATTTATTTACAAAGAGCATACTCACCGTAAGCTTTGACAAGCATTCGATGTGATTCTGGAGCAGTTTTCTTCAAATGATAACAAATTGCTACTGTCTATGTTGACCGTGGAAGATTCTTTGTTGGAAAAGCAAAGCTTAATAGACTTGGTACGTTTTCTTGGAAAAATAGGTACAATTATTTGTTTTATAAAGTGACGACTGCAAATTGAAAAATATTTGGGAAAAGGTTTATCCATTTTTAGAACAACTTTCCACTTCAGCTGCTCTAGCTGCTGTTGGAACCAGATGTCTCTGATGTCAATACCATCCAATTGAGGTATACAAACAAATTAGTAATCGTCTCTATACCGGTTTCCGTTGACTGTATCGTTTTCACCAGCATCATTTTTGAACACATATGGTCCGATGATTCCTTTGGGACATAAAGCACACCGGTAACGTTTTGTGGATGTAAAGATTTTTAAACAATGGCGAGCGAGACTCCAAATATGACACTTCTGCTTGTTGACATAGCAATTCTACCAAAAATACTTTGAGCATCCACCGAATTGGCGGCGCGAACACAGGTCATGTGGTTTTAATTCCTGAACAAATTGAATCTTGTAAGTATCCCTGAAGCAACCATAATGCAAAATCCTCCATAAAAGTGTAGGATCAAGTCCCAATTGTTGTGCACGATGACTAATCGATTCATTTGGATTCCCTTCAATACTTCGCACTACAGTTGCCCTGGCTCGGTGCGCACCATATGGGGTCTTACGGGACGTATTTAGAGTAAAGGAATTGCGAGGGCGATCCATAGTTAATCGTAGTAACTGCTCTGATACACGTGGAAGCATCTTTGGCCAAATTCACTTAAATCTTTAATAATTAAAAAAATAATCGGAACAATGAGTGTCAAGTGTGGAATTTAATGTTTTCAACTTGGGATGGTGTCTAGAATCTGTAAAAAATTCAAAAAAATTCATTGGCCATACAGCCAATCACAACATGTAAATTGTTTTGATTTTTTTTCTACAAATTTCAGACACCACCCAAGTTGAAAACACTAATTTCCACACTTCGCACTCCTTGTTCCAATGATTTTTTGAATTATTAAAGAATTAAGTGAATTTGGCCAAAGGTGCTTCTACCTGTTGTCCGTCCCATACCGCCAATCACAATATGCAAATTGTCTTGCAATACTAAAAAAATAAACAAAAAATGAGGAAAGACAACCTTTCATCAACGTCAGCTAGCAACGATAAATGTTCATTGAAATCTGTAGTTGTTACAAGCAAACCGTTGAGTTAGACAAACCTCGGTCATGCAGATGATGAAGGATGACTTTATGCATTAATCTGTACAAGGTTTGCAAGTGCATTGCAAAGTCTAAAGGGAATTACCCGAAACAGATATAGAGGGCGTACTGGGATTATAAAGGCGGTTTTTTCCTTCGAGTTTAATTCGAAGGATTTTGCCAAAAGGCATCCTTTAAGTTCAAACTCGAAACAAATTTTGTTCTACCCAGTCGAATCATCAACCCAGTTTTCAGCGATAAAGTATATGCATCCTCTTTACTTGCCACATTTAATTTCTGGGCATCGAGACACATCATTTCTCCTACGTCAATCGTGTAGTGAACGAGTCAGGAGCGAATCTCGGAAATTTATCGATCATCTTGTTTAGGTTTTAGGCGTTATTCGACAGTAAGCTCATGCTGGTAATTAGAAAGAGAAGTTTTATTTGACAACAAAATGGACGTATGCCAAACGTTTCCCAAAAATCATAACTGAGGAGTAGGATTCGAGCTAATAACATAGATTTTGTTAATAGTTAATAAATAATTTTCCCGGTTTTAAAATATTTAGAAGAGCGTGACGTCATCGAGCGAAAGCTGATAAATAGCGATGGATTGATGTTGGCAAGCTCTCAGGATTCGTTGAATTGGTAGGAGGCCTGGTTAGAATCTGTCGCGAATATTTTGCCCGGGATGTATTCATCCTTGCCCGGGATGTATTCCCACCTTTATCTGGAATTTAGCGCAAACAATGTGCTTTAAGCACATTTGGCGTCCCACATCCGTAACAGAATTTTCGAGTTTTCGGAAAGTTGCAATCCATATATGGATGACCTAGGTATAATTCCAGCACTTAATATTTGGTAGTGATTGTACTGTTTTTGGTAAGAGACCTGAATACATCGCATCAATCTGAGAGTGTTCTTCTATATTGGTTTGGTATTAAATACTATATGGAATATTAGGGGAAATAGAGTGAATCCGGGGAAAATGAGTATATTCATAGAATGACGTTGCTTCCGGACAATAACCTACACTATTTTAATCTTCAATCTTTCATTAGTTCTTTGAATAACTCTTGTAATAAATGACTCTTGTAATGATGTAAGTCTGTAGTAGAAATGCTACGTCATTGACCTGCTGAGTCAACGAAATGGGGTTAGTGTGAGCAAGATGTTCCATTCGATAAGAAAAAAAATAATCTGAACCGCAGTACCTTCTAATGATCCATCATAACTTTTTCTATTTTGGTTCGATCGGTGATCGGCGGATGTGAGTAGTGTGCTGTTTAATTTGATGTCAAATAATACTGTGATGTAATAGATCCATTGTCCCGATTAAACGACTGCGGCAGTCATATTTGACATGCTCGATTACAACAGGTGATGTAGCAGATGTATGAGAAACTACATTTACTTTGGAGTTAAATGTCCGAGTTTTGTTGAGGTGCAGAGACCATTAAATCTACAAGTTCAGTTGCTTCTAACTGCACACTACTCAATTCGGCTATCAATTCGTTTGGATGCTCACTGGGAAATTTTTACAATTTTGAACAATTTTTAGTAAACTATCACAAAACTGAACTAGTTTCAAAGCAGCTTTGCGAACTGGATCTAATACGGATATTCGGGCCACACGACATTTAGGATGTTAAATTTTATTTGGTATAGTGTCAAATTCATTCAATTAAGCAACCGCTACTGTTAAAGCAACCGATACCTCTTTGTGAGGAGCAATGAGAGCTTGTAGGTGTGTTGGATTCGCCGAAAGGCGTATTCCTAAGCTCCTGTTTCAGTAGCTCGATTTGTACTCATTGACCGCTAGCACTCTGGTCGTAATACAAAACAGATTATAAAAAAAAATATTGTTACGCCGTCGAGTAAGATAATTAATTTTATCTCGTCGTTTAAGTCGGCATTTAAAAGTGAGATGAATACCGTAAATGACATAATTACGCTTAATTTATGGTATTCATTTCACTTTTAAACGCCGACTAGAGCGAGCATAAAACTATTATGATTGATTCAAATATTTAATTTTTTGCTTAAATACTAAAACCAAGTTTTTATACAAAATTAAGCAATTTAGCAATTTATGCAAAATTTATTGGTATTATTGCGAATTTTGAACAGTTATTTATTTATGCTAATATTCAAATAACATGCGTGTAATAATTTATATTATCACACACGATTATTTACATTTTATGTGTTATTATATAGTAAACCGTTATTTTAATAAAAATAATTAAAATAAACGACGAAAGCTAATCAATATGCTAAGTTTCTTAACCTTTACAGCATATTATACAACACTACATCATCTTAATGTTAATAGCTTTTATTTGTTATTGTCAGGGATAAACACCAAACGTGATCGAAGTTGCCGTACCCATATTATACGCGAGTTATTTAGTTCGCATCACTTAATTTACAAATGAATATATAATCCGAATAGGTATTATCATATTCTTAGTAAGATAAATTTTTTATATATCAGAATTCTATATCTAAGAAAACGAGTTGAACAACAAAACATGGGGTTTTTCACGATCGAAACTAAATTACTGCCGTCATGAATCATGATGTTTTTAGTCAAAGATTTATTCTTAATTTTGTATATCGTTGTTTCGGTGCGCTATCATGACATTACTCGAACATCATAGCACTGTGAAAATTATTAGGCGGTTATTGATATTCAAATAGTTTTACGAAGCTTTATTTTGAAAATTTTATTATTGCTTAGATACTAATGAGCCGACGATATGTAACATTTTACTATTGTTATTTCCGTATATCAATAATTTTATTATTACAAAAGATTCTATATACGTAATGGTACATTAATAAAAATTGTTATTAAAACTAAATTACAAAAACCATCAATCAACGTTATGGTTACACTGTAATTAAAATCAGCAAATAAATAATTATTATTTTTTTTTATTTTTATTCGTAGGGTAATTTGTTGGGTTGGTAAATCTTTGAGTTTAGTAGCTGATTAGCAGTGCACCATTAACAGTACTTTGCGCGTACGTAGCTTTAGTTTGAGTGAATTCCAATTAGGAATTATAATTATCTTTATTTCTGACTATAATATTTAGTAATTATTAGGCAATTTGGGCATAATTTTCATTTTTGTAGCCCCCTCGAGTTTTATGAAACTTGGAGAAAATGCTCTCTCTATTCAAGAAATACGAAAAATTATATTTGTTTATTTTTCGGTACTGTACTTTTGGACAGGGGCGCTCTTCGCTTTTAAGTTTTTGAAATCAATTATTAGCTACCAGCGCCAAAACGGTGGATTTATAAATTAATGCGGTAATAATAGAATTATGCTTTTTTCAAGCGATTTTAAGCGATATACCACATGTCCATATGATAATGAGAAAATGCAGCTGCTCGCAGCGCCACAACGGCAGTACTAGTTTAAGTACTATTTTACATAATGTGACATTATTCAAAACCATCCCTCCAGGCGCAAAAATGTATACACTAAAAATGTGCGGTTTACGAACAGTTTACGCACGTTAATTTTGATACCACACTACTACACCTATACTTAATTTTTATTATCACATATTACAGTATATTTTGCTTTCTTTGCATATTTTATATTTTAAAGAGTCGTAGTTTAAGTTTTTGTGTGCAATAAATTTATTCGTGATTGATCATATTATATTGTTGGTCGAACTTTTACCTTAAAATAAGGACGTTCATTTGTTATGCCTCAGTAAGAGCATTTCTATTATAGGTAAGGAAAATTGTGTAGCTTCATGCTTTAAATTTGTAATTAGCTTTTTTGTGTTTCAGGTATGAATAGTCATTTGGGATAATACAGCTAGTAGACTAAATGTACGATAAATTGCTATTTAGAACATAGGATTTAATAATATGCGAGTTTTTGATGTGATTGATTGATTCTAAATGCACGACCAAGTTCTTACACAAGAGCTCCCGGGTGACGCCGGGCCCACCGTACACTCTTTTTTACATATAACAAAACCGAAGGATTGGATAGGTTAGTTAAGTGGGACAGAATCGGCCCGGTTACAGACACCTAGGTATAGCCGATAGTTAGTAACACAAAGACAGCACAATACTAATCTACTAAGGAAGGATAAAGGTTTAATAGGTTTAATGGATAACGATGGTATTGGTCTTCAACAATTACTTCTCTAAATCAGCAACCTGAGAAAAAAATTGTATTATTTCACGTACATCTGGAAATTTCCTGAAATGTAATTGTAAATTAATGCAAAATTTAATTGATTAAATCGGCACAATTGCAGACCCCTAAATAAAGTCGATAGTTATTAATGCAATGACAACACCATTCTAATCTACACAATCAACAATTAATATTTCAAAGAAATATTATTTCACGTCTGTAGATTTTCTGAAATTTAATTCTAAATTAATATTTTCCGGCTTCCTAAATAATATAAACATTTATTAATTTAATCCTCCTGCAATTCCACGACTTACAATAGGATTTCCTGAAACCATTATTATTTAAATTATATCAAACTTAGTCTAAAATTCATTAGTATTTAACCCTTAAATCGAAAAAAAAAAAAATATAAAAAAACAAAAAACAAAAAATTTCATATGTAAGGCATCCCAAAGGCAATGGTTCCCGGAAAAATATCAATGTTATTCAATACCAGATTAACTACCTGATAGGATATTTCAAACAATTTTAATTTAATTCGCAAAAATTTCAAATATTTTATTAGTTTTGTTCACCAAAGAAGAGAATATTCGATTAATTACCAAGTATAATTATAGTGCACAGGATATTTATATCATGCTCAATGGAACTTTACTATTCCTCAACCAATAACTGTTAAATATGGTACGCAGAATTGGATTGGCACTCTAGCATGTTCAATGGAACTAAGCAAACTCAAAACAAATGATGATCAAATTCGGGGTGCAAAGCCGAATTTGACGAAATTTTTGGATTCAGCTATAATGAATGAAATAGGCCGTTTCCAACCGAAATTTTCCAGTTTAGATTGTAGAGCTGGGCTAGGATTCTAATAAATTAGGATCAACTTGTATTGGGATTTTAATGTGTCTTTTTGATAAAGTTCTAAAATTCGATAATTCTGAATGGAACTTGGCCATACCTCGACCAATTATTGTCAAATCAGGCAAGCAGAATTAAATGTGAATGTAAAAATGGATTTTAGAGAAGTTCTGGAGTTCGGCCGTGCTAAGCAATGTCTTAACTAATCATGTTCGAATCTGATATGTTGAGCTGAACCGGGATTTCAACATAAATCCCTGGTGAAGTACTGGATTTTTCAACAAACAAATCCGAAAATAATCGGCCAAGAAATTTTCCTATTCCTCCATTTACGCGTCAAAACAACCAGTTGACAGATGACCCAGCCGAACTAAGCCTCTCCCAAATTAATGCTAATTGCTAGAATTGCGATTTGCTAGAATTCCAATTAAGCCCAAAAATGATTTTATGCATCTTCCGCAGTATACTGTCTCAATCAAACAAAAACGATCATGATTTATGTGAGGTGATGACACGAACGGAAGATAGAACCACGCGGAAGGCTTTTTACACAATTGGTGCATGAGGAGGTCGTTGATTAGGATTTAGAATTCAAATCAATCGATATTCGTATATATCATTCCCATGCAAAGACGAACCTGTTTCGAGAAATATTATTGAGCCAGAAATTCTTTTAGATAAAATAGTGCCAGCAGTAAGCAATTTAAAAAAAAAACAGTCAACATTAAAAGGCCGAAGGATATCACATCAAAGATTTAATTGTCATTACAAATGGAAATAAAAAATTAAAAACCATTTTCCCTTTGCCATGCCGTAACACATATGAGGTCTCATCCCTTTAAATCAATCTACAAAAAAGTCATGAATATTTATATATATATATATATATATATATATATATATATATATATATATATATATATATATATATATATATATATATATATATACATATACATACATATATACACACATACACACACATATACATACATATACGTATATACACACATACATACATACACACATACATACATACATATACATATATACACATACACACATACATACATATATACACATACATTTACATACATACACATTTAAAATATTAATATTTTAAAATATTAAAATGATTATAAAAAGGTAAAAACATTCAATCATATTATATAAATATACACATGCGTATATATAACTAAACATATACATAAGTATAAATACATATGAACCTACACACACATGCATATGCACACAAATCCACACATACGCCTATATCAGGGTTTAAAAAAGTCCCTCGTCAAAATGTATTGTTCACTCTACACCGATCGAACAGTGTCATGTTCCTATTCCATGGGAAAAATCTGCTGTCAGTAAAAATAAAAGCGAGCAAAAAAATATAGATTTTAATGGTTGTGTACGAAACAAAACATGTTGTCAGTAAAATTTTACTGAGAGAATAGTTGTGATGGTGGTAGTTTACTAGCATAATACTGCCATAAAAATGTAAATTGGACTTTTTCAAAACCAACAACAATTAAAAGCCCTGAACAAAGTCTGAAACGCAGATACCAATATACAAAAAACTACAGAAGATTGTGTTGTTTACACTAACAATCCCATGTTAATTTTTTTCTTTCGCACCACTACTTATTAAACTAGTGCGCACATACGTTCTAATACAATTATCTATAGTGTAGTTTTTTCTGTTTCTGTTGCAACAGCATGGCTTTATATTGTTGTCGGTTTTGACTTTCTTTATAGCAGTATTTTTCACATACATATGTACAAAAAATGTATGTAACGATAAGAAATTTTTGTCACACTCATACAAAATAAGTCGTCCGCCATTTTTATACTCAGATGTCGATTTGTTTTTTTTTGTGTTGAAATTTGTTAATGTTAGAGGTTTTTTGTGGTATAGGATATTAAAATTAAAATATATAAAAAACAAAAATCGAATTGTACGAAATAATGTACAAATTAAAAATTTTAAGAAATTTGTAGGTTATGCGAAAATGTAAAACCATAAAATTTTACTATAAAATGAAAATAAAAAATATTTCTGTTCTTTATCACTCTTATGAAATTTTAAAGTTTTTTTTTTGCGTATTATCAGTAAAAAAATTGCTGTCAGCAAATCTTTCCACGGAATTAATGCATTATTTGTAAAACTGATCTCAACAAGAAATATGTAAAGGAACAAAAAATATTTTGTTTTACTATTCACTTATCAGAATAAAGTAGAAAGGAATGATATGTATTCTCTATTCGATCGTTCAATACATGCAACAATACATTTTATCCAATCAGTACTACAATGAATTTCCGCTTTCTTATTAGAATAGAAAAGTAAAACCGAAAGCAGTAGATCCCGTACGCTAACACAAAAAATAAGATCAACCTTTTTAGTTTCTCATTATTCGCTCACTAGACACTATTCATTTTTTACTGCATAACATTTCTGAAAATTCATTTTACTATTCAGGAGCGAAGAGAAATTAGCATAAAAAAATTCATATGAAAATGAACGGAAAATGAATGATAAGCAACTGAAGAGTATTTTTATTTTCATTCATTTTGTCTTATTTATCTTTTAACTAGACTGCGTTATATTTGACTGCGTGAATGTATGTACATATACATCCCTTTTTCTACCACAATAATTAAAAATTTCGCTTGATTTGAAGTACAACCAACACAATTGTGTGTTTAGTCATAGTGTTTTTTCAGAACGAAAATAAGTTTGTAAGGAATGCACAAATGTGTAGGTTGGTCCAAAACACATACAAAAATAAATTTTTGACATGGTTTTCCTCCTTAACCGACAGAGTTGTGTGAGCAAGCAGGAAAAGGGATATAAAAACTAATGTTGCTGTGCACACACACACATACACACACACACACCGTAAACCATACCACAACATTACTACGACACATATTACAAATGCAAATAGTAAAACATATTTATATTAATAAAATTAAAATTTAGATAGATTTTTATAAAAAATATAAATTAAACAAAATATAAATAAAAAAAATGAAAAACAAAAAACACTTAGCTTATGATGTTCATCATTGCTGCGTCACTGCGTCACACAAATTATTTTATTTATATGTATATTGACATATTTTCACATTAATTTAATTTTAATTTTAATTCACCAATATTTATTTAATAACACTTTATATTATATATTTTATTTAATTTAATTAATAACTTTTATCTATAACATATTATTTATTTATTTATTTATTTAAATCACATAAAATTTAAGTTTTAATTTTTCTATACAGAGAAAGACAAAAACGCGTCTTTCTCGTACGACGATCGATCGCCGACCGCCAGGATTTAATAATATGCGAGTTTTTGATGTGATAAAATATTTGTGAATTAAAATTAAGTATAATTACTTTATGCGGCAGAATTAAAAGTCCTTTTGAAATTAATTTTATTATTATATTATATTAATTAAGATAGATTTTATTTAAATAAATACAAGATGCAAATATTATTGGTTTTTTTATTTGACAATAAAGTAATGTTACGTTTTTGTCGTACACATTATGAACAGTTTATAGACACTAACACATAGAAAAGTCTTCGCTAATTTGTTTCACTTCTCATGTGACAAAAATATACTTTACGTACCACATCCGTACCTTTTATGCGTAACGTTTGCGAATACTTTAGTAGAGCTAAGTCTTCGTAAACCGTACGTTAATGTTACGCCTGGCCTGGAGGGATTTCAATGATATGTGATACGTGTTATATTCTGTAGTAAGTGAGGCAAATGAGTCTGAGTAATTAGTGAACCCGACCGCTGATAACAAAATTGTTATTTTTCCAAGAAATTTGAAATGATATTCTATTAATAAGACAAATTTTAATTCTTTCAGTGCCTCAATTTTAGTTTTGAGTATTCAGGTGCTTCAGCAAAATTTAAGGCATTTTTCAAAGCTTTTTCAACGATATATATTGTATAATAAACGAAAAATCAGCTACCAGCGCCAAACGGGTGAGTTTAAGAACTAAAATGGTTTTGTCAAAACTGAAGGCTGATCTAAGACCTTTCAAACGATATACCACACCAGTATATTAGAATTAAAAATTGAATTTTGATATCAGGGACCTTCAAAATACAGGCTGAAGATTCAGACTGAAGTTAATTAAAATAATCACATTATTGAATACTACCAAATTCTAAGTAAATTTATATTTAAATTTTACTTCAAATTCCATAAATTAATTTTAAATATATTTTTATGAAAAAATTATTTATTTCATAACAGTGTACAAATACATTGTTCAATCAAATTTGCAAAATTAATGAGGTTACGAGTATGACGATCAACATATTTTTCTGAGTCATTTTGTAGTTTTTGAGTGGAAGATCTCGATTATCCCGCATTTCAAGTGCATTTTTCCAGTTGAGCGGATCTGAAAGAAGTTCCGATTAACTCGTGTGGTTTCAGCACTTAGCTCTGCTAGTGGTTTTGGTAGCCGTGCGAACCATTTTGTGACGTCATTTCTGTTTTAAAAGACACGAAGCACCCCTATTTTTTCCTTTACCTTCAATTTAGGATTATAAGGCGTCTAATAGCTACAGCCCGGACCATCTAACTCTGTTGGATAATATTACTTTGATTTCTACCTATAACGTGAAGAGTTGTTTCGCTTCATCTAAGGAGCTCTACGTTTGTTATTTTGTTGGGCCAGCAGCACTTCAGTATTCTCCTGACATTTACCTATAACCATTTGGAGCTTATTGTTGATCTTAAGTGCATGCTTCCTTGTGGGATAGGTTAGATGTGCCCCAAACTTTTTGTAACATGTTGCATATGTTGTTCCGGTTTTGTTGATTCGTTTATATGAGGCTTCATCTAATTTTTTCTAACAATTCAATCTAATTTTTAGGTTAGGTTTCATAAATTCAAAATTTTTACCATATTTAAGTGAAAGATGCATGTAAAATTTTTCAAATAACTTTATATATAATAATTAAGTAATTAATTATACAATTAAAATAATTTCCGCCTTTATATTTAATGAAAAATCAGATTTTCAATATAATTTTTTAAGTTTTTCTTATTTTTGGGCGAGAAACAGCGCACACTATTTTTTTTTAAGTGACAACTAAATTTAACGAAAGTTTCGTTGAGTTTCTTAAGTAAAAAATAAGTTTTTCTGGGGGTAATAACACTGACATGCCATTTATCACATTATTATTTTTTATTAAGTTAAGTTTTTATTCCTGACTGGTTCCACTTTTAAGCCTCAACCATAATAGCTTAAAATAAATAAGAATTTTAACGAAATCAATTGTTTTTCTTTTTTTTTTTGATATTCCAGCCATGCAAAAATCATAATTTTAAAGTGACAACTGTTCGTTTACAAACAGCTGTTTCGTATTGTGAAATGTCATTTATAGCGGCATTTCATATTTATTTTCAGTAATTTGACAATATTTTTAAACAAATCCAAATAAAATAAAATAGTCAGTTTTTATTGATAACATATACACGAAATGATTTTACATGACACTGGAAAAAGGAAATAAACTAAATAAAATTAAAGTATTATAGTATAAAAATAGCGTTTACACTACGACTATAATACCATACCATTAACAAAATTAATTTTTAACAAAATACACTAAAACATTAGTTTAGCCTTATCATAAATTATTAAAACTTATCACAGAATCTGAAAATATATTAAAATGATTTTAATTAATAAATAAAGTAGTGAACAAAAAAATTCAAGAAAAATAAAAATGGCTTCCTACCACATCAAAAATGTATCTTCTTCTGCTTTACATAAAAACAACAACAAATCGCATTTTTAAGTTTTTCTTATTTTCGAGCATAAAATAGCGCGTACTATTTTTTTCTTAAGTGGCAGCTAAAATTTAACGAAGGTTTCGGGGTTTCTTAAAGTGGAATCAGTCGTTAAATTTTAACTGTCACATAATAAAACAATAGTGCGCGCTATTTCTCGCTCGAAAATAGGAAACACTTAAAAATACAATTTGTTGTTGGGTTTTATACACAGCAAAATAAGATAAATTTTTGATGCGGGTGGAAAAAGTAACATTTATTTTTCTAATTTAGTCTATAATTCATTTTGTTTTACGTTAAAAAGTAAAATGTATAAATCATGTGAGAAAATGGAGAGCACGAATAGCAAAAAAAAAAATTAAAACAAAACACTCGGAGCATCGAGAGAATAAATCGTTAAGGAATTGTTAAAGTCAAGCCTACTTTCTATTTTCGCGGCGTTCTACCGGAATTCCATACTTTTGTTATTTTTGGTGTTAAAGCACTTGCAGTTGTGGATATGTCTCCTCTTAATATTTCCGATAGTATATTGACATGTATTAACACATCTAACTTCTCGCTCGTTGATCCTTGTTAATCCCTTGATTTGCGTAATTGGTGATGTTCCGAAATATTCCTTCCATCTCTTCAATTGTGCTTCATCTATTGTTAAGATTTGATTAGATACATCCCTTAACGGTGGTATGTTGGTATGGATGACTGTGATCCTTTCTGTTGTCCTGAGAATGTTTTCTGTGTACTGCCTACGAACACTCCTTGTCATTTTCTTGATTTCTCGTGCTGGTTTTTCGTACTGACGTTTCAGTTTTATTTCTTCATTTTTCTGTGGGAGGGTTTACGTCTATATTCTTGGTACCCAAGGGTAGCTGTACCCAAGGTAGCTGTGTCGCTATTTGCTTTTTCGATTTGTTTCTACTTTACACTCATGACTCTGAATGATCCTCCATTGGTGTGGAGGCTGAGCCTACCGCTTCGCAGAATGTGCTTCTTGTATCGGCATCTTCTAATCATGTCAGTGTCAAATTTATTCCGATTTGTCTTGATGTTTAGGAAGCGGCAGGCTTAATTTGAACCTGTGATATTACCAATCGGTTGGTCACTCTGAATGCCTACACCTCTCATTACCTTGACACAAGATTGTAATGTAGTGAGAAATTTCTTGTTGATCATTACGTTGTGAATGAACCTGGCTCATTTTTCTGCCAACAGGTGACATGTGTATTTGTGAATATTATTGTGTGGAAATCTATTGCGTCCTCTGTTGGGATAGCACTGAATTATGGTTGTGTTACGTATTTTTGAATGGAATCTTGCTATGATTATTCAGAGAATATAATATAATTTCGCTTGTGTTTACTTCACCACCGTTTTTCCATTTCATCTCACTGAGACCGACAACTTAATTCTGTAACGTTTAATTCCTTTCTCTAATTCGGCTCTACTTCTGTTAGAGTTCTGGTGTTTCAATTTCCGATTTGTGTTCGTGTACGATAGCCGTGTATTTGTGTCTGTAATCATTGTTGATTTTGCTTTTTCTATGATGTTCCCAATCAGCCACTCAAATTTTTTGTTGTCTTTTTATCTATCCGTCTTATCTGAAGCTGCGTTATTCAAATCAACTGATTTCTAAATTATAAAGAGTTATTAGGTTTTTTTAAACTTCATAATATGTGTTTTTTTATAACTGGTTTAAACCAGTTGTAAAAAACGCATTTTAAGTGATTTCCTTATCTTTCCCCGATGGATGAATAAAATCCACACACCACACACACCCAATCATCCACACCAATAAAAATATTGTTTAATCGATTAGCGAAATAGTTTTTAAAAACGCTTCAGCGTCGAGGAAGCAGTTGAACTCACATCGCTTATCAGCAACTTGGCCGCGAAGCTCTTCCTCGCTGCTATCGATAGTATAAACGTTTATTAATAATTTTGTATTAGATTTCTTTCCCCAAAATTACGCTAAGGGGTGACTTCTAAACAGATAATAGCATCCCAAACAAATTGTTTAACGTTGGAATAAGTTCTTGGGCCGGCTTTCAATAACAGCTTAATACCTAACTTCCATAAACATATTCGATGAATTTAAAAAAAAATCTGGGCTCCTGCTGTTTCGACATCAGTATCGCGAATGATAGTCGTCCCCCGCTGAAATATATAAAGAAGCCACTGTGACATAAATGTGATATAGCTTGCTCTTTCCTCAGTTATTACAAAACAATGCATAAAACTATAAATTCAAAAGAGTTCAACGCTAGAATAGAAAATTAGAAAAATTATTTTTGTTACAAAATTACGCGTAGGTTTAGAGAGATAGGTAGAAATTCAATTGATCACGTATAATTTAATATATTTTATGCATATACGTTATGCTTCCCATAACTTATGTAACTATTACGTGACATTTTTATGTCACTAGTCACAGTAGATGGTAGCTACGCTGCAATAAAATAGATAAGCCTGAAATCAGAATTACCTGGTGGTATCCAGTTGATTACAGAACGGATATTGAACAACAATAGTCGAAATAAATTATCTCGCATCTAATACCATTAAATTCGTTCGTTATGGTCGAGATGAAATTTAATTGATGTAAATTATTATTTATTGCGTATACGTTAACATTATTACAAAAACTATTATTTTTACCCAACGGAGATGAATTTTCTATACGCCTACAACAAGTATCTCGTACATTATGTTTGTACACATGCTCAAGGTAATATGCACACAGATGAATCAAAGGGGGAAAAACTATTCAATGTGTAATAAAATTAGCACAGTTTTTAACTTTTACTATATCTATAAGTATCGGACTTTTAAATTTTAGCGAACTGGGCCAATGAACTTTTGGAGGTGATTTCTAGTTTGCCCAATCTGTTAGTTTTTATATGATGTTGTATCATTTCTACAATTAAATTAATAATATTTTTTTTTGTGTACTTTTAGGTAAGTGGATCAAATGTAACTATGGTGGTTAAGTACTCGTAATCGGCACTCTAGGTAAATAATCAATTAATGGGTGGTAAACTGGTAAGATTTAAAATGGAATAGTCAATTTTTTATAATGTTCGGAATCATAATTCATTCTAAACGAAATCCGACATTTTGATTGATAGAGGTAATGGTTGAAGGAATGTACATATTTATTTAACATCTAAGAATTTTTTGTATATTTACAAGTACGTCGGCCTATATACAGCATAACAAATCGTATTTGAATGTTCATAGGTATATAGTTCCTTTTTATTTGTAAAACCATATAAAATTAAATAAAATGTTTACCGTACAGAGTAATTATAAATTTAATTATCTTAATTAGTAGCAGACGTTAATTTAATTAGCAGTTCTATGCGTTCATCTTTATAATTTTTATGTTAATATCTTGCTTGCTGATGTCTTTGGTTATATATATTTTTAAATTTGTTATATACGATCTGTGCCGTGCCAGGTAGTCCTACTTTGTCAAGGTTTTAAAATTGGTGTCGGTAGGTTTTGAGAAGTGTATGCTATAAAATTCATCAGCTCTCATAAACCTGCCGTTATGAACTTCAATTTTCAGGTCAATGCCACGGTAAATTTGCACACCGGACAATGCATAAATATGCTTATGATTTATTACCGCCATCTCGTAATATATGTATTGTGGTAATTTAAACTAAATTTTTAAAATTAGTAATTAACGGGGTTATAATTTGAAGGCTTGCAAGGTGTGGGTAGCTGCAACAGGGAAATTTTCGAATTTCAAAACGAAATTTTGCATATCGGTTAAGGCTAATTTGTGGTATAATTAGTGCTCATGGGGAAAAATTAGTGGTAGTTCAGGAGCCGAAAACACGGGAAAAGAAAATTTCAAATTTCGCCTGAACAACAAAACAAATAAAACTCGATTTCTTGAAAAAAAAAACTAGAAATAATTTAACCCTATGAAGTTGGCATTTCTGATTGCATATCCCTATCAAATTGTTTATTGCCATCCGAAAAATGTAGTGGCTGAATTTGTGGTAGCGCAGAATTGGGCCAACTATATTTAACAACAGTTATTGTTGAATGGACCATTTCTGCAATCAGAAATCCCAACTTCATGGTGTCTAGAACATTTTATGTCAAAAAATCGCAAATTCAACGATCTTTGTTGTTCAATGAAATTGGGCCAATTCTGGATTAACAAATCAGCCACTATGTTATTCTGATGGTGATGGACTTATTCTAGGGTTTTCCAATAAGAGGTTTCATTTTGAATAGCCTGCTATTTGGGCAGCTGTCAATTTTGAAGCTGTAATCTTTTGACATTTGATAAGTAAAAAACTACGCCTAACTATAGTAATGTGAAGAATCGAAACCGTGTGCGTCGCTCAAGAACAACTGAGAATATTGCTGCTGTAGCCTGTAGTGTTGTCAAAAACTCAGGTTTGTCGATTCCTCGTCTGGTTATGGTCGGAATTGGAAGATATTGATGTGGACGACGTTTATTTTCAGCAAGATGGCGCTACGTGCCGCACAAGCAACGAAACAATCGCAATTTTGCAAGAAAAGTTTCCTGACCATGTTATTTCTCGAAGAGGTGATCATCAAGAGGTGGCCACCGAGAAATTGTGATTTAGGGCCACTTGAAAGATAAGGTCTATGTTAATGCTCCACAACCGATTAAAGACCTTAAAGATGGAATTCGTGAAGTTATCGTGGACATACCCGCAAATGTGCGAATTGGTCAAGGAAAATTTCATGAAAAGGATATGGTGGTGGAAGCGTAGCCATGCATTTGGCTGATATGGTTTTCAAATGTTAATGGCATACCTTCCTCTTTACAATGAAATAAACATTCATTGATTTCTCTTAAAAAATACTCGTTTCTTAATATCAAAATGAAACCTGTTATTGGAAAACACTTTATAAGGATTTGTAATCAGAAGTGCTTGATAATCGGTATGCAAAGTTCCGCTTTGAAATTCTAAAGTTTCCCTGCTGCATAGTTACCCATACTTGCAAGAGTATTTAAGTAAGTTAAATTATACAGTCAATCACAGTCAATCAATCACACATACAGTTCACTAGTTTGATAAATCTATAATTATTGCTCCTTTACTTCTGAATGAAAAACATTTTGTTGAAAATAGTGTTTTTAAAACAGTAAATAAAATTTTAATTATTTGTCATATGTTTGGCCTTAATAACCGCCTCAATTCATTTGGGCATGCTGGCAACTTAATTTTGCCACGTTTTTGGATTAATCGAAAACTATTTTAATTCTCTTCTTTGCCATAAATTCATTCAAATTTCCCGTACAAGTTGAAAAATCTGCCAAATTACGTTTTAGAACCCCCCAAAGCTGCTCGATTGGATTAAGATCCGATGGTTAGGGCGGCCAGTCCAATATCCGTATTTTCTTTTTATGTAGCCAAGTTTTAGTAGCACTAGCAGCAGGTTTGGGATTATTATCTTGTTGAAAGATAATGTCCCGCTAACGATACCGCCATTTCTTAAACTGGCGTCACGATTTTCTTCTAAAATCTTTATATATGATAAATTACCATCTAATTTGTGGACCGCCTCAACACTGTGGGTCATCATGCATCCCCATATCATAATTGATCTGCCGCCATATTTAAGAGCTGGTTGAATGTGACGCTCATTAATTGGCTCTCCATACCCGCTTTTTTCCATCTGAGACAAAGCTGTTGATTTTGGTTTCGTCCGACCAACCGACTTTACAGCAATCCGCAAGAGACCAATATCTGTATATTTTGGCGAAATTTGGTCTAAGTAGACGATGTCGTTGAGTTAACAAAGGTTTTTTAATTTTTTCTCTACATTTCACGACAAGATCGACGAATAGTTGCAGCAATTGTTTTCTTTCGGGTTTATTTTTGTAATATATTTACATTCATATTTTTTCGAATTTTTGAAATCACACCAATTGATATTTTCATTAAAGTTTTAGAAATTACCATTCCTTATGAAATTCTCAACTTCTCGAATTTTTAACTGTGTTAGTGCTTTTTTAGTTATATGATACAAAATATTGTTCACTTGCTGTATTACTCCCAATTAGAATACATAAAATCGTTCACATGTTGCTACTCATAAAATGAAATATTTATAATGCGCATGCGTATTGACGATTGGAGCAGCACGGATGCTGGCGGATTCACCTAGCGGATTTTCAATAAACTTCAATAACTACAAATTTTGACATTTATACCTCATGCTAGTTTAGCTTGATTTAATTTTATTTAAAGTTTTAATTTAAAAAAAAGGTAAAAGTTTTATTGTGATAAGGTGACATACATAACAAAAACTATTAACTTAATTAATCTATAAATATCCCTGATCGATCACACGTCAGTTTTTGTAATTAAGTTAGTTGCAACCTGATCCACCAGCGGCGCTTTTCCAACTTTTACATTCGGCAATAAAGATCGCATAGAAGAGAAAGAAAAATGTTTATCGATAGTACAACAACAATTATGCCTAACAGTAAAATCCTATTTATTAAAATTGCAAGATTTTTTAAAATTGTTAAACCCCGTGAACAATATTGTGAGTGACTATATAAGTCCTTATGCGGTTGAGTTAGAGTAGAAACGAAAATTGATATTTTATATGTCGTTTTTGGAATATGTCTTTAACAATGTTTGAGTATTACACTGTTAAATTAAAATTTAATACAAATAATGGTTTCTAATAGGAAATGGAGTGATAATTTTGCAATTTGAGTGCTAATTGCGCAATTTGAGTGCTTTCTAAAATAAAGTAAAATTTAATATTCCAATTGAAATTTAATAACTTTTCTGTGGATTCTTGGTTACACTGTTAATGATCAAATTTGAGTGAGGTAAATATATAAAATTAGAAAGAGTTGGCCAATTATTTAGAATTTAACTAAAATGATTGATTAATTGCCGCATATTAAAAAAAATACAAGATACATTTTAATTACAACAAAAAATTGACTAAGTGTTATAAATTACAGCAATAAGCTATGATAAGAAATGTTTTTCAACAAGATCAATTAAAAAGTTTTTCTTATATTGAGTAGTTAAAGCTTAAGCGATAACAGATACACGAGGAATTTGTCTCAGATGACATTATGTGAAAGAAATAATCTCAGCGATCTATTGAGCTATATGATTGAGCGGAGAAGCAGTTTGCTTTTTAATTACGTAAAGAAGTAAAGACATGTATTGTTTGCGTAATTTTAATATTTAGGTATAACAAAAATCTCAGACTTTCTTACATTTGTTTGAATACACTTCGAATTTTACTTGTTTGAGTAGTTCTAGTATACAAAAATCTCAGAGTTTATTCTAGGGTGTATCTCTACACATCATGTCCCATACCGCTCATTTGCTGATAGAGTGACACAATCCAAAATTTTTAATTTTTCGGTAGAGCGATTTGAAATTATCACTAAAAATTGATTGTAAAAACGGCGGTTTTCAAAAGTAAATTAAAAAATACATTCTGATTAGTAAAATAATTTTTTTTCTATTCCTACATCCTCTCGGATCCTAATTTTTATAATTCTTTAATATTTTTCAAATTTTCGTAGGATAGTTTCAAATATGTTAAAATGTTAATTTCTTTCGCAAATTGAGTGATTTTTTATATGGAATTTTAATTAATTTGCTAGAAATAATTTCATAAAAGAGTATGTTTTGATGATAAATAATTAAAAATATGAGTTATTTTGAATCGTTTTTTGAAGCAATCACCGAATTTTGGTTGGCGTAGGTTGAATAAGGCCGGATAATTACAAATGCGAGGTATACCGGAAACTGCAAACGTTTGAATTCGAATGTCATATCTGTCGGAATCATTGGGATGCGTGGCAACAGAACATATTCTCCATACATATTAATATATTCCATTTAGTATTGTAGCTTCAATGATATGGTTCGTCATCTTTTTCACTGAAAGCCTGGTATACCGTTGCAAAGTCGTGGTGGATTGATATTTCAGAGAAGAATTAGAGGCATGCCAATTTTAACTAGTTAAACGTGTGGCGGCAAGCCTCACAAATCAAGTGGATTCAAAAATTCAGTTGGATCATTCACAACTTCAAATCAATGGACTTAAAAGTTGCTGCTATTTTTGGCTGCATTGCACGTGTACCGAGCCATTGATGATTTTTAGTGCGATATTTAGTAAAATTTTGTGAATAAATCCGTCTATGGTTGCTATAATTTTACAAAAGTTTTTTGGCAATGTGATACATTGGGTGCTTTCAGAATTCCTAACAATTGGGATCATGTTGATCACTACGAAATTTTCAAATCAAATTGGCGATGATTTCACTAATCTGATGACAACCGCTAGCAAACTTGTAGGACTATCTTCTGACTTTCCCTGGGAATGAGGAATTGGAAAAAATATTTTCATAGGATTTTTGGCTAAACTATATTTTTCTGGCCTACTGAGGGAATAAGTTTGGTGTAAATATTTTAGAAACACTGTTAAATGGGAAATATTTTTTCCGATAAAAGTTTTGTGGAACAAAAGTTTTCCGATTATCTTTGTTTTGAAATTTTTTACACTAAACTTATCTCTTCAGTAGGCCAGAAAAATGCAATTGGTCAAAAATTCTATGAATTGAAAAAAAAGTGGAAAAAAAAAGATTTATGAAAATTTTTAGAAATGCTAGAGCATTTATCGACTCATCGCCAAGATGACTTCTAATTTTATTGCGAAAATTCTTTGATGCAGAAAATATTCTTTCTGAGTCCGTTGAAGTTAGTTTAACCGTAAGTAAGGCATTGGGCGCTTTCAGGTCCCCTATCATGATTAGTGAAATCATCGCCAATTCGATTTGAAAATGTCATAGTGCTAAACATTTTCATAACGTTGGCTTTGATTTTACTCAACATGTTCCCAACTGTTGGGTGTCCTGAAAGCGCCCATTGATAGATAAGCAATTCTAAGTTCTTTGTTCTTTTCTGTGTTGCTTCGAAAAAATGACATTCTTTTCTAAACGTCTTTTTCAATACGCATGTTATGTTCATCATTAAGACATTTTAACATTATTATTCACATTTTATATGTTAATCTCACTATCCTAACTATCCACCAAACTTTCTGGTTCTGCTTCTGTTTGAAACAATTTTCCCAACAACCGCTGCCAAAATTAAGCATTTCTTTTTTTTGACGAATATGACAGAGAAACTCGAGTTAGTGATTTGTTGAGTTAGTAATTTGTTTTATGTATTTGGATCTTTCAAATACTTCGCCAAAAATACTAAATTAATATTTCTAGGTTCTAGCACCCTTTGCTTTAATGACTTGAATCAACTTAGCTGATCAATTTTGTTCAACATGAATGTGATTATGGTTTCGGCCGTAACTATTGTAGCGTCATTTCGCCCTAAAGCTTTCATCGCCACTTGTACGGGTGACAAAGCATCGCAAATATCTTTAAGTATTATTTCAGAAATATTTTCGAGCATATTTAATTTTTGCAAATCATCTAGTGCTTTTTTTACGCAATCAATGAGCTACATTGAACGTTTGCTTAACATGCTGCTGTAAAATTGTATTGCGTACAGGGGAATGCTTGGAAACGTGTGTAACATTGCGAACTGAATTAGAGCATAGCTCGAATGAAATGTAAAAATATTCAACTTCATAATATTCTTCATTTTCGAGTTCATCATCACATTGGATATCACAATCAGGTTCAGTAACGCCAAGATGTAACCCATGGTTCATACATAGAATTTTTTCAGATTCTGATTCTTTGCCAAATTCAATTTACTGATGCTCCGTCACATGTTGAGGGGACACTATCATTTTTCAAAACCGATCCAAATTTGTTAAGTCGTTGATCAATTAGTTCCTTTATTTTATATGAATCACAACTTCCGTGTATATGCGGATTAAACCCATATTTGTAATTTCCAAATCAAAATTATAAAGATTCAGGTTCAGTTATCTTCAGGCCCGTAGGCTTGCCCACTCACCATAAGTTGATGATAATTTATAGCATTGTTTTGATTTTTTCCTTAAGTTCATTTTCAATTTTTGTAGTATTTAAAACCAGTTTCATAAAAGTATTTTCGGATTTGGGACACTCATAACCTCGAGCATTTATTGATTCCCAAATAAAGATGGATCTAGTAATTTGTCTTATAAACAAACCATCTAGTGCAGTTATACTTGATAACATTTCTTTCAAGCTTGGTTGTCGTATGAACTGCAAACATATTAGACTGAAGACTGATTTTTTGAAGGTCTGGCTTTTGGCCCTATATCGGCAGTCGCTTCGTTTTTATTCAATTTTTGATTGAGATTATGCTGGCTCTTTAAAGAACTTAACAAAATCATTAAGAATTAGTAGTTTGTCTTCTTGTGTAAAATTTATGTTAAATCGTTTCAAATGCAGTTTAAAAAATTACCCGGTTATTTTTGCGAATGCGAGTTTATCCATTTTATCTGCTCGAAAATTTGCAGCACATGACATCCAAATGTCGAGGCAGGTCATTCTGTAAACAAATTTCCACTCCGAAATAAATCAAGTGGGTTTATCGATTGCCATTTTCCCCTTCCTAACAATTTTTTTTCAAAAATTACAATTTTATCCCTCTATCCCGTCCAAATGTAGCTGCCACAATTACTTTTCTACATCAACCGAGAGCTTCGCCACACCTGTAACATATTTCTTATTTTTCTGTGAGTCATATACTTATCGACATCATCCATGCACGGCAATCCGTGTTTAGTTTCCCTTAATACCTCGGGCATAATGACGTTCTTGATGTTTACCATATCGTTCTCACCAGGAGATCTGCCGCCAACGACACTCATCATGGGAAACTCTTTTCAACTAATAACTAGTTCACTATGATACGTTGATTTTGCCTCCAGTTGAGCATCCAAAATCCCTAGAAGTTCGTTTCTTTCTTCTTGAACTGTGTCAATATCCCGGTTGAATTGTTCATCATTTTCGAGCTGGCTTAGCAAGTGTAGGTTTTTTTGGTGTTTCTTGACCAATTGCACCCAGTCTAAGATCTTCATCATCCGGTTCCACCTTATTAAATGCTTGACCTGCTGCTTCTTATAGCCTACGTCATCATTTCTCTGCCAAATATTTCGGCTTTCGATAATTCGGTTCTTGTTTTTAGTTTCTGCACGGGGTTTTGAAATGGCTGCTTGAATTCCTCCTCACTTTAACCTAACTTTCTATTTTGTAGGTCAAACCACTAATTCATTTGATGAAACTCTTTAATTTGTTGATCAAATTTTTGATCATTTGTTGCCAATGTTGATCAAACATTTGAATTATAACAGCCAGTTAGCTGGGTTGTCGACTAAATCGATTTTGAAATCTCAAACGAAAATATTCTCGCCTGTTAAGCCGACTACTATGTGATGCCTGGTATCATCAAATTAGTCTTTTTCTCGTTTCATAACATTGGTAGGATTTAGCAGAGGTGCTTTATTGGACAGAGGAATATCTCTGGGTTTTTCTATTAATGATTCATAGAGCATTTTTTCATTTCTATAAAACTTGCGAATGCTTCAAAAAAAGAACTTATGTTCAGCCAGAGAATGCTTCAAAAAAGAACTTATGTTGAGAGTAGTACATTGAATTGAAGGGGGGGGGGGGGGGGGGGGGTGGTAAGCGAACCTCGCATTGTTGAACCTGTTTTGTGCCCCAAGCTGTATGGTAGTTGTCACCTGTTGTTGTTAGGTGACTGTGATGAGTTGGGCTGCTGCTTTTTGTAAGTGTGACTTTCAATATTTCATCTTCACTGTGTTGGATATTTTGCATATGTCGTTAAAGGTTCTTATCGTTATATTGCTTCTGTCGTGGTTGTTTTATCGCCGTTAGATTGTTGCAATTTGTTCATTGTGATAAAGCTGGCGCATGAGGATGACTTGCCGTTTGAATAAAATTTTGTTGGTTTCTTCTGTTGTTGTTGTATAAATGATTCTGGTTGTTGATACGCAGTTGATATTTACTTGTGAACCTTTTCCTGCTCCTCAGCTGTGGATTATTTAGCCGAACAAGGGTTTTCGGTGCTCGCTTATCTCACCGTTTCTTGGTCGCAGCCTCATACAATTAACAGTTGGGCTAGTACATTGACTTTCTTCGGATTGCTGTACGAATATGTTAGGCCAATTAGTCAAATTTTTGTTATAACTAAAATGTTTCTTGTATTTATTTTTTTGTAATACAATTTAGCAAGACACTAAATATTGAAGACAATAAAATATATTCTCAGAATTTATTAAACTTTGATTCAATAAAGATTCTTTGACAATTTGAATTTTTAATCAAATAAAAACTTCCTGGTCAATTTTTTCTCATTTTATATATTTGTTTCAATAAATTCTTTATTTTAACAGTGTAACAGAAATATTCAAAATCCCAATTAGAATATTGAGTGATATTTTTTGTAGTTTTGATTTGTTTTTTGTAACTTAAAATTCGCTTGGGAGCCCAACGATCCCCTAGTGTACTCGAAAGGCAATGTTACGACTCACGCATGCACTAACCAAACTCGAATCACCACACCAAGAAAGAAATTTCGATAATGGCCATTCAACTTTGATCAAAATGATCTTAATTTATTATTTCTATACTTCGAGATATCCTTTCCAGTGGATTTTCTTTAGCAGCATTAGTTAACTGCTGTGTTATTTGCGAGTCTCCTCTCTCGATTCGCATGTTTTATTTACCTAACGCCTCGCCCGCAACATCTTTGGCTGTGATAAATATAACCTTGGCCTTTCTTTCATTAAGGTACTAATCTCGTGTTCTTTTTCAGTGGTTCTATTTTGATTCTCATATTGAGTATTGCTTTGATATTAAATATATTTTCAATTTATTTGCTTTTGTTGAATGTGAGCATGAATAGAAGGAGCTCTCTTTTACTGATCTTGGCTCCATGATAATTTTAACTTTCTCTGAAAGGAAGGGACTAGAGATGAAGGCCTCTGGCCAGAACCTTAATTTCTTTTTACCTTCTTCAGTGAGTTTTGTGGCTAAAACTCTGTGCATTGGGATTTCATTAGAGCTTGGATATTCGCAAACTCTGTAATGCCTATCGCATTAATTGGCGGTGGAGTTTTAGTCTTCATTACTACCTTGCAACCTTGTTCTTGTTACTGATGATGTTGAGATACAGGCACTGGTTCGGTAGTTTCATTAACTTTTGCTTGCTAGTGCTCCCCAGTTTCTGGCGAGAGTTCGGCTCTTGATTTTTTCTATGGGTTTTTCTTTAGTTTGTGCATCCAATCAGGCTGTCTTGCAAGTTCCTCTATCAGTTCTTCACTTTCATTTTTTAACTTAGCGATTTCATTGCTAAATTGTGATGCCACTTTTCCTATTTCAATCAGTCTTCTTCGTAGTTCAACATTTTCGATTTTCTGCTGAGTCACTAACTGTATTTGCCTAGGTGGTGATCTAGATAATTTTGAACTTCTATTCATTTTGTATTCTCTCAAGCGCGAAAAGCGCGCTATCTTTTACATAATTTACAAATTATGTTGCGAATTTGCCCTGTCAAATCCTGTTCGTAGCACAGTTCGTATTGTGAATACCATTTTAAAATTTGACGGTTACAACAGTAATTCTCGTAATCTACACGGTTTCGGAATATTCGCTAAAATACCGGAAATAATCCCTGAATAATTCGAAATACTTACGCCAGTACTAGAATATTCTCGAAATATTCCGACAATTTATTTCCCACTCTTATTTTAAAAATGTTTACCTCTCATTTGCAATTTTTAATTACACCACTAATTCAACTTAACACCACTTATTATTACTGAACACCCATTGTGACTATGTTCTATGACTAACCCATTGTGTTCGTTGCTCTAGTATTTATATACCGACCGAATATTTTACACTCGTCTGAATCTATACTGAAATAATATTGTCGCTTTTGTTCTAGATTGTTATACTCTGCGACAGAACAAATTTGTTGTAAAAGCCGTGTTTTTTATTAGCGCCCGATAGATGTATCCGGAGCACCCAATTTTCTATGTCAAAACTTATATTTAGCGTTCTATTTTTGCATACAATTAATTTATTTAACTCTAAGGTTAGATTTTTCTTTCAACCTTTTAGTTTAAAATCGTTATAAAAATATTTTGCTGTACCTATTTATCGTGAGCCGCTACCGGGAGTGCTATCCATTACAATGGGAAATTTGAAAAGGCCTTTATTTTGTAAAACCCTGAAACCATTAGAAATGCTTATTTGTAACGTCTGTTGTGTTTTATTATTGGAGCACTATCCGGAGCCAAATGACAATTTTCTATTGAAACTGCAGCTATTATTCACTGGTGTCGCTGTACTATAAAAATTAAAACTAAATTCATCAATAAAACAAACATTTATCACCTGAAATATATTAATTGACATTTATTTTGACATGACGTTATAAACAAGAATTCATTTTGGTGCGTTTTAAATTTTTATTGTAAGATTTAGTTTCTAATGGTTTCAGGGGTTTACAAAATAAAAGCCTTTTCAAATTTCCCATTGCAATGGATAGCGCTCCCGATAGCAGCTCCCGATAAATAAGAGAGCAAGGTATTTTTTTATCGATTTTTACCTAAAAAGTTGAATGAAAAATCTTAGTTTAGAGTTAAATAAATTAATTATATGCAATAATAGCGCGCTAAATATAAGTTTTGACATAGAAAATTGACTGCTCCGGATACAGCTATCGGGCGCTAATAAAAAAACACAGCAGTCATGTCAAAATAAATGTCAATTAGTATCACTGATCTATATACATGGATACGACATGAATGTCAGAAACCATAATAAACAACTGCAAAAAATGGGAGCATTTTTTTTATAGTCATATCGCTCGTTTATATCAATGCCTCCTAAACTACAGGCCTCTTACTACTCTCATTTTTTGCACATGACGTCAATTTATGTCTAAACTGAGACTGCGCATTAGTAATATTTAGATATTTACACTAACAAAGCAACTAGAGAAAGCAACAACAATGTAGACATAGCGTGTCGTCATCATTTGGTGTATGCGGCCTGTAGTTTAGAAGGCATTGTTTATATACACCTCTTGCTTTAAAAAAATATTTCCGAAAGATAGGACTGTATTGAGGAAAGATTTAATTTCGAAAATTTCTGAAATTGGTTTTTTATTATTATAGTCAATGAACAAATAATAATATTCAAATGATTTAAATTATAAATCATATTTTATTCATTTAATTCATGTGGTACCGTTTTTGTATGCACATTTCTTCTTGCGATTTCCCTTGATATTTCAAATGCGCACCTGCAAATATTTCGAATAAAAACAAGAGTTCGTGTCGTCAAAACGTCAAACGTCAAAAACTCATAGGAACCAGTTTTCTGTTTACATTATTTGAATTTCGAAAATTCGGATTCAAGAAAAAAAAGAAAATTGTTCTGTCTCTGTCACAAACGTAGAACTATTTTTTCACTACCATATAGTTTTTGTCAAGTCGTATCCATGTATATAGATCAGTGATTAGTATATTTCAGGTTATAAATGTTTGTTTTATGGATGAATTTAGTTTTAATTTTTATAGTACACCGACACCAGCGAATAATAGCTGCAGTTTCAGTAGAAAATTCTCGCTAAAATTACCTTAAGTGCTACTACTCAACCCCAGACGTAACCAAACTCACAAAAATGTTATTTAGATGTTCTGAACCTTAAATGAGCAATTTTTATTGAATAAATATCTTGAAAACGCCGAATTAATTACCCATCAGACCAATAGGCAGAATCGTAACATTACCTCCACCTAAACCTGTTCGTCCTGACCAGGATAAAGCTACTGCCTCTGTCGGTAAGATGGTGTAATGCAAACCAATTCACCTTCACTTTCGCCTCCCAACGCCGCCCGATTGACTTTCAATTTTCAACCATCTCTCGATGTTTAGTGATATAGAGTGTAGTTCGTTCAAACTAATCTCTTTGTCGCACTTCATAACTCCTGGCTGTTTGTACACGTCTTTCATGCTTTACATGTCGATCGCCTACCATATAGAGACATATTTCACACATATCGCTTTCTATCCTGTCCAAACGTAGCTGCCACAATTGCTCTTCGGCATCGTCCGACTGCATCGAGTTTCTCATTTTTCTTGTTTATCATATACATATTGTTTATTATATACCGACATTATCTATGCGTTGCAATTAGTGTTTTGTTTTCCGCCATCTTTGGCATAATCACTTTCTTCAAGTTTATCATCGTTCTCCGTTACATAAGTAATTTCAGTACAATAATCATCGAAACCATCCCCATTAGGAGATCCGTCGTCAACCCCATTTATCATAGACACCAACTCTAAAATGGCTCACTATATGATAAGTCGATTGTGTATCCGGTTGAGCATCCAAAATCCCGAAAAGTTCGGTTCTTTCTGTTTGAACTGTGGCAATATTCCAGTTGAATTGTTCATCATTTTCGTCTCGTTGCTACCATGCAATTCCACAAAGCCCGATGGTTCTCCTTGACCAATGGCACTCACTCCATGATCTTCATCATCCGTTCCCAACTTATTAAATGCTTGAACTTCTGCTTCTTATCGCTTAAATCATCATTTCTTTGACAAGTGTTTCGCCTCTCGATTGTTTTTAGTTTCTGCACGGGTTTTTGAAATAGCCCCGTCATTCATTTGATGAAAATCTTTAAATTGTTGATCAATTTATTGATTCATTTGCTGCCAATGTTGATCAAACATTTCAGTTATAACAGCCAGTTGGCTGGGTTGTCGACTAAATCGATTTTGAAATCTTCTTCAAACGAAGACAATTTCGCGCCCGTTAAGCGTGGGATGCCCGGTATCATGAAATAAATCCATTTCTCGTATTCTTTGCATTTTAGGGACGTATATATTTTATATTGATTAAAACCATCAAATTGTGTCTTTTTATACTCTTGATCTAAAGCTTACAGATACAAACGTCCCGAGAGAAGTGAAACTCGTTTCGCTTCACAACTTCAGCACCAGCCTTCTTAGCATCGTGCTATTTCATCAATGATGTTAGTTTATAAACATCCAGTGTATATTATTTGGAGTTGATACTCGATAATCTTAACAAAATTGAGTTTATCTAATGGCACTCCAATCGATTATAAAATTGATTTGATCACAGCCTCATAAAATTTGACAAGCAGGACAGGTAAGGTCCACAGAGCGTTCATATTATCCTAATAGGCATGAAGGTCGGCACAAAACATAGTAACCTTAAATTATGAAGAAAAAAAATGTAGTGAAAGTAGGTTTCCCATGTGATCGTTCAATGTCTGATCTAACCTCACGTCCTACCTCGAGACAATTGTCAACTTTACTCATCGTCACAAAATAAACTATTTGTGGTTTCACCATGATGGCAGTGCCCCAGTATATACCAATATCTCGCTATTTGGAGACTGCATTGAGCTTATCTTTGTTAAGCATAAAACACTTTCTGCAGATTCGGAGTGATCAAAGATTTTTTTTGTAAGTGACATTTTCTAGATTATTTGACGGATACTTGGCACGTATTCATTACTGCTGTAATGGATTATTCAGCTACAAAAAATAATTTACACATTAAATTATATTCTTTCTTAAATGTAGCTAGATGTCAGTAAGCGTTTATTTAGAACTTACCCTTGAAGGCGACTGTTCGAGTGCGAACTTTTGTGCGAATATCGCCTTGAGATATACTCGAAGCGAACGACATGACTCAAAAGTAAAAAGACAACTAACGAGTCTCGATAATTAGAAACGTCGCAGTCACGTCGACTATATCTCAGGGGTTACAAAAAATGCAAAATATGTTTTTACATTGCAAAGGTCGGACAGTGGTTTTCGGGTTCTCTGATCCCGCCGTTTTTCGGTCACAGTCTCGATGGTTTATTAGCAGGGTGCAGATGAAGTTGACAGTTGGGCTGGTATATTGACGTAGACCGACACTCCTTACCTTGGGCAGTTAGGGCTTATGACATGTTAATGGAATGTTTTAAGTGCTGGAGGTTCAACATTTTGAAGGGCTTAAATTCAACGTAATGTTGTATATATTTTATATTTTCTTCGAAATTAATTTTAAGCTCCACAAATTGCATTCTATATGTTACGTGGTTACATCATATCACAATACTATCATTTTTTTTTGATTCAAGGAAATGTTTATGTTCCCCTGGATTTTTTATTTTATCAGAACAAATATTATTTTACTCCGTATCATTGAAGATAAGCGTAATTTTTGTTATATTATCAGTAAAGGTCGTAAATTTTGGCAGGCACCCAAATATGGGTAGCAAATATATTAACAAATGCCAGTTGCAAGGAAAGTTCTGATTCTGGCCTGATCCGGATTTTCGAAACTATAAGTATGCACACAATAAACATTTAGTTCTATATACAGGAAAAAAGAGAGAGATCTAAATAATAATGGCGCAATCATTTTTCTGGCATCAATCCCAAAAATCGTTCAATACTTGAATTGTCTATTTATTTATAGAATTTTAGGTTACAAATTGTTTATAAATAATAAAATTTTATATATTAACGGTTCGCATTAAGGAATAATGTGCGTACGTACCGATTACCGAATAAAACGTTTTAAAATTATAAAAATTTTGATGCGAAGTAGTTTGCAATAAACCGCGGTTCTCTATAAATCGACGAGCCATATTGTCACAAATTTATAAATATTTGTTATCTTATCACAATACTAGCGTGTGCAGCGCAAACACTCCAAAATTAATTCTGATTTTTGTATTTTAATTAACCATATTTTATTCGCGATTAATAAATTCAATCAAAAACAGTTTACTTCAGTATTTGGTGGAAGTAGTCGCGCAATGATTTCCGCCGCTCGTTTCGTGTGCCAAGATCATCTTTCATATTAATTTCAATATACCTATATATATATATATATATATATGTGCTATGTGCAACATCTCCTTTATATTATTTTACATGTTTTTGTGAAATCTGAGATTTAAATAAATTACTTTTTGCAACAATATACAAAAAAAAAATAGTTTTGCGATTATTTCAGAATTGTGTTTTGTGTACTGTGGTTTTACTTTTGACGTGAAGCTGTCGTCATAAATATAAAATTGTACATTTTTAAATACTATATACGTAATTATAAAGAAAGTGTACACGTACTTATCGAAAAGTAAAAGTGATAATGTGATCTGTGATAAGAAATATAAAAAAAAAATTAATTAACACAAAAGATTATCGTAATCAAGCAACTGCGCGTTTTTAGTTCCTACTGTTCAAAATACGTTATCGTGTCGTGTAATTGAAGTGACTGTAAAAATATTTATTTAATTAATTTATATGATTTGTTATATGTAATCTTTGAACTGTCGCATATCAAACAAATAATTCATTAAAAATTTATTGTAAAAAATTGCATACAAGAGTTTCCAGTATACGCAGCGTCTGCTTTATTATAATAAGTAGTTTACAATATTTTATTGTGATTTGTAATATTCCTTATCTTGCAATTTGTGGTTCCGGTTATCTTTAATATAAATAGTTTTTCGATATGCCCAGATAACGTTGGGTACAATATTTACGTTTGTATATATGTAAATACGTGGTAACAAATCAAAATTATATTGGCTTGGGATTTTTATTAGGGTATCATAAATTCAGGCTCTGATTTAATAGGAGATTCCTATTTGTCATCTATATGGTTTTCCATTTATATATCAATTGTGACCAATAATTTATTTCATTTGAATCATGTCATAGAAAATGCACGGCAAATTTGATTTCAGAAATTGCACGCAACACGGAATTGTTCCATTGCGTAGTTGAGAATGTTTATAGCTTGTAAACAGTGATGTGCCTTATTGTCGACACTGTTTAGTAAATTAATATTCTACACGTGTAAATAATGGTTGCCGGTAAGTTCATGGGTTTCCTTAGAATATTATAAATGGATCCATGCAAAATGGCAGCTAAATTTAGACCCCAAACTTTTTGATCCGATTGAATATAAGATCGGAGCGCAGCTAGCAGAGTTCGATTTACTCTTTCTGGGGCATTTGCCTGGGGAGCATATTTGGCTGTGAATAGGTGTCGAACCCCATATTTCTCGCATACATTTTCTAAAAGTTTCCATTCGAATTGTCATCCGTTGTCGTTTAATACCACTTCTGGAACTCCGAACCTTAAGAAGATTTGGGATTCCAAGAACTTAACTACTTCATTAGCAGTCGCCTGCCAAACGGCTCGGGTTATGATGAATTTCGAAAAGTGTTCAACCGCGATCAGGATTGCGGTCCTTGGATAAGGCCCCAAAAAATCTAAATATATTCGTTGCCAAGGTCGAAACATCGAGTGAACTGCCGCAAGAGGTGGTCGTGTACTTTGATTTGGTGCCTTGTTCATTTTGCATGATTCACAAGATACTACAAAATTTTGAACATCCACAGATAAGGCAGGCCAATAAAAATATTTTTGAGGATTTCTTAACTTTTTTAATGCCGGATGTAATTATCGATATCCGCAGTTCCTTTGGAACCACCAATTTCCACCGTGGAATATCATTTTTAACGTCAAGAGAATGTGTTGTCAGATTGATAAATATTTTGTGATCCAAGGTTTTCTTGTTATTATTGAGGAATTCTTTTCTAAAGTCAAAAGTAAGTTATTATATGATTCAGATCTAAAAGCAGGAGAATCAAGATCAATATTGAGAGGACGATTAGATAGAACAAATTCACCCATATGAACCCTCGAAAAAGCATCGGGAACATAATTTTGGGAGCCTTTTTGATACTGAATTTCGAAATTAAGCCCCTGAACCTTTAAACTCCAGCGAGCGAGCCGTCCCGTGAGGTCTTTTTTCGACATTAACCACGACAGACCGGCGTGGTCTGTTATGATTGTAAATGGCATTCCTTCAACATACGCCCGAAATTTTTGAATTGCCATTAAAGCACACTCGAGCTCAAGTTTATGTGACATATAAACCAAGGGCCTATCATTTCTATCATCACATTGAATGAAAAACCTCCGAGTAACATCGGGAGTTGCCAGAACAGGAGTACTAACTAACGCCGATTTCAAACTTTCAAAAGCTGTTTGTGAAACTTCAGTCCATTTAAATTTTTTATTTTTCCTGAGGAGGTCAGTCAGCGGTCCAGCGAGGGAAGAATAATCCCTCATAAAACGCCGATACCACCCCGCGACACCCAAAAACCTACGCGATTGTCAGACTATTTTAGAAACCGGGAACTCTGTAATAACCTTTACCTTATCAGGATTAGGTCGCAGTCATCCTTCACCAATTACATGACCCGGTATTCGATATCTTTCAGCAAAAAGTTGCACTTCTCTATACGTTGATTGTAAGACCTGCTTTCGCGAAGTGATCAGCAACTTCAGTAAGGCGAGCAAAATGTTCATCTAAGGCAGAGGTGGTAATTAGTAGATCATCGACACTGTAGGGATTTATTTATTACCTACACATTTGAAAAGATTTTATACAGTACACTCACATATATAAATGGGCGTTGGTATGAAATCCCGAATTACAAAAGACTGAATTAAGAAAATCCCGATTTTTTTTTACTTTCAAGTTTATTAAGAACTAGGTCTTTTTTGGCCGATCTTGATCATATTTGGCTTATCGGATATAATTTGCATTTTAATGTCAATTTTTCTAGAATTTTTAGAAACTAAAAATTACGAAAACCTTTACGACTGCCTAAAAAGGGTAAATATACACTTTGACAAAAATTGGATATGTAAAACGAAATAAATTAGTATTTAAAAAAATAAGTTAAAAACGGCAAGCTATAACCACCTTCCTCTATGTTTTCTAAACTCATTTCTCTAGTGATAGTCAATTCTCAGAAAATTTGAGATTTTCTATGGCCATTTTAATATCCAGCCCAATATGAAATTGCCGGTTATCATCATAAACCTTCCTTACTAACCATCCCCAGATGTTCTCAATGGGGTTTAGATCTGGTGAACGCACCGGCCACTCTAGTAACTCCACATTATGATGCGCAAACCTAGCCGTTATGGAAGCATTCACATATACTCGGGCGTTATCCTGTTACCCAAATACGGTAAGAGTTGCGCTTCCAAAATGGTTTGGTACTCAGTACTGTTCATTCGGCACAATGGAAATGCCAAAGAAAGAGTACCAAGTGTGCTGAACGCACCCCACACCATCAAAGATCCGGCAACGAAATTGCTCTTGGAGAAATATCGGGGCACTTATCGCAGATCTCTCTAGTAGCTGTTGAGAACATCTGGCCCATCTAAATTAAATTTTTTTTAATCCAGATTCCAATTGCGATTCATATTTGCACGTGCGAATGAGAATTCTACTTTTTTGTGATAAGCTTCCAGGTGAGGTTGACGCTTCATCCTGGATCGGACAATATTGGGATTTTCCTTAATTGCCCGCCACACGGTTGATACGGATGCTAAAATATTGACATCTCGCTTGACTCCTTACAAAAATCGTCGAATTCGAAGTGTAGTAGTGATTCAATCGCCAAGACAAGTTATCGTAGAGATGTTTGGAATCATGTTATTTAAAAACTTCTTTGTTTTCTAGAAACCAACATATATAGATTTTCTGAATTTTAAAATTTCGCTGTAGTAAAAATTGTAATGACGAATCGATGCTAGTGACAAGGCACCTTACAGATGCCTAATCTTAACGGTCTATGAAATCATGTTATTAGAATCTTTCATTATGTTTTCTAGAAGCCAACATATTTATGCGGTGGAGCATTTACAGACTTCATAATTAATAAATAATTTAAATTTTGGTATCCCAAAATAATACTGTAAAATTTTAAGTTGCGAGGCTAACTATTAAAAAACCTTGTTTTTTTGCAAAATTCAACTTTATTCATCTTTATTGGTCTCAAAATACGCGTTTGTTTTGGCTTTGACTTCAGCATTTGACACGAAACTCGCTGGGTACCAGATCCGGTGGATATGGGGAATCAATTCGAAGTTCAATTCGTGCAATTTTGACATCGTAGCCAACTTCTTATTTTTGTAAAGGGTTGTGTATCTTTACACAAGTATACTGAGGTAAAAATGGTGGATCTGGTTTTGTTTCAATCATATTGAATATTTTCATTATGCCAACCGATTTCATACTAATCGTTTGAGAAAGGTCTTCATTCAATCCAATTTACTCATTTTTTTAAAATCACATACGGAACTCATTTTGAATTTCTATCCTATGTTTAACATACCAAGAGAGTTCTATCCTCATTGGTTAAGAAATAGCTTAGGTTCATTTAAATGAAACACATCTATATAAATTTCCCAAAATCATGATAAATTGCAGTCATTTCCTGACATTCGAAAATATCTTCTCTGAAAATTTTTATCAAAATCGCTCGAGAAATTTTTTTTATATTTCAACCCAGATCGAATTTGGGAATCCCCTAACAAAATTTTCCCGAATTAAGAATTAATCACAATCGATTTTTGCACTCGAAACTCCATTTGCCTATGTTTACTAAAAGTCGTTCGACCCCAAAACCTGTAAATGAATTTTTTTGAAATTGGGATTCATCGGTTTTCTAATGCTATTCCTGGCATTAGAAAACCGATATCATCGCAATTTTAATCGAAAACGTTTCAGCCAATAAAAAATTTAAAAGAAAACTCTCTTACTAGATTTTGCCGAAATTAGCACCCATCAATACCAGGTATTTGATTCCTTGGCATATCCTTCACCTATTTTTTGAAAATACTGCTAGCCGAAAACACACAAATTTATAAAGAAACCCGCGACGCTCCAGACGACTTCAAGCTCGGTTGAGAAGAAAAAAATATGAAAAAAGCCCAAGGTCAAAACATTAATTAGATAGCGAATTCTACAAATCAATATTGTTACTCATAAGCACCAACATCTTCAAAAATGAGCGATTAGTGCAACTATACAATGTCACCGTAGCGCAACCAACATAACATGGTGTCATATTCCACAATATGATGAAACATAACGGCAGATACCTATAATTAACGAAAAACACAAGACCCCAAATCGAGCAACCAACAATGTACAATATGTACCATTGTAACGCAAGATGGTCCAATATCTCACAACATCTCAGTAGATGATGCAACAACATTATGCGTCATGCAACAACATGGTGCAACATCACGTGACGTGCAACATGACGGCCGATCCGGAGAATTAACTAAAATATACCAAATGAAGTACTAAAAAACCAGAACTTGCAATAGTTTCCTTGCATTCGAAAACCATGTCCCGCTAATTTATTTCAAAATCATCCAAGCCAAATAAATTGTTAAAAGAAATCTAAAAATTCCCAGCCCCACGGAAAGATCTCTAGATTTCTAGGATTTTCTAGGACACCTATTGCAATTGTTTCCTTTCACTCGATAATCCTCTCTCACCAATCTTAATAAAAATCGTGTGAGCCGAAATAGAATTAAAAGAACCCGGGCCTATCGTTCGGCCCCCTTCTTAATGCATTTTCTCGAAATCTGAATCAATTTTAATCGATTTCCGGCAAATGAAAACCCTCTAAAAAAATTATTAAAAAATGGGGTCATCCTATGGAGGACTGGTAAAGCAATTCCTGCAAAATCAAGAAAATCGATTCCAGTTACTCGAAAAATTCTCCTCAGCAATTTTCATTAAAGTCGTTTGAGCTGAGAAAAAATAATAAGGAAAGAAAAACGGGCCCTACAGGGCGACACCTTCGCGATCAATTTCTGTTACTCGAAAACCCGCTTTTCGCAATTTTCATGAAAATCGTTCGAGAATCTTTACTAAAAATATGTATTATGGTCTCGAATTAGTTCGTTAATTATTCGTTCGTATTCAGATTTCAACATTTTACCGAAATATTTAAAATTACGATATATTGATTTGTTTTAGAGAAATTAATTATTTTGAAATAATTACATTATACAAACTTGTAACCGAGCAATGTCTTGTTAACGTTCATTGTGAATAATTACATAATATTTTCGGTTTGGGCCAAGATTTTAAACATTCGAATGCCCTGCTAACTCAGAATAGTAAAATAAATTTTGATCGTAAACCAATAATATCTATAACCTCGTTTGTAATTCTAACGTTACTGGTATTTCTACAAGCACTGTTATTTACGGTATTCAAGGCTGTTCGTCGTTGATATGATATGGTATCAAATTTCCTCTTTGAAATATTTAAATTAGAATTTAATTGTTTATTAGAAATGTGTTCTTGATTTATGTAACACTCATTTCGGATTCCTAATGGATTTTTGAACTTAGTGAGGAGCAGATTAAATTATTTAATTTTCCAAAAAGTTATTTCAATTTCAACATTTAAAATTTTGCTTTCATAATTTTCTTTATTTGTTGCATATTTTGTTCAGTACGGGAACGCCTTATTATTTTAAAGTCTACATATTTTGGGAGCCTCAATCGAAAAAATCACTGGTGGTTAAACATATATCATACCCCGATTTGCGGCCTTGAAAATTCGAATCCAAAATTTTTATTATTTTTATTTAGCCTTTGACTTTCATGTCGTCGGACGTGTTTGTTAGTCTTTTTATATTTCGATAATAATAAAATAACAAATAATATAAAATGTTGAAAAAACCAAGCTATGCGTAGGCAACCAATTAGGAAGACCCCGCTGGAATTAGAATTTTAGGCGAAAAGGAGAGGAGATAATTCAACATGAAAAACACGAAGGAAGTTTAAAGTTTGATTTTCTTGTATTGTTGTTTTGTAATGAAACATTGGATTTCTCTATTTAATAAATTCCGACTGCAGTGACCAAACTTGAACTTATATTCAAAATATAATCCTAATGTCTTAGCGAATTATTATATTTGGCTCCGCATTTGTTAATAATACCCCCCCCCCCCTCCCACCGCCCAGCAATTGTTTTAACATCGAGGTGAGGTTACCAAGAGGTTTGCATTAGAATTCAATGTTTCAAGTGTCGAAAACAAACTTCCAAAATATTGCAGTAACCTCATCTCGATGTTAAATATTATTTACGATTTTGGAGCTAATCTATTAGATTAGATACTATACACAGGGTGTCCCAAAATCGGCAGAACAAACGAAACAAGGTGATAGAAGAGCTCTTTTTCAACAATAACAGCCAAGTAAAGTTTTTTCGAATTGTTGATGATGCAAAAGTTATTCCACTTTTAGTGTTTTTTAGTGAAATCATATGCGCACCCACCAAAAAATTAATTTAAAAGAAACCAAGAGTTCTTTTCTTTAATTTTCTTTTTTAATACGTGCCTTTCCAATAAAATCATTTTTATAAGCTGCATTATCTTCTGGTGATGCTTGTGAAAATCCGGGAAAAATCCGACAAGTTCGAGATTTTGTTTTATTTCTGACAAAGCATCATTTTAGAACTCGAAATTTTGTTACGTGCGTTTTTTAATAAATACGACTTATTTTGTGAAAAAAAATAGGGTCGAATATTTCAAGTTTCTGTAGTACATTCTTTTCCCGCTGGCGTACTTTAAACAATAACAAAAAATTTTGAGAAACAAAACAGTTAACCAAAGTTTTTATTTGATAGAAGATGAGGCAGCTTATAAAAATGATTTTATTGGAAAAGCACACTCTTCTAGATCGCACTAAAAAACAAAAAAAACTCTTACTTTCTTTCAAATTAATCTTTCGGTGGGTGTGGGTGCGCATGCGATTTCACCAAAAAACACTAAAAGTGGAATAACTTTTGCACCATCAACAATTCGAAAAAACTTTACTTGACTGTTTTTGTTGAAAAAGGGCTCCCCTATCACGCTTCGTTTGATAAGCCAATTTTGGTACACCCTGTATAAAAATTATATGAAAAGAGGTGTATCGATTTGGAAACCGATCTAGGCCACAAATTTTTACGGTTGTGAAGATTTTCCTAAACTTCCGAGTTATTCCTAAAATACAACAACAAAAACTAAAAATTTCGTAGTATTGGTAAAACTGCGAACTAGTAGTATTGGTAGAATTCCAAACTACGCATTAAGAAATAATAATATTTTATTAATTCAATCGAAATTTGTGAGGTGCAGTAAAACTACGCTTTCAGGCACAAAGGATTTACGTTTTTTGAATAAGTTTAACGGTTTTTCAATATTTTAGAGAGAATTATCGTATATCGAGTTTTCTTGATTTCTCCTGGTTTTTCTAAACACCGGCCATTCTAACGGAAACTTGTTTTGGACTAGTCAAAATCTACTCTAACAGAAAATAAGTCATTTTTAAAAAATTCTATGGTCCCATGCACTTAGGATTGACGATTTTTGAATAAGTTTAACGATTTTTGAAGTCGTCAATCCTAAGTGCCTCTGACCATAGAATTTTTTACAAATGACGTATTTTAGGTAACAGTAGATCGTGAACAGCTCAAAACAAGTTTCCTTTAGGATGGGTGGTGTTTAGGAAATCAGGAGCATTCAGGCAAACTCAATGTACGATAATTCTTTCTAGAATATTGAAAAATCGTTAAACTTATTCAAAAACCGTCAATCTCTTGTGCCTGAAAGCGTAGTTCAATCAGTTAATTAAAGAAATTTTATAGTTGTTTTGTGATATATTTTAACTTATAATTCTATTGCACCTCACAAATTTCAATTGAATTAATAAAATTTTATTATTTCTTAATGCGTAGTTTGGAATTTATTAGTTAGTTTGGAGTTTTACCAATACTCTAAAATTCTTAGGTGTTGTTGTTTTTTAGGAATAACTCGGACGTTTAGGAAAATCTTCACAACCGCCCAGACACGCGTGAAGTTTTTCCTAAAAAAAATCTTAAAATATTTTTTTTTATTTTACCAAATACTTTACGTGTATAAATTTTTCGATCTAACTTTCAAAATATGTGGAAACCCCAAATTTAGACCTTAAAATAATAAGGCGTTTCCGTACTGAAAAACCAATATGGAAAAAACAAAAAAAAAACAATAATATATATTGTTTCGTAGGCTGCGGTCCAATTCGTGACTTGTTTTATGGAGACAGACTTATTTGAAAGTCTATAATAAACCTCCAGTCGGCTAGACTTATTGTAGACTTGTTTGACTTTTATGCAAGGCTTGCGCCTACGCTGGTAACTCATCAAAATAATTCTAACAAGTTTCTAATAAGTCTGTTCGACAAAAGACATTGTAGACTTTCAAATAAGTCATTCTCCACAAAATAAGTCACGAATTGGACCGCAGCCGTAGTCTACCTTAGTCTATTTTCAACATCAACATGTAGACAATTCCGAAGTACGGGTAAACATACAACACTGGTACTAGTTTTTAATGAACCGTTGTTAAAGAATGTAGGTATTTAAATTTTTAAAAGGCACAATACGGTTAGGGTCAATCCTGTTGATCTGCACAAAATTTTATAGCAAAAAATAAAAATTCCTTATCGCAAAACATAAACAAATTAAATTAATAAATTGTATTTCCCCTGAAGCGTATAAAAGAAAAGAAAAACAACATATGTTTTAGTAAATTAATATTTCAACACAACAACAACGACAACAAAAATATTTTTTATTTTAGTTATTAAGTTAATTTATTGGCGTCATTTTTTTATAGCGCCACTATGACCGGATGCACTTAGTTTATTTATTACACACTTTTCTTTTATTATTTCTAAATGTTATAATCGGAAGAGTATGCCAGTTTATGTTACAATTTATTATTTCACTTTTTATTTAATTTATACGCGAGAGTACTAATATTTTTAGCGCACATTTTTTTTATCGCTATAAATAGATAACTATATGTACATATTTGAAAGTTGTTTTAAAAAATGTGTACATAGTAAAAGTTTTAACTTTAATATTGATGTAACAGTTAGATTTTGGTTGATTTATAAAAAAAAAATAACAAATCAGGAAAAATTATGTAGCGTGCCTAAATCTTGTCTGATTTTTTACATTTTAGTTGTGTTTAATTCGTACTCTCGCTCGACTTTAATTAAAAGAAAACACGAAAAGATAACGAAAGACGAAGGTTGTAAAAAAATACTTCAATTATTTCTAGACATTATATTAATGTTAATAAAATTGATGACATAAACAATTAACGTATCTTAATTTGTCGTGTATTCTTTTAAAGAAAGGAAATTAAAAATTTAAGCAACTCTGCAGAAACGGTTATATAGTACATTTAATTTATACAGTTATAGTACATTGCAGGTTTAGTTTAATTTCTCATGACTTACACTATAGCATATCACGTTACAAAATTTTGATAGTGGCTTGCTGTCTCCATTAGCACAATAAACATATTTATATTGATTTAATATACTACTTATAGCTTCTTAAATATAAGATCAAGTGACAAATTCGATCGTAGCAATTGCAAATTTAAATAAATGCCTTTATACAAAATAAAATGCTGCAATATCAATATATTATGTGAACATTCAAGGCCATATTTTATAGACGAATTCATACCAAGCTCTTATATGATTCCAAATTACATTTTTAACGATCTTTATTTATTTTCTGTTCACCTGGACCCCTGCGAACTGTGAGAATAATTTTTTAGATAGGATCAATGGTGCGGTGTAAATCACTTTTGGGCATTTACAATATGAAAAACGTTTTAGCATTTTTTTTTTATAAATAACGTAAATTACAATTTTGTAATTTACAAAAAATATGTAAAAAACGTAAAAACAGTATAAATGTCAATCATAGTTATTTTTAACTTTTAGTTAATTAGCTAACGTCTACAATACCATCTGTTTTTGTTTTGCTCAATTTTTATATAAACGTTACTGACATCTAGCTATACATTTGTGAAAGATAATAATTTAATAGAGTAAAACACTTTTGTAGCGGAATAATTACGTGGTATCTATTATCAAATCTGTACCATTTTACACGGTTTTTTGTAAATGTCAAACAACAAATTTTTGATAACATTTACCAGTATTTATTTAGCTTAATTGGGCCATATTAGAATCGGATGCCCCGACGCAATGCTAAAGATTAGGACCAGAACTAATGGGAAAACTTAATGGCATCGTTAATTTATGCCTGAATTGAAGTTATGAAAATTTATTTTTAAATTAATTGTAACGATTTTTTAGAGTTCTTTGATTCTGACTATCCCTTTGAATTTGAAATTTGTACTTTTTACACTATTTTGGCGAAACACACTTACACTTAATAAATACATTTTTTATTAAACACTTGTTTTTTATTTCGCAAAATTTTGCGCGAATTTTGCGAAATAAAAAACAAGTGTTTAATAAAAAATGTGTTTACTAAGGGTTTTTTAATTTGGTTTCTTATTTAACATTTCATAATGAATTTTTTGGTTGAGAAAATTAACTTTTTTAACTATTAACTTTTGTATAATAGTAAATTTTGGGCTGACTTAGAGAAACTATAACGATAGCAATATATTTTGGGGTTGATATTTAAATTTGGTCCCTTGTACTTTTGTAAAATTTGGACCATCTTCACATATATCCGGAAATGCATAATGAAAATAAACACAACGCATTCCTCATTTGGTGCGATGTGATTTTAGATTAGTTACTCATCCTTCGTGACAAATATTATGATGCTGTGATCAAAACAATTTCAGAATCGATTTGGGGTGTGGCATTGGGTAAACTAAAATTTGTTGTATCCACAGTATCGTGATGGTCATTTACAAAACAAGTATTATTTTTAAACAGGGATGAGGGATGCGAGGAGACAGAAAAAAAGGAGTTTGGTGGCACTGTTACTTATCTGAAATACGAAGATTCAGAATCCCCCAATTTTTTAAAAAATCTTCTTTATTTTAAACAAAACTTTTTAATTTATTTATATGAGTGTGAAGTTTATACCAATTAACAAAAATACACATGTATTGGAAATCACACTGTTAAAATATTTTTTATAGGAATTTTGAGTGAAAACTTAAATTTCATGAAATTCAAAAATAGAATAATATCTAATTCTAATACTATGGTGCAAATGTATAGAGATGTGATGAGACATCGCGGAGACTACACCAAATATAAGTTGCTTTTTAGGGAATGACTTATCAAATGGCGAGGAATAATATCACAATAGACTTGCAAAATATTTTTTTAAGTAAAACAGTCATCAGATTTTTTATTTTTGAGTGAATCTCATTGCCAATAACAAGACATCGTGGAGATTCAACCACAATGAAACGATATAGGAATAACTGCAATCTTCACGATGTCTTGTTATTGTGAGATTATTAAAATATAAGATTGAACAATTTACCACATAGATACTAAATCTAATAAGAAAACAAACATGGCGTCCTGTTTGGCGTCCTGTCTAACATTGACTTTTTCTCTCGTTCAACTTTATACTTAACAGTGTAAAAACTAACATATACTTAGCTTTCAAGAATTCTTATTGGATTCGTATACGTATTGTTGTTATTTTTTTGTTAGAAACTTCACACTCACTAATTTATTTATTCCACTCGGCATCAGTCATCTGTTTTTTTATATATCTTATACGGTTACTTTACTTACTGAATCTTGTAGTAGCTGCCTGAACTTAAAAATGCCATTTTGTAGTTTTTCATGCACACCAAGTTGCCAATTGCTGCTTTGCTCAACTAGTTTAAACTACGACCATTTCAGCGCTCAAAATAATTTCTTCCGAACGTGGTATACAGCCACAAACTAGTCAATTTCTGGATGTACAGGATGAGTGCGAACCATTTGTTTCGAAACAGGAACGAGAGTATCAATTTTACGAGGTGTTTAATTCACGTACTTGATGCGGTGGTGTTTGGGTGAGACATAACATTCATCGTCTTTCTTGAATTCTGTACGATTATTTTATTTCGTCACGATTAATCATTTTACTTCACTGTCTTCTTTAAATCCGAAATCGAATACATCTTAATCGACGCAATGAAGCAATTTGATTCAATAAACATTCATCAAGGAAATCTTGGAATAATTTTTGACAACAAATTCCGACCTCGACATGTGTTGGCTACATATTCCGCAGATGTTATTTGAATTTTGTTCATCATTTAAGGCATCATTCTCATTCTTTAACAATTTTGTAAGTGAATCGTTCCCAACAATAATTTTGTTAGTGATTTATTTTGTTCATGACAAATACGGGAAGGACGGATGATGTGCCCTATCATCATGTACGTACATTTAAGAATATACAATTTCATGTTTCCCAATCACGACTAACTAAATTGTTGACCACTTTAAACTATTTCAAAGCCTGACGTATAGAATCCTCATCACATAAATAATATGAGTGAAGCAATACTTGGTCCTAACAACCAACATGACGAATGAGTTGAACGATTGGCTTCATAATGATTCGCGCGATATGGTAGTATTTGACGATTTTGAAGCAAAAATACACAACAAAACTTCAAAATTAAACCTCCAATAAAAAATATAGCAGTTAACACCAGCGTTAAGCTATTAAAAAGCACTAAAGATGTTTATAAATTATAATAAAAACTATTTATTGGGAGTAAAACTTAGTTTTTTAAGTGTGTGAAGTTATCCCAGTTTTTCCTTCCAGGAAAAATAAATATGTTCATCGCAGGTAACACTAATTTCATCCCATCACAGGATTTTCAAAATCTTCCCATCCCAGGATTTTAAAATCATACAATTTTGGAATGTTATGTTTGTTAAAGGTAGCGAAAATTTTAGATTACCACTATTGCCATTTGCATATGACCCACCATATGAAATTTGAAGAAAATACTCAATAAAAAAATTTATAATTCTCTCAAACCTATAAAGTGCCTAAAGATTTGACTTTTGATTTTGACTCGTGAGTATTTTATTCAAATTTTATATAGAACGCCATATGCAAATATAGCAAAAATCCTAATATACGGCTGATATCCAAATTTAGAGAGTTAGTGGACAACATGACGAGTCAAAATCGGAAGTCAAATCTGTAGGCACTTTATAGGTTTGAGAGAATTATAAATTTTTTTATTGAGTATTTTCTTCAAATTTCATATGGTGGGTCATATGCAAATGGCAATAGTGGTAATCTAAAATTTTCGCTACCTTTAACAAACATAACATTCCAAAATTGTATGATTTTAAAATCCTGGGATGGGAAGATTTTGAAAATCCTGGGATGGGATGAAATTAATATTACCTGATGACCATCTTTATTTTTTCTGGGATGAAAAACTGGGATAACTTCACACATTTATAGTTTTTTGTATTTTTTTGATTCCATCGGAAAAAAAATTGTCTGTCTTTTGATGCGATTCATTCGTCTAGCCATGTTTTTGATTTTTTCGTGGTTTCTGAAGTGCTGGTCTTGAAGATCGCTTTGCATTGATCAGAACAAATAGTATACTGATGGGACACAACCTGGTGAATAGGGAGCATACATTCGGTAGATTTTCCCATTTAAGTACTCCAAGCGTATTTTTTACTTTTTTGTGACATGTGGCCGAGCATTGTCGTGCAGCAAAATCACTTAACGTTTTTTGTTGGCTGGAATCGGACGGTTTTTGTTCAATGCATGGTTCAAATCTGTCAATTGTTGTTGGTAATGTTCACCAGAAATAGATTCGTTCGGTTTTAGCAGCTCATATGTTGGCTTAGTCGGTTGTTGGTTTCAGTCGGTTCATGTGGTACCCATTTTCCTTCTTTTCGAATTTCTTTCATGGCACGTAAACGTGTGCTTATGGCTGCTTGAATGCCATTTAACTGTTCTGCAAGGTTTGTTTTCTGTTTGAGCTAAGTTTTCCTTCAATAATGCTTCCAATTCTTCATCTTCGAATGTTTTTGGTTGACCAGAATTTTCTTTGTCACTGACATCAACATTACCACTTTTAAATCGTTTAAACCAGTTTTCACAAGTCTGTTGAGTTGGTGCAGGAAAGAAAGAAAAGAAAACTTTCAATAGTCTTTTTCTTTCGATTAAAGCAAACAAAGTTATGCTTCTCGCAAATGCTGTTTAGACGGGATTAAAAAATATGTTGTTTACGCTTTCACGAATCATGACATACTAAATTTTAATGTGGAGTGACAACACTTTAAACGCCGTGTCAATAAAAATAATAAAAGAATGTTTAGTACTAAAGTTACGCCATCTCTCAGAAAATCCAAATAACTAAGTTGTACACCCTATAATTAGGCATCATTGCTGGATGACTTCAAATGATAGTTGCAATCGTGCAATCTCAAATTATTTGACAGAATCAATTTTATTTTTTATTCTGAACGGTTACACAGTCAATTTTAATAAGTGTTATTTTTATGTAAGAAATGGCGCTCGTGTCATGTAAAGGTCTTTTTTACAATTTTTATTCAGTTTTTACTTTCCATAATGTAAAAAATAAGCGAATGCAATTTACATGTAATTTACTTGTAAATAAAACTTTTAAATTACACTGTGTAATTCATATATCCAACAGTGACGTAAATAACATTTAATCGCGTTCATACTCGTATCTAATTGCGGTATGCGATCCAATATTAAAAGGTGTTAGCAACTCCAAGTGTCTAATATTTTTAAATATCGAACGAAATTGAAATTGATCAGGCCTTGGGTATAACAACCGTTGTGAACTCCATGTTAAACTATACACTAACATGGGGCGGTGCTGTGTTCAAGCAAACAAAGGGCTCATATTTTTGTTAACATTACCATCTTGGGCTTATCAGAAGCAAACTTCCTCTAAGCGTATTACGCGTATTTCGGAATTGTTTACATGATGGCGTTAAACATAGCATAGAAAATAGATTGTAGCGTTGAAAATGTCGGCAATTGGTAGACTATGTAGACAATTCGTATACAATGCAGGATATTGCTTTTTTGGGATATCTTTTATAAATTTCCTTTAAAAATTAGATTCCATCTGTTTAAATTTTGGACAAGTTCTAAAATTTAGCAAAATTTAATCAAATTGACAATTAGACTCGTGATTTTAGACAAATTTTATATGGAATCACAACTTTAAAATTTACCGCTATACAATTTTTAGTTGATTCTTGAGCAGTAGTGATAATCTTATGTATGTATTATTGTACCAATATGGTAAATTTATCAGTGTTGTGCCATATATACACCACGTAGATAATTAATATTCTATACACGCGTAGGCAATGTATGTAGAAAATTAAATGAATGGCGTCGACAGTGTAGAGAATGTAGACAAAATCGAAATTATTTCTATTAGCAATCATCAAATTCAAGATAGAGGTGCAGCAGCTTGCCGCATGCCCGGGATAGCTATATTGGCTGTTAATCAATACAGTTGCTGCTGACTCGGTAGTAAAACCATACCAAATAATCGCTTTAAACGTAACATTTACTTCAAACATGTTATAAGAAGCCTCGCAAAAAGGAGTGAGTCGAAAAAATTGTTATTTTTTGTATGTATGCATTGGCTGTTCCGGTTCAATTACAAAAAGACTTGCAGAATCTTGCTTAAATTTTTAAACCAAACCAAGGGCTATCAGAATGTTAATTTACCTAAAGCATAAAAAATGTCGAGGCAAATACTGCTCATACAAGTTTCTAGGTTCATAATCCTAATAAATGCCATAATATGACCGTTGGCTCATGATTCTCTAAATAGTTTTGCTTCCGCCAGCATCATTCGCTTCCATATTACAGATAGTCGTCCGACTTTCCTTTTCCCTTGTGGGCTCCAATCCAGAGACCTTCTTCTAATGAGATTCTTCAACTTTCTCAGAGTGGCCGATTCATCTCCATTTGCGGTTTCTTATTTCGATCCCAATGACTGCTTGATTCGATTGTCTAAGAATCCTATTTTTATTTTGTTGTTTTGGCCGAACAAAATAAAAATAGGATTAGGCACCTCAGTATTCTCCCAAGACATTTATTTACAAATTTTCTTATTGCTTTATCTTATGTGTATATGCTTCTATAAATTTCGCAACCGTACAGCAATGATTTGATGATGATTTCACACACGAATTGAACATTCTTAGCTTGGTGTTGCAGGATAGGATAGGTGTGTTCCAGACTTTGTGTAACATGTTGTTCTCGCTTTGTTGATTTGTTTCTTTATATCTTCGTTTGTGCCACCCGTTTTTGCTAGAGTGCAACCAAGGATTATAAATTCATCGACTTCTTCTATTTCTTTTTGGTTGATATATTATATTGATGTGGATACTGTGATACCATATTGTATCGAATGAACGTTCGAAGTCCACGAAGAGTATACATATATTGTCGAATTTCGTGTTAATATGATGATGGCTATTGCTATAGTTTTATGGTTTATTTCAGGAGGGATATATCCTGCCAAATATTCCAACCTTTGTGAGGATAGCCCACATTTCTATCCCCAAAAATCGAAAAAGTTGCTTATGGCAATATTATACAGGTTTATGTATTGCAACATTTAATTAACAATTATTAGCAATAAATCCTCAAAAATTACTTTAAATCTCCCTCCTTCACCAGACAGAAGCCGATAGCTTGACCATAAAATATATCACGTAAAATTTCTAAAAAAATTATTCGGGGTTGGATAAATAATTAATGGGGCACATGCTCGATCAGCTAGCAAGCAAGCAATATGCTAGCGCAAAACCTGGCTACTCAATCATTTTTGCCAAGCAAATTTGAATTTGCAATAATTTTTTTATAAGTTTTTTGTTTATTTTTGCGATTGGACAGTAAAACAATACAAAAATGTGCTGGATAGTTTTCTAAGCCGCAAAGTTTACTGTGCAATCGCAAAAAAATATAAAAAACTTATAAAAAAACTAATACAAATTCAAATTTGCTTGGTAAAAATGATAGAGTAGCCAGGTTTTGCGCTAGCATATTGCTTGCTTGCTAGCTGATCGAGCATGTGCCCCAATGTCATTTATTTATCCCAGCCCCGAAAATTTTTCTGATGTTATCTTGAAAATGCAATATTTTTACTCTCAGTCCAGAAAAATGTTTGTGTCATGATAGTTTTTGCTGTCATGACAGTACATATTTTCGTAGCTGAGAGTAAAAATTTGGAGATGTTTTGGGCTGAGAGTAAAAAATGTTATGGTAGCTATAATAAGTGTTGCCATCGCATTTCTCGGGGATGGAATTTGGGCTATCTTCACATACATAGAATTCCACACTTGTTTTGTTACTATGGATTAGAGCACCAGTTTTCGCAGTTTCCAATATGTCCAATATGTATATTGTCCATTCCAGAGAAATGGTCTTCCCACATCTATAATTGTATTTCACTTGTTATTAAGATTTGATCAGATGCATCCCTTATTCATAGGAGATCGGTGAATTTCCTAGCTGCCAGTCGCACGCATGTTTCAGGTTGCAGCAGCCTCATCACCTTCCTTAAAAAATGTTTTCAGTGTATTGCCTACGACCGAAATTATATTTTTTTTTTTCTTAATCCGTTTTACAGCTTATACAGGCTTAATATTGAATTGTGTTATTACCAGTTGCGGCCACTTTGAATGCCTATACCACTCATTGCCCTGACATCTTGTAATGATAAATTCCTTGTTGATCACATAATGACTGATCTATTTGATTCGTTGTTCTGCGTGATGTTCGTGATGTCCACGTGGACTTTTATACATTTGGAAATTCACTGACTCCTATGAATAGTTGGTCTGTGACGCAAAGTTAACGCAAAGTTGACACAACGTTCCTCATTATTAATTACTCGGTAGATCAATATTGTCGAAAAAAAACGTGGTTGAAAATATTAAAAATTACATACCTTAATTCTTGTTCAAGACAAGAATAATCACAGTGATCAGACAATTGTAGCCTGAAAATGACATTATCTGTACGTATTCGATTTGAACCACAATGAAAATTATTAATTTCTATAACGCCCACTAGATACACAAAAATACCTTAGAAAATTTTCCCATTTTCCGGATTCCTTTTCGACGGATTACATCAAATGTGATAGGACCGTGTAAACGCCTGGTATGAAAATAACGGGAGCTGCCTAAACCTGGATTTATAAAATAATTTAATTTTATACCACGAACGAAAATGAAATCGTCTTTGGTTGTACCAATATCGAAGCCACTGATTGACCAAGATCAATTTCACCTACTTGGTTTATAAAAATTGAATTTTAACTGCCAAAATATAGGTAAACTCCAATTTAAAATTATCAAACCAGAAATTAATTGTCTACGCTATTTTCGACACCAACATTTAGACAATTAAGAAATACGCGTAGACGCACAACACTGTGCGTCTTTAGTACATTTTACTGCTCACAAAGGATAAGTCAAATTCACGGATTTGTTTGATAATTTTGATTTGAAACGTGGCTTTCATGCCTCTTGCACTTGGTTTACTAATGGCCGGCTAGTTTTTTAATCAGGGGCGACATGTTGTACCATCACTATTCTTTCTCTCTTTTTGATATTTCGATAAACGTATCACGAAACAATTATTTGATGATAAATAGAGTCGATTAATCTGGTAGTCTTAGAAATCGTATAAAAGAAATAGAGTGGCGTTTTAAGGAAATAGGCGGCCATTTTACTCGTAAAAAATGAGACATAAACTAAGTCGAAAATGGTGATGGTACGACATGCCGCCCCTGCAGAGCAAGCGTTCGTTAAATTTTATATAGTGGTGTTTTGATGTTCATCTGCGAATTTTGACAGCAACCGAGTTCTGATGCCAGCATCGCGATATGATTGCAGTCCATGAAATAAAATTAGTGATATTGCTTGTTATTCTTACTAACTGGAAATTTTCACAGAGTAGGTTTACTCGACCAGCATATGAAACGAAATCTTGTCCAAGAGTTTGATGCATGTAGACGTTTGTAACGGGAAGGAAAAAGCAAATCGTCGAGCAAAAATTGATATCAGCTTTTCGAGAGTTTCAGTGAAACCAAAATCACGAAAAATTGACGTATCTAGTGGGATCTACATTTGAAAGTTTCTCAACAGCAATGTAGTCTATCCGGTCTATATGATCGATTTACTAGGCCTGCAAGCTATTTTCACCTTTTACTTAGTTTGTTGCAAATCAAATAATGATTCTGTAAGCAAATTCTAATTGATCTGAATTTCTTCATAGACCACCCATTGTTGTTTTATAAAGCATACGAAGCTTGTCTTTTCAAGTCAATACACGCTGATTGATTGGATTTTAAAATAATTTATAAAAAAGTAAATTAGCATTTAATTCATATCTCGAAATCGATTATAACCGCATAGATTACATTACACAAAACCGATAGTTTTGATATTTCAAGTCTACGAAAAAAATTTAATTTATATATTTGTAAACAAACTAATTTCATCTGTGCGCGAATGGTGGTGTAATTTAGGAAAAATTTGGGTCATTTGTGTGGCAATTTCCAAAAAATTTGTTTATGCGGTGTAAACTGTGCGTTAAATTTTGACAAATTTCTGCTAATTAACTTTCACAATTTTTATATTTTCACATCAACTAATTCGCTTTAAGTACATGTACCCTTCAACTTTTGCGATGACTTTATATATGTAGAACAAGTTTGCAACAGATATGTTGCATATAAAATGCATTACCCAATGCATCTGCATTTGAACATAAAAAATTTATGTATATTGGTTGTATAATGAATCAAATTAAAATTAATTACCTTATTATTTACGTTGGTAGACTATGCGAGGGTTAAATTGCAAAATTTAGCATTTATATAGCAAGAACAAAAATTTTGTTGGGAAAATTATTGGTCCATAAATCCTCGTGGCCTCTCAATCTATTTAGAAGTTTATTAATAAATCACTCACAAATTAAATGAACATACGTGTGATATGTTTAAGCGACAAAACATGTGTTTTTTAGAAGGTAAATATGCTAATTAGCAAAGCAAACAAATTCTATTTATCTTCAATATTTCGGTAAATAATTATTCGACAAATTCCCCATAGTAATAAAAGTCACAATATTATTGAATTCATGTACTTGTCGTTCGGTCGTATTTAACAAGTGGTAAACGAAAATTGCGTGGTTTTGAATGTGAGCCAAAACCAATTTTATATTGCGTTATAATATGCGCAAATCATAAATTACACCTAAAAGTATCGCGTGTTAATTTTGTGTGATGCATACGAGCAGTTATTTTTATTTAATGTTTAACTGCTAAAGCCAATAAATTGCCTCGTTTGTACCTACACGTGTACGATATTAGTAAGTTTGATAATGGCGCTTAACCGGTTGAATGGCGTTGGTTTATCAACACGAGTTTGGAAAATATAGGAAGTCTACTATAAAGTTGAAGGTTGTTATACTAAACTAAACCTCATTTTTTGTTTTTGTGTATTATTGGATAAGTTAAACTGGTAGAGGATATGCACACCCACTTTTTTAATGAATGTTTTAATTGCATGCCACGAATATCGGGTAGAGTGAACATTTGAAAAGTTAAAGTTCTTTTTCGTAAATCGGAAATATTTTGGAGCAGATAGTAATCATAAAATCGGTAAACCGGAATTGACAGCTTTCGTAGGAGCTTTTTCGTTTTTTGCAAATATTTTGAAAAAATTATAATTTATGAGAAAACCGCCCTAGCACTAAACGATTCTAAATTAAGTTTGCAACAATACCGGTTCAGATCAGTTTTCCACAATTTAAACGGAAATGACGATTTTTGACAAAAAAACTGTTTTTTAACAAAAATTCTGTATCAGTACACCCCAGATGGATAAATTGGGATGAAACTTCATGCTTAAGCGTTTTTCATAAATTGGGATGTCTCATAGTTTTTTGGTCGAAACCTGTCCTCTGGAAGTTGCAGCTTCCATAGGGGCCATTTCGATTTTTCAAAAATTTTGAATTAATTACGAGAAAAAGTTTAAAAACAATTAAAGATTGTATAATTTAAAATAGTCCAGACCAGTTTTAAATTTTAAAATTCGGTCTTTCTACAGTTTGACTATTCGGAATAGAAATTCATGATTAATTTGTTTCCAATAATTGAGAAATCCTTGCGAAGTTTGATGGAACTCTGTACCGGAAGTGACAATTGTATTTTATTTTTTGTTTGTCTCGGCAACGGTTGACAAGGCTTCTGCTCATTTAGGGCCACATTAATGCTTCGTTGCTTTTAAAAGTGAGCGAAACATTTCCTACAATGTTGATGATGATTAATCGACTAGTTTTGAAAGAAAAATGGGTCATCTTCATAAAGAGGGAACTTCCTGGAACCACTAGAATTACTGATTCCGCAACAATTTTTTTCTTTTCAATCCTGTGGAGAGTCACCATTATATTTGAACAATGAAGTCTGGTCCATTGCAAAGATTTTGTGATGAGTTTGAAGGTTGAAGCTAATGGGTTCGAAAGTGTGGATAACTGCAACAGGGAAACTTTCGAATTTCAAAATGAAACTTTATATACCGATTAAACCCAATTTGTGCTAATTATTACTCACGGGAAAAAATTAGTGCTAGTCCAGCAACCGAAAAACCGGAAAAGAAAATTTCAAATTTCGCCTGAAAGACGAAACAAATAAAACCCAATTTCTATAGAAAAAACCAGAAATAATTTAAGCCAAATTTTAAAACTTTCCAAAGGCGGCTACACTAACGAAATTTGTGAATATCGTAGAAATATGATTTTCAAAAATTTTCATTAATAAATTGATTAAAACAAACTAGCCCCTAAAAGATACTATATTAAACAAATAAAATACAAACGAGTACCGTTCAATAATATTTTTGTTGAAAACAAATTTAAAAATAGAAATAAAATATTATTAAATCCAAGAATAAGCAACTCAGATAGCATATTCCAATCGGGCATGCTCATTGCAAATCTGATTGCCATCCATTGCATAGTAGCTGAATGCTCATCCAGAATTGACCCAATTCCATTGAACAACAACGACCGTTGAATGAACACTTTTCTGAGAGAAAGTGTTTTGTAATTCAGCCACTATATTTTTCGGATGGCAATGAACATGCAAATTAGAAATTTTCTTTTCCGGTTTTTTCGGCTCCTGAACTAGCACTAATTTTTTCCCGTGAGTAATAATTAGCACAAATTTGGCTTAATCGGTATGCACAGTTTCATTTTGAAATTTGAAAGTTTCCCTGCTGCAGTTACCCACACGGTTCGAAACCCTATTAAAACCGTTTTGTAATAAATCTAGATTAGGCATCTGCCGTAAACGTGCTTTTAAACGTCTTCAATATGTCGGATTTTTTTTTATTAACTATGCAATCTGTTTTAGGGTTCAAGGCTCACCTTGCTCTTCCGCGGTTATGCTTTTTACGTCCTTACTTTGCGCCAACTCGAGAACGTATGGTTATAGGTCCGATTTAAGACCATCTGTATATTGCAAGCTCCATGACAGCCTATACTGGCATGCAAGATGGGTCGGCCGATGGGTTTTGCACACCGACAGGAGGTCATAGTTAGATTATATTTCATCACAGATCGTAATCTGTTGATGAAATTTCACTTTGCATCCTTTCCCTATCGAGATTCGAACCCGGTACCTCCCGATCCAAATGCCAAAGCTTTAACCACTGTGCCATTTGGTCGATATGTCGGATTTTATGATAACTAAATAGCATTTTTTAATTTTTTGTTTTAATTTGAGGCTGAGGCATATCGAATGCTTGTGGAAGTTTACGGTGACAATGCTCCAATCGTTAAATCATGTAGAGAATGATTTCAACGCTCCAAAATGATAATTTCAGTGTTGAAGATAAGCCTCGCTTAGGACAGCCAAAACAATTTGTAGAAGATGAATTAGAGGCATTGCTCGAAGCAGGTCAGGGTCCCTTATGAATTGAAACCAATAGTCGTGGGAAGGCGATTTTTTTCTTGTGAGCAGCTGCTTCAAAAGCAAACCAGAAAGGTTTTTTCTCAAGATCAACGACAAAAATGAATATTCAGGGTTCGAAGGTTATGCTGTGTCTCGGGTTGGACGAAAGAGGCGTTGTGTACTACGAGCTGCTATAATCTGACCATTTCCAGATTAAGTTATTCTTCTGCATGACAACGCTTAAAAATATATTTGGAAACGCTCAAGTGGGATATTTTACCGCAGCCGCTGTATTCTTCGGGCATTGCTTCCTCTGATTACTAGTTGTTCCGACGGATGCAACACGATTTGGCAGGTCACCGGTTCACTTCTTTCGAAGAAATTGAAAATTGGCTGGAAACTTGGATCACGTAAAAAGAGAACCGTTTTTCCGAGATGGGATTCGAAAATTACCTGAGAGATGGGAAAAAGTCGTAAGCAGCGAAGGTTAAAATTTTAATTAATCTGTTCATTCATTTTATTTTAAAATAAATGCATTTTTAGAATTAAAAAAAAAAGGACTGAATTAATTTGTACTAGCAATCAATATTTAGTCCTCCGTCTCGCGTTTTGAAGATTGTTCCTATAGGGTATGAACCTTCTTCTATTTGTTGCTATCTTACTCAGAAGACCAAATGAATTGAAATTTTCCGAAAATGATGTGCGACTGTTATCTCTCGCATTGAAAAACTATAACCCAGGAAATGGATAAATTGCTCAATTTTTTCGTTTGAAGTGGTATGTAGATCTAGATTCCATTGACTTTTTCTCGAACATATCCGATTACTACATGAACAGATAGCAGCCTTCCCGCTAAATATTTACAGTCCACACACCATCACCCCCCTAATTTCTCATACAGCAGCATGCTTAGAACGGTTCGCTTTTCGCTTCTCAGTAAAAAAAAAACCAACAGATGAACAATCCTTTATATTTTTCCTTGTGATTCATAAATTTTTATGATTGTGAAATACATACCAAAAATTTACACTGTTAAATTTCAAAATTTTCCAATTGGATTTATCTTGTAGTGCAATTGAAACAATTTTAGATAATCTTTAACATTTATATTAGAGAAGTCTCTGATTCCCTAATAGTATCGTTGCAAATATCAAACGATTTTCTAACAATTTAGAAAATGTTTCTACTTTTATATCTCCGATGCTAGAGATGTTCATGAGGTCTAACCTATATGACCGAATAGCTAAATCAAAACCATATACGTACGTGGAGAGAACGGAAATCAATTAGGATGATGTTGAACTTGACCACAATTATGGTTTTCGATTCAATGTATTTTCCAAAATTTATTTCACCGACCCAATAGATGTTCTCGGCGTCTCACCTACATGGTCAGATAGATCTGTCAAAACTCTACGAATATGATGAACGAGATTTAATTACGATGATTTGTAATTTATCTAGAGCTACTTCTACGTTTACGGCTATATCGCCGATTGCAGAGCTGTTCACGGGATCTCTTTCATATATTCGAATAGGTGAAAAAATGTTCTATTAATCTTATGAAAAGGTGACTTGAACAATTATTTTTACCATGGTTTCCAAAATTTAGAACTTCTTAATGTTCAATTTTATTCTCAATTCTCAATTTTGATGTTTTCGCCAATTTGAGTTTTACCCTATTGGCATTCTCAAATAAGAGATGTTCACGGGGTCACGTTTATACTTTTGGATAGTTGCAAACAGGATTCAAATAGATTAAATCTCGTTCACCACACTCACGGGGTTTTGACTGAGATCCTAAAAAGTGCACCTCTGTGAATATTTCCCGATTGTACGGTGCGATTCCACAGAACCTAAAGCCATTAATTATATTTTCAGATGCAAGTGCATTAGGCAGTTCCTCGGCTACGAGCTGAAGAATATTATGAATCGTCATTAATTTGCCAGGGTATTCCGCCTCCAGCCATATTTAAGAAGAAGCAAAACTGGTCATTCTATAGATGGTTCGACATGATGTAGAAAATGCTGCATAAATTTATAAAATTCCTCTACGTTCATCCACTCAGACTTGTTGCCTGCTCCTATGGAGCCACTTGGACCATCACGAATAAAATGGTTTTGATACCGCTTCCTTGGATAAATAAATTGAGGAGGAATGGAATTACCAACAGCATTTACAGCAACACACACCGTTACTAGTTGTCCCCTTTCTGCTGAAGTTAAACCTGCCACCTGCTTTACTCCTTTTTCGGCAATTATTTTCCCCAGTTTTTGAACCGTCGTTACTCCGGTTTTGTCCAAGTTTCACATTTCACTAGCAGTAAATCGATATCTATTATTTGCTTCAGTCAATAGGTCGAAAAATGAGTTCACTGCTACACGATTAAAGCCAATTGCTCTACCTATACTGGTTGCTTTTGGCGTTCGAAGAAATAGGCTGCTAAGTGTTTTAAGAAAACTCGATAACCAATCAGGACCTGCTAATTTATTTTTAATTCATGATTCTGGAATTTTCTTATTTAGTGAAATAGCGCACTCATATGCTAGTGATCTTGCGTCTCTATCCATGATTCATGTATTGAGCAAGTTTCATGCTCGTTCAGCATTAAAAACCGATTTTTTTTTTATAATCGTATGATTGTATAAAATGTGTGGTTTCTTCTGTTAAACTTACAGTCGATCGGGCCTTTTTACTTACCGCCAGAGTGTTTGGTAATTTATGTTTAAATCTCTAGCCGCCGACCGTATTTTGTAACTCTCTGTCAAAACACTTTTCACCGCAACTTCCATAACATGCGCCGAAACTTCTCCACGGTTGGTTTTTTCTTGTAATTTCTCATTATTCTGAAATATAAATCATTTAGTCAGTATAAAACCTTGAGTAAATTAATTCAAAACCTGTCACAACTTACCCCAGCAGAAACATCACGACTTGCCCCGACATGTTTTTTCAACATAATTAAATATTTTTGTACATATTTATCAACAAATCGATAAAATTAATTGTTCAAAACTGTGATAAAGTAAGTACAGCATGCGATTACTATTCTTCTTATTAAAAACTAACCTCAAATATGTTACAAAACAAAATATTGTGATGATGCATTTTTTTACTTACCGCGTGCTAAAACACAAACCACTTTCTCTCTACTCACATGCGACTGATCACAATGAAATTTCCCCCACAACTGAAGATTTATAAATCCAACATTTAACTCATACTCACAAAAATTGTCAAAATAACAGTTTATAAACAACCTGCCCCGTTAAACAACCTGCCCTGGCCTCCCCTATTTCACAAACATTAAATTCTTGGGTTTTTATTAAAACTTTCTGCTGACAATTATTGATTTGCTTACGTTTTTCATAAATTTTGTGCTATAGTTTTTGAAAATTTAAGCAGATTTTTTTTGTGACTACCTCCAGCGGTGAATAGCAAAACGGTTTTCTGCGTTGATCGAAACGGTTTTGAATTAGTATTTGATGTAAGAAACCAATCTCACCTAACCATATGTGTAACTCGTATTTAATAAAATACTTAGCAAAAGTTAATCAAACTGGAAGCTCTTAATGCAGTTGCAGTGCTTGCGTAATTAATAATTTTTTTTTTATGATAATTAAGTTGAAAATAAATGGTTGATAGCGGGCATACACGATATACAATAATGAATGAAACAAAGTTTAAAAATAGTGATGATGGTGTGACTTTTGTTTATCAGCCACTCGGAAGGTAATAATTTTAATTTATTATTATTTTTTTTATGATTATTAACATTATATAGTTTATAAATAGATTGCCATAAATTGACGTTATCACTTTAATTATTATTGTTTTTTAACTCGGTACTTAGTAAATATTATCATATATGTATACTACGTATAGTCAATGCCACAATATATAAACGCTTTGTTACGACAGTCTAAAAAAAAAACATCTTCTCGATATCTTTAAATTACGTGTTAGAAAAATAAATTGAGTGAATATACACAGCTACTCTAAAAGATTAATCCGTAAAATGCTCGCGTATGTATATCCACCCCGTGTATGATATTTTATCAATTTTATGCTTTTGTCTCCCCTAATTTGTTAGAAAATATTAAAGCTTACATAAAGCTAAACAAAATTTTTATTTTTTATTATGACAACTGATAACAACAAGAAGAAATGATTCGTAATATCATATACTCGTACGGTATATACCTAATACTAAAAATTCTCAGGTGCATCTACAACATTGTTAATAGATAAATTAGATTTTCAAAATAAAATTTTCCATGAACGGTAAACACACTCAACACGAAAATTATAGATTGTTATAATCAAATTATATGTTCGAGATGTATGCAGGAAAATTAGAGCGCCCCAAAAACGTACAAAACATTTTCCTTTCATTTTTCTTTTCTAAATTAAAGTAAGTCTTTCATTTTCCAGTGTTATAACAATAAAATATAGAAAATTGATTTATTTACAATTTACGTTCCAATTGGAAAAAATTTGTTAGTTTACAGTTTGGACCAGATGTTGAACTAATTTTTCTTAAAATGATATGGTTTTGAGAAAAAAATTTTTTTTTTTGACATCGGCACATGTTACTTATACTTTTTAAACAATTTATTTTATTGCACAAAATTTTTAAAGGTCTTGAAAAAATTACCTATTTTAATTACTTTTAATTTGATTGTACCGGGTAAGTTTTTTAATAAATGCCAGTCTCTTTTATCTTGTAACCGGTGCAAGGTAGGAGAAATTTTTATTTATGAAAATTGATCAGTGTCGAGGGGGACATTAAACTTATTAGTTTGGGAGATACTGAAGAAAGGTATTGTTTTTTTATATTTGAACCTATACTTTTTGGTACACCTTTTCATTAAGCAGTTAAAAATAAATAGAAAAATTTCGATTTGTTCATACAAAATTTTTCGTAAAGAAACACTTTTCTATGCTACTATTAAGAATTACTAATAGATCATCCCACTTTTCAGGTGCCGTTGTAGAAATTAAATTGCTTTGATTCCATTTTTAAAAAATCATAATTTTTTTCTTTATGGTTGTGGGTTTTGCAGAAACTTCATTACAGAAATTATGTCGTTATTTCTACGCTTTCTGATACGGTGTTTAAGAGCAGTTAACATTTCCTTAGCAATATGACAGTTTTCTTTCTCGAGAGTTTTAAATAAAACATTAAAACACCTTCGCTTGTTAGTAAGTTCATTTCTCGACGGCTTAATACTTCAACAGCCAGTTTCATTGCATTAAGGACATTTGACAGGTGCTCGATGATTCTCAAATGGTATCCAATGAATAAATGCTGGAGACATAAATTAAAAAGTGCCGTTTGTACGCTACTGCTAAGTACAAGAAAGCGTTCAATCATGGTAGATATAGCGAACTCTATCTCAACCGACAATCTAAAAGAAGATTTAATTCACAAATTGTGGATGATCTTGTTTGGATTTGCTATTTTCTATCAGGAATCCGTATAGATTCGCCAAAAATGAGTTCAGCAGACGAAGTTTTGAAATCTTCTCGATATGTTGTTCAGAGACCCAACAATACTAAAGCAAGCGGCTTTCAGTGTTCGATCCCTGATGAAGATGGACTTTGGCAAATCTTTTGACTACTGTGGCACTATTCTGGCTTTCCCTGGGAATAGAAATTGGGAAAAATATTTTCATAGTATTTTTGTCTAAATTGTATTTTTCTGGCCTACTGAGGAAATACGTTTGGTGTAAATATTTTTAAAACAAAGTTAATTGGGAAACTTTTGTTCCACAAAATTTTGATAGGGAAAAATATTTTCCCAATAAACTTTGTTTCGTAAATAATTACACCAAACTTATTTCCTAAGTAGGCCAGAAAAATAAAATTTAGACAAAACTATTATGAAAATATTTTTCCCAATTCCCTATTCCCAGGGAAAACCAGAATAGTGCCACTGGAGTGTAACTTCCCCATGGAGCTTTGTTATGACGATTCTTTTTGGCTTTTTGACATGCCAAACAACATTGAGCCATTTTTTTTACATCATTTTTAATATTGAACCAAATGAATTTTTCTGATATGGCTTTGGCTGTAGCTTGGACCCCTGGATGAGCCAAATTATGTACTGTTTCCCTGGAGAATTGAATACTAACGGAATTTTTTCGAATTTTAGCGATTTATTATTCTTGATTAGTTGAGTTAGTTCGTCGCTTTGTTGAACGTTTGCTATTGCGTGATAGTCAATGGATTCCGGCAATGATATAACTTCAATTCTTGAAAGTGCAACTGCTACTACATTTTCAATACCGGAAATATGTTGTAAGTTCGAGGTGAATTGGCAAATGTAGTCTAAATAACGGAATTGTCGTGGTGATGCCTTTTCGGGATTCTGTTGAAACGCATATATCAATGGTTTGTGGTCCTTGAATAATGTAACTATTCGGCCTTTAATTAAATGCTGAAATCGTTTTGTGGCAGAATAAGCGGCTAACTCTATCGTATGCACTGTAGCATTGCCAAGTGTCGTTTAATTTTTGTGAATAAAATTGCAGAGGTTGCCAAACGTCCTCGATCTGCTGTTGTATAACTGCTCCAATGGCTCAAATGCATATATAGCTTCATCTGTCCAGTCAATTATTCGTGAATCATTCTTTTTGCTACCAATTAAATAGTCGCAGAATATGGCTTGATTACCACCAGCATTAGGAATAAACGTTCTGTAAAAATTTAACATCTGATTTGTTGAAATTAAGTATATCGTTTATACGTGCGGTTGATGGAAGAATTCCTGCGGAAGAAATTTCATGTCCTAAAAATAAAATTTGTTTTTTTGCAAAATTGCATTTTGTCACATTGATCACTACACCTGCTTCTTTTAACTTCGAAAAGATTATTTCCAAATGACGTAAATACTTTTCGAACGATCGTGAAGCGATTAATAAATCATCTAGATACGCAAAACAGAAACTTAGATTGTTCACTATCGAATGGATGAACCGTTGAAACATGTTCCCAGCATTCCGTAATCCGAAAATCATTCGCGTAAATTCGAACTGACCGAAAGGTGTGGAAATAGCCGTTTTGGGAATATCTGCTTCCTCGATTGGTATCTGGCGATATGCACGAACTAAATCTTTTGTTGAAAAGATGGTACATCCGTGCAATTGATGTGTGAAATCCTGTAGATACGGTATCAGGTAACTGTTGGGTATTGTGACGTTGTTAAGTGCACGATAGTCACAGCACGGTCTCCATTCCCCATTGTTTTTGGCAATCAAATGTAGTGGACTAGACCAAGGATGGCCTACAAATACCTTGATTAACCATATATACTCGAATTCTTTTTTTGCAATTGCTAATTTTTCGGTACTTAATCGACAGGTCTTGCAGTGAGTTTCCCTGGATATCTCGCGTGATCTCAATAAATTGCTCCAGAAGAGGTAACACTCTAACGTCAATCGTGTTAGTGTGAATAACTCTTACTGTAGGAGAATCGGATGTGATAGCTATCGCTCGTACTTGCCGAGTAGTTAATGGATCGACCAGACGAATCTTCTGGATGTCGACCAATAAACCTGAGTGTTTAAGAAAATCGGCGCCTATGATTAGCATCGTAACATCAGCCAAAATAAAAGTCCAAACGAAACGTCTTCGAACAGGTTTAACTCTAAACGGCGGGGACCGAATGTTTTAGCTGATGATCCATTGGCCGCAAACAATTCAAGATTTGGATTTATGTTCTTCTTTTCGTTATTATTCGGGGGAATGATAGAAACATCAGCTCCAGTATCGATTAAAACGGTAATTTTTGATGGAGGATCAATAGTTTTAAGACGACATATGATTAATTTTCCCTCACACGTCGCCATTTGTAGGGTTGGATTTAGTTTTTGCAAATAACACTCAGTAGAATTAGCATCTTTTGGTGTTATGGCATTTTGACGGTTGTCGAATCATCTAGGTGAACGCGATTTCTGACGAGTAGAATTACGAGAAACATTCCGTGGTCTATAATGTTCCATTTGATCTAATCGACGTGTGTTTAGTAGTTCAATGTTAGTAGTTTGATCGATTGTGGATAAAGGCATGACATGATTTTCTGACATAGTTGCCATCAATCGATCGGCTAACTCGGCCACTTTTGTCGTATTTAACGCTTCTGCGGTCGGTGTTAAAATCTCCTGTGCTCTTGGAGGTAACCTCTTCAACCAAATCATCTTAACGAATTCGTCATCGACGTTGGATCCACCATTGGTCTTCATCTTTCGAAGAAGTTACGATGGCTTAAGATCTCCAAGCCCAATCCTTGTAAAAGACGATAAATTTGTGTCTGCTTATAGAATCCCCTAGTCTCTCCAGAATGGCATTACAAGAATAATTGAATAATTAATAATTGAAATCGAGATAAGATATCAATATTATAATAAATTTAATTAATTATGTTTTTATAAATATTAATATTAATTTGTGTGTTAATCAAGTTTGAATAAAATAATTGTATCTAAATAAATATTGTATAAATCTTTTATTTAAATAATTAAGATAGTCTATCTAGAGATTATCATGGGTAATATAGACATTTAAAAAACCCATAAATTCTTTATACCGTGATTAGTTTTAATATAGTTCTGTAGTATATTATTCTTCACGCGGGATCCCTTAAACAATTTGATAATTTTCTGAATTCGTGCCAATTCGTATCGCTGAAGTGTTCTAGAAGTTGTGGCAGTTAATTACTATAACTTGCATTGTTTCCGTTTTCCTCATCATCGCTTGTAATTAAATTTTCATTTGAATATTTGCTCTCTGATTCCGAACTCATATTACATTTTGTCCTATCAATTGGTGCATCCAATTAAATCCGTAAACCTTAAATCAAAACCTTTAATTTTATTGGTTAGAAGTTCTCGCGCTGTTTCCGCGTGACAACTACCCAAGATTCTTGTTAATCCTAAATTACAAACCTCGCCATTAGAATCATGAATGTTAACATTTAAGTAGCGTCGATTGCGCTTACTGGTGCACTCGTCAAGAGTAAGCCTAAATTTGTTTTTGCCTTGGGTCTGCATTTTAATTTTATATTTCAACTGTTTTCTTGCGACATCGTAATACTTGTGAACTAATTTCATTACTTCCGTTGGATATTTGGGTAGTAATAGATTTCGTCTGTTTAAAGAATCACGAATAAAACTGATGTTTGTGATGGCGCGAATAGTAAAACCATACAACGCCGCGAGTTTTGCTACTATATATTGCATGTAGCGATTGCCGCTTTCGTACACCTAGAAAAATGTTTCTGAACATCAGATTCCATATCATTGTCATACACTGTAGTACTAGAATTAAAAGAGTGCGTTCAAATGTGTGGAGGTAGAGTGCGTTCGAGAAGTGAATAAAGTAAATTATTATCGTACTAGAACCATATCGCAGAGAAAAATAAAAAGTTGCGACATAAATCGTTTTAAGTATTATTTAGCTGCTCGAGTGTTTAAAAAAACCCGAGTTGAATTTGAAGAGAAAGCTACGAGCGAGCTCGAGCTTTTTGACTCGAGCTGGCTCGATCCATAAACTCTAATGCCACCACAATTAAAAGTTGGAGGCATGCCGCAGGTTGCGTAATCAGTTGAATTTAGCACTGACGGGACATGATACCGCATTGGTATTTAGGAAACATGCTTAATATTTTGCTAGTGCGATTCGCGTCATAAGCTTTCCACCGTTTTGGAGTGGGTCAAAATGGTCGAAATTTTCCTGGTGACGTTTCTCAATGGGGACATTTCTATGGCATTTATCTCGGCAATGATGTTGTTTTATAGGTCTTGGATGATGGCTGGACTATCAATATACACTTTGCTTTTCAAAAATCCCCATAAAAAGTAATGTAAGCGAAATTAAGCGATTTTCGAAGAACCTTTGCAATTCTTCAATATTCTAACGCGTAATATGATGGCAAGTTGCACCGTCTTGTTGAAAGCAAACATCACCAAAGTAGATTCCATCAAACTGGGGAAATAAAAATCCTTTAACATTGCATGGTATCGCGTATAAATGATGATAACCGCGTTTCCGTCCTCATTATCTAAAAAATAAGGTCTGATGACGCCTTTTATTTACAAAGTACACCAAACAGTCACTTTTGGCTTTGGTGCAACCCACGACCGATGGTTGTTTGATTTGAGGGGTTATGGCGACCAAAATATTCACGAATTGCGCGAAACGTGTTTTTAATTTTTTCACAATTTTTGTAGTGCTCTTGACACGTAGCTTTAACACGGTTTTCATTCGAATACGGCTCTATAGCGTTAAATGACAAATATTCATGTAGTAAAATGACAGAAAACAAACATGCGTTTGTTCAAACTATTTTTTATTTTCCTGCGTCTCATTTTCCCTTTACTATGCTTGAATCCGTCCATACTATTTAACTCTTTTTCGGTATTTTCAAAGTCAAGCCAAGATACCACACAGTTCATGCCGCACTGTTGATACCGGATTAGCGATCGACACTTTGGTTATTGAAGTAACGAGCAGTGTTGTTGTGACTCCATCACTTTTTGTGTAAAGATAATTGCCGCAGCATACGACTTTTTGCTGCTGTCCGAAAATCCGAGTATTAGGGTATTACCATTTACAGAACCTAACCATTTCGAAACTTTGATTTCCTTAATACCCGGTATCTCCTACCTTGTTTAACCATTCTTGATTTGTCTTTTGCGGTTAAGTCTCGTCCCAAGCTAATTTAAGACCCACAGCTGCCGAAACATTGCATAAATCTGTGCAATTAAACCCAAATGGGTCGAATATTCTTGAATTGAGCCAACATCTTGCGTTTTGTAGATGACGGTATTTCATCTAATTGAATTTGGTATGTAAATAAACCGACTAAATGGCACAGTGGATAAAGCTTTGGTGTTTGGATCGGGAGGTACCGGGTTCAAATCCCGATAGGGGCAAGATGCAAAAGCGATTTTTCATCATCTGATTACGATCGGTGATGGAAATGAACACAACTATAACTCCCTGTCGGAGTGCAGAACTCATGGGCTGACCCATCTTCCATGCCAGTACTATAGGCTGACATGGAGCTATGCAATGTGCAGATGGTTCTACGTAAATCGGACCTATAGCCGTATGTCCGTGACTTGGCAAGCAATGCGTAAGGTAGGATGTCAAAAGTGAACTGCGAAAGAGTTGGGAGTGCTTAGGCCCCAGAACAGATTGCATAGAATAAAAAATAAAAAAATAAAATAAATAAATCCGCTCCCGGTGACCATTGCAAATCCAAAAAACTGAGTTGTGACTAGTCATTGGCTTCAGCATTGATAATAGCTTTGAGAAATTCTGATGAATTAGATCTCTACTTTCTGAGGTTGATTCTTTCATTTTTTTAATAGTGTTGATCTCACGACCTACTCTTATCGCACCCTATTGTATATCATGTGCAGCCTGTGGTTAATGAGTATGGTTCTTAACTGACACCTCTTGCTTGCCAAAAAGGAAGATGGTACCATGTGGGGAGTGCATTACCGTTTTACCGATTTACCGTATAAAATATATTTTCAATTTATCGGTAAATTTTTATAAATTTACCGATTTTTTCGGTAAAATTATATTTATAATTAATAAGGCGCATTTTATTGTAAAAAATGGAGATCATGTTTTTAATCGAACGAGGGATTTATTTAAAGTATGGAATACCATCAGTGCTTATTTTGAAGAAAAATGTAGGTATACTGAAGATTTATGTAATGAATTTTATTTAATGAAATGAAATGAACTTATACAGGGTGTTTGGAGCGTGGACCAGACATTTTTTGGCAGATTGGTGGGGGGGGGGGGGGGGGATCATTTGGAAGCTTTTATCCCATTAAACTGATGTTCTAAGTGGCAACTGAGATATCATAATTTTAAAATGTCTCCTTTAAATTTTCATAACTTTTTGTTTGTAACGAAATAACTTTTATTGTATTCTTTTATTGTATTAATTTATTTTAGAAAAATGAGTTATGGGCTTCTAAATCCTAAAAAATGTGTAGTTTTATGAAAAACGTCACTATCTTGAACTTAGCCTTGATTTAAAAAACTGTCTACTGCCTGTATACTGCCATGTCATAGAAATCACTCATTTTGTGGTCAAAAGATTAGAGACTATTTTGTTAGAGTTATTTGTGCTAGGGTTCAGAAAATGTTTTTTAAGTTATTGATAGATTTTAAAAAATAAGTAAACTGGGTGATAATTGCCTTGTGCTGTTTAGTCAATATGTCAGCATCTGCTACCGAAAGTGCTCGCGTGTTTCACTTTATTCTTGTTAAATTGTTACTTATTCCAGGTCTCGAAAAGGGTAGCATTATTACCTTTTTCGAGACCTGGAACAATTAACAATTTAACAAGAACAAAGAGAAACACACGGGCACTTTCAGTAGCAGATTGACATATTGACTGAACAGCACAAGGCAATTAACACAGAGTTTACTTATTTTTTTAAATATATTACTGACGGCTGGAGTTTTTTAGACAGATATTGAGGATGATAGCTTTTTGAAAAGGATTTTGTGGACAAAAGAGTCTAACTTCAATAGTGAGGGAATTGTGAATTTACACAATCTGCTTCATTGGGGCAGAAAAGGCCAAAATCCATATATGAAAAAGCAGGATTATTTACAAAGTAAGTTCAGCGTTAATGTTTGGGTTGGTGTTATTGGTCGAAACCTTATGGGCTCATATTATGTGTCAGAACGTCCATCTGGAAATAGTTATCTCGAATTTGTTCAGAAGGAGCTACCTGATTTAATTTTACTAGTTTTGGAAGATGTGATGTTTGTTTTTGAAAATGACGGCTGTCCGGCACATAACCAATGAAAGGTAGGAGAATACTTAGATGATTCATTACCAAAGATTGAAATGGGTTTCCCTATTTATTGGCCCGCACTTTCCCGAGACCTCACACCCCTGGATTTCTATGTCTGGGTAATGCTTAGGGATTTGAAATGAAGTTGATTACAAATTTATTAATAACTCAAAAGGTATTTTCTTAACCCTGGCACAAATAACCCTGACAAAATAATATCTCGTATTTTGACCACCAAATTAGTGATTTCTATGACATGTGAGTATGCCATTGGAAAGGGCATAAACTAGAAAAAAATTTAAAACAAAGCTAATTTCAAAATAACCAATAGTTTTCTTTAAATGAATTTAGATGGTGGCATTTTTCGTACTTCTATAAATTGTTTAGGATTTGAAGCCCATAAGTCATTTTTGTTAAAGCAATTATATTAAATAATGATGTATTTAGAATAAAATCAGATTGCAGAATAGAATAAAATGTATGTCGTGCCTTTACGACTATACACAAAAAAGTTACGAAAATTTAAAAGCGGGATTTTGCGTAATATAAAAAAAAATGAAAGCTTCCAAATGATCCCTCTAATCTGCCAAAAAATTTAGTCGGTCCACGCGCCAAACACCTTGTATATAAACATATATTTTGTGATATAATGAATTTATTTATTATTTTATTTTATAAAGTACATTAATTTGTTTCAAGCACTCGTTTATTAATTTTTTTCTGGTTTAATACCTAAGTCATAGTATTGTTTCAAACTATTATTTAAATTCAATTTACCGGTAAATTTTCGATAAATTACCGATCTTATACAAAATTTACCGTTTACCGGTAAAATGAAAAATCGGTAAATTTGCATTCCCTAGTACCATGGTGTAAGTTATCGTATTTTACTCATAGTTCAGTATTGGATCTTTAACTTTGTCACGCCATAGTATATGCGCTGGTATCTACGACCCTCTGGATGTAATCTGGCATTACATTATTACAATGTTCGCCATGACTGGGATCCGATGCCTTAGAAACATTACTAGAATTTGTACAGTGAATTTTGTATCATAGGGCTCACCTCAAACACGTTATTTAATGCGATACCCGTCGATATTACTGTTAACGCATCAAACACCACCCTTAATCTTGTGGTAGCATTTGATTCTTTCAGGTTGCCTTGATGGCGAGTAAAAACAGTAAACAGTATCTAGCTGAGCTTCCTTCCTCAGTAAAATAGTCGTCCAAATGTGGCACAGCTATATACCTGATTGTGTATATGCCAGTCGTGCAGGACAATCACTCTAACCTAACCTAATCTTACGTATCAAGCTGAAAATAATTTAAGGAAAATAAGGAACAGTATTTTATTCAGTCTTCATGTTATTCTTTGGTAATCAGTGAAATGACAAAATTTCAATTTTTTTTAGAAAATAGTTTGATTTGCAATACACGAGATGAAGTTATATTTAAAGAATGCATATTTTTATCTACTTGCTCGCTCTCCGGCCTTTCAGAAAACACTTTTATCATATGAAACAGGAAAAAAAACTATTTTCCCAAACCTTGAAAATAATTGAAATAAATCAATTCAACGCTTTTGAATAATTTTTATTTTTGTATTTTTTTTATAAAATTCAATGCAATCTGTTTAAGGGCACAAAGCTCTCCTACTCTTTCGCGGTTTTGCTTATTCCGTCCTTACTTTACGCCTATTCAGGCAACTCGAGAATGTATGACTATAGGACTGATTTAAGACCATCTGCACATTGCATAACTCCATGCCAGCCTATAATGGCATGGAAGATGGGCCTGCCCATTAGTTTTCCACTCCAATAGGTGGTCATAGATGTGTGGCATTTCACCTCATTTCGTAATCTGTTGATGAAATTTCACTTCATCCTGCCTCTATCGGGATTCGAACCCGGTACCTCCCGATCCAAACACCAAAGCTTTAACCACTGTGCCATTTGGTCGGTAAAAAATTTTAATAAATGCCAGGCTTGTATCTCGGAAACGGTGCAAGATAGGAGAAAATTTCTTATACTGAAAATCGTCCAGTATCGTAGGATATTTGACGAATATCGGTGAAATGAACGGAATGAGATTAGATTAGATTAGATTATACGGCACTTTGAAAGAGTGATCGAGACTTCCTGAACGTCAAAAAAATTGCTGTAGATGCGCTAACTGCAGTATCTCAGGACCCACACACATCACCTCGAAATCTAGCACGAGATAGATGAATATCTTAAACAACCGTCTCTTGCGTTTTGAGAGAAAACAAGTTCATGTCATTGGACCAGGCAACGAATTAAAGAAAATTCAAACTTGATCGTTTTGTGGACAGACGGAGCTACATTTCAAAGTAATGGTAATGTGAACAGGCTTAATTTACATTATTGTAGCAAAAGACTTACCATATTTTAATCGGCCTACCACAGAAGAACATAACAAGGAATTAAAGAAATTTTCTGAAATAATTTTCCAGAAAATGAATGCGGGAAATGTGTTTCAGAATTAAACAGCACTGAGAGGTACCGGGTTCGAATCCCGATAGGAAGGATGCAAAATGGATTTTTTATCATTTGATTGCGACAAGCTTAGAACTCGCGGTGCAATATGCAGATGGTTCGAAGTTAGGAATGCTTCGGACCCAGAACAAATAAATAAAAAAAAAGAAAAGAATTAAATGGCACCCATTTTGACAACAAATATTTTTTTAGGAATCACATGTCTTTTCTCATTTTTATTTAATTTTAGCAGTACTTAAATTAAAAATTTGCTTAATGAATCGAAAGCAACTGAATTAATTTAGTTTATTTATCGATGCAATGAAACACTTTACAAGTAAGAGAATTTTTTATCTCTGAAACTGGTGTTTGATTTTTTCGGACCAGTAGAGAAGGTTTTAATTCATGATCGCGGACCTATTTCGTGGAGTTACATATATAGGTGTATTTGTATTCATATGCTTTTCGACAATGGCTCCAATTTTCGAGGAACTAAGTGGGAACTCGACAGTTTGAATCAATTTGTAGTCGAGAACAAACAACATTTTTGACAAAATTTTATCAAATGATGAACTTCACTCCCTCACCCTCTTGACGCAGTTGTGTATGGATGGTGCAGAGTTTAAAGAAGTGCTTACTTCGGCACATTATTTGATAGGGACACAATGGGGTTCACTAGTCTATCCAGATGTTGCTAAGATGTCATATAACACTTGCTTGTCACTGGCAAGCGATTCAGAAAATGATACAAACAATACGAAAAAGATGGTACCAACAATTTGTTCACAGCTTACAATAAAGAATCAAGTTGAAGCATAAGCAAGGAAGTCTATACAAATGGGTCAAGTCGTGTTAATCAGAGAGGGCAATCCACTAATAAATAATTATAAACTGAGCAAGGTGTTGAAAGTATATAATATGCAACTTTGTCTCAAATTGATCTTCGAAGTTCAGTGGTTGTGAAACCGTGATTATCATTTGTCGGCACAGTCGACCACTAAGATGATTCAGCTTGCGGATCGAAAATAGACTCTGGTATACCTACCTCAATCATTATGATACGACATCACCAACCAAATGTACTTGATTGAATTTGGTGATTTAAGGTAGTGGAGTACGTTAAGAATCCGCATCCATCATAAATTCCTGATCAAATCTAAAACAATCAATTATTTATTTACTACAATTAGCGTTTACAGCAATACCTCGAATAATCCGGTTAATAGGTACCCCGGAATTCCACTAATTGAGGTTCTCAATACATAGAAAAAATGTTAATTGCTTCAAAAAAAAAAAAAAATTCTTTCAGAAGTAGAACATGATTAATGCATTCAAATTCAGACTTTATTAAAAATAATTTAAAAAAATACAGTTTAACCTCGAAGTTTATTTTTTCCTTTGTAAAAATTGGAAGATTGATTTTTGCACCTGTTTCGTCTTGGGTTTTTTTTCTTCATACAATTCTGTAGAGCAACGAATTGCATTTTTATCATTCGGCGAGTATTAAGGATACGTTCTAAATTTGAATCAACTTCACTTAGTTGTTCCAAGGTGCTCAATGTTTGTGGGAGAACTTCGACCCAACCTTCCTTGTCTAAATTGTTGTGCATGCGTTGAATTACGTCGGCGGAATCCAGCTCCTTAAAACCCAATTCTTGTCCAATTTCCACTGTCGTATTAGTGACTTCTGCAAAATGGGTTTCAAACACAACCAAATCATTTGTGCAATGTGGAATGATATGTTTCCATACCGCTCTCATATTGCCTGCCTTGTTTCGCCTGTATTTTTAATGACGTTTTTAATATTGTAGTTCTTCCAAAATTCGGATAAAGTTATTATGGCTTGCAAAAATGTGCGTCGTAACGTAAGTAAATGCGGCAATGATCCCTTGATCCCTAGGTTGAATCAATGACTTTGTGTTTGGCGGAAGAAAAGATATTTGACCATGTTTATTGATTCACCATAATTATTTTCTAACCATACAACGATTTTGGTTTGAGGGAAATATTTCTCGTCATATAGTCTTTTTTTATGTAAATGCATTTGAAAGTTGCTATAAAAAATACACTGGTTAGTATTTTTTCCATTTTATTATGGCAACACACCACTACATATAAAACGATTTTGTCAGTAGGTTAGGCTAGGTTAGAGTCAGTAAAATTTTACTAAATTTCTTTTTTGTTTCATTCTATTAAGTAGGACATCTGTTTTTTATCTCGTTTTGTTTTTACTGACAGTAAATATTCTTGGTAGAATAATGGCCCTATTCCATGGGAAAAATGTGCTGTCAGTAAAAATAAAAGCGAGAAAAAATATAAATTTTACTGGTTAAACTGAAGAATTTTTTATGGCAGCATCGTTCACACATCTAGAAAAAATGTATGTAAAGATAAGACATTTTTCTCACACTCATACAAAATAAGTCTTTCGCCATTTTTATAGTCAAATGTTGTTAACGTTAGTCTTTTTTGTAGTATATGTACATTTTCGTGGTTAAAATCTACAAAATATTTAAAACTTTTATGAAATTTGTAGGTTAAGCCAAAATGTAAAACCATAAACTTTTACTAAAAAAATCAAAAAAAAAATATTTCTGTTCTTTGTCACTCTTATGAAATTTTAAATTTTTTTTGTTTTGGAATTACTGTCAGTAAATTTTTTCCATTAAGGTTTAAAGCGTGATTTCCATTACGAAAAAATGTATATCAGTAAAAAATTCTGAAAAAACGAACAGAGAAAGGTAATATGAAATCTACAACAGGGTGGAAGAGAAACTACGATTTGTTTAATTTTTATAGCAAATTTTTGTAGTTAAACAATTGACAACCCAACCAAAAAATTTCGTAATTTTTAATGATTTATGTGATTTTAATTTTTAGTATTTTAATTTTTGTTGTAAACTTTTAAACACTCGTATATTCGTAATTAGACGTATCACTTCATGCGACGTGGCTATGGATCTTCCTGGTTACTAGTTGTCCCGTTACTACTTGTCATGTCAAAATTTCAAGTGATAGGAATTGTTGTTTGAAGTGATGAGCAGTCGCAAGGAAATATTTATAAAGCAGCATACAAACTAAGATTTTAAAAAACATCCAGAACGATTTTATTGCACAATTATTTTGTAAGTTTCGATTTAATGATCTAGTAACCAAGAAGATGAGTAGTCACATCACTTGAAGTGATGCGACTAGGGGAATACGAGTGTAACCGAACAGTACACAGCACGAATGACAAAATCAAACCATAAATGAACTACGTATGGGTGGGAGAATTTTGTTCATATTGCAACACACGATTTATGTAGATGTGTTGGAATGTTACCATAAAAAGGACTCGGTAGAGTATTTTTTTCAATTTTTTATGGCAGTGCAACTACTAATACTAATACAATAATGTTGTCAGTAAAATGTTACTGGATAAAATTTTTGTTTCTCTCCCACCTTGACAAATCGATAAGTTGGTATCGCATTTTTTACTGAGAAAAACTTTTTTGCAGTGGAAATCGCGCTTTTAAATGTAAAAAATCGAAAAATTAAAAAAAACTAAAAATTATTGTGTGTGGATTTTTAAAACCGGACTATCGTGAATCCGGACTAATCCAAGCCGAACTATACGAGGTATTGCTGTGTTATTATGTATATATTTACCTTTTGGACGAATCATATTTATTGTCAACTTTAATTTGCTGAACTATTTTACTCAGTACACTAGTATAGCTATCTTTGTCATATTTTTTTGTTGAGTAGTATTGTGTTGTGACATAGATATCAGAGTGATTCAGCCAAGGTGGAAAATACCCATTACCATATTAGTGATTAAAAAAGGAATAAATTTAAATCAACAAAGTTGGAATTTACTTGTTTACAAAATTTATGCGTAGTGCATTGTACCGGGAATTATTCAACCGTCTATTGTAAGAATTTTTATCGAAGCAGCCCGACACATTTAAACCTAAATCATAAGGAAAGTGGATATTCACAAGCTTGTATAGTAACAGTTATAGTATCGTTAAAACTATAATTCGGTTTAAATTTATCTTTGCTAACTCCGTAAAGCGATAAGAACAAGTTTTATGAATCATCCTTTCAGATATTCATCAATACAACATAAATCAATCAAAGCTATACCCGTTAAGATAAACTGATCTCATAAAGCTTCCTTGTACTGTTGCACGATCATTTAAAATTTCATCGTAGCTGAGTTAATTTAGCAAAATTTCCTCTGTACTTGGTATATCGTACTGTACAATAATTTTAATAACTTCCATACCATGTGTTAGGTATGAAAATCAACTACCACTATAATGCATAGATTTTTTGGTAAATTAATTTTCTAATTACAAGCATATTTAAAATATATACAAATTAAAAATATAAACAAAAACTTTGGCCTAATTATAGTTATATGTAACCACAAACAACAAAACTGCTTACTCTATGATGTCTGTAGGTCAATGAAAACGGTGTATAGAGTGAATAATTTTACTGATTATTAACAAATTGTACTCGTATAATTTGTTAGTACGCCAAGAATACTAATTACTGAATATGCGAACGATTTAAATACAAAATTAGGTGAAATAGCTAAACAAAAAAAAAATTCTTAGAACAATTATTATAATTTAATTTAGGGTAACAATTTAGTTATGTAAAATAAGGCTAATTCACTATGTAATTATATTCAGAAATTTTGTTCAGCCCCCCTTCGTAATTTAAATGAAATCAACATTGAATGTCCCTCATACCTATAAATACATAAAAGGACCTTTATAGCGTAGATCGTAAATTCGTAACACGAAATAATAAATTTGTATTCAAATCGCGACAAAAATTATTCCGTATATCTTCAATTAATAATCATTAATAATAATGAAAGCTTTTGAATTCACCTTGTAATCCTTATAACTTTTTATTTTATTGTCCCTTGACATACAAATATAGTTTTTGAGACGATACGCGACTTTAATAATATTACTTGTAACAACTTAGATTGCATGCGATTCAGTCATAAATGTATAGGTAGTAAATATAAGTTTATAGCTTACTACTTAATCAACCAGAAGAAATTATACCAATACTAAAATATAGCATTTAAGTTTAGCTACTCAAATATTGATTGCTTGTACGCGGTGTTCATAAAATAATTTCTTGGAAATATAATTTTATTAATTCGACTACATCATAAAATAAACATATTGAAGAGAAACCATAAGATATATTAGATTTTATAAGCCAGTGCGAAGCTAACGCCACTCTTAATATATCAGTTTTTGGTACTACGAAAAATATTACAAAGTAGTAGATATATTTTCATCGCTGTATACGTTCAAATAAAATTTATTTTTCTTTTCATTCGGTTCGATCTTCGTTTCGTTTTTTCTGACGATCATCATTTGTCTTTCTGTATAAAAAAATTTAAGGTAGCAGAAATAAAAATGTAGAGAATATATTAAACCTTCGATAATCACTGATCACACGATTACAATTTTAATTTTTGCGATCGCGATCTTCAAATATTAGTGACATTCCGCAAACTTCATTCGACATAACATTTGCATTCAGCCCGGTCACATTTATTTGAAATCTGTCACAGTATTTAGAACTTATAATGACATTTGAAATAAAATTCCTGGTACAATTAGATTACGATTATCAAGTTATGAAACTCAGTAATCCCGTTTTGTTAAAATCGGGTGTTTGGTTTCTATAAAAAAATGAACGCAAACATTTTCCGGACATAAAATAATAAATTGTTCTTGTGGCGTGAATCGTGATCGTGTCGTACGATGTACGCTATTGGACGTTTTTAATTCAAATTAAGTAAACATGTCTTTATATTTTTTAAAATATTACTTTTATTTCTAACAGACGTTTCAAATACTAATTTCAGGCTTTTAATTTAAAATATAAAAATTATTTGTAAAAGGTTAAAAATATAAAGAATATTGTAAATTAATTAGAAATTTGTAAACACTTAACATTAACAATTCAACAGAACAAGTTTTGTATTGTAACTCTAAACATAACTACTATTTGTACACATTTTGTGTAAAGCTAAAGGGTTCGAAAACTGTAGTTTCTTAAGTCTTCTTTGCTATCTTACTAACCCATAATAAGCTATTCGACTTTACACCATTTAATACTGCAATTCATACATTTTATCGCGTTTTTAAAGAACCAGAGGTGCAGAACATAAATTCTCCCGAGTGAACATGTTATATGTTCGTCTGAAGTGTGGAAATCATTTGTATATCTCAAAAGAAATTTTATTGTATTTTTAACTTCTTTCTGAACTTTGAGCTCTCTCTAACAGACACTAAAAGAAAATTATGTTTCCTGGAACTATTACAGAAAAGTGTGCATAAGTCCCGAGTCTGACACATAGATGGCGCATCTAATAAAAAATTCATATGATTTTTAGAAAGAACGAACCTTCAAATGTTATGTATCAAAATAACAATCCAACCATTAGTTTACGTATATATGTTTTAGTAATGATACTTTTATGATTTTCAAGAGAATGGAAAATTATTAATTTCGTAAGCAGTATCTTGATAAGTGTTATGGACACTCTGCTTCTTCGACAGCAACCGTCTAACGTTGGTTTGTTGAGTTTAAACGTAGTCATCTAAACACCGATGATGCTCAACGATCTGGTCCCTCGAATTTGACAGTTTTCCAGGAACAGTAAAAAAATCGTTTTTAAAGACCGTAATTTGAAATTGCGTAACATAGCTGATACCTAATATCAAGAGCTCTGTTCACAGTGAGTGCCACGCTTTGAAGCAACGGGTTGAAGATCGAGAGCGCTTTTTGGAGCTGTTTAATCATAATAAACACACTCTTTTGCATCGGTATGTGACAATAAATGAAACATGGATCCACAATAACACTTCGGAATTAAATCGTCAACCACCTAAGTGAACACCAACTCGCGAAAGGCGTCCAATGCCACTAAAAACCCGAACGAAGGCCTGTAAAGTTTGGGCCTCCAAATTTTGGGATGCGCAACGTATTTTATTAATCGACTATCTTGAGAAAGACGTTGCTTTCCATCCACCATAATCTCCGGATCTGGGTATCAGCGTCTACCACCTGTTCGCAGACCACAAAAAATGGCCCGGGAAAAGAGATTTTGGCGAAACTAACGAATTTTGCAAAAAATATTTTTTTAATAGTTGACCTCGGGACTTATTGACCGACGTGCTATATTAATTTTATAAACCAACTTGAAAAATACAGTTCAACTTGGCTATATTTTAAAACTTTAACGACTATTGTTGTACTATCTGATCTCCACCTAATATACCAAAATTTATAAACAGTTCAAATTTCCACAATTTCAGCTGGATTTTATGCTTCGTTGGAAAAATTTAAAAGTTTTAGCTTAATTTGGATTTTGACAACATTGACAGCGAGTTCATACGACGGATAAAAATCTCGGATTTTTCTATCCCACATTTTTTTTTTTTCAATTTTTTCAACTTTTTTGTATGAAAAGAGGCGTGACTGTTGTATAATTTACGTGATGTAATTGGTTGAAACGAAGGGTAAGAAAAATCCGAGATTTTTATCCATCGTATGAACTCGCTGTGATTAATGTTTTTCGACATCAGAAAGTTTTTTCAGAGTTCTACCAAGAATACCAACCAAGCACACATTTTATCGATAAAAATATAAATATAAAAAATTTTTGTTTTAGGAACAATTGCAGAAAGCAAAGGCTGCCCGATCTATTTTGGTTTCAAAGTCAATCTTACCTATATAGAAAAATTATTTATTTTTGTTTTGTTTTTGATATTTTATTGAGCAAACAAAAATTTCTAATAGTGAGGCATCAATAATGAACGAGGGCGGTTGATTTCAACAGTACGAGTAATGGTCCTAATTTCAAAATTGCCTTGGTTGCAATTTATATCGCACACATGATTTATCGATCTAATGTATAGGCATCCAGATAAATCGTTTATATATCTAGATATCAACTAGTAGATATCTAGAGGTTTGTCTAGTAACCAGAAACCAAACGACAGCATTATTGTCCGGTTTCTATGAAACAACAAGTCCGAAAAAAGGATTTTTCCTACCTTCCATTCATTCCAATAGTTTTAAATTAGATTATAAAAAACTTGGCAAAAATCAATTTATTAGCTCATTTTATAACTCAATCGGTCAAAGTAAGTAATAGGCTGGAGAAACTGCGGATTAGCTAAACTGGTTTAGCATAATCCAACCAAGTAACCTATGGAAACACTCAAATTTGCTAGTCGATTTTTAATTTTTTCGTAGTGTATCGAGCTGATTTGAGTTTTATTTCCCTGAGTACTTGACCGAATTTTGCTAAACCATTTAAACTAATCATATTCTCGTGTTCCATGGAAGTTCGTGAAAATTTAGTTTTGAACAGCATATATTGTTAATAAAATGATCACCATTCTACTTTTCAAATTAAACCAGTGTTGCCCCAACCAAACCATTTTTCACGCTTGGGGAATAATATTTGAAATACAAGCCTCCATTTCAGGGAACCAAACAAAGAGCAGACACGGTCTATCTGAAAAAATAGCCTAATTTTGGGATAAACGCATAATAAGATTTTCAATCCGAACAAAGAGTATATATCAATCATGGCCAAGCTACACGTGCTTCATCACACGTGGAGGTGAATTCCAATAATCTCTCGTAGCCAACATAATTATTAAATGTTATTTAATTGTTTCATATTTTTACGAGATTTCTTTACGCATTCATTCTTTGCTATGTCTAAGATATTTGAACCGGTGTATCGCAATACTAACATGATTTTATGCCCACAAGATCACTTCGGTTCATCTCAAAGAACGTACCAGTTATTCCATTAAAGAAATTAATGTAATAATCAATCAGTGCAAAACTTTGGAACATATTTCAAGTTCGGATTTTTTAGGCAGTTCGTAGCCTGGTTCAATTTTTATTTGAGTAGTCGCATCCAATATATTGAAATATTAGATAAAAGGTCGATTACAATACAAGCAACCTCCGGTGTATCACAAGATTCTCTCGTTAGTCCATGGATTTTCACTTCTTATCTTCACTCAAGTGATAAGCATTTTCCAATCTTGATCTTTGCAGATGATTTCAAAATCTACAGAGCCGAGTCAGTTGACCATGCCAATAAACACAAGAAGGCATTGGCAACCTAGCCCATTTATCATTTCATGGAAAAGCGAACCCTGGGCTGTTACACAAGGCAATAAAATAAGTTCTGTACTTCTTCAAGTATATAGTAAAAGTAAAAAGTACATACTAACTTTTATTGGTAATCTCCTGCTAAGTAGAAAACTAAGGATCATGACATCGTATACTTAGATTGGCACAGAACCAATTATGGTTATAATAAAAAATAAAATTAATTATTTGTTTGATTTTTGTTTAACTAAAGATAATTTTAAAAGTAGATTGAGGCAATTTTATATAATTTTTATTTAACTATGAAGAGTGAGCAAAGTGGTTCTGAAGTAACGGGTGGCCCATCTAGCGTTTGCAATTTCAACTACCAATTATTTCGAGTGTGGCAACACTTACGTCATTCGTGTTATGACAGAAAATTAGTTTAACGTTTGAAATTTACGCAATGAGTCGCTTTACGCTTGAACAAAATAGGGAAATATTAAAAACTTGAGAACATTGCAGCTGTTGTTCAGAATGCGGCTGACGTAGTTCTGGGATGAGAATTTAGCATAAAAACCTCGGCATAAAGGTGTACAAAGTTCAATTAGTGCCAAAGCTGAAGCAAAATGGCCATCCACAACGTTTTCGGTTTGTTAATTGGGCTGTTGAATGCTTGGAAGAAAATGAGCATTTTTACCGAAAAATCATCTTTTCCGACGAAACCCATTTTCACTTCAGAGCTACGTCCACATACAAAATTATTGTATTTGGGGCTCAGAAAATCCACTCCATGAAGTATCCGATACATTCACAACGAGTGACTGTTTGGTGTTGATTTTTGACCGGCAGCATCATTGATCCATTTTTTCCGAAAATGTGCAAGGAGCCGCCCTTACAGTCAATGAGGAGTGTAACCGAGCCGTGATAAACGAGTTTTTCTTATCCGGAATTCAAGAGGAGGACACACACAACATTTCGTTTCAATAGGATGGCGCAATTTGCTATACAGCAAACACAACAATCGGTCTTTAGGAGACCGTGTCTTCGGATATCGAATAATCGGCGTAACGGAGATGCAATTGGCCATCACGCAGCTGCGATATGACTACGTTGGACTTTTTTTGTGGGAGCCGTTAAGGATAAGTGTTACGCTAATCATCCTGATACTATCCAAGACTTGAAAGATCAAATGGAAGTTGACATTAATGAGACAGGAACGCATACAATAATGGACTTTGTCTAATAAAACGAATCTAATAAAACAAACTGCTTTGAAAAATGTTCAAACAGGGTCACTCTGTACTTACGGGTCACAGTGTAATTTTGTTTCAGATTTGGGTGATACATGTGACGGCGAATTAAACTTTCGAAGTCAGATCGATAATATAATACATTTTTTTCGTGTTTACAATTTTTGGGCAATACATACAAAGTCCATATATTGTCATAATATGGCACCGCTCGTACATTATGCTTACTTTTCTACCAATACCAAAACAGAATTAGGTTTCAATACACACGCAGACAAACTATAATGAATATAAATTCTTATTTTTAATATCAAGTAAAGTTATTAAAGTAATTTTTTTCTTTTTTTTTTCAGAAACCCGAGTTGGTGGAAGCGCCGCACAGCATTAGAAAAAGCACTAACATTAATCACTGTTGTAGCAGTCATTGGAGCTTTAGCACTTGTTATATCATTAGTGTCAGTAATATTAAGTAATAAGGCGAATACAGGTAAGAAATAATTTTGGAATGTTTCTGTAAATTTAGCATCTTTGGTCTGTGTTTCCACGGTTCTTATTCTCCGTCGAAATAATGATTGTAACTCACCATTTCACTGTCTAGACTATATAAAATATATTGGCGGTGAAATTAAAAATTAACCCCAATGTGGTTGCGAGAATTACTAAAATATAACGGTTTTTGATTTCGGTCTACCGATTTCAATGTATACGGAAAATATCGCAGCCGTATGTGCTTCCGCTCAAAAAGAGCCAAATCAGTCGATTCCATGCCGTTAACAAGAATTCTGAATCTCTTAAACCACATTCAGGCGAATTTTGCATAAAGATCTTGGTTTACATTCTTACAAGATCAAACTAACTCAATAACTGAAGCCTCTTGGTCATGGGCTCTGCTAAAGTTTGAAGAAAATCCTGAATTTCGTCGAAAAATCTTCTTCAGCGATGAAGCTCATTTTTGGCTTAATGGCTTTTTCAATAAGCAAAATAAACATTATTGGACAGCAATAAACCCATATGTGCTTCAAGAGACTCCATTACCACCACAAAAACTCACCGTGTGGTGTGGATTTCCTGCCAGTCATATCCTTGGACCATATTTTTTCGTCGATGAAAATGATCGCCATTCCAACAAGATGGTATCACGTGCCACACAAATGGCCAAACAATTAATCTATTGAAGGAGAAGTTCGGTAATCATATATAATCTCGAAAAATGGTCCGGTCGAATGGCCACCTTGCTCATGCAACTTAACGCTGTTAGATTTCTTTTTATGGGCTTACGTTAAGCCGTTGGTCTATGCCAACAAGTAAACAATATTAGACGAGCACAGAGACAATATCGAACGCGAAATTTCCAGCCAAACGTGCTGTAATATGAACGAGATCGAATTTCATAGTTAAATGTTACATATGTTCAGCACCTAAAATAAATTTCAGCCTCATATCTCAATCATTCTATGTTTTATTTAAATACAAAATTGTTATGCCCATATTGAAAAACTCTATACAAAGGATGAAGACGATCATTTTCAAAATTTGTATGAATTCATTTTCCCTCTAACATAAAAACTTTAGTGGCCAAATTTTGAGGTAGGTAGAAATTTAGAGGCTCTCACATGCCTTTTATGGTTCGCTTGTCCCGTCCTTACTTTAACGCCATTGCCGCAGCCAAATCGAGGACGTACGGCTATAGGTCCGATTTTCGTAAAACCATCTGCACATTGCATAGCTCCATGCCAGCCTATAGATCTGGCATGGAAATGGGTCGGCCAATGACTTCTACACTCCTACAGGGGGTCATATTTGTTTCCTTTTTCAACACAGATCGTAATCTGATGATGAAAATTCCTTTTTGCATTCTGTCCCTATCGAGATGCGAACTCGGCACCCCCCGATTCAGATGCCGAGCAGTGCCGTTTGGTCTGTAATATTTGCTATTCAAAAATTAATTTTGTCTAGATATTTATCTAGAGTCTTTAATTTGAGAGTATCTAGAAATTTGAATAAAACCATTGAACTATTTTGGTGACAAAATTAGTTACGGTTTGACTCACTAATATCTTAGGGTATCACGATGATCAAGGAATAATGGGGAAATTGTGTATCTTTGATTACAGGGGAAGCCTAATTGAAAAGCAGGTTCTATTAAACTGTCCAGTTTTTTCCCAAATGACCCAAAATTTTAAGATCCAAGACAAAAACTTATCACGATGATCAAATGGTGAAATTGGATATTGGAAGGCGGTATTATTTTATTATTACAACATCGCACCCCTGGTTTCCGATTGGGATTTTAAACCAGGGGTGGGATGTTTGTTGTAACATCACTTTTTTCGATACTATCGAAATTTGCATCTCTTTCATCATGAATAAAATTTAAGGTTTTTTCATTTATCAATTGCATTGTTTCTATTGCGATCTCTATTTATTCGAATGAAACATTATGTCGCTTTACTCTTATTCCATCACCTACGTTTTTTATGAGTGATACTTTATCGAAAAACAAAAAAGAGATAAATAAACAATTTATTCTAGGAGCGTGCGATCGCAATATAGAAAGCAAAATTGAAAAGCGAAATAGCAAGCAATTTTGTTTTAGGAAAAAGAGATATAATGTTCGATAAATATCGAAAAAAGTGATGTTACAACATGCCACCCCAGGGGATCGATATTTATCGAATATTTTATCTCTTTTTTCCTAAAATGAAATTGCTTGTCATTTCACTTTACAATTTTGCTTTCTATATTGCGATCGCACACTACTAGAATAAATTGTTTATTTATCTCTTTTTTGTTTTTTGATATCGTATCACTCTTAAAATAAGTATGCGATTCAAAAAGAGTATAACGACATAATGTTTTATTCGAATAAGTAGAGATCGCAATAGAAGGAACGTAATTGAAAAATGGAAGAGGATAAATTTAATTTGTGATAAAAGAGATGTAAATTTCGATAGTATTGCCGACGCGTTACATCGTTTCAACACTGTTCACCTAAACAATGTAGAATGCTTTTACTTGCAATTACTCTCAATCATCCTAGGTGGACCGATATCCTTTCAACGATTGAGAACTGTTAACGGTAAATTATGTGCCACTTATCGTGAAGCTTGTCAAGAATCAAATCTTCTTGAAAACGATGCATTTTGGACACTCGCTGGTGTATCGAATACTTCTCAACCACACCAAAACGCATATTATTTGCAGTCATAATGACTATGTTTTTTTCTTCCAATCCAAAACATCTCAGGGAAAAAATACAAAAAAACGCATGTGCGATTCACACCAAACGTGGATAATGGGGCATTGGTGTCGATTGAGGACATAATCCCTAACAAAGCACTAGTACAATACAACTGACATGTGAAATTTTCTACCATGAAATGCAACGAGAAACATATTTTGATGTCGAAGAATTCAGTTTATTTGTACAAACGAATTCTCCGAAATTGGTTTTAGACCAATGCATAGCTGGTGACGGAATTATACATGCAAAACGGTTCTCTTTGCAAAACAAATCCCGATTTTATTACAGTTACTGTTTTCGAGGAACGAGTGGTCGGTTTAGCTTATAATTAAACCTGCACCGCCAAAATTGTAATTTTTGATGTAGCTATACAGTCTGTAGCGAAAATGATCATACACATTGGTGTTTGACAAAAATTTACAAAATATAAGGAATACATTATCTTACAAATTAACATATCCAAAAGTGCAAAATAGAAATTCATTTATCGTTTATAATAAAAAATCAAAAAATCAAGGATTTTTTGCAACGAAAATGATCATACACTAAAACAAAACACAACAAAATGAACAGTTTTTTCAATTGTTCATTATAAAGAGAAATGTCTCTCTGTGTAGAGAGTCAAGTAACAATTAATATGAAACGTACTGGAAAATATGTTCGCAAAATCGAAAAAATTATCTTCCGAAGTCGAATGTGGCCCAAATAATATCCAGATTCAACGTAACACAATCGGTTGAAAACGGAAAGCGAACAGGGCGAAAAACATCATTTTCAAATCGGGACGAGTAAAATATTTTGGATTTGGTGAGAGAAAATCCTAAAAAAAGTGTAAAAAACTAGCTTCCGAAATGGAGAAGATATACTCAATAACCCACACCCGTTACCCGCTACCCACACCCAAAATATTAGAAGGGTTTTGGAGAAACATATACATTATGGCCGTGTGCCACCCAAGAAGTCATTAATTTCGGATGTCAATTCCAAAAAAAAAATTGAATTAGCAAAAAAGTTAAAAACAAAAAATCAACTTCTGGAAGACGGTTGTTTTTACGAATGAAAGTAAATTCAACATTTGAAGAAACCAAAACACATCGTTCCAATTATTAAACATGGTGGTAGTACATGGTATGGGGTCCAATGTCGGCGAGAGGAGTAGGTAAACTTGATTTTATAAATGGAAATATGGATCGCTGGAAATACGTAGATATTTTTAAGGACAATTTGAAACCATTCATGGAACAATTAGAGCTCGGTCCATCAAATTGAACGCCAAATTGAAAAATACAGGACTACCACCAAAAAAACGTTACAACATAAATAATGAAAGAATGGGATACAATTTCACAGGAAGTTACCAAGAAGTTAGTAGAATCCTAGCTTAGAAGACTGAAAGAGGTTTTAAAAATAAAGGAGGACCAACTCGATATTAAAATAATAACCGAGATACTTCTCTTTATAATGAACAATGGAAAAAAACTATTCATTTTATTGTGTTTTTGATTTTTGCTTTTTTTTATTATAGACGGTAAATCAATTTCTATATTTTTGTGTTATTGTTAATTTGTAAAATAATTTATTCTAATAAAAAACTGGAAACTAAATTTTAAAATCCTTATTTTGTAAATTTTTACAAAAATCAATGTGTATGATCATTTTTGTTACACACTGTATGTAATAGGGATGGTTCTTGCACCAGAATTTATTACAAATTAATTATATTGGATTAGTTAGTTCAAGACCCCTCCTATAACTTGTCTAAGGATAAATTTCACCCCAACCGATTATTTATTAAAAAACGTCAATTGAGGGTAGGTCAACCTCACCCGGGTGTGTAATATAATATTTTTGTCTTATATAAGACGGAATTGGATCAGAAGGTGTAGGTTGGTTTCAAATTACGATATAAAAAGTTGGTTTTGTCACATTTAATAATTTATTACACCGGACCGCCACCAAGGTCAAATGTTACTCCATGAACTTTTGAACGGCAGGTCAACCTTATCCAGCCAGGTGTATTGGATTATATTTGTGTCTGGTTAAAGGAGTTTGCTTCAGAAGTTAAAAGCTTCAAATATGTAATTTAACCTTTATGTTTACAACCAACATACCCGGGTAAGTACCGAATACTCCATGCATTGATAAATATTTCAAAGTGATAGACTAAGAAAAAAGAGAGTTTAGGTTTATTGGTATACATTGTTATTATTTTTTTAACGGTAAAAATAAAGAGTTTTAGAGAGGAGTTGCTCCCGACATTGAGGAACTAATTCTTCTACAATTAATTCGGGAGTCAACGATTTAGATGGTGATGATGATTTAGCACAAGAATTAGCTAATGAATGTCTTGATCAGTGGCATCTACTGAATATAAAGCAAGAGATTGGAAAGTCTGGAGTGAAGTTGTACCACCATTTCGTAGAAATCTAACTCATAATATATTAAAATCAGATACAACTGGACCAGCAAATAAGTTTTGAGGTTTAAATGTTGTTCAAACATTTAAACGACGAATGAAATTTTTGATATTATCATTCGCGAAACAAACCGAAGGGGCTCACAAAGCGTTCAAGTATGGAATACCGAACACACAAATAAATCACAACGTCAGTGGAAGGCAGGAACCCGTTATATTCTTTTTGATAACGACAAAACTCGTAGTCAGCGTTTACTGTCTGATAAAGTAGCTGCCATTTCGGATATTTGGCTTATGCTTAATAGAAATATAACCACCGCGATAGAGTTGTAAAAGACTTGTGTTGCAATTTATTTCGTGGAAGTGGTAGAAACATCACCGACGACAATTTTTTTACGACGTATAATCTGGCTTCTAGTTTAATGCTTGACTTTAACCTATCATTGCTATGTACACTGTCAATAAGAGACGCCGATTTATGCCTGCGGTTTTCCTCGTAGTAAAAGGCCACCCTCGACCTATTCAATCTCCAGTGTTTGGATTCAACAATAATGTTACGTTTTGTTAATATAATTCTCAAAGGACAAGGCTGTAGTTCTATTATCGACAATGCATTACGATAAAAAAATTCAAGCTGAAAAGCTTTGTGAATAGTTGGTTATGCCGGAAATATCCAAACGTTCTAAAAACGTTCAAATTACCAAACGATTTTCCAGAAGAAATGGAATTGAAGCAATTTTAGGCCATTCATTGTAATTTGAATCTGGCCAAACTATCAGTAGTTCATCATCTACAACAGAAGAGTGTATTGTTACTATGGTAGAAAAAAACATAAAAGTAATTGACACCTCTGCTCTGTTAAATTTTCTGTTTGCTTTCCATTTTTCTTGAAAGTAACATATCAAGATTTCCTTACTACTACAATTTCCAATTGAGTTTTCCAAATAAAAAAAGATGGAATCAGATTCAAGACAAGTAATTAGCAACTAAAATTTTCAGATCAGTTTAGGTTAAAGGTTAAAAGTCGATTTTACCACCTAATAATTTATTACACCAGACCGCCACCAGATATTGAGTCAAATGTTACTCCGCATGTACCACCGGTCAACCTTATCCAGGTGCTTAATAAATTATTTTTATATCAGGTTACACGCAGAATTGGCTCCAAACGGCAATGGCTTCTAAAGGCCTTAAAAGAATTCTGTGTAACCTTACACAAAAATAATTTATTACACACCTGGATAAGGTTGTACTTATCCTCGACAAGACAATATTTGACCCAAAACCTGCTGGTGTTCTTGTGTAATGAAATATTTAAGTTTGTTAAATTGACGTTTTTTCTGGGGTGAAATTTACCCTTAGGCAAGTTATAGGGGTGGTCTTGAACTAACTATAATTTAATGTAATTAATTTGTAATAAGTTCTGGTTCAAGAACCATCCCGATGTTATTGCTACATCAAAAGTTACAATTTCGGCGATGCAGGTTTAATTATAAGCTAAACCAACCACTCGTTCCTCGAAAACAGTAACTGTAATAAAATCGGGATTTGTTATAATAAATTGTAATTAATGTGTAACAAATTATGGTATGGATTACATTCAGGCTAATTTGGTCGGTGCAGGTTTAAAACACTCTGTTTTATGGCGATACGTGCAGAAATTGACTTTGAAGGACAATATCCGTGTACAACTACAACATGATGCATCCGCTGAAAAATAATTGTTGGATGTTGGGAATGAGAAAATGACAGGCGATGAACCCACACAATGTGTGAATCGAGCCCATGTACTCCTCACTAAAATATACTGGACCTCACACATGTTATGGGCTGGGTGCAAAATGTCTCAATAAAAGATGTAGATATTCTCAATGTTTAGTGAGGCAAAAAATTTTCTCTACTTTTGAGTAAAAATTTTTTAATATGGAAATCTACTAATTCACTTGATTGGCCAGCCATACCATCGCACGTGTTAACATTGAATCGCATGTGTTAACAATAATTCATCAAAACATTCGATGTCATTCATTTTGCGAAAAATATGATTAACAATATCCCCGAAGCTACAATTTTAAGTGGAAAATTTTAAATAGAAAAAAGGACAGGGATAATCGTTACAAGTATTTGGACTAAATTTCGAAAATCCATGCTTTTTGCATGGACAACTGTATGTGGCCTGCCCATGTGTAACATAATCTTCTTTTTTATTTGGGCTCGCACTTCAGAAGCACTTCAATAAACATATTTAAAACATCTTTGGGTATATAGCATTGAAAACGCATGCCGGGTAAATACAATACCACGAAAAACTATAGTTTTACTATATATAGTTGCCTGCAGGCAACAGAATCTTAAATATTTATTTTAACCATAAGTTGTTTCATGTTGACCTATTTGTCCGCAGCTGTGACATTTATTAGTAGAACGAGTTTACTAAAAGCATTTTAATTGTATATTTGGCAGTAATATTACAGATAAGTTTATAATGCAAGCTGAAGTCACTTAAAACTATTTTTGTAGTAATTTTCCGAACATCTAAATTTTTATTATTCTGCGGAGAATATCCATTTTAAGCGCAACTTTTATCACTGAGTTATTTTTGTTTTATAAGAATCAATTATTTAATTTCTTTAAGTGATAATTAACTGTATTTAAAGTATGTACTATAGTTTCGGGCGCATTGGCCCTTTATCAACTTATCAAAATATTCCCGAGAATATTTTAGTAAGTTGACAAAGGGCGTATGTGCCTGAAACAATAGTATTTAAGTACTGTTATTTATTTTACTTAAAGAAATTAAATAATTTATTCTTAATAAACAAATGCCTAATATCAAAGAGTATAAAATTTTACAAAGAGTAACAAAGCAGAGGAAAAAAATCATCAAAAAAATGCTTGGGTTATGCAATTTAATTGCGTTAAAAACACATTTACACATTTTTATTTAAAGTATTTTTTGTCGTTTTCTATAAATAGTCACGAGTATGACAATATGCAATACAAAAAAAATTAAAAAATGTTGCGTAAGTGTATTGTATAATCGATTTAAATTGCGTAACCCATACATTTTTGATGAAATTTTTACCTTTGCTTCGTTACTCTTTGTAAATTTTTATACTCTTTGCTAATATGTAATAAATTTTTACTAATCACTCCTTGTTTTTTAGTACAATATTGCCAACTGGATCTGACAGTTTTACAGTTCAAATAACGAATTTCCAACATTGTGAAAGTTGTAATTAAATTTTTACAAAACAAATATGTGAAACTGGTATATGTTTAAAATAATTCAGTTTATTCTACTTCAATTTCAAATTTTTTATTTGCAATGCAATATATGTTTTTTTCATCAACAAACTCTCGCGCAACATTAGTTTTAACTTTTGGCGGTGAAATTTATTTTAATATCAAAATTTATGATCACCGTTGATGGCTTAAAATTGTACCTAGCTATCAGGATCAATTTCTAATAATTTTAAAGTAGGTGCATGGCCCAAGTTTATTCGTGAATTTACGGAATTGAATTATGTTCAAATTGTCGCACAGAGATGATCGAAGTGTTTCTACACTAGTATTTGACACAAGAATCAAATCTTGTTTATCCATATGTTCAGAAATCCCAAAAGTTTAAGGATTTTGGATACACCAAATGACCTCTCTCGAATAAAAAACTCTCAGAGATTTCCGAGCATGTGAACAAATCAGATTTGTTTTCTACATCAAATACTAGTTCAGAACCACTTTGGTCTTCTCTGTGCGATTCGTAGTGTGTTTTGCTGTAAAAAATTTCTTATTATAAAATTCACACAAAATAAATGTTTTCTACTTACAGTGTAGAAATATTTGTGTTTATTAAAAATTTTCAAATATTATTATGAAAGTTCAATTTTTGAGTGTTTTTTTTTATTTCTGATTACTTATAGGTCACAATGTATATTTTGCCATTTTGACATCATCAAATTTGACTCAATAATTATTTCTTGCATATCACTTGGTAAATTAGCGTAAATAGTGATTTGCATATCGGTAAATGGGTAAATACGCGAACCATCAGTACCTCCTTTAACTTTAATCACTGATGTTTCATAAGAATCTAGGACTTTACCTCCCCGGATATTAACTCCGAGGGGAATTATAGCCCCGCCTTTACGCCAAGTCCAATCGGGGGTACACCAGGCCCATTATTCTCTACATTTACCTCCCGGATATTTCCCCCGAACATTACCTCCCCACCATTACCTACCCGGTTAATACCTCACTTGGACATTCCAGTCATTACCTCATATGGTTTTTCTCCAATCTATACTCTAAAATCGAAAAGTACTCTTGAACAATATATTTTCCTATACAAATGACCATTTTCTTAAAATGCTCTAATCGTCATGAAAATCCACATGGTATTTAAATATTCAGTAAATATTCATAAAACAAAAATGCCATAAATCATGGGTCAGATAGTACACGGGTAGACATACCCGTAACTTTAGGTAAAAATGATGTGAATGTCCATTACGATTGGAGCATTTTTCAAAAATGGTCATTTTTATGAGAGAATACACTCGCGAGCAACTAAATCGACCATACCTCTGCACATACAAAAACACGTAGCTTGAATTTGCTTGCAAACGCATCAAATGGAGCATCGAGCAATGGAGGTCCGTTCTATTCACGGACGAGTGCAGAATATGTCTCCATGGTTATGATAGGAGAGGCCGAGTCTACCGGCGTCTAGCAGAGCGATTTTTGCAGTGTTGTTTTGCTGAAACGGTCTCGTACGGCTTCGGTTCGTGCATGGTGTGGGCTGGCATATCGCTTGAAGGAGAAACAGTTATTATTTTCTTACCTGGTGTAGGCCGTAGACGATTTCTGACCGCTGACAGACGCACCTATCGGGGACATTCTTTAGGATCATGTAGTGCCGTACGCGGGATATATAGGAGAAGATTTCGTATTGATGCATAACAATGCCCAGTGTTACACAGCTCGAACCTATTTGCAGTTCATGGATAAGGTTGGACTCGAGACGAGGAAGTGGCGAGCCCTCAGTCCCGATATGAATCCAATTGAGCATTTATGGAACGAACGCAAACGGAGGGTCCGAGTGAGAAATCCGGTATCATAACATCAGTGACCTCAAGATTACGTTGGTTGTGGAGTGCGATGCGATCCGCCAAGTCTTTGTCGAAACCTTAATTAGGTAAATGAGGAACCTCATGCGAATCGTTGTAGACGCAAGGAGCGGCAATTTTAATTTAAATATCTCCAATATTTTTTTTTCATGTAATCATCAATTTTGGTACCTCCGTGAAGCTAGCCGGAAAATTTATTTTTTACTTAAGGCAATACAACTTCTGTCATGACACAAAATATATGCAAATTATAACTATAAAGCAAATTTGTGTTACACGCTAATTATAACTATTAATTAATTGTGTATTAAATAGCTATCGAATTAATCGTGGCTTCTAAATTCTGAAAAATTACTACTGAGCTGAAACATCAAAGTAAAAAAAAATATTAGGCCAAGATTTCAAAAAATTTGTAAAAATGTTTTCAGGGGAATTATGTGAACTAAATTCAGCTCGCCTCTTAAACAATACACGAGCACTTGATATATATACCAATGGAATTGTAAAAGTTATGACTAGAAACCGACACAATTTCAGAAAAATTCTATCCGGAATTATCTGGATATTGTCGTTTGAATTTCGCCTCACAGGCGATTCACGAGCACTTCACATATACCACCGGATTCGTTGAAGTCTTTACTACAAATCAAGAGATTTGCAGATAATTCTATCTTGAATTAGCCGGTCACAGTCGTTTGAATCTCACCTCACAGGTTATTCACGAGCGCTTCACATATACCGTCGGATTCGTTGGTTTTCACTACAAATTAAGAGATTGCAGAAAAATTCTATCTGAACTTATCTGGATGTAGTCGTTTGAATCTCGTCTCTCAGGCGATTTGCGAGCACTTGACTTATATTACCGGATTCGTTGAAGTTTTCACTATACAAACTTAGAGATTTGCAGAAAAATTCTATCTGGAATTATCTATAACAACAGATTACTGTAGTATGTAACAACTAAAACTGTCAGCCGAAAAATTTCGATAATGCAGATAAATGCTCGGTCGCAAAATATCGATAAAGCAGATAAATTTTTTTCGTGTTAAACAATAATTATTTTTTAAATGAAAAATATTAATTTTGTTCCATTGGTTGGTTAAATACGTTTAAACTATAATACGAAACTTATTTATTACTTAGAAAACTCGTTGGAATATATCAAGCTTAACTTCAAAGATTCCAGGTCAATTTTCATGCGGGTCGATATTTCGATTGAATATATCGCCGCACACACAAAATTTGAAAATTTCTAAAAATTGACCGTGACACGACTCGAAATAGACTCAAATGGAAGGTTCTCGAATGGAAAAATTTCAGATCAATTTTTCTGTTGGAAGTCAGGGAAAACTCGATTGAATATATCCGCAAACACAAAATTTTATAGTTTCTAAAAATTGAACGTTTATAGAAGGTTTTAAAGGTTTTAATGATGCTCGATGACTATATTTAGATAATTCCGGATAGAATGTTTCTACAAATCTCTTAGTTTCTAGTGAAGATTTCAACGAACCCGGCGGTATAAGTCAAGTGCTGGTGAATCGTCTGAAACACGAGAATCAAACGACTATATCCAGATAATTCCAGATAGAATTTTTCTGCAAATCTCTTAGTTTGTATAGTGAAAACTTAAGGAATCCAGCGGTTTCAAGTGTTCGTGAATAGCCTGTGAGGTGAAATTCAAACGACCATATTCAGATAATTTCAGATAGAATTCTTTAGGAAATTTCTTAGTTTGTATAGAGAAAACTTCAACGAATCCGGCGGAATATGTCCAAGTGCTCGTGAATCGCCTGTGAGACAAGACTCAAACAACTATTTTCAGATAATTCCGGATAGAATTTTTCTATAAATCAACGAATCCAGCAGTATAAGTCAAGTGCTGATGAATCGTCTGAAACACGAGAATCAAACGACTATATCCAGATAATTCCAGACAGAATTTTTCTGCAAATCTCTTAATTCGTAGTGAAAACTTCAACGAATCCGGCGGTATATGCCAGGTGTTCGGGAAGTGAGGCGAGATTTAAACGACTATATCCATCCATAAACAACAAATTAAAGTTTCGGCCTGAAATTTTTGCTTGATTCATTGTCATTTTCAGGTGTGGTTTGGGCTGTCTAGATTTTCCTGTTGGGGATTGAAGGGATAGTTTAAAATACTTAAAATTATATTTATAATTTCGGACTGAATGCTCCAAATGTCATAAAAGATTATCATGACACATTTTACTGTCGCGACAGTGATACTTTTTCGGGCTGGGATATAAAACTTTCAGTAGTTCTAGTTTAGTATTCCTAACGGGATTTTTCAGCTAAATATCGGGCTTTCTTCATAAAAATGAAGAGGTCTGACTAGGCTGCCAAGCAATAGTAATATATCTTAAAAATACATAAAAGTAATTAAAAAAATTTGCGCTGAATATCATGACATTGTATCATGATACTGTTTACTGTCGCGATAGTGACATTTTTCGGGATAGTAGACACTCACGATAGGGATAGTTTAGTAGCTAGCTTCATATACATAATTTTTGTTGCGTTTTCATTCAAAACGCACTATAAAAAAAGTACTGAACCAATTTTTATGAAATAGTGTAATTTTAAAGTAAAAATAGCAAGCCTTTAAAAAATATCGTCTTGTGAAAATCAATTAAGCCGTTTTAAAAAAATTCGCCTTTCTGTGGGCGCTGAAGGTTTAAGCCAATTTAGTTGCTTGCGAGTGTCTATTGTTCAAGAGTACTTTCTGATTTTGGAGCATCGCTTGACGAAAAAAAACATAATCTCAGCTCCTAGTTAAAATATCATGAAAAGGCTTACTGTTCATGATAGAGGAGGCACCATAGTTTGACTATGTTAAGTAACATATTTATGTAAAATACCTGAAACTTACACTGATTTTTAAAAAATGGGAGATCGAACTGTCGCGTAAAAGATAATTTGAATTTATAAAGATTTAACACAGGTTTACAACTTTTCGCGACAATGAAGTGCATTTGAATCCGTGATAAGAAAAAAAAAATATAAAAACAATTTTGCTCTTAACGAAATGGTATATTGTGCCGTAATCAGCTAATTTCTACAAACGTTTTTATGTTTTGAAATTTGTTTCGATTTTTTTGTCAACTATCATGTTTCTAGTGGAATTTGATATCAAAACTCAAGTATTTCAGAAAATAAATATTTTTTAATTTTTTTTTCCGCGAATGACAGACGGAAAATGACCGAGGAGTAATGGTAGGGAAGGTAATGACCAGGCTGTTATGGGAAGTAATCACCGGAGGAGGTAATGTCCCGGTGGGTAATATCTAGGGTGTTAATATCCGAGAAGTAAAGGCTAGGAGTAATGGGCTGGGAGGTAATTGCCCGGAGTAATAGCAGCGGGGTATTGTCCGCGGTGGTAATATCCGGGAAGATAATTTTAAATCTAGTCGGTATCGAGTTCATTAAGATGTATTTTAACGAGACCAAATAAAATGCGGTACGATGCTAAATTAGCGGCTATGAATGAAATTCTCTGTGCAATGCCCTCTGTTAAGTCCAGCATCCTTTTTTAAAGCAAAAGGACATACAAATACGGCGTAATACGAATGGGTTCTGTGTTCAATCGAATTTTTTTGCCTGTTGCATGTAGAAGTTTCATATAAATATTGGGATATTTGAGTGATTTTACCGGATTTTTCATAAAAGGTGTATTGTGTGATAGCTGTTGTCATTTTATTGCGTTAGTAATGATTTCGTCCATTGAAGTCTGTAAAGTTCTAATTTTTAACATTGGCTTTAGGTTTTTTTTCGAATATTTCAAACTAAACACTAAGATATTAAACTGTAAAAACTTAAAAGTTTTGAAATGTGAGGTAGATCTAAATCGCCATCAAGGCGAAATGGATCCAACAATAAATAAATCATAAAATTTTGCTGTTTTCAAACCGTCTACATTGTTGACGTCACTGTTTTAATTGTCTTCCATATAAGTTCATCTCAAGTACATAACTTGCATGCTTAAATCAACTTCACAATCAATTCAATATTGTGAATTGATGAATAAATAATTTTGTGAGAATTGCACTTGAAAAATAATTTTACATAAATGTAAAGCAATGCGTTGCATAACGTTGCACTCGTGCACTGTTAAATTTAATTAGTAATGAAAGAATGTAAGAATCTTGCACCTGAACACAGTAATAATAATAATCTATATTTTCTGACATGTTCGAGTAAGTTTACGCTGCACGAGTGACGCCTGTAATTATAGAGGGTAACAAATACACTTAATAAACACATTTTTTAAATCACTTGCGAAACAAAAAAAAAAAAAATGATTAATAAAATGTGTTTATTAAGTGCCAGTGTGTTTCGCCGAGAGCCTACGGCAAATATAGTGTTAAAAACAATTTTTTTACGTTATAGACGAAATACCTACAATATAAATTACGCATCATTAATATTCGAACAGACAAAGTATCGTAAAAATAATCGCATAATCATGATTTACTTCAACTTGTCTCTAAAACAACATGCTTTTGGCATTTTGATTTTTGCAAACTCATTGATCTTCCCTAATTTTTGTTGTTTGGTACATATGAGTAAAAATATATATATTTTGAAGTTGATAATTAAGTTCAAGGTAATCTAACAAAAATATTTTGTATTTTTCGCATTCACAGAAAATCATACATCATCGCCTGAGGCACTACAAGGGCTACCAGATAAAACAAAACCCGGTGATGGTGGGGTGAAAAATAATTCACCAAACGATGTGACCGAACGTGATGATATATGTTTGACGGCTGGTTGTATACATACTGGTAAGTTGTCCTATTAAACTAAATATTCTAGTTTTATGTGTTGTGTAACATTTTGTGAATACCCACCCGCTGATTTATTAACGAATTTTATAAATTTACCAAAAATAATTTTCAAGCTTAATATAAATCAGGTTTCTCGCTTACTAATGAACTCTTTTATATAATTTTACGCATGGAATAAATTTATTTTGACAGCCGATTAATTATCATTGGAACCTATTTTGTATACTAAAAATGTAACCTATATACATTACAGCCTCACATATATTGGAATCATTGGATACAACAGTGGAGCCTTGCGATGATTTCTACCATTTTGCATGTGGCAATTTCATCAAAGAAACTCATATTCCGGATGATAAAGTGTCAATCAATATATTTTCAATGATTGGGGACCGTCTCCAAGAACAATTGAGATCTTTGGTTAGTGAAGAGGCCAAACCGGATGAATCGAAACCATTTTCATTGGCAAAGAATTTATACAAAGCTTGTATGAATAAATGTAAGTTAATCGTAAATGTTTATGTATGAAGCCCTTGATTATAATTGCACGTGCTTTATTCGACAGCCCTAATTGAAGAACGCGGTATTGAACCAGTATTAAAAATTCACAAGGAATTAGGTGGATGGCCAGTATTAGTTGGTGATTCGTGGGACGATAAATCATGGACCTGGGTACAATCTGTCAAAAATTTCCGTAAAATGGGTTACAGCATTGATTATATTGTTGATTTCTCTGTTAATGTAAACTTCAAAGAATCAACCCACCGTGTCATCGATGTATGTACATATAAACGATTACGTACAAGTGTTTTAATACAAAAATTACAAACATTTTTTTTTTCTATATATAGCTCGATCAATCTACGCTCGGCCTAAATCGCGAATACCTAATCAACGGATTAGAAGATAAAATCGTTACTGGCTATTACAATTATATGGTTGATATGGCGGTCATTTTCGGTGCGGATCGTAAACGAGCCGAAACAGAATTAAAAGATTCGCTCAATTTCGAAATTGCATTAGCCAATATTTCGCTCCCCACCGAGAAACGTCGTAATGCAACCGAACTCTATAATCCAATGACAATTAAGGAAGTTCAAGGTAATTACTCGTATGTCGATTGGATCGATTACATCAATACGCTTTTGCCACCAACCATTAAGGTTGATGAAACTGAAACGATCATAATTAGTGTACCGTCGTTTATGACCGAATTGGGAAAATTATTGGAAGTCACACCGAAAAGGTATAAATTTATACTTACACTCGTGTATGCGATAAGAAACGTGTTTATCTAAATATAAACAATTTATTATTATTGCAGAACAATTGCCAATTATGTGATGTGGCGTATTACCGGTTTTTCATCATTCTTCTTGACCGATCAGCTAAGAAAACGACAATTGCAATACAGTACCGTATTGAGTGGTAAACAAGAAGAAGAAGCAAGATGGAAAGAATGTGTTGATATCGTGAGTGGAAGGTAAATATATACGCATCTCGATTATATTTTTAACTTATTTGTACATAAAGAAATTAAATATATAATTTACGGTTTAATTATATATTTAGACAGAGATTATTATTTTATAAATACATTTTAATTGATTTAAAGGAATATTGAAGAATACAATAATATAGTTTGCATGTCAATAATTGATATTATATATAGAGTTATAATTTTCTTTTGCACTGGTACAGAAATGCAAATAGTGCACAATTATATTATTATAGTAACATGGCGGTGAAAGCTAACTCTGGGGACTACCACTACCACTACCACTAATCATAAAATATATAAATTCGTAATTATAGTTTAATTATTTCAACTGGTTAGATATATTGTAACTCTATGAAACGACGTTCGGCATCCAGAACTCCACGACAGGGCACAGTTAGAAACAAATAATTTAAAGATACAAAATTGACATGCGATGGGGCGACAAGTGTTTCGAGATTTTCGATATCTGCCACCATTTTCAAATCTATATTTTTAATTTATGAACTTTTTAATGAAAAGTGTAGCTACACAAGTTAACAAAAAGAGTATTTATTAAAAATAAATGGTGTAAATAACAAATGCTCAAAAATTTCATCAATTTTTTATGTTAGGTACAGGAATTTGGTTTAAATCTAAACCAAAAATAAATCTTAAATCTAAAGGTTCTGATAAAAGTGATGATTGAATTCGTTTGGTCAGTATTGATCACTAGTTTTTATCGTTTGGTTACTTACGATTAAATGGTAAATAAAAATTAAAAATTCAAAACATATTCCCCGGGTAGCACAAGAAAATCATACCGTTTTATCAAATTTCGTTAGGTAAACGTTAGGTCAGGACTGGTGAAAACATTTTGGCGTTTGGCCACCAATACGTCACTTTTGATTGTGAAAAACAAAATCAACCAGGTTAGTCGCTTATCTGGGAACACCACACAAATCCAATTGGAATATAACATTTAGATAAAAATGTATCTTTTTTCAAAGAATTGTATCTAAATTGGAAGACATAAGATAAAATCAAATCAATTTTTCGATTCTTCATAACTTTCGGCAATAATTAAATGACAAGCGTCTTTGTGATTAATCTAATCCGAAAATTATCACAAATCCAACGATCGCAATGGTGTGATCGATTGTCGTTGAGGATTGGTCACTAGTTCTTTTCGATTGGTCATCCCTGCATAACAATTTGTTGCCAAAAATTTTTAAATCTTCATCTTTCCACGGGATTCAAAGTGTTCGGTCCTGGAAAGTTGACCAATACTAATAATTTTATGAATCCAACGATCGCAATCAGATGGTCCATTTTCGTTGAGAATTGGTTAGTAGTTGTTTTCGTTTAGTCATCAAATTCATTAAAAAGTCATCTCCCCACACAATTAGAAGTTTTCGAGTCTGGAAAGTTAACCAACACTAATAATTTTATAAATCCAACGATCGGAATCGTTTGATCGACAGTCATTGAGAGTTGATCACTAGTTGTTTTCGGTTGGTCGTCCTTACAAAACGATTTATTGGGAAAATTCGTGAAAAACTTATCTTCTTTACAATTTGATGTTTTCGAGTCTGTTGCTCTCCAGACAATTGGCAATATTAATAACTTTATAAATTCTACTAATGGAATCGTTTGGTCGACTGTCGTTGAGGACTGGCCACTAGTTGATTTCGTTTCATTTTATCCTAATTTTATAAATCCAACGATCAGGATCGTTTGGCCAATTGTCATTGAGGATTGGTCACTAATTGTATTCATTTGGCCATCCCTACGAAACGGTTTATTACGATAATTCGTTACAAGCAACTTGTGGCACAATCCTCAATAACAATTGACCAAACGATTCCGATCGTTTGATTTATAAAATTATAAGTCTTGGTCAAGTTACCAACCCCAGGATGCATAACAAATGCGAATGCAATTCGAATTGTGCAGAAATGATGAATTTTAACCAATTTTCGCAATAAATCGTTTCCCAATCGAACGAAAAAAAAAACTAATGACCAATCCTCAATGACAGTCGACCAAACGATTCCCCTCGTTGGATTTACAAAATTATTAATATTGGTCAAGTTTCCATTCCCGAACACATTTCGAATCGTGAGGAAATGATGTGTTTTTAACGAATTCTCGCATTAAATCATTATGCAGCGATGACCAAACAAAATGAACTAGCGACCAATCCTCAATAGCAGTAGACCAAATGATTCTGATCGTTGGATTTATAAAATTATTAGCTCCGTGATTTTTCCAAGATCGAGCGCTTCGAATCGTGAGGGATGATGAGTTTTTCAAAAATATTCGCAATAAATCGTTTCTTATGGATGACCAATCGAAAACAACTATTGAGCAATCCTCAACGACAATCGATCAAATCATTCCGATCGTTATGGATTTGTGATAATTGTTGGATTATATTAATCAAAATGACGTTTTGCATTTAATTGCTGCCGAGTTATGAAGAACCGACAAATTGAATTTATTTTATCTTATGTCTTTCACTTTATAGGTACATTTCTTTGAAAAAAGATATACACTTGAACCTTGATTATCCAGAATCCGTATATCCGTGAACCTCGATTAGTCTTTTGGTTACTCGGGATTTCATCTGATTAACTTTGATTTTTAATTATCCGGGAAGTCCGACTCATCCCGGATAATCTAAATTCAAGTGTATTTTTATCTAAATGTTATATTCCAATTGGATTGGAAACGAAATTCTCAAATAAGTGACGATCCCGGTTTTATTGAATTAATACAATTTTGATTTTGTTTTTCACATCCAAAAATGACCCATTGGTGACCGAACGCCAAAATATGTTGGCCAATCCTGACCTAACGATTACCTAACGAAATTTGATAAAAACGGTATGATTTCCTTGCGATGAGGTGCTACCCGAGAACTGTTTTTTAATTTTTCATTAATTATTTACCGTTTAATCGTAAGTGACCAAACGATAAAAACTAGTAACTAATCCTGACCAAACCATAACCAAACGAATTCAATCATCACTTTTATCAAAACCTTTAGATGGGGTGCTAAAAACGGGGAGCCTTCGATATACCTAGTATCATCTCCAAACGACCAGCTGACTACAGCAAAAATAAAATGTTTTCTAACTTCTGAGTGACCCACTTTATCATCGTTACTACTATGGCCAGATAGGTCATATTCCTAGGTAAACCCAGGCGGAGTTTGGTGCAAATCTGAAGCCATAGTAGGAACGATGGAAAAGTGGGTACCTCAAAAGCTACAAAACATTTCAGTAATGTTGACTCGAAAATTTCGGATTTTCTAGTGTCATATTATATCACATTACACCCCTCTATCCCCTTCAGACTTCAGACAAATTACGTCTGAGCTTACCTATTTTCTGGTACATTATTCCACATTACATCCCCTATCCCCTTCGGAATTGCATCAATTTCTGCCTGGGTATACCTAGGAATATGACCTATCTAATGGCCATAATAGGATCGATGGGAAATTGGGTGACTCAGAAATTACAAAACATCTTTTTAATTTCTAAATTTATTGTATTTTACATGTCATAGGATTTAGGCCAATCTGGTACAATTATAAAGATCCTGACAGATTTTTGCTGTAGTTTGCTTATTATTTGAAGGTGATAGTAGAACTAAGTTTATCGAGTAAAATATCTTCCGACTATAAAATATATTTTCGGTTGGTATAGCAGACACTATCTGCATTACCATTTTTTCGGATGGAAACTTTCAGCTAATTTTAATAGGGTGAATTAAATTACATATTTTCATCGAATAATCTCAGATTTTTATTTTTGCACATTTGTAAAACATTTTTTTTAAATCCAACTTCATGAAGTAGAATTGGTTTGGTAATATTTAAATCGAATATATCCGCACCTACCAATTTCATATACTTTTTAACAAGGATTTGTTATTTACACTTTTCATTGCAACATTTTTTAATAGTTACACTTTTCGTTAATTTTTGTAAGTACAATTTTAGTTAAATAATTAATTCTCTATAGCTTTCATATAACATGAAGGTAGTTTATCGCCTGGACAGTGAATATCCCATTGTATCGATTCATTATTCTCTCACTCAAGTTTCGACATCATATTCGTAGTCTAGATCTTTCCCGGCGAATACATCACGAAGCAACTAATACTTGATCAATGATAATACAGGGTGGCGCAAAAACACCGCTCTCGCAAGTGATAGTTATTTTCTGCTTCAAACATTCGTGCTCTTTCTAACACATTTTTTATAACATTTCACAAAATTGCAGGTGTTATGGCCCGAGATTTCATTTCGAATATTGTTTTTTAGTTCTGGTATAGTCGCTGGATTTTTGACGTACACTCTCTTTCAAATAAGTCCAAAGAAAACAGTCGGGCGGGGTTAAATCTGGTAAGCGCGACAGCCAATTTTTCGAAATTATTTACTCGCCAAAGATGTCTCGTAACAGAACCATATTGTTCCTTGCAGTATGGTTTGTAGCTTCATCTTTTTCGAATGATTTCGGCTCTGAACGATTTTCCAAAAGTGGCCTCAAAAAATGTTCCGTCATCGTCGACTTCAATTTCGTAGGAAAATGGGCCAAAGATCAAACTTCAATAGGCCATTTAATTGAAAATGGGCTTCATCGCTCATTAGTAAATTGTGAATTAAATCGGGATTTTCTTGAACTTTTCCTCGTAGCGAAATATCAAAAACATCATTCTTGTTAGTATGTCATTCTTACTTCTTGCACAAGCTGAATTTTACATCGAACATTCTTAGTTTGGCCAAAATTCTCTGTATACGGACTTTCGCGATAGTCCCAGCTGTATTGAACTTTTTGTTGATGTTTCTATTCTGCACACTCTCCAGTGCTTCTTGAACTTGGGAGGTTCCTTACGGCACCTTGTCGCTTGAAATTTGCAGACGGTTTAAATAAATAAATTACCGTTGGTTTTCGTAATAAAAACTCAATTATTTTAATTCGTTGTTTTGACGTGTACTCTTCCATTACAAATTTCCCAAGTCTTCTTTACAAAATTCTAAAAGCAAAATAAAAAAATATAATTAAAAATAAAATTTTTGAACATTCATAGTAGATCGATCTTTTTGCGCCACCCTATGCCAATGATTAAAAGCTGTATTCAACTCGTTACCTGAGATTGCCTACAACTCCTTTGATTCAAATTAACGATCCCATTGAACCCGCGTCTTAAAACATCTCATTTGGCACCGAAAAAACTTAATATCCACTACACTTATCAAAACAATTTAAAGACCAACCATATGTTAGGAATGGTGATATAGGCCCATATTAGTGAATCACCGGGCCGAACCAAAATTAATGATTCCCAAGAATCTGAAATACCGTTACCGATCTCTCTGGATTTTGATATAACATGTCCATTATACGAAAAAATAACTCTGTTGAAGTTATCGTAATAGACTCAGGTGTGTATGTAAGACCCGTTCAGTGTATGTACAAATCATTGATTCAAATTGATGCGGTGACCGATAGTACCTCAACACATCAAGACCATCCTTATGATTACTTTGGTGCACCTGTTCTTTTTTATCCGTCACAACACTCGTGGTTCAATCATACATAAACAGAATGGGCTTTACTTTGGACTTTAGAAAGAGATCGATAACACTGTACACTTCTTTAATGTATAAATTTGCGCCTTCGATTTCCCTATTTTATAGTATTGTCTGGGTTCTTTAAGAAGAAATACGAATTTTTATTTAACTTAACCTGAAATTTGAACATATGGCTGGTTCTGATCACTTGGTCAGCATTCTTATAATTACGTACCATCTCAAAACATCGATCGCTATTTCCGATACAAGAAGGTTTTGGAAGTTATAGACAACTTTAGAATACAGGGTGAGCCATCTGTTGGTTCTTTTTTCAATCGATGAGTTATAGTACTTAATGTTATCTCTTCTAAAACTTCTTTGACATATGAAAAGTCAAAAATATGCCATTTATCATCACGAAGTCGCTAACAAAGTAACAACAACACAACGCATTTTGATTGTCCAAATTTATTATAAAAATAATCGTTCAAAAACAGCAACATTCCTTAAATTCTGTGAGTGTTTTGGTTGACATAGACATCCTACTGACCGTGCAATTGTCAAAATTATTGATCATTTTGAAGAGGTTCAGTGGAACGTCTTAAACCATATAAACATGCTCAGTGGCACCTGTTAGTGAAAGTGTTCGTAATGAACATCTTCATCTTTTGACTCCGGCTATTAACAAATGTCATCTGATGAATTCATCATTTTTTGAGAGGTGAGTTAACATGTGGAATTCGTTACGTAATAACGTTGAGAAATCTAAATCCCCTGCCGTGTTTCGGAAAAAATACTTTTCTTCAGCTTAATAATATCAAAATTCTATTTTTTGCCAATTTCAAGTTGATGAATCACTAAAATGTTGCTGCACACCTATAGGTTAATTTTCTGATCGCGTAATTTCAAGAAATTATGAAGTTCCTAGGCCACCAAGAAGCCCGGATTTAATACCACTTGAATACTTGAATATTTTTTCTGGAGTTATTTGAAAGATTAGTTGTATGCTTATCATCCACAAACAATTCAACAACTTAAAAACAACATTCGAGCTGAAATTGAGGTCATTGATCCGCTTTTATTGGAAAAAGTTATCGAAAGGTTTAATGTTCGGATGTAGGCTTGTAGACGAAGCCGTAAAAAAGGACTAATTGATGTCCCACCCTGTAGTTTAGAAAAAAGTTATTCTAGTATTCTTCATGATAAATTCAATCCGAACTTTTATATACAAAATATGTAGTACTTCAATCGTTAGTCACCAAAATTTTACAATTGATTTAAATTCCGTATTACAGTTTTCCTCAAATGCCCAATCGTATAAATATTTGTATAGGTATATTTTTTGAAGACATACTTTGTGAAAGAAACGAATACTAGTAAATGAATGGTATATAGTATGTTACAAGATAATTTAAAATCTTATTTACATTAACATTTAAAAAAAAAGACGAGAAAGGTTCGGAACCAAACTCTATAAGCATTTTTGTTGCCTATAAAGATGTGATGTGTGATTTGCGTATTTGAAATATCAAACCGACTCACATCCACCCACACCCACCTAACCCCATCTACACCCAGCCCAACCGACCCCAATCAACCATAACTCAACCGACCTCAATCAATCGCAGCAAACCACCACACCTAAACATTATTACCACCCCCCACCCACTATCAAATTCAAACCCCTAAAACCCATCTCACCCGCACCATCCTATACCGCATCATCCATATCATCATCCTTTAACACCTCCACACCCACTCCCACACACATACACACCACCCACACAAACCCTCATCCATCAAATCCCATTTCGCACACCAAACCCAAAACACCTCATCCCACCCGCCTCCTCCACCTCCCATAGTCCACTCCTACCACCCCCATAACTACACCACCCACACAAACCCACATCCACACGAGCAATTTTTAGGAGGGAGTTAACAAAACCCTACATATCTCCGAACACCCTTAACACAGAAATGTCCAAATCAATAGGGTTCTATCCCATTGATTCCCTACAGACAGACGACAAACCAAAACCATATATAGCATTTTTTTAACAAAACTGCTTAAAACTTTGCTTATACCGTGGACCGACACAAATATTATCGCGATTATTTCCAACCGCGATTGCTATAGCCAAATAAATAAAATTGAGATCTAAAAATTATGATGACACACACAAACACGATTTTGCACCCCTACTAATCGTTCGTTGTCCATTGTAAATTATGTAGAATCATTTACGATTATCTAATTTAAACTAAATTTTAGAAATAGTTCTTGTCACAATGTTTGGTTTTGTACAACGATCTACTGTTTTCCTTACACTCAATAAAAATGGAATTTATTTCCCCACCTTACACAATCCCACTGATTTTTTGTAATATTTCATACTTATCATGTTCCTACCCAATCGATATGATCGCGTTTTATAAACGTAATAATCCTGTTTTGACGAAAATCGTGTAATGACAGATCGGAAAAATATCTTATGCTATACTTAAGCCAATTATATTACATTTTGTTAAAAATTATTTTTCCAACTTTTCCACCAAAACATCGTAGTTTTCCTTTTCTTTATCTGCTTATAGGTTTCAATTATTTCAATCGTTTGTTCACCAACGAAATTAAGTAAAATTGCTTCTTTTACCAGAACAAACCAACGGCGCTGGCTTATTGAATGCTACCAACTGCGCAATGTTTTATTTTTCTTTTCAATTATTTATTAATAATTAAAACTACTTTATATTTTATTTATTTGCGAACAAGACATCCAATTCTTATAATGTCTTCCAACCAACCTATTAAACGCACATGAGTTTACATGATACATACAAATATTACCAACTTCATGTTTGTTGTCAAATAATACAATAATATTGATAAGTTCACACATTTACAAGACCCTAAAGGGTATATGATCGACAATTTGGCGGCCTAGACAAAACAAAATTATGGTACCCTTATTTTATCTGGGATTTTATCGTTACATTTACGCCAGCTCCATTTCGGTCCAATTGCAAGTAAACAAACCGCGACGCTGAACCCTGAGAAGTGGGTCCAAATGCAATTCAATACAATATATTAGATTAGGTTAGGTTAGGTTAGAGTGGCTGCTATTTCCCTTTACTCCCGCTGAAACCATCCAGAGCTACTTATGTAGCGTAAAATATCTCGCATTCCACAGCCCGCGAGTTCCGAAAGTCTGTCCATACCGTGCACACCTAAATACTTATGCTTTCTGTATGATAGTGCTGGACACGAGCATAGGAAGTGATCTAACGTCTCTTCCTCCTCTTCGTCTAAACAAATTCTACAAAAGTCATTCGTCTGTAGATCCGGCCTTCTCGCATGTTCCCCAAAAAAGGCAGTGTCCTGTCAGTATCCCTACGACCAATTCTACCTCTCGTTTTCCCAGGGATCCTAGTGCTTTTGCGCCGCAGGTCCAGTTTTGGCCAAACCTGTTTTGCTACCCTGCACGTGAGGGTGTTGGTCCACTTCTCGTTTGTCAAAGCCTTTGCCTTTTTACTTAGCGCCGATTTAAGCGCTGCTATAGGCCTCCCCAGACCTACCCTTTCCGGCTGCATCTGGAGAGTCGTACCGTACCTAGCTTGTTCGTCCGCCCTGCAGTTTCCCGTTACGTCCGAGTGACCAGGGACCCAGATTATCTGGATGCTGAAATATTCGCTCATCTCATTAAGAGATGATCGGCAATCCAGCGCCACCCGGTCACGACCTCAGACACACCGCCTCTAGCGACCTGACCGCCGCTTGACTGTCCACATAAATTGCGATATCCCTCACGGATACCACGTTATGCATCAACCATGTCCCGACTTCGCCTATCGCCACCACTTCAGCTTGGTACACGCTGCAGTAATCAGGGAGACGAACGGAAATATTAACATTAAGCTTCTCACAAAAGACTCAGACTTCTACCTTGCCGTCTAGCTTAGAACCGTCCGTGAAGAATTGCAGTGCCTCGTTTTCCAGTACTTATCCGTTCCTCCAGGATTCTCTCGATGGACGTTAAAACAATTTATTTTATTTTTTTCAAATAACGTTTCGAAATGTCAGCCATTTCATTATCAAGGTGACTACAATTAATAAGCAAGAAGAGAAAAAACGGGCATTATGTAAGTGATTATAAAATAGTTTTATAAATATTTTAACCACAATAATAGATCACTTATTTTGTTATAAACAATTAAAACTAAAACTATTAAACATTAATTAAAAAATGTCGAATTATATCACCGTTTTATCAGGTTTTTCAAAACAGTATTAATAGTTAGTTGGCTATTGAAGAACAATTAAAATTAAGTCTGTAAATATGAAATCAATTAATTTTAATTAATTTGTTGATACTGTTATGACAAACGTAATACACGATGATACATTATAATTTGAGTGCTAAGTTATTTTTTAATTTAGTTAGTTAGTTTTAATTTTAATTGTTACTAACAAAATATGTACTATAATCTACATTGTGATTAATATACTCTGTCAAAACAGTAATGGAAGTTGGTCGTTTAAAAAGCCCCCGTTTAAAGAGATTGTAAAATAATTTTTTTTGTCGCTAAGTTGGCACAACTCTCTATCTTAACGTAATAAATAAATCACTTGACGTGATAAATCTTGAATAAAAATACCGATCAAAGAAAAGAGAAAGTGGAAGAAAAATGTGACAAAGTCAGAGGAACCATATCATATGAACACGGTGGTGGCTGTCCGATTATATTCATTGAGTTTTTGGCCAGAAATTCGTTCACAATGATAGCCTTGTTAGATGGATGGTGCGTTATCGTGGTGCAAAATTCTTAAGTTTTCTTTCCAAAAACCTATGATATTGTTCAATCATATATCACATCATAAATGACGTCGACTTTTTCATTTAATGAAGTATCAGTTGTCACAGTTGCAACTTGACAAATTTAGAATTTCGAGATAAATTTGTAATAACTAATCGCAAACAATTACAAGGCATTGATTAATTAATTAATTCAGTAAAATTATTAAAAAAATTACTTGCACTGGAATCGAAGCCGGTGTGAATGAGATGAAAGTTTGTAAGAATAAATTTAGAAAATATTCATATAATTCTCTTAGAGCTACGGTTACACGGTTCTGATTTACATATATAGAACACAAAATGTAATCATTACGTAGTAATTAATATTCAGTCGCCATGGCCTGATGGGATGCCTGAATTTTTTCATGATCTTATCAGATCGAAACTGTATATTACTTCTGTTACAAAACTTCATCGAAAATTTAAGCTTCAAGGTAAAAGTACAAGGCATTTTAAAAGCGCATGCATTACTTGCAAAACATAAAAACTTGCAATAGTGCAAAACAAATGTTATACAGTCACGATAGTATCACAAACTATACCTATAGAAATCAAAGTAAAAAACTATTTAGACTCACAGCGATTTCGTTTCTTTGGAACATGTGTATATTTGTACATATATTTCCATAATTATATTTTGTATATATATTATATTTTCACTATTTAGGTATTTATTTCGTATACCTTTTATACTCGTAAATTAAAACTATTCTAGTCAAACACCGCGTATCAAAAAACAGACAATCGCTCTTTTGTTTCTATTTTGAATTTTTTATTCACACATAACTTCATTGCAATTTAAATGTTAGTACTTTTTCTGCGTGAAAAAGCACAACCTTATTATGCGGACACCATACAAGTTCGTATTAAATTTTTATATTATACAGTATTGCAAAATTTAATTATTACATAGTTAATATTAAATTTTGACCATGAATATTTTCATGATGTTGCAAACGTGCTTTATACATATTTCGTATTTTGTGTTATTAGTTCATACGTGACAGGGTAAATAGCTAGAGGGAGCGTGTAAAAGTTTTTTCGCCTTAGACAGGACTTTACATGTATTTTTACATTATGTATAATTTAAATTTTAACTAATTATACAAATCAATATTCCATTTTAAATCGAAATTAGTCGCTTTCCGTAAAAGCTTTTTATTTTTGATATAAATATGTAAATATGTATAATTTTTAAGCTATAAGAAATTTTTATTATTTATATAAAAAAAAAATTATTATGGGATTGGTTATCGAAATTTTATTTCTAATTTTAATTATATTCTGTTATAATTTAGTTGTGAATTTTGCGCAGAGGACGACGAAGATGAAAATTATGCGGGGTAATAATTTGGACTGTGTTGTGTTTTTAGTTAGATGTTTATTGATCGTTTTTAATGTATACATTCAGCTTTGAATATGTTTAAAAAATTTGACACTGGCGACATTTGTTCTTTGTAAAAAAAACCGCCATTTTCAAATCTTTAATTATTTATAAGAGGTTATACTCTTTATTTTATGCTTGTTGGGTCATGCATGAAATTTTATATGTTTAAATAACGATATTCCATAACATATTCCATTTATTAAACTAATTTTTAACTCTTTGGTCCTTGTTTATTATATTATTTATCCCTTATTATATGTGGTTGTATGTCTTAGGAAAAATAAATTCTTGATTTGCTTTTATAATTGCAAAACAACATTTCGTGTATATTCGTGCGTTCATTTGTGAATAATAATATTGTACAAATTTTGATAATCATTTAAAATTATTTATTTTTATTTTTATTTAGCTTACCAATATCAGTTGGCGCCCTCTATATCCGTAAACATTTCAAAGAAGATTCAAAACGTGTCGCTCTTGAAATGGTACAAAATATTCGCAACGAATTTGCGAAAATTTTAAAAAATGTCGAATGGATGGATGATAAAACAAGAGTGGCCGCCCTTAAAAAAGCCAAGGCTATGTCAACCCATATTGGATATCCAGATGAACTTATGGACAATAAGAAACTAGAGGAATATTATGAGAAATTGGAAATTGATCCAGACGTGTATTTGGAATCGGTGCTAAAAATGAGTGTATTTGGAACGGATTATGCATTCAATAAATTACGGAAACCGGTCAACAAAACTGATTGGGTAACTCATTCGCGTCCAGCTATCGTAAACGCATTTTATTCATCAATTGAAAATAGTATTCGTAAGTTTATATATCTATAAATAATATTAACAGATTAAAATTTACATTTACATTTATATTTCAAGAATTCCCCGCTGGTATTCTTCAAGGCCAATTCTTCTCCGCTGATCGTCCTCGATACATGAACTACGGTGCAATTGGTTTCGTTATTGGACACGAAATTACTCATGGTTTTGATGATCAAGGCAGACAATTCGACGAAAACGGCAACTTATTCGAATGGTGGGAACCCGATACCAAAACCAAGTACTTGGAAAGAGCCCGTTGCGTTATAGAACAGTATGGAAATTTCACAGATCTACAAACTGGATTAAAGGTTTGATAATTTTCTTTGTTAAACGTTTGTTTATACTGTAATTTATAATATTATTTTGACAGTTGAATGGTATTAATACGCAAGGAGAAAATATTGCGGATAACGGTGGAATTAAGGAATCATATTTAGCATATCAAAACTGGGTGAAAAAAGATGGCCCAGAACCTAGACTTCCCGGCTTGAACTATTCACCACAACAAATGTTCTGGATTTCGGCAGCACAAACATGGTGTTCCGTATATCGATCAGAGGCACTCAAAATGAGAATAACAACTGGAGTGCATTCACCAGCCCAATTTCGAGTATTGGGACCCCTTAGTAATATGCCGCACTTTGCAAAAGATTTTAATTGTCCCGAGAATTCACCAATGAATCCGGTAGAAAAGTGTGAAGTTTGGTAAACGAGGTAGCGTGCGTGCGCAGTGCGCCCTGACCTTAAATTTATGTAATTCCAAACACGTAACGTCTTTTTTAAAAAATGTTTTTAATTTTTCTTTTTTAAAATTAAATATTTTCCTTTTACGAAAATTATAAACAATTTAGTATTAATTCTAAACCGAAATAAATAAATACAATAATTTTAATTTATTTTTTTTTTTTTGTCATCTCAATTTTATTATTTGAAAGTTTTTATACTTAAAATCCTTAAACAAATCAAACTTTAAAATTAGAAACAATTTTAAGATTATTTATATTTAACCGTAATAAGCAGATTATTTTTTTCTTTTAATTATTGTAAAAAAGAAGAAGAAACATTAAAATTATATAAGCAAAAATTTTATTGTTATTTTGTACACGTTTTTTTTTGATCAATAAATTTAGATTTTAATTATATTAATTAAAAAACCAGATGATTTTTATTTTACAAGTACGAAATTACAAACTTTGCTACAATAATTAAAGCTAATGCCCAAACTCTTTATCCTATTTCTAGCATAGTGGAACCTCTTGGTTTAATGCTTCCGTATATGCTCGCCAAAGTTAGAGACCTGTTATTTAACATATCCAGTCGATATTGTCCGGCTAGTACCTACCCCAGGAGGAGCATGCTCATTGCTAATAAACATGTCCATAATTTTTATTTCACCCTTAAAACAAAATTTTATATATTACGAATCATATTACGAATAATCACATTAAATGCTAGATAATTTTAAAATTACTTGAAGTGGGCATGATTTAACATTTGAGGCATTAACAACTAGGGGCATTACCAGTTTCAAAATATGTGTTGGTTTTTGTTAAAAAAATCGCACAAATTTTCTTCCAGTGGCCTTATTCTGGTAATTCCCGGAATAATTTCTTTATGTAGTAGTAATTTCTTTATCCACAGATATTTTCCCCAATTTGCAATTTATGAAAAAACAAGGCTTTGATGCATATTTCTTAGAATATTTTACCAGGCTCACATGATTTAGAAGCATACATAAATTAATTATTTTGCCCATGCGCAAATATAAACTAATGGGAAAATGAAGAAAAGGGGAGGTTCTATATTATTTTCGATTTTTTATTTTTTCACATATCTGCTTGCCTGGTATACATGACAACAATTTTAAAATCGCAATGTACGAAAAACCAAGCTTGTGATCACAATTTTTAGAAGATGTTACCAGGCGTAAATGATTTAGAGGCGTACAAAAATACATTATATTTCCCATGCGCAAATATGAACCTTCGGCAACATGGGGAAAACGGGATTAGGTTTTATATTATTCTCGGTTTTTACTTCTTCACATATCTGCTCACCTGGTACATGACAACAATTTTAATGTCTCGTTTTAAGAAAAACCAAGCTTTCGATCAAAATTTTGAGAATACTCTACCAGGCGCACATGATTAGAGGCATACAAAAATTTATTATTTTGCCCATTGCGCAAATATGAATATGGCAACATGGAGAGAAGAAGTATCGGTTCAATGTTTTTTACGATTTCACTTCTTCACATTTTTGCTTGGCTGGTACATGATATAAATTCAATATCGCGATTTATGAAAAACAATGCTTTGATGCGTATTTTCCAGAATATTTTACCAAGCGCACATGATTTAGAAGTATACATAACCCTTTCGAGTTCAAAAAAAATTTTTTTTTGGTTCAAGTTAAGTTGGCCATACACAAATGTGTATGTAAATAATCACACGTTGTAATGTCTTCCGTATTTTAACGGATCTTAATTAAATCGGAATTCTTTTTGAAAAAAGCATAATAATTTGATAACAAGTTAATTATATAACATATAATTTATTTGTTCTTGATAACATATTAATTATTTTATCATTATTATAGTTACTGTTATTTTTCGGACGAAAACAAAATTAAAAGGATTACACAATTGTGTATGCTGGTCTTCAATTGTCACCTAATTCTATGTTTGACATATTCGGTTGTCGTTTACATACACAATTGTGTATGCGGGTCAGGAAAGGGATAAATTAATCATTTTGCACATGCGCAAATATAAACTAACCGGCAACATGGGAAAAAGGAGAATAGGTTTATATGGTGTGATATCAAAGGGCCGAATGTCGAAGGGCCGAATTTTAAAGGGCAGAATGTGTCGAAGGGCCGAATGTCGAAGGGCCGAATGTCGAAGGGCCGAATGTCGAAGGGCCGAATGTCGAAGGGCCAAATGTATCGAAGGGCAGAATGTGTCGATGGGTCGAAGGGCCGATTTTTTTTTTGATTTTTTTTTTATGTTTTGAAATATATTTTATTAATTTTTTTATTTAATTTAATTATATTTTTATTTTTTGTACCTATTATGAAGGCTGACAAATAGGGCCAAATGTCTCTGGTGGCGCATGACACAATTTTCCTTCACCAAAATGTATCGCTGACTGGATACGTGCAATTTCATAATTATTCAAAGATGAAAAATATTAAAATACATAAATTATTATTTCGACCCATTCGGCCCTTCGACATTCGGCCCTTCGACACATTGGGCCCTTCGACACATTCGGCCCTTCAACACATTCGGCCCTTCGACATTCGGCCCTTCGACATTCGGCCCTTAGTACCTATTCCGTTTATATTATTCTCGGTTTTTACTTCTTCACCTGCTCGCCTGGTATATGATAACAATTTCAATATCGCGATTTGCGAGAAACCAAGCGATGCATATTTTTCAGAATATCTTTACCAGGCGTTCAAGATTTAGAGGCATACAAATATATTTTAGGGGAACCTGTTTAATGTTTTTTTTTTCGATTTTACTTCTTCACATTTTTGCTCGCCTGGCACATGACAATAATTTAGAAGCATACAAATATATCCCTTTTGAGATTTAATAACACAATTGTGCGATAGGGCAAAAGTACCATGTCAAAAATTTAGTTTTGTATATTTTTTGAACCAAGTTACACATTTGTGAATTCCTTTTTACCTTATTTTCGTCTTATTTCGAAAAAAATAATATATCTTTACACACAATTGTGTTGGTTTTACTTCAAATCAAGCGAAATTTTTTATCAACAACGCCATTACATACTATGGTTCTTTACTCACACATTTGTGTGGGTTGGACTAAAATTGAACCAATTTTTTTTGTCCTTGGTTGAAAAAGGGATATATTATTTCGTTCATTGCGAAAATAAATATGAACTACTCGTATGTGGCAACGTGGAAAGAGGGGGGAAACTTTAAAGTTTTTTTTCGATTTAACTAGTTGACATTTTTTCTCGCCTGGTACATGACAAAAATTCCAATATCGCAATTTACGAACAACTAAGCATGATGCACAATTCTCAGAATATTTTACCTGGCGCACATGATTTAGGAGCATACAAAAATATATTATTTTGTCTTTTGAGAAAAGGGGAATCTGTTTAATGTTTTTTTTTCAATTTTACTTCTTCACATTTTTCTTGCATGGTACATTGATTGATTGATTGGACCGTATAAGTAAGACCAAGTACAACAAGTGTCACGGATAACGCCGGGTCTATTCCTACAGCCTGTTCACACATAACAATAGGAAGGATAGGGAAGGTTTTTTTTTGGAAATTTCCTGAAATTTAATTCTTAATTAATATTTTTCGGCTTCCTAAATAATAAAAATAATAATAAATAGGCCAAGAAATTATCCAGTTCCTCCATTCACCTTAGCTGAGCCAAACCTGGCCTTAACCCACTAAAAGATGACCCAGTCAAATTTAGCTTCCCCAAAACTAAAATTTCCTAGAATTCGAATTCAGCCCACTACGTACCCAAAAATTTTTTTATGTACCTTCTGCAGCGTACTGTCCGCAGAAGAGAACAGATTACTGAGACTATTCCGCACATCTCAATCAATATAAAAAAAAATCAAGGTATACGTGAGGTGACGGCAAGAACGAAGATAGGACCACGGTGAAGGATTCTTACATAATTCGAGCATGATCAAGCCGTTGAATAGGATTTAGAACTCAAATCAATTAATATCCATGTCTGACGTTCCCATGCAATTGCGAAACTGTTTCGAGTAATATTGTTGAGCCAAATAAATTCTTTCATAGGAAATAGCGCCAGCAGCAAGCAACATTAAAAGGCCGAGGGATATCACATCAGATTTACAAAAATTAAAAACCATTTTCCTTTTGCCATGCCGTACCATATATGAGGTCTCACCCCTTTAAACCAGTCTATAAAAAAATATGTTTCATTTATATTATTTAAAATTAATTTATTCAAATACATTATAAACTAATTAAATAAACGTTACAATTAGTTAATAATATATAATAATAACACAATATACATTTACAATACATAGGTACATGCATTTAAATTGCATTGGGTGAATCCCCACGAGGACTCATTTGAGCCCAGTTTCTGGTCTCAAAATACCATTCGCAGCCAAACACTAGTCTCATGAGTCAGGATTCTTCAAAAATCAAATCATGTTTGAAATGTCCTCGCATAGTTCACCCAATATAATTTATCGAAAATAATTTATACAAAAATAGGTTGATAAATGACATTTTTGCTTGCCTGGTACATGACAAAAAATTGAATATCGCGATTTATGAAAAAACCACGCTTTACATATTTTTCAGATTATTTTACCAGGCGCACATGCTTTAGAAGCATACACAAATTAATTATTTTGCCCATGCACAAATATAAACTAATCGGCAACATGGAGAAAATGGGAATAGGATTCATAAATAATATTTAACAGAATACCGACCATATGGCACAGTGGTTAAAGCTTTGGCATTTGGATCGGGAGGTACCGGGTTCGAATCTCGTTAGGGGCGGCATGGAAAGGGAATTTTCATCTACAGATTACGATCTGTGATGAATTAGGACACATCTAGGACCCCCTGTCGGAGTGCAAAACTCATGGGCCGACCCATATTCCATGCCAGTGTAGGCTGGCATGGAGCTATGCATAGTGCAGATGGTGATAAAAATCGGACATATAGCCGTACGTTTTCGATTTTGCATATGACGCGTAAAGTAAGACGGAAAAACAAACCGTGAAAGGGCAGAGTACTGCTTCGACCCCAAAACAGATGGCATGGACTAAAACTAAGACATTAACCCTTTTCTTGCCTGCCCACACAATTGTGAAGGGTAAGGCATAAGAACCATGTCAAAGATTTATTTTTGTATGTTTTTTTAACCAACTGATGCTTACAAAGACACAACTGACACGGATTCTTATATTATTTCTGGACGAAGTTCTGGAATATGGCCATCAAGGCCAAACTCAACATTTGTGTTCACGCACAAACGGCGACTCAGACTATGGATTGAATTCCCGCTCGAGATGATGGGCCAGTCATATCGACTCAAAGCTGTAATCTGCACACACATGTAATCTGCAAGCGTAAGGTTCTCAACTTCAAGTGTACACCGATACCAACGCGTAATGTCAACTTACTACTCGGTGCGACGAACAAATGCCTCTGAATAAAGTATCCCACCAATCTCAAGGAGCGACTTTCGATCGAGTCGTGTATCAATATGACAAATCGCAGCAAAACCAAATAGTTTATGTGGCTATGAATCACGTCACATGGTTAGATGGCCTTTATATTATTAATGCCCGAAACGATTTAAAATTTTATCACGGATTTGGTCAGGCGTCTCCTACAGTTAGAGAGATACGAGATGAGTACCAGCGACTGCCCCAAAATCCACTGCCAACATTAGTCACACAAGTCAAAAGGTTTTGTGATTATGTTCCTGATCAGGGTGGTTCTAAAGGGTGATTTTTTTGTGGTTAGGATTTTCATGCATTAGTATTTGACAGATCACGCGAGATTTCAGACAAGGTGTCAAAGAGAAAGATGCTCAGTATGCTTTGACATTTCATAATGAATAGACTTACTAACGAGCAACGCTTGCAAATAATTGAATTATATTACAAAAATCAGTGTTCGGTTCGAAAAGTGTTTCGCGATTTACGTCCGATTTATGGTCTACATAATCGACCAAGTGAGCAAACAATTAATGCGATTGTGACCAAGTTTCGCACTCAGTTTACTTTATTGGACATTAAACCAACCACACGAATGCGTACAGTGCGTACAGAAGAGAATATTGCGTCTGTTTCTGAGAGTGTTGCTGAAGACCGTGAAATGTCGATTCGTCGCCGTTCGCAGCAATTGGGTTTGTGTTATTCGACGACATGGAAGATTTTACGCAAAGATCTTGGTGTAAAACCGTATAAAATACAGCTCCTGCAAGAACTGAAGCCGAACGATCTGCCACAACGTCGAATTTTCAGTGAATGGGCCCTAGAAAAGTTGGCAGAAAATCCGCTTTTTTATCGACAAATTTTGTTCAGCGATGAGGCTCATTTCTGGTTGAATGGCTACGTAAATAAGCAAAATTGCCGCATTTGGAGTGAAGAGCAACCAGAAGCCGTTCAAGAACTGCACATGCATCCCGAAAAATGCACTGTTTGGTGTGGTTTGTACGCTGGTGGAATCATTGGACCGTATTTTTTCAAAGATGCTGTTGGACGCAACGTTACGGTGAATGGCGATCGCTATCGTTCGATGCTAACAAACTTTTTGTTGCCAAAAATGGAAGAACTGAACTTAGTTGACATGTGGTTTCAACAAGATGGCGCTACATGCCACACAGCTCGCGATTCTATGGCCATTTTGAGGGAAAACTTCGGAGAACAATTCATCTCAAGAAATGGCCCGGTAAGTTGGCCACCAAGATCATGCGATTTGACGCCTTTAGACTATTTTTTGTGGGGCTACGTCAAGTCTAAAGTCTACAGAAATAAGCCAGCAACTATTCCAGTTTTGGAAGACAACATTTCCGAAGAAATTCGGGCTATTCCGGCCGAAATGCTCGAAAAAGTTGCCCAAAATTGGACTTTCCGAATGGACCACCTAAGACGCAGCCGCGGTCAACATTTAAATGAAATTATCTTCAAAAAGTAAATGTCATGGACCAATCTAACGTTTCAAATAAAGAACCGATGAGATTTTGCAAATTTTATGCGTTTTTTTTTTAAAAAAAGTTCTCAAGCTCTTAAAAAATCACCCGTAAAAATACTTATTACCGCCATTACTAATTCCATCATCAATGTATATGATTACTTGACAATTAGCGAAACGTGGATGAAAGATTTCAAGCCAGTGCAGGTGTCTGGCTTTGACCTGATATCAAATCGCAACAAAGGTTGGTGATGTTTGTCTAGTAAACGTAAAAGTCAATATAGCATCTTCAAATTCATACTCAGATGTGTCCACATTCATTCGGGCACAACGTTAGCAGATATTAAGCTTTGTATGTTACGATCGCTGCGTTCGAAAAACATCGCTAAGATTATACCAGAATGCGAGCCAGATCTCACTACATCAATCATGATGGTCGGAGACTTTAATGTTAATGTCCCGCAAAACCGCTCGTTGGCCGACTTCATGCTCTGCAAATTTAATTTACCTTACATCGAAACATGCATTGATTTAACTTTTACCAGGCACATACACTTGAACCTCGATTATCCGGGATGAATGGGACTTGCCGGATAATCAATAATCCCGATTAATCGAATTACTTTTATTAGAACTAAAAAAAATCTCGGTTAATCAGATGAAATTCAGATTAACCAAGAGACTAAAAAATCCCGGATAATCGAGGTACACGGATAATCGGATCCCGGATAATCGAGATTCAAGTTTATTTGATTTCTTTCCTGAACCCAACGAACGTTAATACACTTCATGCTAAGTGAGTTCAATCTTTCTTCTAACGTTCACCAGACATCTCGATGTATCGCGTGTGTCATTTCCTTCCCGAAGCATTGTACGGATTGACGTCATATGTCCGTACACGTGATACAGACACACATTTTTTCTTCTTTTAATTATTGTAAAAAAGAGAAGAAACATTAAAATTATATCAGCAAAAATTTTATTGTTATTTTGTACACGTTTTTTGATCAATAAATTTAGATTTTAATTATATGTATTAATTAAAAAACCAGATGATTTTTTTTTTTTATTTTACAACTATTTATTTCACCACCATTTTGAATATTTCCCAAACTTTTTATCCCATTTCTAGCTTAATTGCACCTCTTGGTTTAATGCTTCCATATAAGTTTACCATAGTTAGAGTCCTCTTATTTGATGTAATTAAAACATCCATTCGATATTGTCCTGCTGGTAACACAGGAGGAGTATGATCACTGCTAATTAACAGGTCCTGAATTAATATTTCACCCTTAAAATAAAATTTAATATTTTATGATTTATACAATAACCACATTAAATCCTAGATAATATTAGATTTACTTGAATTGGGCATGATTTAACATTTGAGGCATTAACAACTGGTGGCATTAACAGTTCCAAAATATGTGTTGGTTTCTTATTAAAAAAGTCGCACACATTTTCTTCCAGGTCGATCAAAAATATACGGTACTCGGTAAACTTATAATACAGCGTAAATCGGACCTTAACGTTATCAACCGGGTCTGGTAAATAGCATCCAGCAGTAATGTGGGTCAAGTAGCGCTTAACCGGCCGTGTATTACAATGGAGATTTGTACATAAATCGTTCGGTGATTTGATACAGTTAATTCGATCCACAATTACATCATAATTTGCCTAAAATTTTTAAATATAATTAAATTGAAACTCAGGTATTATGTATTTTATAGACACGTACCGAATAAATTAATGTCACCAAACTCACTAAAAGCACAATCATTGAAAATAGTAACTGAGCCATGGTGCGTGATACAACTGGAAATGATCTAAAATAAATTTATTTAAATTGTTGTTCTGTAGAGGCTGCAAATTAAATGACATAATTAGTTTTATCTGGTGAACCATCGCTAACCAAATTATTGTTACACCATTAAAAAGAAAAAAAAATGTTGTAATTAAACTAGATAGCAGTCGAAAAACTTACAACTGCCTAGAGATACGCCAGAAAAATACATGAAACGGTTTTCAAATTAATTACATAGGTACTTAAAAGTAGAGATAGGTTATGTAAACACCCCGACGCGGACAAAATTAATGAGTTATGTCCAAGTGTTGCCAGATGCATTAATAAACAAATCACCGGTAATAAAAGGCAACAACTTATTTTGAAAATGTGATCATTTTTATTAGTGGAATCAAAACCAACTCTCATTGACCAATATCTATATAAAAAACTACCAAAGAGTTTGTGGATACACTAACAATGCAACGTAAATTATAATTTTGGTTTTTTCATTTTTTTTTTTGTTTCTGCGCCAACACGCAGTTGTCGTCGATAAACTTGTCCCGTAATGGTTTCACACTTTTCAGCAGCTCATAATAGACGACACCCTTCATATCCCACCAAATACAAAGCATCGCCTTCGAACCATGGATATTTGCTTTTGGCGTCGACGGGCCTAGTTCACCTGGCTTGACCCATGCTGGTTTGCGCTTTGGATTATCATAATGGATCTATTTTTCATCCCCAGTGATGATCCGATGCAAAAACTCCTTCCTTTGTTGTCGTTGAAGCAACAATTCGCACATGGTTTGCATGCATACGTTGTGAAACACATTGTTGGGTAATATTCAGCTCTTCTGCCAATTGTTTTTCAGTCTGACAGGGTCCACATCAAGCAATTCTTCCAATTCTGTATCTTCAAATTTTCTTGGTCTGCCTTCACGTTCTTTGTGTCTTACGTCAAAATCACCAACTTTGAATCGTTGAAACCACTCTTTGCATGTTGTTTTCGATGGCGCATGTTCACCGTAAACTTCCACAAGCAAACGATTTGTTTCCGCTGCACTTTTCTTTAACAAAAAGTAATGAAGTAAAACTTCCCGCAAATGTTGTTTTTTTGGCACAAAATTCGACATCTTCAATTACATGAAAATAATTGTTGTTTACGCTTTGAACAAATGTCACTCGTAATTGTTCAAGCTTGACATCTAACCTCCAAAAAACATGTATTGCCCGATTAAATAATATGCAAGCAGTGATACTAACGACACCTATCTAAAAAGGTCGGAAATTTATTTGTACACCCTCTCAGGATTCTACTAACCCGGTTAGCTACAAATGCTCTCAATTTACTAATCGGGGGTTTCAACCAATGCAACACCATTTCTGAATCTGTCCAAATATTAATTGCTGCTGACCCCAATATAGGTATTTCCCTAATATGGCGAATTAATTTAAAACTGAGCTCAACTGCACATAGCTCCAATCTAGGTATGCTAACCAACTTTGTAAGGGCCACCTACTCCTGGCATTTGAGGCATCAGCAAAAATTTGAACTTGAATCTTTTGATTTTCGGATGTATTTAACCATCTTGGTATAGATAACCCGTTAATCAATTTTAATTCCTTGTAATATTTTCTCCATTCCTGCTGTATGGACAACAACAATGGTTCATCCTAACCACTACCCCGACGCCACAATTCCTGAATAAATAACTTTGCTCTGGCTATGGATTTTGTACGTTTTTTTCCATCCCACTGGAAATTAACCGGAACGTCATAGTAGTGGTGTACGTATTGGTTTTCGTGTTTTGTTTTGTTTTGTGTTTTTGACGTCATTTAAAAACACAAAATAATATGTTATATACATAATTTGGGAATTTAATAAATTTCACAATACCATTTAAATTAATAAAGTGTTCCCTATAATTCCCTATACTATATATAAAAATAGTTTCATGAGTAAAGTGGGATAGATGGAATAAACAAAATAAAAAGAATAACGTAAGAGAGCGAGAGATAGGATTTATATGTATTCGACCATACTCGAATAAAAAAAATAAAAACTATAAGAGAAATTGCGTTTTAATTTTGCTGTCACTTAAAGAGAATAGCCGAGCGAAAATTTTCGTCCGGAATAAAATCTTAACAAATACAACAACAAAACTCAAACAAATTTTAGTGCGTTGTATCTTCGCTGTATATGAGAAAAATTCTCATGTTGCATACACATGCATTTTTTGCAACCGATAATGCTTATCGGGTAAACATTTCGGCGAAAGTTCATGAGAATTTGAACACCCACAAAGATAGAAAATGGCAGCATACATATTAAAACTGAATATTATACACTGTGTACGTACACAATTTCTCGTGAGAATTTCGTGAGAAACCCGTACAAAATCCGTAACCTGATATATTAATCGGAGATATCCATCCTTGAGGATTGAATATTTTTGCTGCTTCACTGGTAATAAATCGTTCATTGATAACTTCGGGTTGGTCACGATCGTATACCCGAAACTGATATTCATCTTCTACGAGTACAAAGTCCCATATGCCCAGTATACTGATGTTGCTTTGCATTTCTAATCTTCAAATTAGGTGATTGGTCAATTCAAAACCAGCTCGTCGAAGCAACTCAATCATCTCGGATTTCATGCTAATTACCTGGGATTCCAAATCAACTGAAGTCAACATGCCGTCCATGTTCAAATCATTTTGAACCACCTGAGAAGCATTGGGCATTTTCCGGGCACCATCCAGAGCACACTGAATCAATGCTTTGACCGTCAAATATGGAGATGATGCTAAACCATATGTTACTACCCCTATAGAAGACATCTCAATAACTCTGTTGTATCTCTAGGTTTCGTGACAGGTGGTGAATCGTGGATTTACGCGTATGAGCCCGAAAGTAAACAGCAGTCGACTGCATGAGTGTTTCAAGATGAGGCGAATCCAACAAAAATTGTTCGCGCACGAAGCACTTGCAAGCAAATGATCGCCTGTTTTTTCGGAAAAAAATGGACATGTCGCAACCGTATAACAACGCAAAACAGTCAATTCTGAGTGGTACACAACCATTTGTTTGCCAGTTGTCTTCCAAGAAATCAGGAAAACCAACTGCCGAAGACGGATCACTCTTCACCACGACAATGCGAGCTCTCACACATCGGCTCAAACAACTGCATTTTTGAGCACTCAAAACATCGATTTGATGAGTCATTCTTCTTATTCCCGTACGTAAAAAACAAACTGAGATGTCAACGTTTTTCGACACCTGAACAAGCGGTTGCTGCGTTCAGAATGCATGTTTTGGAGATACCTCAATCAGAGCGGAAAAAGTGCTTCGACAATTGGTTCAAACGCATGCAAAAGTGTATAGATATTCATGGGGAATATTTTGAAAAACAATAAAGCGATTTTCGATGGTTAATATTTGTTTTTGTTCTCTGATCCCGAAATATAAAAGGCAGCCCTCGTATTGAATTGTCATTTTATTGTATGCAGATTTCTATACGTGTTAAAAATTAGGGGAAAAAACTAAAATACCAAAAGTTTATGAAAAATATAGTGCAAGTTGTTTGAGAAAATGTTTAATTTATTTTAACGAAACTTCCTGGCGTATTCTTCATTTTCCATACGCGAACGAAACCCAAGTGTCGAGCACCTTGGGATTCATCTTGAAAACGGTCAACGTGTATATTTCACTGGCGAAAATGCTCTCCAACGAGCACGGAGCCAAATTGTGCCAAAAACCTGATGTTTCCGGACAGTTAGCAAAAACATTATTATATACCGAAGTTCTACGCTATAAGTCAGGTAAAAAATGGGATCCACGTAGACAAGGCGAACCACATCCAACAATCGCAGGCGTATTCAAAGCCAATACATTGGGAAGACTTTACACAGTACATCAAAAACAACGTGAACGTTTCTTTTTGCGTTTGTTGTTAGCAAATGTTCCATGACCAACGTCTTTCCAATTTTTGCGAACAGTCAATGTACAAGTGTTCAATACATATACCAAGATGCATGTCGCGAGATGCAATTACTAACGACATGTTATCCAACACAATCATCGGCTTTGTGGGAAAAATACAAAAATTACATGGCTGAAGACATACTACACCGAGTTAGATACACAAACCAAGATTCAAACATTGATTACACGCCAGAAATGTACAATGAAGGTTTTGTGTTGATCGAGGATTTGTGTATTTTATTTTCAAAATGGCCAATAAATAATTATGGTATGGTATCGCCTGATCGTCCGGCGGCCGACTTAGTTAAGAGTGATGTGCAGCGAGAATAACAGTATAACAATGTTGACCTAGCTACATTTATTGCAAACAATGAGCCATTAATAACTGCTGAACAAAAAAGTATGTATGATCGAATTATGCTGATTGTTGCTGCTAAGAAAGGCGGCTTTTTTTTATGGATGCACAAGGCTGAACCGGCAAGACGTTTTTAATATCACTTATCCTTGCAAAGATACGTTCGCAGCACAAAATTGCTTTTGCAATTGAATCGGCAGGTGTTGCAGCCACTTTATTAGATGGTGGACGAACAGCATAGATGTACATAACAAATCGAACGCAATGTGTAGCATTAAAAAAACTGCGGAATGGCTGCAGTGCTGCAAAACAGTTTGATCATTATCTGGGATATGAATATACTATGGCTCATAAACATTCACTCACTATGCAAGATTTAACCGGCAACTATCCTGTAATTTCCGACAGACCTTACCCGTGATTCCATGCTCTACTTATGCCGATGAGATTAACGCATGTTTAAAACAATCATTTCTATGGCGAAGCGTAGAGACCGTTCGATTGACCATGCAACATGCCAGTACAATTGTAAAATTACCCGTCGGCACAAATATTTTCTTCTAATCCAGCGATTGGGATATTGGCAACGGTATTATCGCACTGCATCTAAACACACAATGCATCAAATTGCCTCATACCTAATAAATGGTAACCGGACCTACGATACAGTTTTTATTGATGAGTACATGATGGTGCATGCTGGATATATAGGACTTGTGGTTATCAAAAGTAAATGTTCTAAAATATATCTTCTAGGTGACAAAAACCAAATACCATATATTGACAGATTACATCATGTCAATATGAAATTTTCCGATGCAAGTGCTTTTGTAACAAAGACTGAATACTTGAATGTAACGTATCGATGCCCAGCTGATGTTACTTCTGCTCTCAAAGAATACTACCCTAACATCACTAGTATGAACACAGTGGAAACTTCCGCCGAATTTATAAACCTGCCACCAAATCTATCATCATTACCTGTGTTAGAGAACGCTTTCTATCTAACTTTTACCAGAGCTGATAAACAATTAATCTCTCAGCTTAAGATACCAGAAACCAGTAAAGTCTTGACGATCCATGAAGCACAAGGTTTAACCTCACCAAATGTAATATGTATAAGAACCAATTCTCAACCTCTTAAGCTGTTCGATAGTGTACCGCATGCCATAGTTGCAATCTCTAGACACACAAAATCATTTAAATATTTTTCTCCGGTGGCCAATGATAGACTACACTCACTTTTAATGAAAGCTCGAACTTATACTATTACTCAAAAGGTAAATCAGCCCATAAAGTCCAAAAAAATATCGGTATATGAGCAATGTGCAATTTACTATCAAAACGTAAACAAAATGGCATCAAAAGCATCTAAATTCTACAAATTCGTTTTAAAATCAAACTACCTTATTTATGTAATTTGTGAAACTTCATTAAAACCCGACATAAGGAGCAGCGAATTTTTTAGCCATGACTACGTTGTTTATAGATGCGATCGGTCTCCTGAAACTAGTTCAAAGAAATCGGGTGGTGGCGTACTGATAGCAGTACATTCTAAACTCTGGAATGCTCCAGTAACTTTAGCCCCATCGAGAGTCGAACAGATCGGTGTAAAAATCAAAATCAACCAAATCAATCTAACCATCTACGCAGCATATATACCACCTCAATCAAATAGTGATCATTATGCAACTTGCATCGATGCGATTGATGAAGTTATTAATACAACAAACTCGTCAGATTTAGTTCTTGTGCTTGGTGATTTTAATCTTCCAAATATAACTTGGAACTTGGACCCAGAACTAAACTGTATTTTACCTTGCAATATAACAACAGATGCGGAATCTTTATTTGTGGACGCCATGCTTGGTTGTAATTTGAACCAAATAAACACAATTGCTAATAATCGTGATAGATTATTGGATCTTGTCTTCAGCAACGACATTGACACCTTTAAAATTTCTGAATCCCTATTACCTTTTGTCATAAATGATGTTAATCACAAATCTTTGGATATTGTATTTGACTTAACTAAAATGGCGAGATCAGAACACCTACAACCAATGAAATACAACTTTAAAAAAACTAACCGTGTGGGGCTACAAAGTTACCTGGAATCCATCAACTGGCAAATAACTCTCAATTCCAATGATATAAACGAAAATGTGGACAAATTTAATGACATCATGCTTCAAGGCTTCGAAATGTATGTACCTATGTGCTGTAAACCACAAAATGCTCACCCTCATTGGTTTGATGATAGACTAGTTAACTTAAAAAATCGGAAGTCGAAAGCGTATGCCAAAATGTTGAAAAGCGGGTTAGAAGCGGACAAAACTACGTTTCTACAATATAGTAATGAATTTGAAATTTATTTCAAATCTAAATACAGGTCGTATTTTAATCAAATTCAAGACAAAATTAAAGTAAATCCAAAACAATTTTGGAAATACTTTAGAAATAAACGCGAAATTGAAGGATACCCTGCTAATATGACGTACAACAATACCTGCTCTTCAAACGCCAAAGATATAGCTAACATGTTCGCGTCGTTTTTTCAATCAGTCTATAGACCAAGCGTTACTAGTGGATTGTACGAACAACCCAGCAACAACAACACATCAATAACTCCTCCTATTATTTTTGAGGACAACATTTTATCGGCTTTAAGGGGGTTTGGAGATGGTTGCGGTCTTGACGATATACCCTCTTCTATTCTGAAGGAGTACGCTGAAATTTTAACAATTCCATTATGTTATCTATTCAATCATTCCTTAAACTCCGGCGTGTTTCCTGAAAAATGGAAAATTTCAAAAATTACTCCAATTTTTAAATCGGGTAAACGTGAGGATATCTCATGCTACAGAGGAATATCAACTACATCATCAATTCCAAAATTATTTGAGTTAGTATTATGCAACAGCTTTAAATCCACAATTGCACGTCATATATCAATAAACCAGCATGGGTTTATGCCTGGCCAGTAAACTAATTAACGAGATAGAAAAACACCGTCAAGTTGATGTAGCGTACACGGATTTTAGTAAAGCATTTGATTCTATCTGTCATCATAAAGCACTCCAGAGTTTATTCAATTTTGGTTTTTCTCTCGATTACATAAATTGGTTTAAATCATATCTATCAAACCGGTGCCAATTTGTAATAATGGGAAATGAGAAATCAAACGTTATTAAAGTTACATCTGGTGTTCCCCAAGGAACACACCTCGGGCCCTGGATTTTTATTGTTTTCATAGACCGAATAACCGAGATAATCAAAAACTCAGACGTGCTCATATTTGCAGATGATGTGAAAATTTTTCGTACTATTAATGGATGGAAGATGCACAGATTACAAAATATGCACACTTGAAAATAGACGACTTCTCTTGGGAGCAGCTTTTATTGGTAACGTTTTGCTTGGTCACGTAGATTCAGCTTACATCTTGGAAAACATATCAAATCACGTGCCATGCAGAACATTTCGAAACCATAAATTTTTAGCACTTGAACACCATTCCACCAACTATGGAGAAAACAACCCAATTAATAGGATGTCTAAATCTTTCAACTTAATCGACGACCTATTTGACTTCAACTTATCAAAGGACAACTTTAAAAATATCCTTAAAGACTTTTTTCTAAATTTTTAATTGTTTAAACCAAAATTTGGTTTATATTTTTCTTTTTCTGTTCTAAAGTTTTTTGTTGTAATATAATTTTAACTATAACTGTAAATAATCTGAAATCATACATGTATATTACAAAATAGATTTCTTTAAATAAATAAATAAAATAAAAAATAAATAAAATTGCAAGACAATCTATGCACTATCGTTAATTCAAAATATGATTTAATTGAGAATGTATTTCCGGACATTCTTAATAATCACTTGAACCATAATTGGCTCAGTGAACGTACTATTTTGGTGAACAGATGTCTCGCAAATCAATCAACACTGTCGTTGATGAAAATAACGCAGTAAATTATTCAACTGAATTTTTAAATTCAATAGATATGCCAGGAATGCCATACACAATCTTAGATTAAAAATTGGTTCGCCGATAATTCTGCTTCGTAATTTAAATCCACCCAGATTATGTAACGGCACACGTTCGGTCATCAAGCAGATCACCGGAAATGTTATTGAAGCAACTATTTTGAAGCCGGACAAGTGGTGCAGTGCTTAAAGCTTCGGCTCTTGGACCGGGAGGTACTGGGTTCGATTCCCTTGAGAGGCTAGATGCAAATCGAATTTTCATTATCGGTTACAATCGGTGATGTTAATAAACACAACTAAGACCCTCTGATGGAGTGCAGGTGATTAATAAATAAAATAAAAAATATGTATCGAATGTTAGTTTTATATGGATAATTCGTATGGCAATCTGGCACACTGTTCCGCAACTTTAAGATATGTCAATAAAATTTTATTTGCATATGACTTGCGCATGTGTTCTGTGTATGTCAAATGCATAAAATATCAGACACTCGTGCTACCAGATAAAGGCGGTGTACATGAAATGCGGTCTACAAAGAAGACGGTTTGTGGCAGGACAACGTCTGCCGGGTCAGCTAGTATTTTATATTTCTCCTTCCTTTCAGTACACGATTTTCTTCTATACTAAAACAAAAACTCCATTCTTCATTTTTTCCAATTATCGCTCAAATTAGACGCGTTCCGTTGATATTCAATTCGGTGGCCGAAACATATGTGTTTGTTTATTAAGACAATTTCCATTAGTTGTTAAGTTGGCAATATTGCAATTTTAGCGTTTTGGACATACATTTTTTACAATATTGACGTTTCGTGCATTTTTCATTAGAAATTCTTTTTTATGCCTAGAAATATTTTTTTATTATGCAATAATTTTATAAAATGAAATCCTTTATAAAAATTATTATGAAAAAATATCTTACATTTTTATGCCATCCATCTGACCACCATCAGACCGGACAAGTGGTGCAGGTTTAAGCTTCGGGTGATCGAGTGACGTTTATGTGCTACGAAAATTGAAACATTTTCAAAAATACAAAATATTAATAAATTTCGTTTAAATTCGTGTTATTATTGTGATAATTATTAATAAATATTAAATAATATAGATTATAATTATAATTTATGTAATTAGTGCGTAATATTAGAAAATTAAAGCAGAAGGAAAATTTTCCGAAGGGAAAAAATTCCAGACCGAAAAAATTGTTTTTCTTGTGTCGTAAAAATAGAAATTTTTTAAATTTTCTTCGTTTATGAAATTGAATAGACAAATTTAAAATAATAAATTACTTTTTATACATATATAGAACATAGTTATAACAAATCAAAATTAAATTTATAAAAAAACGCTAAAAATTATAACGTAAGTGGGGTAACTCATTTACAACACAAACACCCAATGCAATGTCAGAAAATATGAACGCTGTACCTGAATCGGTACACGTACAAAATGCAATGCAAAAAATAAAAATTGACGAGGTTGCATCAACCAAATCTTTAATGTCGGGGAAAACGAAATCACGGAAACCTAAACCCAATTTGATCTCTGCCGAGCAGAGAATGAACAATAATAAAATAAGATTACTGCGTTCTGAAAATGCAGAGTTACGTGAACGTATTGTGTTCATTGAAAATGTGTTAAAATCCAATCCAAATGGTACAAGCGAAAATTTGGCATTACTTGAAAATAACAAATTTAAACCGTTGATGTGTTTAGATATTGATGAAGATGATGAGTCGACTTCACACGTAACAAGTGATAATGCAATACCAGTCACCGATTTCACTGTAGTGAAGCAAGCCATCAAACGGAAAAATGACAACAAATCGTAGTCATTGAAGCGTCCGGCGAAGAATATCAAAACCACCGATCAACAAAATACGAATTATAGAGATAACAGCGAAAATCCTTCAAAAGGAAACATTACGGAGAAGAGAATAGGAAAACCACCACCACTACACATCCATAACCAAGCAATAAAGGACACTGTCGATTTGATGAAAGGAGCTCAATTGAAAATTTTTGAAGTGAAACGAGTGTCTGCAGACAAGCACTCGGTCATGGTCAACTCGATGGATGACTATTTTAAAGCGTACAAAATTTTGAAAGAAATCAATACTCAGTATTTCACTCACACTCCTAAAGAATTAATACCTAAAACATTAGTACTCTAGTAGGCTATTTATCAACAGATGCTAGAGAAGTTAAAAAATAAAATAAAAGAAACTAAAATGAATCCGCCTAGATCGTTCAAGACAACGTTGGTAAATGAAGAAAACGGTTCATACTCGAAAGTTGTAGCACAAAATAATAAAGACGAATTGACTATCACAAAGTGAACAAATTACATACTCAACTTTTAAGTGTAATTAATTCATTATGAATAAATTAAAAATTTTGGCACTAAATGTAAATTCGATCGTCAGCATCAACAGACGACTAAACCTTTTAAAATTTTTGGAACAACACCAACCGGATATTTTGTAAAGCAAAATTGTAAAGATTTGGAGAATACTATAATCAAAATTAAATTAAAAAACAACAAGCAGCTATATGTTATTTCGGTGTAGTTCGAATCAAAATATTACAGAAGCTTCAGTTCAACAATTTGACACGGAATGAAAGAGAATGCTTGACACGCTGGAGCTAATGAATACCAATGAATACTATATAATAACTGGGGATATGAATACTCGACACTCGAGTTGGGGCAATGCGATGCATAACAGAAGAGGTATTGCATTAAATCAATGGCAAAACGATAACGGTTTCCTTTATAAATCAGCAATTTATAAACCAAATGCACCAACATTTTTACCAACAAGAAGCTATTTGGACATAGCCATAACAGACAGTAGATTAAAAATGACTATACAAACGATAATGGAGAAATTCCACCGCATTTCTACGAAAGCGATCACCGGGCAATTGAGGTCAACTGCTTGGAAATATAACCAACAAGCACATACGCAAATGGACTAAATTAAAATTTAATCTATCAATTCGTTAATACAAATTGGGCGGTATGTACAAGGCAATTACGGAAAGCATACTTAAATTATAAAAACCAACATCAAATCAGCACAAACTTTGTTCCTGATAACAGAAACATTAATTAGGCCAAAACAAGAAAAAACATAAATATATTGTAAATCGAAGAAAACGAAACAAGAAATATGCAATCGTTGAATATCAATTGGAATGAACATCCGATGTCTCAATTCTCAACAAAATTTGGACATTATTGGACATTACATCGAAAAGACAACCATATCGGATTCTGAACTTTAAAAAGCACCACACGAACACATTGTCGAGCAACATGTAAAAATTATAAAATAAAAACATCAACAAGAACGAGCGAATCTAATCACCAAGATGACGTTTACTTCTAACAATCGGGTAAACGAGCAAGGATCAGAAAACTATTTTATCAGCATTAATGAACTGAAAGTAATACACGCGTGCTGTAACACCAAAAAATCATATGGTCTGGATAGAATACCAAATATAGTACTGAAATACTTACCAGAAGAAATCGTCACGGACATTTACACTATATTCAATAATCTGCTTAACAATAGATCGTTCCCGTCATGTTGGAAAACCGTACGAATTTTTCCGATTCCGAAAAAAATAAAGACCCGAAAAATGCAGAAAATTATTGGCCCATCAGTTTACTTTCAAATTTAAGTAAAATTTTCGAAATAATAATCCACAACAAAGTTCAAAATCATATTAACACCAACAATCTCTTACCAGACAATCAATTTAGCTTCAGATTTGGACATTCGACGAATCACGCGATCACAAAATTAACATCTGATGTGTATCGTTCATCCTTTTGAGGTTATTTTTCATGATTAACAATAAAGTTTAAAGGGTGAAGACATCAGTTTGTGCTAAATTCGTGGTTTGATTCGTAAGAAAAATAATGACGTACACAACTATTGAAAAAATTAAATATATTAAAGAAAATTAACACGAATTACGAAAATCATGAATTACAATAAATTAACACAGAATACAGAGTTAAATAAATATACTCTAATGTCGATTTTCATTGATTTTTCCCACTCCCAAAATGTTACCCTCGTTTTTTACTCCCATTTTGTTTCAATGGAACAAAAATGTACTACTCTACTACTCTATAATGTTTACTTCATTATTTATATTTGATTTTTATAATTTCACTAATCAAATTACCAACGCGCCGCATATTTTGACAAATGACAGAAAAAAAATGGCGAATAGATTTATAACAACAACAAAATCATATACTCCACCAAAAAACCTAGAGTATAGAAAATTACCCCGGGAGTAACAAAATATTACCCTCGTGGTAATATTTTTTTTCAATGAAACATTTTGACACCAGTTGGAGTACCATAGGGTACTATTTTTTCTTCAATGAAAATCGACATAACAAAAAAGAATGTCTTCACTATGAAAACTAAATTTATAATGATGAGACATAACCTCAAAAGGATGACATTTCATAATAATTTTATGATAGTTTATTGTGAAATAGCCTCCTGATAATTTGCTGATAGTGTTAAAGTTTATAGAAACACAACTAACACCTTCTGATGGAGTGAAGGATCCAGCGCCGACCCACCGTCCATGACAATGTACAGTGTGACATGGAGTTTGCAATGTGCAGGTGATGTACTGTAGTTGTGTGAGTAGGTGAATATGTGAATGGGTTAATGATGTAGCGTAAATGCCAAAAAAATGGGCCAAAAATGGGCTAAGTGTCAACCACTGAAAAAATAAATAAAAATATGCCATCCATCTTGATTTTATTTGTCAAAATTTACTATGAACTCAGCATAGTATATTGTTGGTGAGTACCTACATTTGACACTAGAGTCACCTCACCGCAACAAGTATAATATCAAATATTTCAAAATGGTGAGTTCAAGTCACCATTATGACGTATTTCTCGGTGAGTTGAGGTGAGGTTGAGTACCGTAATAGGGGCATTATCTAACAAAATATACTAGGTAACTCTAATTAATTCAAAATGACCGAAACATACAGAATCTGTGACAGTAAATTTTATTTTTGTTCAAAATCAGCAAGGCTAACCATCAGGGATTTTCGCAACAAACTGAAAACATCATATTGTTGTATTCCGGTTCAAAATCATTAGAGATAATGGGAATAATACGTTTAGCAAAAAACGAGCGGTAGGTTACACATGGAAACGCGGTTATTGGAACATCGTATTTAGTCAAATTGTGTCCGATTTCCGGCTACCAAACCATCTCTATTCTTAACTGACCCCATTAAGCTGAATCAATAGTCATCTGAACACTTCCAATTATACCAAAAACATTAATTATTTTATTAATTGCTTTTATTATTTTAGCAAAACACACAAAACTGTTTATTCATATCTTATAGCAACGTCGCAATTCGAGTTTATCCCATTTCCAATTTCAAAGCTCCTCTCGGTTTTAATGTCATAAATATTTTTCCTGTCAACAAACGCCGCCTGTTCGATGTAACTAATACATCGAACCTATAACGACCTTCTGGTAAACCAGGCGGATTAGCATCATCATTAACGTTCAGACCCTTTACTGTTATTTGACCCTGTAAAAATTTTTATTTTAATATTTTACTTCATACCCGGATTTACTAATTTACCTGAAATGGACACGACTTAAGATTCGAGGCATTTATCACTTGTGGCATTAATATTTTAACAACTTGCGATGACGTTTTATTTTTCAAGTAATCGCACATATTTTCTTCGATATCGATCAAAAACTTACGATACTCGGTAAATTTGTAATACAGTGTTGCTCTTATCTTTACGTCATCGACCGGCTCAGGTAGATAGCATCCAACATCAATATAACTCAAATCCCATTTAACCGCTCGTGTCTCGCACGTCGTGTTCACACATAAATCCGTTGGTGATGTAATACATTCACCCCGTTCCACGATTAAGTCATAGTTTTTCTTAAATGTAATATTTGAAGGAAATTGATAAAGTGCTAGATTTTGTTGGTAAATTTTACATACCGATAGAATAAATCTGGTAGAACAAAATAAAACTAGTAGCGTAAGAGGTTTTAACCGAACCATTTCACAGTGTTTATGGAAATGATATTTTAAAATTGCGTTTGCATAAAAGTTACGGACAATTATTTTTTATCTTGATTGTTCATTTAGTAATTGGGTAAATTCGGCATAACCGGATTGTTGTTATAATATAACAAATAAATGGGTCTTAATTCTGTAATTGCCCACTTTGTAATGAAGGAGACTTGTGGTAGAAGGAATGCAATTGAATAAATGGTTTTACTGTAAATTCAGCCAATCAAAAACTTGGTTAAAGTAGATTGGAATAATCGATGCATGATAGATTACAGAGCTATTAACGAGGGTTGAGCTAGTTTTTCGTAAACTATCAAAACAAAAACAATTACATGTCATTCTGCGTTTTCCTATCATTGATGGGTTACCTGGCGCTAAGGAAGGATCGTTAGGTTTCATCGACTGAACCACCGAGCGAGTGGCAATAACACAGAGTTTCATTTTTCTCCAACTCATCGAAACTATCCAGAGATTTCAACAAAGCGTAGAATAGCCATTATGACTAAATTTGTCTAGTTATAACACATGAAACACTATTATCCCATCTATCATTCATAGTTTGTAGTGATCCGCCATCTCCTTAAGGGATTTATGGATTACCTTCGACGAAAGGAAAAGTGATTTTAATTATTTTTGTTTCCTCCTAAAATGCTAATGACCCTTTCATGTATCACAGTATATACCCGAACCATTGTACGACCTCTTTTATCGTATATTCAGTTTAAACCCCGTTGCAATACTCGATCCATACTTCGTCCATTATAGTTTAGAACTGGCAAGTAAAACGCAAGATTGTCTTTCTTTACCCTTTCTATTACGTTGATTCACAACTTAGTTGGTAGCTGTCCAAAACGGGACCTTGTTTCAGAGCTCCTTGGGGTCAAACTACGGAAGTTATAGCAGTATTTATTTATTTATTTATTTATAAATGGTGCCTACAGTGACTACAATTGGCACAACAAAACAATTGGTAAAAAGTTGCGGCACATAAGCTCGACTACAGTAAATTATATAAAGCTTTCTTGAATGAATCTCTCGACAAGTGATAATCAAAGGCTTCATAGACCTTGTTAAACACCCGCGATACCCTGGGAATTGGGACAGAAAGACTGTAGTTTGTTACCGCTCGGTCAATGAATAAAGTTCCATCGCGTTGACACATTCGACGTTCAGGAGTATACAAGTTGAATCGTGCTAGTAACTCAATAATCCACAGCACGCATGGCTGGTAAACGTCGTAGCGCGAATAAAATAAACAGTTTCTGGATACTCTCAATCCTCTCAGAAAATGACAATGGTAGAAGGATGACCAAACAGCAGATGCATACTCCAAAATAGACCGATCGAACCAGACGTATAATAATGTCAAAGTTAACGGGTCAATAAAGTCCTAGCAGTTTCGTTTAATGAAACCAAGCATAATGTACGACTTTCAAATAATGGCATTAACATGTCTGGTAAATGTAGCATCAGATTCAAAGACCAAGCCAAGATCCGAAATGAACTCGACCCAATCAATGGTTTCGTTGTACAGGTGATATTGGTAAAAAACAGACGAGCGGATATGGAAGAAAGAAAGAGCTTTGCATTTACTTCACCATTCAGTTGATCAACTGCAAAAGCGGTTTAACTCATCTTGTAACATTTCGCAGTCTGACACGCTATAGACCCGGGCGAAAATCTTCATGTCATCCGCGAAGAGGAGGCAGTTTGCAAACTTAAAACATTTTACAACGTCGATAATAATTAATAAAAATAACAGTAGACCGATATGACTATACCCTGAGGCACGCCGGATGGCGCCCGTAATAATGGGGAGAAAGAATCCAGTATCCTAACGGATTGCCAGCTATCTGAGAGGTAAGAATGTAACCAGTCGATGGGAATGAAGTGATGATTGGGGACAATCACATTGAAATCCTTTGCGAAGTCCATGTAGGCAACGTCAAGCTACTGCTTGGAGTTTAGACTGTCAAGTAAATGACCACCAAAAACGGACAAGTTAGACACGGTAGACCTACCGGGATAAAATCCATGCTGAAAAGGAGAAATAAGTCTCTTGGTATGGAAGTGCATAATACTCTGTGAACCATGGACTCAAACAGTTTGGGTGAGACAGAGGGGATGGCGATCCCACGATAATTACTTACCTCACTTCTATTACCCGCCTTGAAAATTGGATGAATACATGAGATTTTCCAGGGATCCGGAAGAAAACGCGGCGGGGGCATGCGTTAAACAAGAAAATAACTGCAGGGTTCAGACTTATAGCACAACGTTCGAATAGGTCTAACTAAAGTTGTAAAATGTTAAACAAACATACAATAACTGCATAACAACCGAAGTCATTTAGTGAAATTGCTCAATTTTACGATTCTGCCAATAAATAATATTGCCACATTAAGATAATGGCTTAATAATTTCAATTACGCGTTTCCAGTTTTTGAGATGGTTTATCGTGATATGATGCTCATCCAACCTTAACTCATAAACTCACACTGTCAGTGTTATGGCTGACTCGCACACATTCATTTCATCTAAAATAAATTTGAGCTCGTGATGTTTAATTTTACGAATTCTCAAAATCACGAAGTATTCTAATGGAAAAAATTGAGAAAATCGCCAATTGGAAATCAGAGTTAATCGATCAATGTAAGTGACAAGAATTTTATGCAGTACATAATTACTGATGTACTTTCATTTTTATATGTACAAAGAGGTCAAGTTTGACTACTAAATTTTCAAGCGGATGCTCGAAAGACGCTTCATCTTGTACCAAGGGGCATTGATTGGATATTCAAGCAACAAACGAATATAAAATGAAAGGGGATCTTCTCCTATATCTTATTTTAGTATTCAAAAAATATTTAGTGGCTCCTCATTTGCTAATACGACCTACTCCAATACAAAGGTAGGCATATTTTAATGGCTTTCGTAAATAGGTAATTTTCTAAAGCTGCGACACTATTCATTAACACTAACATATTTTTTTATAACAGCTCACATAACTTGACTAAAATTAAATAAATTGTTACACGCAATAATAACCACCATTCAATTTATTACAATGGCCAGAATGGCCTACATTTGTCTGGATGCAAAATGGCGGTATACTTTCGCGGTAAATTCGTGGGTTGTTCCCTGGTTGATGGAGTCCACCATCTGCATGTTAATAACGATGAGACATTTATCTGGTTTTGTGCAGAAGATAACAATATCAATGATATCCGATTAGTTTCCCGGGCCTCTAAGAATTCAAATGTTTTTACGACTAACATTGGTGGAGGGTTATACAGCGGCTTTTGATTGCTGCTGCCAGTATTGCATACAGGTTTAAATCTAATTCAGAAACATTTTGTCTTTGATGGTGTTGCCGGATTTTTCGCAATCGTTGGTAAGATATTTTACAACAGTTTTGATGCCAAGGTCTGAGTTGGCCTTTTTATTCCTCAAAATGTTAGTGCGACCCTCATCCGTGAATGTAGTTAAGCTGACATGGCGGATGTGCTTGTCACCCTCTAATCTTTGATTTCATACAAAATTGTGATGGTAGCGTCAGTTTATCTTCCTTGTAACACTGTTTTGTCTCCACCTTCGGAAGAGTTTTCTATTATCGTTGCGTCGAGCAAGAATAAGCAGTTACCTCTTGTGGTAGACTGCGATTCTAATACTTATTACACGTTATTCTCTGTCTAATTAGAACATAACTTCGATAACCAAATCCCTGTGATTTACTCATCGAAAGGCCTTTGGTTGTCTCAAGATTTTATTAACAGGGGTCTGAATAGTTAGTAATCTTCGCAGAGGGCTTCACATGATCTACGATCTTATGGCAGTCTTGTTTCAATCTGCATGACATAGAAACACAAACTGTTAATTTTTACTTCGCAGCTTTTGAATGTTTTGAACAATCCTTTTCTATACTCGCCAAAAACCTGTATCACCATCATGTCCTTGGTATAATAATGAATTACGAACATTACGTAACCGAAGAAACAAACGTTGGCAACGATTCCTAAAAAATAAATCGGACTCTGATAACTCTAACTATTTAAATAGTTATAAAAATTTCAGTAGTTTCTCAGGCGTACTTTATGGAAATTATATTAGACTCATGCAATCCAAACTAATCGCTGATCCTAAGAGTTTCTGACGATTTATTAATTTGCAGAAAAAATCCAACGGATACCCTTCCAGTCTGAAGATAAAGATCATTTCTCTAACGATCGTAAAGTCGTAACAAATCATTTTTCAGTCTGGCTTTTAAAAACAGCGATTTTGAACCCAACGAAGACTACTTTATGTGTTCAAACAACCTTAACTTCCATTCAAATCGATTATGAATCCGTGATACAAAAGATTTCCAAACTTAGAAATTATTTTTCATCCGGTCCTGACGATGTATCATACATCGTCCCAAAAAACTGCCGTGATGTTTTTGCTCAGCCGCTGATGGCACTTTGCCGAAAGTCGCTTTTGCATGCGGAATTTTTCCATCTATTTGGAAAAGTTCCTTTATAGTTCTGATCCATAAGAACGGCTGCAAATCAGTCATCTGTAATTACAGACCGATTGCAAAAGTATCTTGCATGCCCAAGCTCTGTTCCACCTCAATAATTTCGCTGCATGGCGTGCGAAAAAAAACCTTGTAAATCTTGAAAACGTGGGGAATTGTCAAACAATCACCTACTCTCGAAAACGTGCATAGTACATTTCTCGTAACAATTAACAACCATGCCGTTACCAGAGAAAGTTCTGTTCGTGATATGGCCATCATTTGGGACAATGAATTGAATTTCAGACATCACATCGATCATATTATCAATCAAGCAAACTCTGCGCTCGATTTCATCAAGCATTGGGCGAAAGAATTGAACGATCGTTATGTTACGAAGGCTCTTTATTCAACATTCGCTCATGCTCTGTTCGAGTATACTAGCCAGGTGTGGTTGCCTTATCATGTGGTTCACATAAAGAGGATTGAAGCAGTTCAACGTAGATCTCCTCACTTTGCTTTACGTGGGCTACCGTGGGTGGACATGTTCAATCTGCCTCCATACCAAGATCGTCTCAAACAAATTGTTTTACAACCAATTAGTAAGCGCATTCTGTACCGCACCAGTTTTCGCAAATGTTGCAACAATTTTCAGAATGGCCACAAATGACGCACAATTATCTCATCCATATTCTGTACGAACTTCTTTCTTACAACTTCTGCATAGCTTTCACCAGATTTAAAATAATTTTTAACAAAACAATCCTCGTTGTGCAATCGTATATCTCTCCATTTCTTCGCCAAATTTAAAAATTGACGACAAATTGAAACACTTTATAAAATTTAAAATTGCTTTGGAAACAATTTTTATTATTAAAAAAAACGAAGAAATAAGGAAAAACAGAAAAGTAAATTAAAGAAAAGAATTAAGTCAAATATAATTGATTTAAAATAGTTTTAACGGTTTTATGATCTGAATAGATTTAATGTAGATTCAAAGATCTGAACAGATTCGATGTGTAGGAGTCATATTCATCTGTTACGGTTACGTACCTTTAACAGTCTATACCAATATTTGAACAATCACTCACGCATCGAGTAATATATCTAGCTTTTTTCATCCAGAATAACCCGAAATTTCGGTCATCAAAACCATAAAGCAAAATATACATAAGAGGACTCATGTAAAGATTCCGAGGTTAATCTTTTTTACTTTTGGCAATCTTTATAAGCCTAACAAGAACAATGAACTATAAAATAACTATCCCGATGTGTTTATAAGGTTCCTATATATGGATTAAATAAAGATGAAAATTAAATTTGTGTATATAAATATATTAAAACTATAAAATAAGATTAATCTCGGAAAAACTGGCTTATAAAATTGATGTCTAATCGTAACCTTAATTATATGTAGAAGGAGGCGATATGTGTGGAATAAATTACGAAGCATCCTGGAAACAAACCATTCCAAATTTCAACCGGTTACATCGAAACCGGTTCACAAATGCAGCTAACTTCATTTCAATTCAATTGTCAAATTATTTTTTAAAAATAATGTGTTATAAATAAATTAATTTTTTTGTGATTATTATTTTTATTTAATATAATAAAATACATCAAATATTAATATGAATTGGACCACTTTCGCCAGTAATTTAATACGCCAAATTTGGCAACCCCAAGTTCAGTCGGTACGTTTCCGGTATCACGCTGATAAAGTAGCTCGTGGTCCTCTTCTACGCCGATACGGCTACAAAGATGATATAATTCCCAAGGGATTGTTACCGCATCGCGATAACGGTCGACCTCTTCCAATGCCGACATATCGACCAAAAGACGCATGGTGCGAAAAGCGAGCGCTATTCGGTCAAAATGATTATATCGATATTTTAGGGAATGAAAATTTACATCCGACTAGGGTTTTGTATTCAGTTCCAGCATGGATTCGAGGCATTAAAGGCAATGAATATCAAGTAAATATATCTTCCATATTGCATTTGACGCCAGGTACTTTAACCCTTTTTATTTTTCAGCTACTATTGAGGAAACGAAAAATTTTACAACACACAGTTGCGCCAATAGCGAGGCCCACAAAGTGGCGCGACATGAACAAGAGAATTTCATATTTATATCGGTTCTTGAATCGTAAAACTAAAACGGGATTTTCGACCCAATAGATCACTGTAATTTAGTAAATAAAATCAAAAAGTAGGAAATAATCCGTAGTTTCATTTAACACCGAAAATACAATCCAAACAAATTTCAACTTTTAAACAGTTTCAAGATTTTATTTGAAATATGTGTTGTTTTATGCAAATTAGGTACATTTATTTGAAGCCACATAATTTTTTTCAAATTATTATTTTTCTATAATTAAAATTCAACATTTCTTTTATCGATTAAGAGATTATTTATATCTTTAATATCTCAATAATTAATTTCCATTCGTTTAATAATAAAACAATATTATGTATTATATAAATTGAACCTAATTATTACACATACGTATTTTCATAACATATAAATATTCATTAATAAATTTTGTTAACAAAAAATTATTTAAATTTAATTTTTTTGAGTAATCCAAAAACTTCCTTCTTTTGGTGATAAAAAAATAAAAGTTCGCCTATTGAAATATTTTTTGTTTTCATGTTTTATGATTAATAATTTTTATTCATTTATTTATTATATATATATATAATTTATAGTTAGTTTTATTATAACGAGCATTAGGCGGTGGGTGCCGATATTTCTCTATATGCTATTTCAAGAGCTTGTTTCTGCTCAGGTGTTAAAACATTAATACAAGCTTGGAATAATTCTGCATTGCTTTCAATTTGCTTTACAATCGCTAACAATTGGGACGCTACGGGATGTGATGTTGACATGGCATCTGTAGAAAATGCTTGAGCTATGATTTGTACAATTCTAGGTAAATTAGAGTTATTATTTCCCAATATAATTGGATGATTCGCTTGAATTAATTCACATAAATAGCCGTATACATTAGGTGCTTCTTCTTCATCTTCAACTACGGGAAGCCAAGAGAACCTAAATATAAAAATTAGAAATGCCACAAAATTAATTTTGAATATCATCGTTAGGTTGCATAATTAAATTTACTCACCATAAATTAAGGATTTCTTCAACGTTTGTAATTGCAGAGCTATTGAATTTTAATATTTTTGTTACGGCCGAAATTGCATTTTCTGTAGGATTGACATTTTCCGGTTCTCGACTTTTGGGTGCGGATATCACCTCTACTAGGAGTGGAACAGCCTGTGCACAAGTAAACGCGAATTGCTCTCCGCCAAATTGGCCTAGAACACCACAACCGTATGCGGCTGCCTGCCGAACTTCAGCTTGTTTATCGGTGATGTAATGCAATAACGGTTGGAGGAATTGTTTTTCATATGTGGCGCACATTGGTCCTGTGAATTCTGCAACAGATAAATAAAAAAATTAATTAACATATTATTCTAACTTAATATTTACTAAATATGTAATCACAGAATTTTCAGAAAAGATTAAGCCATGATAAGAAAAGTCATCATATTTATAAGACGTATCGGTTTATCATCATATAAAATACATATAAAAATAAACAGGAACAAAAGACTCACCTATTAAATCATCAAAAATACATAAACCCCATTGCCGATCTTCCCAACAGCGTTGCGGATCCAACAATTTTGTGAAATGTGATACAATTTGATCGAAATACATTAAGAACGATGTTGTATGTGTAAGGAATAGCGCATGGATTATATCTGATATTTGTGATAGAATATAAACATCATTATCAACTTCTTCAGCCAACTGTTCTTCAACGCCATCGTCGTAGTCTTCTTCTTTTCGTGCCATTATCCGTTTATCAGCCCGTTCAAAATGCTCGTTCATAAATTTATGAATAATTTTAATAATTTCTTCCATAGCAGATTGGGCTAAACAATTTGGACCTAGCGTCTCAACGCATTTGCTCAATGAATGTAAAAGTTCGGCGGTCACATCAGTTTCAGGTTCGGTTTCAATAGCTTTAAGCAAATCTGGGCAAATGTACGCCCACATTCCATCGACATAACCTTGTCCTTTGATTTTTGCACAGTCTAATAAATAAGGCAATGACTCTGCTGCTGCAGTTCGTACCCCATCGTGGAAATAAAATTTCAACATTGGTACCATAAGTCGTACCACCTCTTCAGAATATTCAGCAAATCCTTCCTTCAATTCCCGTGCATAACATACCAGCATTTCGCAAGCGGACGCTTTATCTTCTAATCCACAAGTTCGAATGCCAAAATTCTGTTGTTCACCCAAATTAACAAATTGCCAATCGACTGCACCTTCGATATCCTGTACCTCCTCATTATCGAGTAGTGCAACTTCCGGTTTCATTGATGCGGTACGCATAACATGCCCCATCACCACGGGTAAATATTGTTCAAATTGTTTTCCTAAAATTTTACATATGCGAGCCCATGCCGAAATCAAATATGCGGTTTGGGGATCATCATCGGGAAAATCACCTTCGGCGTGCGTTTTCAATAACATGTTCATAACATCGCTGGCGTCACTCATAAATTTCTCAGCACCAACGGCCAAACCAATTAAACTAACACATTCAATAGTTTTTCCACGTAATAATTTCAATTCATCGGTCGTTGCATTTTGTATGATGTACTTGAGGCATGGCATCAAGCGTTCATAATATGCGGCAAAGTCTTTTTCGGCAGTGTCTGCAACCGACGCGATTGTAGTCACAACCTTGAATAAAATAAAAAAAAAAGTTTTAATAATAACTTACAAAATTTTAATTAGATTTTTAAAACAAAACGTGTAATCAGAAAAGATTAAGCCATGAATTTAAGTGATCAACATTGGCTGACCTTCAGACGTGTTCGATTATCATCATTAAAAACCAAATTTATTTGATCAATGCGCGTGTTTTCTTATCACATATAGAATCAAGAACACCAACTTTGATGAAAGGAGTTTTGTGATTTCTGCGAAAAAAACTAAAATACACTAGAAAAACCACAAAGAATGTCATTTAGCCATTATTTCTTAGTCCGACTGCTCCAGCCTCAACTCTGCTTTAAGGGCAAAGACCTCGAAACTTTTCAATTTAGAAATAGGGGTTTTGCTTTTAAAATGGGGGTTTTGTCCAAAAAATAGGTATTTAAATTTTTTGAGACATACAACATACATGTGTTATTGATATGACATATCAGATATTGTGGCCGCATTCGGCCACACTATCTGATTTAAGATCATCACAATTGAGCTGCTATTTATGCTGTATAAGATAACAGATTTCCTTGGTTTTATTATTAGAAATCAATGGCACTATTCTGGGAATCTTTCACTGGGAATTAAAATTACATTTTTCTAGTTTGGTGTAAATATTTTCTAAGCAAATTTGATTGCTAATCGTAAAAAAGCAAAATCTTGAATCGATCTAATATGAAATATCAGACAGCGATTTTTTTCGAATAACCAATAATTTTGTAGGCAGATTCTATTTTAGTATTGCTGCACTTCTCAACTTCCTGGCTGGCGGCTCTCATTGAAGTAGATTGCAACAAGAGCGATATAATATTTTATATGTTAAAAAACAGTTCAAGATTACCGATCGGGCCCACGAACTAATGATCCGCGGATTGATTTACAAATATATAACTTCACTAGTTATTCTCCTTAGATGGCTTGGAAGTGGGATTCATGACACTATCAATGGTTACATTCTTCATTACAGCGGTAGTCAGAACAGAGGAAATGAGTTGGCTTTCTTGAAGAAATATAACACAAGATCGATAATGTACATGACATTTTATCTGTCGAAAATAAATTAGTTGACGTCAAAGATCTATTCTTTGTCGGGGGGACCTCATCAATAACATACTCAGCAACTAATTACAATCATCGGAGGTGACTAATGCAAAAATCGGTAGCTTGCATCTCACTAGTACCAACATCGGCTAACGCGTCACTGACCTAGCAATAATGTACAATTTTGTTGTATGAAGTACATTTTTTTCCAAATAAGAGAATTCACATGGTAACGTTAAGATTGAATAATGGAAGAACGGAAAACAATATCGGTGAAGCCACGAACAGCGATCATTTTCCGTCATATTTAAATATAAGTGCAAATTGCCATCTACATCCGATAGGCAAGCACAAAAGACCGTTCGATGGAATGTCGATGCTTTAAAAGATTAAGCATCACTGCAGGGTTACATATCAACTGTCAATGATTTTATAGACCGACACACATCCAGGGTCATTGGTTATTTATAAAGTCAAGTATAATTACCGGCGCAACACTAGCGGAAGAAGACCGCCTCAATCCCGCAATGAATGATCAAGCTTCGTGAAAAATGGTGGGCTCACAGCACTAGAAGCATTTTATCGGAATGTTAAAAAGCTTTGACTAAATACCTCAGTCAAGCGTGAACATAAAACGAAAATATCAGCTTCCAAAAGGAACAAGGAAACTCAACGGATTGTGTTGCTAACACCAGAAATCTCAATAGACGTCCACCCAAGAAGTACAGCCATCAAAAGTGGGAATGGCGAGCTAAGAACAAACGCGGTTGATGACATACGCGGTTGATCGAGACGGATGGAGGACCACAGTGCCGGCGCTAGAGAGAGAGCTAAACTCTTGAAGTGCGAGTTTCTTTAAAAAATCTAACATCGCTTGAGCAGATCAGATATCCGAAAATCTTCAGAAAAATGTATAATAATTTTTGTATTAGAGGTTACATAAATAATATTAGTATTCTTTCGCAGAGACTATTTATTGGAAAATGAAATCAAGTATTAAATATCAGATTCTTTGAATAAAACATTCTTATATTCTCATTCTTATATTCGATACTGACCTAATTAAATAATAATCAATAGCAATAGGTCGAAATAACAATACCTAGAAAAATTGCCCCCCGTTCAAAATTGTTAATAAAGAAAATTAACCCACATTTTCTTGTTTTGAACACAAAACTCCATAACCGGAATAAACCACCCAACAAAGCACACACATTGAATAAATAAATTTTAAAATAAATATTTAGTCATAATCTAAATATTTCGCCATATGTTAACAATTAAAAGATAAAAAAAAAATTATCACTTACTTGTTCCAAAACGAGCTTTGTCCCCTTCTCTACCAGCTCTTTGAACTTGGTAGTTAAGATTGCTTCCAATTTATTCATGATTGCGTCTAAGTATCGGGTCAATATTGCTTTTGGACAATCTTCACTGAAATTAACGAGGGCAGCTGCGGCATGTGCCTGCACACGTGGATTATTAACATCATCGAGAACACTTAATAGTCCAGGTACAACGTGCTCGTGGAATTTTTTCTCGAAAATTGGTGCAAAATCAGTAGACATTTGTCCAATAGCATTGCAAGCAGCAAATCGTACACGTGGATGAGGATCACGTAAAAAATTTAAAACTCCGCTCATTATACTGTCCAATAATCCTTCCATTTGTTTGTGACAACCTTCACCCGCTGCCGATATGGCCATTAATGCGGCATGTCTTTGTTTCCAATCAGGGCTCGACAGCATTGTCGCAATATTGTCCAAAATCTGTGGTAAAATAATTTTACCACCTAATCCACAAGCTAAGCGATCCAAAGCCGATTCTGCTATAACATTATTGTCATTGTTATCATCTTCGTTTATTTCATCTGAAATGCTCCAAGTTTCATCATCTTCTAAATCGGCCATCATCATTAAAACTAACGGAATAAGAGCGGTTACATATTTTTCGGCACGTTTTCGTACCATGGCTGGTGCATTTTCCGATAGTGATACCATAACTTCGAGCGCCAAATGCATCCAACTGTCTTCGACATCTTGTGAACTAAACACTTTCATACACATTTCAAATATAATTTCGATTTGCGGACGTAAAAATTTAGGACAACTTTCAGTCAAATCGATCAGCAATTTAATAAGAACTTGATCATTCTGTTGTTCAATACTTTCGGCTGTGATCATAATCATTTGGGGTAGTAAGTCCGAAAAATGTTTCTGAATATTTGATTCTTTTTCGTGTAATAATATAAATGATCCAATAGCGCGAACTGCTTGAATTCTGACCTCAGGATCAGAGTTTCGATCCATCGATTTTGATAACATTTGTTTGATTAAGTCCAAATATTGATTTTGTTGATTGCCAAAAATTCCGGGTACTGATGCAAATATCCGTAAAGCTGATTCCTGTAGTTGAGGATTTGGTGAATTAGCACATTGAAACATGAACGTCAAAAATTCCGGCCACTGATTATTCCCATCGTCATCGATTAGATATCGCGCAACTTCGGATGCAACTTCACATATTTTTCTCCGAAGGCTTGCCGATTCCTGTTGTTGCACAGCGTGGATTATTTGTTGTTTTAATTGTGCCTGACCTTCTGGTGGAAGCTATAAATAAAAATATTACATGGTATTGATGATTCATCATATATGTAATATTAAATACATACCGCCGAATGGAACTCAATGAATTCCGATGAAAATAATCTGCGTAATACAACGGCAGCCATTTGTCGGGCTTCCTCCGAAACCGAGGCATTATGTATAGCAGCTAATAAATGTGTTACTTTGACGTCAACTGCTAAATTATTGTATGCTTCCTGTAATAAATATAAATAATTATCGAAAAAATTTATCTTCCCGAGCACGTACAAGTAGTTGTCTGACACACCAACAGTTTTTTGGAGGGAATTTGCGCATTAGGCGCACCCTTTGGTGCGTATATCGATGCGATGGAAAAAACAAAACAATTACCTATTCTCCAAAATATTTTTTATCACGAATATTATTTATAAACGATGACGAATGAGTCATATTTCAATAACATAAAACAAAAAATTGCAAAGTAATGAATAATTTGGCAAAAACGCACCGAGAATAAAAGTGAATAACCACATTTTGCCACAAATGAACACGTTGCTGACACTTCATTTTTAACTACAGATTTTCGACACGAAATTTTATAAATTACTTGAGTATTTCATAATATTTAAATATGGAATGATTAATGGAATAATTTTACATACCTCAGCTTGTCCCCGGACATCATTATCGGGTGATAAAAGCGAATTTAAGAGCTGTTGGAATTGAACTTGATCAGCGGCCATTATGTCTTGGTGAAAAAAGAATGTACAAAAATTACTTTCATAAAAATAATTATTTTTGTCTTTTTGCACGGAGGGCTGCCAGCGGAATGAAAATTTCCCTTTAACAAAATTTTAAATTTTTGTTTTTAGAAGTTCGTATGCTTACTACGAGATGGATTGGTAATTAGGTAATAGTAATTTCTAATAATTATTATGTTGCATCACTTCAAGCATACGTAATTACGTTACGTTTGTAATGTAGGATAATCATGAGGATACTTGATAAAGAATGGTCCTTAATTAATATATAAATACAAAAGGGATTTTTTTAGACTACTAAGCACATGCCCTATTCATTAGTAGTTAATTGGTGCTTGCCGAAAGGTGGTACACCTTTGTCATCAAAAAATGACAGTTCTTTTGTTTATTTTTTTTACACAAAATGAGCCGTGATCGTGATTATTCTCCACTATATAGTGATGAGGAACTATCTGAAAATGATAAAAAGATTATTGAGCCAAACGCTTCGAATAATGTAAGCCTTATGCCAAAGTTAAGCCTTGCAACTTGAAATAATTATTTAGAGTATTTTAGGCAGACTCGGCCAAATGTACACCAATAGTTGAAACAACTCCAGGCCGACAGAAACTCCGATCATGGTTAACAAAGAGTTTTCGTGTGGCAATGACCGATGGCCGGGTGTTGATCGGTGAATTTTTGTGCACGGATGCCGATGCAAATGTTATTTTAGGGATGTGCAGTGAATATACACAAAATAATCAAAAATTGAAGAATGAAAGATTTCTTGGTTCGGTTATGGTTCCGGGGCGCCATATAGTCTCGATGGAGGTCGATTTATGTGGCCACAAAAGCTTGAAATCTGTGTCACCAACGGCAAAGGCGTGATAACCTTAAGTATTTAGTTTCAATTGAGCCCCGACGCAAATTTTTGTAATTAAATGAATTATGTTTTGTTTATAAATCCTAAAAATAAATTATTTCACTTTAAACATAATTACTTATATCATGTTTTGGCAATTTTCTGGTATTTTTAATAAGACTGTGCAATATTAATTAATTTGTTGACAGTTTATCATTTCAGTTTTTGTATTTTCAGTAAAAAAAAATTATTTTAAATTTAGATGTATGTAGTACATTTTTTTTTATTTCATTGAAATAATAACCTTATTATTGTGATATAAATAGAAATTTTTTGTTTTCGTTATTTACACATAAACCTATTTAATTGTCTAAAGTTTTTCTTTTAAATTTTGTCTATACATTCTAAATACACAAAATCATTTCTTATCAGCACCTTTAGGAGTTCCACTTGGATCAATTGGTTCGTATCCACCGTCCATTTTCTTCTTAAACTGGTCATAAGTCCGCTTCCGATCGAAATGCCTTACCCATTGCCTAGGACAATCTGTTTCAAATTCTTTTCGTAGTTTTCGACATGCTGGTGGCACCTCTTCACCACTTGTTGAACTGTGCTGAGGTGCATATTGCTCTAGACATTTCCAAAATGTATCACGAGTCATCCAGCATTTCTCCCGTTCTTCTTTTGTTGGGAAACTCGGTTTCATATTGTTTGAATTCTAAAAATAAAGAAATTGCTTCATTCATAAATTAATGACTTTTATATTGAATAAATAACTTACATTGAACTATTGTTAAATAGGTTTTGATAGCGTTGAATTTAAAAATAATGTTTTTTTCCAAATAATTAATAATAAAATGATTATAACCTTAAAATTTATATCGTTATGGAAAATGCAAATTTTACACTGACGTTTCTCGAAATTTGACAGTTCGTTGTTTTTTGGAAGCGGTTATAATCGGGTAAACCCGGAAAGTTTTTGGTGACTGGTGAGTTAAAGTGACATCTTATTAAAATGAACGAAACTACTGTATGCTTGCGTTGGTTTGTAGCTTGGAATTTTTAAAATTCTTGTTATTGCCGTTTATAAAAATGGGGAATACTTTTGGCAGTTATGAAGGTCTGCTTTGCTTAATTTTGGTACGAGTAATCATGTTTGATTCTCGCAGAACTCTAATGAGGTGTGTATTGATATAAGAATATCCTTTTGTTAGTCCTGCGTCTTCATGCCACCATTTTGAGAAATAGTTTTTGCCCCGTAAACTTGGTTTTGGTCTAGGGTGACTAGACCTATCCCTTCCTGGGGTAGTATACCCCATTATAATTAATAAATTTTAGATATACCCCAATTTAAAATGAATAAAATGGGGTATGAAAATACCCCAAATTCGTAAAAACCACAAACGGAATTAGATTTTTTTTTAAACTATTGGAAATCTATTACATATATTATAAAGTATGTCTAGCATATAAATGCACTGGTATATAAAATACTCTGTAGATATAAATTCGCTGTAGGTATAATCATTGCCGCTATATAAATGGTCATGCCATAACTAACACAATGTAAAAATTATGTGTTACGGCTACTAACAAATGCGATCAATTATGTTCCTATCTCTTTGAATTTATCAATTATTTATTTTACAGTTTGTGAAAAATTTGAATTTTTTGTGATACATACAATTTTATATGTAGTTTATTTTTTATTATATGTCTTTATATTTTTAACATTAATTTTTTTGATCCTTTGAAATTTGTCATTTGGAGTTATATGTTTTAAACCATCTATTATATTAATACGCTTAATTTTTTCAAACTCAACGCTAAAATGACCCCTAAACATGATCCGATCCGTTTAAATTTTTCAGGGTAGGTCGACATAAATATAGCGGTGTGCCTTTGCTAGAAAAATCGGAAAAATTCCACCGGAAAGTACTTGAAACGGGTATCTCAGGTGTTTTCAGCAAAATTTTCTCACGACGCCAGAATGCCATGACAAAATATGTTTATATTGAATCTGAAGTCATGCGCATTACACCGTGACAATGACAAAATTTATTAAATTTGCCGATGTTTTTGTGATGACACACTGCGATGACAAAATGAGTAGAAAATTTGTAATTGAATCTCAATTAAACAAAACAGAGAACATAAAATGATTTTATACACATTTTGGTGTTAATAGTTGTGAGTGTAAAAATACAATTTTGTCATGACACTCTATATCTATTTAAGATTTAAAGATTAACCGCGTATATGAATTTACTTTATTTTTGATAAAAGTGCATCAAATTTACATCTTAAAAAATCTTCTTAATTATTTCTTAACCAAAAATTCAATAAAATTTATTCACGTGACTGATTATTCAGTTGAAGGTCAGCTTCTATCTATCTTCTATCTATCTATCTATTATATTAATATTCTTAATTTTTTTCATACTCAACCCTAAAATGACCCCTAAACATGATCCGATCCGTTAGATTTTTTCAGGGTAGGTCGACGTAAATATTGCGCTGTGCGTGGGCTAGAAAAATCGGAAAAATTTCACCGGAAAGTACCCGAAATGGGTACCCCAGGTGGTTTCAGAAAATTTCAAAGTTTTTGTGAGCGTGAAATCTTGCAACATTTGAGAATTTTATGGGACGACCAAACAGCAAATATTTTTGTTCAAATTAGTGGCGCGCGATTCAAATTCAAAGTTGTAAAACAGTTGGTACGCGATTCCGATTCGAAGTTGCAACACTGTCGGCGCGCAAATCAATTTCAAAGTTGCTTAATGGTTGACGTGCGATTTAAATTCAAAGATAGTCATGCCAGGAGCAGAGCCCACAATCATAGACTGGTAGTGCGTATTCCATTAGCTGGGAAAATCATCCTCATGTGTGGTGACTACCCGAATCGACCATCAAGTTGAACCCGCTTTGGAAATTGGTAAATAAGTTTACACTCACCAAGCACATGTGCGTCGATGTAGGTGAGAACGAGTTTGCGCAATATTTGCTTTCTATTGGAAACGGCAATGCTCGAACCGACTCGATCACACTACAGGCAGACTTCCTCAAAGTGTGATCGATTTCGTGTATGGTGACATCAACACAACTCCAGCCGAGGGAACCATCGAGGAGCGCACCATCCTTGCACCCAAGAGTGATGATTGCGCGTTAACCAATGAGCAGGTGCTTGACCTCCTTCCCGACGAACAATAAGTCAAACATAGTGCTAATAAACTTGAGGGTGACGACATGCATGAGGAACTCCGTCTACCCGTCGAGTTTCTCAACAAGATTGAAGGGTCCAGATTGCCGCACCATGCCATCCCGCTAAAGGAAACGCGATCGTTCGTTTGATGAAGAATCTAAATACTAGCAAGGGTCGAATCAATGAAACACGCTTGCACGTTGCAAAAATAAACCGCTACATTCTGGAATATGAGGTGCTGACTGGCTTCTCAAAAGACGAGCGCGTTCTCATCCCACGCATTAAGCTCTCACCCTCGGAAGGCATCTTCTCATTTAAAAAGTCTCGCCTTCAATTTCCGGTTCAGCTCGCGTTCGCCATAACCATCAACAAGAGTCAGGGTTAAAGCTTGAAGAAGGTATAGGAGTGTACTTGTCGGCCCCCGTATTTACGCATGATCAGATGTATGTGGCCTTTCCACGATGCCGCTCATTTGACGGACTCAAGGTGTTTATCGTTGAGACAAGCGTTCAATCAGCTGATCGGGATGGGTGCATCACAACAAAGAATGTATTTTTTGAAGAGATTCTGTGCATGTAAATTATAATATATTTTACTATTTAACTATCTACCTTCTACTACTATTTTATTATCCTTTTGAACATTTCTTATGAAATATTTAGATTAAAGTTTGCCTCAGCAATTGTGTGTTTTTCCCTTTTGAGATTTTAATATTTAGTTTGGGTGCGTAAGTGATCATGTGATCCCGAGCGCGCGCTTCCTGTTTAAGATATGAATATTTGACTTGACACGTAAGTCATACTGTGTACATTTGAGCGCGTGCTTGCCGTTTAAGATTTAAAAATTAACCACGTATATGAATTTACTTTATTCTTGATAAAAGTGCATCAAATTTACATCTTAAAAAATCTTCTTAATCATTTCTTAACCAAAAATTCAACAAAATGTATTCACGTGACTGATTATTCAGTCACAGGTCAGCTAGTACTATATCAAATAATAAAATTAAAATTTATTCGTTTTTTAAGTTTTTTTGTCTACAAATCTACCCCAATTTCAGTGGGCAATCATACCCCTTTTTGGGGTATTATACCCCAATTTTAAAATTTCAATCTGAATCTGGCGCTACCCCAATTTCAAAAATTTGATCTGGTCACCCCAGCTCTGATGTGGATTCATTTAAAATCAAATTGCTTTTTTTATGTTATGCTTTTTTGGTATATTGGGAAAATTACGTAACCAATGTGTGAATAGTAGCGTGTTTGATTGTCTTTTTCTGTATTTTAGCACGTTTGTTAACTTAGAAGTTTGGTGTATTACCGATGTGTTATCTTTAATCAGTCAGTCAAGTAATTTGCGTCTTTAAATGAAATAATTTTCATTGATGGATTCTTACTCACAACTTCTACACTGCTAGATCTTATTTATTTATTTATTTATCAAATTTCGCTTCCTGCGGTGCCACTGATCGTGACTTAATATTTTGTTGTGTCGGTGGTATGTAGAAGGGCAGAACACTAGTATATCTTTGATAGACTTTAATGAATTAAATATTGATTTTGGACGGACATCATCTTAATTAAGTCAAACTGTTTAATGCACGTGTCTTGGATTCGCTTAATAAATAATGTGTCATTTTTTAAGCGTTTGGTTTATAATTTAAAAAAAAACACAGTAAAACTACAAAAATGTATGAAGTTTTTATTTGAATCGATAAATCAATGTTTTCCATTTACTTTTTAAAGATTATTTTAAGTAAATGTTCGCCACGGCTACGTTTTAATTGGTTCATACGAGAAGTCCAATTTTCACCACTTTTCGAATATTTCGGCTGGTACTTTTCTAATCACACGTTTAATGTTTTCTTCCAATTCTGCAATTGTTGTTGGTTTGTTGGTACAGGCGAGAGACTTCGCGTAGCCCCATAACAAAATAGTCAAGAGGCGTGAAATCGTAAAAAACAGATTTCAGTGAAAAACCAGATTTTCCTGAGAAGATGTTCTAAGGCCCACTAACAAAAACATCGGCGCTGCGGCAAGTCGTACGTTTGGCTTCAGTTGTTGCACGAGCTGTATTTTATACGCCGTCATGGCGAAGATGCTTGCGTAAAACCTTCCACATAGTCGAATAATACAATCTAAATTTCTGTGCCCTGTGACAGATGTACATTTTGTCGTCTTCATCAACACTAGCTGCTACAGCAGCAATATTTTCCTCTGTACGCACTATACGCATACGATTTGGTGGATTAATGTCTAATAACCTGAAATTGGTGCGAAATTTTGTCACAATGGATTGAATTGTTTGCTCAGTGAGTCGATTATACGTTGAGCGAGTGTAAGTCTTTCCATGATGAATTGGCAATGCTAACTGAGGACAATTGACTTTGATAACCACAAAAATAAAAAAAAAAAGAAATCGCCTTTTATGTTCTTACTCATCTTATTAGAATTCACAAGGCTTCACCTCCTTGGTTGAACACATCAATCATTAAAACCTATAAAGTTTGGAAGCAAGCAAGATCGGAAGCTTCTTGGGAACAGTACAATATATTTAGTAATGTTGCGACTAGGTTGATCCGGAATTCCAAATTAAACGTTCTTTGTAAATAGTGTGATCCCTCTGCTGTGGAAGTACATCTTTTCTAGAACAATATTAGAAATCTTGGTACATTTTTCACCTGATGAATTTGGTAACTTTCTCAGTATTTCTTCTTTAAAAATTTAATTTCTAATTGTAGTAACAATACCTTCAGCTTCAGGTTCCAAAGTTGACGCAATAGAGAAAAAGTTTTAAAAACCTTATATTATTGACATTTTAAACTCGATTATCCAATCATCCGTCTATTCGTCAAATTTTATGCGTTCAAATACCTTTCATATAATTAAATGCCCTATTAAACAATTTAGGCTCCTTTCATTTGAAATTAAATTTTTAGACCCGTGTTTCGATTTAGATTCTGCTAACTTTAATATGGAAAATCTCAATTTCTTATCAAAAACTAGTGTAGAAAAAATATTTTAAATTAGGGAATTTAATTAAGACTAATTATTTATCACTAGGTCTTGTTTTGTATTTTAAAGTGTATTTTCAATTCTGCCTGCTTTAAAATAGATAAATACAGCTCTTTATCAAAAGTAATGAGCTTAAAACCATAGTCTTTAATTTTCCATTTGGTTCTAAATGATTCTTTATATATATGTAGTAGGGGGCGACCCATTTTTATATGGGGGAAATCTTGTGTCTTTTTTTCTATCGGGCTCAGGGCTAAAAATATTCGTTTCTATTAGAAACAACTTCATGCAAAATTTTAGGTCAATCGGACCACGTATAGGGGTCGCTCAAATTCGTTTTTTGCAAAAAAGCACTAAAACGACCCTTAGTCACGTTTCTTCCTCCCTTGCAATTCAGCTCGTTTAAGTAATGCCGGTTTTATATTTTCTAAGTATTTTTGAGTATGCCGAATCTAATGAAATGATAAAAAAACGTGGTTGGCGTAGTAGAAAATTTATTTTCGGGTTGTTTCTTTCAAAAAAATTGAAACTCCTGAGTTTCGGCTAATTTTTAAAATAGTATCTATCATGTTTTACTAAATTTGAATAATTGTGGCTATAGAGCAAATAATAACGAAAAAAAAATGAGTCGTCACACTTCAACATAACTAAAAAATTAACAATTTTATAGTTGAAAAACGCCCAAAAAGTCCTTTTGCTATGCATACGTATTTGCGAGAACACATCTATTTTAGTCGACTTATACTTATTGAGTGTATTTCTGTGGAGATAAATAAAGTGCAATTAAACACCTGTACTCTTATTTTATGTGTACGCCTTTATGATATTACTTTTCGATGACTCATGATGAGTAACGCATTTATTACGAAGGATGAAATTCTGTATAAAAATAGGATCAGTTTAGTTTAAACAATGAGTATTCTTTTAGAGGTTAAACCAGCAACATCGTTATCCGAATAATAAAATAAGTTTTATAAAATATTAATTGATTTTTGTTTTTGAGTTTTAAGTTTGAAAATTTCATTAGTTTTTCAACAAGTGTCGGACATATTTTGTGGTTAATAATCATGGAAAATCACGTACGCATGTTGGTTGATTGGTAAGTTTTGTCACTTAGTATTTTTAATCTCATATCTGATATTTTTCGTTATATCATTTCATAGGTGAATCTATTGAAAATCTACAAAAAGATAAGGTGCCAACGAATCGAGACGTAATTAAACGATTCCTTCACAAGGTGACAAATACTATAGTATAAGTATGCAAGACAAATACTAGTATAAGCTAGCACTGTTGCGGATGAGCTAGCTACCATTTGGCAGAAGTTTGGTATTTGTCATCAGGAAAAGAAGAATATTATGAGAAAAATCATTAAATTACATGACACGTATCGGAATCTCAAAAAAATATTAGCAGAAAAAGTGAAACTGAAATAAGTAAAAGAGAAGATTTCTTACAAGATAGATGGAAACTTTTTGACATTGGTCGTGATCTTAATATTGAAAAAGCAGAAGATCCGATAAAAGTTGTGGTTTCTCGAGCAACAACGAAATATTAATGATTTTAACATTCGTTCATTACGATCAATGGAGAACAATTCCACATTGGCGATTAATGATCCACAACCTTCAACAAGTAAATCTCAAGAAACAGATATAGACCTAATCATTTCGGACACCAGTTCACTTACATTATCTTCTAGCGGCAGTGAATATCAAGCACCACAAGAAAAGAAACCAAAGCAAACAGAATATTCCGCTTCATCTACATCATCACTACAAATGAAGAATTTGATTGATAAGAATATAGTAGGTCCGTTGGATCGATCAAAAATAAGCAATTCAGGAGCTGCTATTCTAATCACCACCACTGCAAATGCATTAAGGCATGATTTAGAATCAATTGCAGTTTCCAAAGAGGCCGTGCGTTGCCATCGGCAACGGCTCTGGTAGGAAATCAGTGATGAAATATTTAAGTCTTTCTGTCCTGATTCGAATCTAACCGTACATTGGGATGGAAAAATGTTAAAATATATAGCAGAGAAAACCATGGTTAATCGACTGTGTGTTATAGTATCCGGTTATGGTAACACTAAATTGTTGTTAGTTCCAATGATTATGGAACAGGCATAGAACAGTGTAAAATGGTATATAAAAGGCTTGAAAACTGGAATATAACAGAAAATAATATTAAAGGATTGTGCTTTGATACAACGGCCAGCAACGTCGGTATGCTAAATGGAGCCTGCAAACTTCTCGAAAAGAGACTTGGCAGAAATTTATTGTGGTTTGCTTGCAGACATCATATATATGAATTGATTGTATCTGCTGGTTTTAGTAGCTTGTTAAACGAAGTATCAAGTGGACCCGATATTCAGCTTTTCCAGAGATTTAAAAGGCAGTGGAATTCTTTTAATCATACCCAATTAAGGTTAAGCGGACCCAAATGTAAAAGAAATTTTCAGCTCACCAGAGAAAGAGAATATTGTTACCTTTATTAATGATCATCTTGGAAAAATACATAATGGGCGAGATGATTATAAAGAATTTTTAAGTTTATCACTTTTGTTTCTTGGAGAACCACTTACATTTACAATTCGACAGCCAGGTGCTGTCAGTAGAGCGCGATGGATGTCTAAGATTATTTATAGCATAAAAATATACTTGTTTCGAAACCAGTTTAAACTCAGCCGTAAGTTCCATTAAATTATTTTATAATTATTGTTTTCTTAAAATGAATTAATTTAATTTTCTTTTTTCAGTATCTGAAGCCAAAGCGCTGCGTAACTTCAACATCTTTATCATTAAGATTTATTTGCTAAAATGGTTTACATGTACGAACCCAACTTTAAGGCCCAGAAATGATTTAAACCTGCTAAAGGAGCTAGCTGCATATAGTAATATCAATCCAACGGTATCATTAGTTGCATTGAAAAGTTTTTCTAACCATTTATGGTATTTAAGTGATACTCTCATAGCTTTTTCACTTTTCGATGATTATCTAGACAGTAAAAAAAAATGGCAATGGTTCGAAAGTTAGAAAAAGAAAACAAATATAAAGTTTTACATTTGAAGAAAGGAACCGTACCTGAGAATGTATAATTTGCCCAAATAGAAGATTTTGTATCAAGAAATACAAAGCAGTTTTTTAAAATTTGGTTCGGAGCGATGCCAAATTTTATTAAAAAACACCCTAATACATGGAAGTATGACACGGAAAATATATAAAAATGGAGGAAATTGTAAGAAAATTTCAAATAGTAAATGATGTTGCTGAAAGAGGAATTGGACTCATTAAAAATTATAACTCGATTTTAACGCATCAGGAGGAATACAGGCAGTATCTGCTACAAGTTGTAGAAGATCACTATAAGAGAATTCCTGTAGTAACAAAAACAAATATTAAGGCCGCAATGCAACAGAAAAACTAGTAAAAATATCAAATATAAAAATCTTGTTAATTACATATGAAATGTGTTTCTATTTTGACCCTTAGTTGACGTTTTTTCCTCCCTTTCACTTCAGCTCGTTCAAGTAATGCCGGTTTAATATTTTCTAAGCATTTTTGAGTATGCCGAATCAAATGAAATTATAAAAAAGGTAGTTGACCTAGTAGAAAATTAGTTTTCAGGCTGTTTCTTTCAAAAAAATTAAAACTCGTGAGTTGCAGCTAATTTTTAAAATAGTACCTAGCTATCATGTTTGTCTAAATTTCATTATTTTTAGTTACAGAACAAAGAATAACGAAACAAATGAGACATTGCACGTCCCCATAGCTAAAAAATTAACAATTTTATAGTCGTAAAACGCCCAAAAGGTCGTTTTGCCATGCATATACAATGCGATTCATTACTATTTGTGATAGGAAAAAATTTAGTTCCGATTTCTGTTTTTTTTCATATAAAATTAACAAATATTTTTCTTTTCTTTTTTTCATTTTTAAAACTGATTTAAGTAAAAGCAGCGAAAATAATAAAAACAAAATATTTGTTAATTTTATATTAAAACAAACAGAAATGGGAACTAATTTTTTTCGTATCACAAACAGTAATGAATTGTATGTATGCACGGCAAAACGACCTTTTGGTCGTTTAAGGGTTATAAAATTGCTAATTTTTTAGTTGTGATGACGTGCAATATCTCATTTTATTCGTGTTTTGTTGTTCTACAACTACAAATAGACAAACACAAAATTTAGACAAACATGATAGGTACTATTTTATAAATTAGCTGGAACTCACGAGTTTTAATTTTTTTGAAAGAAACAACCCGAAAACTAATTTTCTACTACGCCAACCAACGTTTTTTATGATTTCATTGGATTTGGCATATTCAAAAATACTTAGAAAATATAAAACCGGCATTACTTAAACGAGCTGATGTGCAAGGGAGGAAAAAAGTCATTAAAGGTCGTTTTAGTGCTTTTTTGCAAAAAACGAATTTGAGCGACCCCTAAACGTGGTCCGATTGACCTAAAATTTTGCATGAAGTTGTTTCTAATAGAAACGAATATTTTTAGCTTTGAGCCCCTGTCGAAAATCAGGCATCAGGAAAAATGGGTCGCCCTAAATGTAGTTCTGCTGACTTTTCCTATAGCAGAAAAAACGTTTTAGTTGAACGGGATTAAATCTAACTAAGTTAAATACATAATTATATTAGCCTTTAATTCTGAATATAATCTTGTAATGTTGCTGGATGGGTTCTGCTATCTTTAGAGACGTGAAAACTGCCCCTAACATTATGAAAATAATCCTCGATGCAATCCTACGAGTATAACTGCCATAGTTTATACGAGTATGTGATACGTCATCATTTATTACAGCATAATACTTCTTCTTATTAAATTTTTCGGCTCATTGGTCTTATATGAATACAGGAAAAATATCAAATTCAAACAATTTATTATTTAAGAGTAATTAAAATTTTAATTATTTTTTAATTTACTTTACTTTCTCATACATTTTCAATATTCACATTCTTTTACTTCTGGTAGAAAAAAATTAAAAGAACGAACGAAAGAAAAATCCCAGACCACAAATTTTTCTTTTTCCCAAAGAATTCAAAAATAAAATTATATAAATTTGTAAAAAAAGATGTTGATTTATAATTTATACTTTTTTAATTTTAATTTTTATTTTTATTATTCAAATTTATAATGTATAGCATTGGCATTAATTCAACGAATAGAAAAGGTTGTATGATAAATAAAATGAACCAAAAAAAAAATTGAATTAATGATGTGGAATAATTTGGTAAATTAACTTTAATTTATATAAATTTATTTTATATATAAAAAATTATGTGGTAATATTTTTTTGTAGCTTAAATGTAATTTAACGTTTAAGGTATTTTAGAGCGAGAATTTTTTTTGTGAGCTTTTTGCTTTTGGCTGCAATTTATTTTATAATAAAGTAGCAAAAATGTGCACAATTTACATTTTTCTATGTAAAATGATATTGACAAAATTGGCTTATTATAAGAAAATGTTCAGTAAAAATGAATTAACGCTTGTTGTACGAATCTTTAGTTCGTTAAGAAATGCCAAATAATATAATTTATTGGATATAAATAGCTAGCCCGAATTTTCAACCCGAAATTGAAATATTTTCATTATGGTAATACCACTTCTGTCACGACACAAAATACACACAAATTATAACTATAAAGCAAATTTGTTTTACAAACAAAATAAAATTCCTAAACCAAAAACACACTCAGTGTGTATGGCGAAATTTTCGCAATATCGACGATATTTCAACGAATTAGGCGGCATTTGTATGGTGTTCGTGAAGCTTCTATGAGACGATATTCAGACGACTATATACAGATAGTTCCAGACAGCATTCTTCTGAAAATCTTTTAGATTGTAGTCAAAACTTCAACGAATTCGATGGTATATGTCAAGTGCTCGTGAATCGCCAGTGGAAAAACGTTCAATCGACTATAGCCATATATAATACCAAAAATTAAAATTCGAGCTTAAAATTCGGGCTAGTTCAGAGGTCAATTACAAGTGATAACTGAGATTCCGCATTGTATTTTTTAGCTGAGCTCAGATCTGTCTAGACTTCCTAGAAATTGAAGAATAATTTACAAATACATAAAAGAAATTTCTAAAATTTCGGGCTGAATGTTATAAATGTCATGATAGAGTATCATGACACTGTTCACTACTATGATAGTGACATGTTTTCGAGCTGGGATAGTAAACTTTCACGATAGTGATTTAGTGTTAAATATTAACTCATACTCATCTTGCTAGTGATTATTTGGTACATAATATAGTTAAAAGAACACCAATATTTACTTCGTGCATGTAAAATAGCTTTATCTATGCAAATTGTAAATATCTAGATTTCACGCTATATTCAACGTGCAACAATATCACATCGACGCATTTGCATAGTAAAACACAATCAATTCATTTTTCACCAGCTTTACAACGTATTAGTTTGTGACGAGAAAACTTTTTACTTCGTGCATGAAACGATTATAATGTTTTTCTATTTGATTATAATTTCAAATAAATTGCTTCAATTAAATAGAAGCTAAAATATATGGATTCATTCATCTTGTTAGTGGTTATTTTGCTTAAATTAGTTAAAATAATAACAGTATTTACTTCGTGCATGTAATTATAATTTATTTTTTAAAGATAATAGTAATTATTTAGATAGCGTACTATACTTAGCAGAATTCAATATCTCATCGATGCATTTGTATATTGGAAGCCAATCGATGCTTTTTAACATACGATTTTAACTCTACAACATTTAAAAATTTCACTTCCTGCATGAAATATTTTTAATGTATTTATAAACATACATATTTATAAAAAACATGTATTTGTTCATCTTGCTAGTAGTAAATTTGCTACACTTGTTAAATAGTTTATGCCGTGCAAGTAAAAATAATAGCATGCCACAATATCACATAGACGGATTTGTATATTAAATCCCAATCGCCTAATCGATGTATTTTCTTGTTAGATTTTAATTTTACAACGAATTTGTTTGTGACTGAAAACAAAATTACTTCTCACATGAAATAATTTTGATATTAATTACTTCAATTATGTAAAGCCTAAAATAATATGTATTTACTCATTTTGTTAGTGGTTATTTTGTTTGATTGAACCCTTTTTTAGTGTGACACAATAATATGTCGAGGCTATGTTGATACTATACCGGCAAATTCTAAAATCTTTGTGGGCCTACGGTAATCAGCTCTGGAAAAGCTGTACAAAGAAAAGATGATAGATGATACAAACCAAGTAAGACGGTTGCGAAGGAAGAAACCACTTGATCTATTAGATTCAACCTAAATCTGATAGAAGTATAAATAAACTATTAGTGACTACAACTCTCTAATCGAGAATTCAAATTATCAAGTATAAACTACTAAAAGTTTTGTAATGTTTACCTTTACTCTATGAAAAATCTGGAAGAATCACAACAATCAGTTTTGATTTGAAAATATCAGTTTTCTCATCAGGACGCGACGACTGATGCTGTATTAATTCGATTTGTATCTCGTAAAATTTCACGTTAAATTCGAATTGACAGAGAATTTGTTGCTCGTATCGCTCTGAATTGGAGCAAACAATTTACATCAAACATATTATAAGAAAACGTAGACATTGTGCAGCTACACTAAATTACTTTTACACTTTCTTCAAGTTTTCTAATTTAAACCATTAATAAAAATGGAAAATTTACATTTCCACGTTCATCGCACATTATATTTATGTATATTTGAAAATTTTCCAGTATTTTATTCTCCTGTGTTGCTACTCGTATACTCATGAAACGGGCAAGAAGATTATTCGGCATGAATACTAATTTGACATGGGTCAGACTTATTAATTTATTTCACCGGTTTATTACATTTGCTACTGAAGAATAATTAAAAAAAAGCCAAGTACATACAAAGTGAATTTATATAGAGCAAAGTAGAAAAAAAAAATTAAATTTAAATAACTTTTTTTGGCTTTGGTAATAAAATATTTATAATTATTATTTTCTTCCTTATATATAGTTAATATATTCGAGTGGTTGTGCTGCTGCAGGACGGAAAATAAATTTTCATTTTCCTTTGATAACATAATTCATCGGTCATCGTACAAAAAAAAACAAAATTTTTTATATTGAAATTAAAAAAATTTGTTTTTTTTTTTTTGATGAAATATGAAGAAACCATTCACATAACATTTAAGTTGGGATTTTTAAGAACTTAATGCAAATTAAATTAATTAGTTTTCCAAGTTAATACTTATTATTGAGTTTTATTTTATGGATAAATAATACGAGATTGAGGTTTGAGTGTTTTGATTTTATCCTCAAAATTCATCAAAGGATTATTATTTAACTACACACATTACTTACTAAGACTATATATGTATGTACATACTTATATCGAAAAGCAAAATATTATTAAGCTTTTAAAAATAAATTAAATACCAATATCGATTTATTTATAATATTCCAAATATTTTTTTTGCAGTAAAGTTTAATTTTAAAACGTAAAGTAGTAATATAATATTCTTGTGTATACGAACAAGTACTCGTATTCGTATGTACAGGGTGTACGGATTTGGGAAGCTAATTCCTTAATGGGGGATTCCTGGGTTCATTTTGTGAAAAAACCTTATTTTGTGGTCTATTTTTGATATGATTTGAGATACAGGGTATTTAAGAAATTTGGTTCAGAAAGAAATATTTACATACATAGATTATATGATTTTCATAAGAAATTAAAAACAATGTTATTATAATGAAAACTATTCTAAACTGAAAGAAAATTGGGGTCTTGCTTTGGGAAATATTATTCCTATTGGAATATTAATGAAATATGTCCCCAAAGTAACAGTCAAGCAATTTTTTTATACTTTTATCGGCTGGTACAAAAATTTAATACTTAATACTACGGAGTTAATTTTTTATCATTGATTTCTGTATAATATTAAAACTAATCATATGGATTAGCTAGTCATTGCTTTATTTGTTAAGTAGTCCATTCTTGAGGGATGAGACCTATCCTATCGGTCCATCCCAGCTCTGTCATTCCTTTGATTTAAGCAGCTCAAGGAACCACTAATTGTAAAGGATTTGTTATTTTTAGGCGCTTTGGTTCATTGGTACGATCCAGTAGGTTCCGCAGCTCCTCGTTGTCGCTGCAGTCACAGTACATGATCCCTTGCAAATTTTTGTATTTCATTGCTGACGTTTTCCACGTTTAAGTCTCGATAGAGATTGTCGTTTCTAATGTACCAAGGAGCATTCACAATGCTACATAGTAGCTTAGAATTGTTAGAATACGGCATTTGTTGTGAATTCAGTCTATTCGGAATATATTCTAATTTCCTATTTGTAAAGTTGATGTGTGTTGATTTCGATTCGTTAAGTGTTATTCTCCATTGTTTTGTCCAGTTATTCACTATATCAACAGCATTTTGTTGTTTTCTTGTGGACTCAACTATACTAGCATCGGTGATCATAACAGCTGTGTCATCAGCAAACATTCCTATTCAAGCTTCTTCTATGTTTGATAGATAATTTGTTTACAGGAGGTACAATACGGGGCCTAGAACACTGCCTTGTGAAACCCTTGCCAATATTTTGTTTAGTTTTGAATATTCTGATTCCTATCTCACCTTGAAGTAACGGTCGTTGATGTAAGACTTTAGCAATTCAAAATGTTGTTTTGGCAAATTTCGTTGAAGCTTAAATTCTAGACCACGGTGCCAAACCTTATCAAATGCTTAGAAACCCAAATTAATGTTCTGGTATAAGATTTCTGCTCTTTATAATTGGCTTTAATCTCTTGAGAAACAGCCTCTCGAAAATCTTTGATGTTGGTGTTAACAAAGAAATAGGCCTATATGATGTTTTGTCGTTTAGTAATTTATTAGGCTTTGGAGTCATTATGATTTTCGCTACTTTTTACTGTCTCGGAACATAACATAGTCTATAGCATTGATTATGTGCTGTAGTTTCCTTAGTGCGCTTTTTCTGGTATAGAGCTTTGATTATTTGCCCCGTTATTAACTCGTATCCAGTGGTTTTTTTACCTTTGAGATTTTTTACTTCTTGTTTGATTTCTTTCAGAGTAACTGGTAGCACAGATGCCTCGTCTATTTTGCTTATAGGTGTTAGATATTCATTATCCTCTTGTCTAGTTGGTGGTTTGAAGGTATTTTCTAGGTGTTTGGCAAACAGATCAGCTTTTTGCTTTTCGCTGCGAGCCCAGGTTCCATCAACCATTCTAATGGGTGGCACTTGCATTTGAGGCCTTTTTAAGCCTTTCGTGGCTTTCCACATGGAATAGTCTGTGTCAGGTTTACATGTCAGATTGCTTAGGAAGCTTGCAACTGACTCATTCGTAATCTCCTTTATAAATAGTTTAAGTTTGTTGCAAGAGTGGTTTAGGATTGTTTTGTCTTCAGGGGCTCTGGTTCTCTGCCAAATCTTATCAACTCTCTCACTTCAACTGGATAGTATATACTTTTTTGTAATATTTCTTGCTGATCAGGAGTACTTTCCTAGGCCGCGTTTTGCACACTTCCATTGAAGTTTTCTAGTTCTTCTAATTCTATCGTGTAAGCGTTAAATACGGTTCGGTTGATGCTTTCTTCGACCACCTGTCGAAAGTATTCCTAGTTGGTTTTGTTATTTGTTATTCTTGGAGGGCTTGCTTTCCTTATTACCGTGTCATTTATTGTCATTAAAACTGGAGAATGATCTAACGATAGCCCTTCTTCATTTTTAACTGCTAAGTAATTTTCGGAGATACCTCTTGATATATAGAAATCCAGAAGGTCAACAGGAATTTTATTTGTGTCCGTAGGCCAGTAGGTTGGATTTTTAGTGGAGTGAAATTCACATTTTAAAATCCTGCCTGCTTCAAATAGCTCCCTTCCTTTGGGACTAGTTCTATTTGATCCCCAGGATATGTGTTTCGCGTTAAAGTCGCCTCCTTTAATAAAAATGTTGCCAAGTGATTTAAGAAGTTTGATGTAGTCTTCTTTTTTGTGTTATATCTGGGTGGACTGTAGATTGCTGATATATGTACTATAGCTCTTGTTATTTTTGTTTTCGATAGATACAGTAGCTACTTGCATAGGTTCCTCATCTATTTTTAATTCTTCTTGGTGTTTATATTATCCTTTATAAAGTCATTAGCACTCGTATCCACGTATTTTGGCATACGAGGTTCTGGTAAAATGACTCTCTGAGATTAGGCATATATCAATTTTTCTCTTGTTTAAAAATACTTCTAATTCTGAAATGCGTTGCGCTCGGCCATTTGCATTCCAGGTAGCAATTCTTAAATAGTGTGTCATTATATTTTCTTGATAAGTTTGTATGGACTAGAATGAAGGTAGTCTATAACTTCTCTAGTTTTACTTGACGCATCCGTTATTCTTTTATCCTGGCTCATCGATCGTTTTTTCAGTAACCCGCCCATAGATTCTAGTCTTTGGTCCTGGCCAGCCAGATGTGAATTAATAGCGTTTAGCTTCTGAAGTATTTCTTGCAGGGCATGGGTTTTCGTGACTCGGAGCGTCCCTGATATTTTCGTTCTGCTTAATCATTTGTGCATATGTTATGCTTTCTCTTACTTTGCCGCTATTTAGGGGGATTTGTTTTGAGTAGGATTGCAACCTAGATTGAGAACTCTGACTTGTTTGATTTCTCTTGTTGTCTTGCTTTCTTTGTAGCTCTTTCGCTACCTCGCAGCCTCTGTAATTTACTGGGTGATTGTTACCACAGTGTATGCATTTTACTGGTGCGTTCTTACTTTTATTGCATTCTCTTGTTATATGTTTCCCAGCGCACTTTATGCATCTGGGCTCTCTATTACAGTATTTGCGTGTGTGGTTATAAGCCTGACAGTTGTAACATTGTGGCATTCTACTAGGGTTCTTTTTTAATGTTTCAATTTTAACTTTCATATTAAGGATTGCTTTGATTCCATATACCCTATCAATGCTCTCAGCGTTGTCAAATGTTAGCATGAAGAGGGGGTGGCCAACTTTGGTTTTTTCTCGTTCTCCGTTTGCGTTTATAGTGACCTTTCTTTGTAATATGTTTAAAGCGTTTAGAATTTTGAATCCTTGCTGGCTAAGTCCCTCAATTATTTCTTCGTTAGGCATATATGATGTAGCCTTCTGCCCATGACTTTAATTGGTTGCTCAGCTTTGTTTTCATAGTTGAACCATTCGTTGTTTTGAGCGGTGATTGCATTTGATAACATTCTGTAGGTTTCTGGTTCAAGTGCATTCACTTTCCAAACGTTATTATTTAGTGCAGTGACTTTATATTTATCGTTTGGAACTAACTTCACTATTTTTTAATTGTGTCGTATTCACTAGCATTAAGTATTGGTTGATTTTCCTGCATTTCCTTTTGGTTAATTACATTGGATGTTTTAACTGGTTGCAGTGGTCTCTCTTTCGGTATCAGTGATACGTTGTTATGTTATACCACTAAGTCCGTAGATGACTGTTCAAGTCGTTGGGATTGTGGTTTTCTGGCGCTCTGTGTTGATTTTTTCACTTCAGGTGAAGATTCTGCTTTTATTGTTTTTGCTTTGACGTTTAGTTTTAATTTGCCTTCGAATAAAACTCGTTTCATATGCAAATTCATCTTCATCTGTTTCATAGATAGCTACAGTATTTTCTTTGGCTTGATTATCATTTTTGATTACAGCAATTTCTTCTTTAAGATGTTGGACTTCTTTGAAAAGCTGTTCATTGATTTTTATTAAGTCTCCTATCGATTTCTTTAAATCATCATTTTCTCTAGCGGCAGCGTGGTGATTTTCTTGGTTTCCGTTCACCCTGCGTTCAGCATTTTCATTCTCCTGATGAGGAGCGTAAAACATTTGTCTAGTTGGTGATCTACAGATACTTGTGCTTGGTATAAATGGGTTTTTATCACATTTTGTTCTTTATGTGATAGAAATAAAAAATCAATTTTTTTTTATTGTTGACAAATTTAAAATTGACTTTTCTTATCAAGACGCCAACCCATAAAATTATAATTTTAGAAAAAGTTGCTCTAGGGGTCAATAGGAGATAACAACAAAAAGTTGGAATAAAACTATTCTGCTTGCAATGAAACGTATGGCATCGTTGTTGTAAAATTCCCAAAGTAAGACGCTAAATAAATAACTATGATTAAGTAAAATAGATGGCATGCAATACGTTAAGGATCGGACCCATACGATGACCTTGTGGATGGTATTGTAATATGATGAAGATGGCCGACCTGGTTGACGATGCTGTTGCTGGTGTTGAAATCATCCGCTTCGAAGTTTACCACTAACGGTGTACAAGTTTCGCTCGTACAATGTTGACTACGGCTGATTGGTGTGACGAATATTCTCCAATGTATATTACAAGTGTTAATAGTATCGTAGATGCAACTAGTGTTGTCATATCATGTTTGGGAGAAAACTGAAATTTTATCAAAAAAATCAGGATTTTTGAGCAAAATAACTGCCTATATGGGATTATGGTAAAAAAAACTGCCCAAAATTTAAAAATAGAACAATAACGCATTTATCGCAGTCTTTCAAATTGACAATCACCCCTATAACCACATACGAATATGTTCTTATAAATTAATCTAAATTTCGATTTTCAAAAATAGCCCTACAACCACATATGTTTTTAGATTTCGATTTTTGAAAGTAGCCAATGAACATTTTTATTTCATTTCTGCACAAAATTGTTTTTTTAATAGACGTTTTCGGAAATAGCCCATGGTAACTTTTTGGGTAATTTTAGTTTTTCCAAAGTTGGCAACAAAGTTACACAAGTTACGCTCTATATCCTTTTTCTGGCCAGACAAATTAATCTTTTTCTTAAATTTAAGTCCATTCCTCAAATTTAAGATAAACGTTTCAGGTTGTGATGTCTTCCGGATTTTAACGGATCTTAGTTAAATCGGAATTCTTTTTGAAAAAAAACATGATAATTTGATAACATATTAATTATTTTATTATTATTATATAGTGTAGTTTTTCGGACGAAAACGGTTTAAGTGAAATGCTGGTTCAAAATACATACAAAAATAATTTGTTTTTCATGGTTCTCTTTCGTACTGTGCACAAGTGTGATCGCGGGCCGGAAAAGGGATATACAAGAAGTAAGATTACATTTCGCGTGTAAATATTTTTGTTCAGCAAAATTCATTGACGTATTTTAACACTAAACCTACCATGCCGCGGTCAAATGACCGTTTTAAAAATTTCGTTTAACATTTCTCGCATACAACGTTACTTTATCATCATGTGGCTTATTATCTTTTCCTAAAATATACAAACAACCTATTTTACAATGTTTACAACTTTTTTTATCGTTTAATTTCCGAAAACAAATTATATTATATCTAGTCTACTTTACTAAAATACATGTTTTTTTAAAGCGGTCATTTGACCGCTCATGGTAGGATTAGGTATACATGAAATGTCGTTAGGTTTAGTGTTAACAGATACAACATGTTTGTTGTATTTTTTTAATAGTTTATACTTTGAAAGTTTGTACTTTAATTTTTCTGACACTACTAATTTAATACAAATTGACAGATAGACAGAAATTAAAAAATAAATAAAAGTAGCATCGCATTCCCAATAGAAAACTTATAACTTTTGCCTTACAGAAAAGTATGAAAAAAATTTCGAGAAATTTTTTTTTTTGTTCGTTAGGTTGGTGGTTTCTTTATAAAAAATCTTATCAAACTTTGACCTTTTACCTTATGAAAAATACAATGAGGTTAACCGCGTTTTGGGTTTAATGTCAGTTATTTGTTATTATGATTCAAACGGAACGATATCCAAATCAATACCTCCCACTACGTATCAAAATATGAAATTCTGACTAACAACATCTTTTTTTGGAGGTTAAAAAATAATATTTCAAAATTTTGAAAAAAAAATAATAATAAAGTATGGTTCAGTTCGAATTTTATTTTTCTATTGGGTATGCTCTTCATAAGGCAAAAGTAAAAGGCAAAAGCATAAGGAAAAGTTTTATGTTTTCATAAGGAAACCACCAATCTAACCAACAAAGTTTATTTTTCAAAAATTTTTTATCATATACTTTTCTGTAAGGCAAAAGTCAGAAGTTTTCTATTGGGAATTGGCTATAAACTACCCTAAAGTTACTCGACATGTTCGACAATAGATTTGGTATTTTTCTGTCAGCAAATTACTCAAAAGTTACCATGGCCTTTTTCCGAAAACGTCTAATATCGAAATTGGTTTAACGTGAGCCCACACGGGGATAAAACTGGAAAACTGTCTATCTTATACAAAAACTGTAATTTTCATGAAAAACGCAAACGCAACAATTTATATAACGAGCGATATTGGTACATGTGAATATTAATTTATAAATATATTGGGGCTCGACTTAGTCTTGGGTTTTCAATGTGTATCTTGTTTTGATTTAATTGATTCAGAAACCCATTCTCGATGCTGAAGGGCATCAACCGGGTTTTATGCAGACCGTATTGATGTTATAGAAGTGTCCCGTTGTTAGGTCACTGAACAAGGGTTATAAAACACGTTCTTTTTTTTACTGGTTATACATACACAAGAATACAAATAAAACTGGTGGTCAGCTATTTTATTATTTTTATAAATGTTCAATTTATAAACTTTCACATTAGAATCCTTCAATATATTTTTTGTACCCATGTGCCATAGTTTGTTAGGTCTACCATTTATTCTACTTCCTGTTTTTCAAAAGATATCAAAAATTGACCACCCCCTCTCCCATACGACTTTTTCACAGAATGAATCAAGGAATCATCTCTTAATGGAATAGCATTCCAAACCCGAACACCCTGTATATGTTATGTATACAATCTACTTTGTAACTTACACTATTTTCTCTAGAACTATAAAGATATTCGAATTATTCAGAGATAATATATTTAACTAAATACCTAATCTATGTACATATATATATAAGCAAATATTATACAAAAAAGTTTTTCTAAATATTAATTAAACGCTCAGGGCATCAAATATTTTATTAAATGTGTAGTAACTAGTAAAACATTAATAACCTACTTTTATATTTCATATTTACACTCATAGTTATATTCAATCGATAATCACAATGAATTGAACCCCGTAGGAATGATTAAATAACAATCTAGGGAATAAATTATTTATACGTTAGAAAGGGGTGTTGAAAATTAAAGAATAGTTTATTGAAAGTTTGATTTACCGTAAAATGTTTATTTTACTGAAATCTTCGATTAACTAATTTCAAATTTAAAACTATTAAGATACATTTGGAAATATAACAAAATAGTTTTACAATAGTTCTTCTTTAACGTATCGTATTGTTTATGTTTATAAAATATATATCCATAAAAAATATCTTTAGGAAAAATTTAAAAGTTCTTGAATGATTGCTGTGATCTAATCTACGCTCTTACTTGCAAAAACGAAAAGATGAGACTTTCACAATTACTTAGGATGTTAACCACCAACATGTCACCTCAGTATGAAAGAGTGTTATCTTCCTGCTGGATTACAAATGATCCTTCGAAGTTCCCACATGGCAACTGAACGGATTTTCTATACATCTCATACATTTTATAACGACGTACTCCTTTCTGGAATATTATACCACTTTTCTCAAACAAATTTGCAAAATACCCTAATTCAAAAATATGACATATGTATTCGGAAAAATACCCCAAAACTATAATATTTACGTTTTTATGCTTTTGTACATTTAAATTTACGAAGCATTTAAAAATGTTCAATCTGTCAGTTCAATCTTGGTTCAATCTTGGCCACTCCGAACGATTTGCAACATTAAATAAATTTTTTACAATGTGACTTTGTTATCCGCAGTACAAAGATTTATTACGTAATGATTACGTAATGACTTAAGCTTTGTCTTGTTTCTAGGTATGAATGACAGTATAAAATGTCCAACAAGACAGAACGTATCTTTTGTTGCTTAGTAAAAACAATTGTTGATTGATGTTATGGCGAACATCCGACCTTCGCCTAACAACATTTTCATATTATAACCTCCATACCCGCGTAATATCACATCGCTTTCCCTATTCATCCAGCTAAGGAGAAAGCATCAAGTGTTGTGTTTGGTATCCAAAATAACAAAAACAAAAAGTTTGTTTCAGAAACACAATCTTTCCAAAAATAAAACGAGAACTAAGACGAATTTGGGTAAAAACAGTCTTTTTTATAAAAAAATCTTTCAGAAAAATGTCCTGGACCAATTTAGATGCCAATTTAATTTAGAATCTGCCTGGTCTCTTCGTACATCCTATAGTGTACAAAACGCTAGCAAAAAAAAAAGTTCTTACGAAAAAATAACAAAAACGCAAAATCTGCCCAACCAACAGAAAATCAACAGGAGCCATTCCTCTAATCGAGAACTTTCAAAATATTTGCGAACAAGAACAATCACACAAAAAACCAGTTCTATTGCAATTAATCAAAATGAATCGGGAAATGATCGCAAGGCCTTGGCCTTGCTATAACTTCAACTTATAGAATCGACCCATTCCCATTCCCCCAACCTAACATAAAACTCCAAGTATATGAAGTTTTATTATGATCAGTCAACCCACCTGGCACGCAGAGCAGCTGATCTATGGCGAAACAACAGTTTACTACAAAAAACCAAGACTTCTGCCTAAATTTTGGAAAATAATCTTGATCATCCCTATTACACATTTCATGCAATTGCACTTGAAAAATCATTTCTTATTAAAACTAATCCGGCAATTAGTCCACCAGTTCAGCTGTAAAAATTGGATCATATAAATAATGTTTTACATGAAACGCTCAAACAACATCAAGAATATCACTCTACTGCCATTCTGTGCTTGTTCCTTATGACAATAAGGAACATACTTATATTTGATAATGCCACGAGACAATATCTTGAAAAACTGACCACAAAACATTGTTTGGCAGTTGACACAAAACAAGTTTGACTTTGATGGGGATAGTGCGGTCCAGATATCCACAAACATTTATTACCCCTTTTAAACATTTAGTGTCTTTAGTTATCCTGCCAGTATGATGAGGTTTTCAGCTCGGTTGTTTTCAACTTTGATATTTTATCAAGAGACCTTATTCCCTCGTAGCTATTTAAACATCGAAAATGGCATTAATATTTTGGTCTATAATATTGTAGTGCCCACTAACTCTTACTGAACCGCAAGTATTGGTTCTTATTCTCTCATTGATCACGTTCATGATTTTACTGATAATTCCATTTCATTCCATGTATTTTCGATCAATTGTCTCTTGGTATAAATGTACTCCTTTTTTTAATCCCTGCTATCTGTTCTGGGGTCTACACACGCCCTGCTCTTTCGCAGTTCATTTTTCCGTAATACTTTACGCAATTACTGCCTAATCAAACCGTGCGGGTGGCTATAGGGCCGATTTATGTTACCATCTGCACATTGCATAGCTCCATGCCAGTATATCCCTTTAGTTATTTACTAACACAATTGTGCGACTAGGGCAAAAGTACTATGTCAAAAATTTATTTTGGTATGTGTTTTTTCAACCAACTTACACATTTGTAAATTCCTTTTTAACTTATTTTCGTCCGAAAAAAAACACTATATCTATACGCACAATTGTGTTGGTTGTACTTCAAATGAAGCGATTTTTTTTATCAACAACACCATTACATACTATGGTTTTTTACTCACACATTTGTGTGGGTTGGACTAAAATTAAGCCAATTTTTTGTTTTCTTGGTTGAAAAAGGGATATAGTACTAGATATGGAAGATGGGTCGGAACATGAGTTTTGCACGCGGATAAGGGGTCGTAGTTGTGTTGCTGTTAATGATCTCCTTGTTGTTTTTTGCTAATTGTTACTCTCGACCTAAACCTAAAAGTTTTAGCTTTAAATTTTTTTTGACAAATTGTGGAATGACACCTTTCATCAATTTGTGACTCTAATCATTGGGACAATATTTTTTCTGTTAGTTTTCTTCTACTGATTAAATATACTGTTTCAATGTCTCTATTAATTATGTATTAATCAATTGCGTTTCTCTCACTACTGTTATTTTAGACCAAGATCTCCCCCTTGGATGATGTAAGAGATTTTGAATGCTATTTCTGTCAGTTTATCCAAACTTCGCCTTTAGAAACAGAGCCTTCCATCTAAGATATTTTTGCGTAATGTATGCAACTTTGGACTTGATTTTCGTGGAATTCAACTCAAATCAAATTTGCATACATGCAAATATTGTTACGCAGATTTGAAGCTAAGATGGAAAGAGCACATCAGAAACCAAAAAGGAGATAAAATAATTTATTTTCTTATGGGTAGAAATTCTACGGTTACAATATACAAAAATTTATTCTTCACTAATAAATGCTAAAAGCAGTATGGGCCTTGGTTATTCAACTTTTGGTAATGATTCACGAAGTGCTGCGTGGACTTGTCGATACTTCGTGGTACATTGGGCACAGCAACCTTCACAGGGGCTTAAAAATGGAATACTTCACCGAAGAAATATAGGAAGAAGCAAGGAAGCACGCACAGCCTTGTGTTGGTAAGAAAATGCAAGCTTAACGTCATATGTTGGACACCTAGTGCAGTGAGGATGCTTCAAATGTGCACACCTATGCGAGTACAATATAGTTTTACTAAAAACCCGATAAGTTTAATTTTTCGCTTTAGAAATCAAGAGTGGTTTATTCGAGATCTATCTATACAATCGTGGTTGGTTGTTGACCACAACATATTCGCCCCTCCTTTTTTGATAAAAAGGTAATGATGCAATTTTGAAACGTGTCGCCTCCATTTTATGGTATAGTTGTAAAAAAAATCACAAGGAACTATAATCATGGTATTTTTTTTCTTCATAGTCTACTAAGGCCAAATAACCAAAATTTTGAAAAATCAGAATTACGTTATTCAAGTAATGACTGAGACCTAACTCTACCTTATTAAAAAGACCACCACAAACGACCTAGTCTCTCGGATGAGCACAGCCACGACACCACAGTGAGTGGGTCAATTGACAAACTTGTGGGAGCACTTAAGTGCAAGTACAATGCAACTAAGTGCAAGAAAACCGGAGGACAGGGCACAATGCGTTGGGGACACAGTAGCATGGTTCTTGCATGGCTTAAAAGATGATGATTTTTATGATGCTGCTTTCGAGATAAACAGCTATATACATAAAAAAAATTTTAGAAATAAAAAATAAAGAAGATAAAAGTTAAACGTATGGTGTTATTATTTCGATCGGCGGTGGTAATTTCTCAATTTTTACGTTGTCAATACACAAACTGTACAAAATAAAATTCATCTAGATCTGAACCAATATATTGTTTTCACCAAATCTCTCAACAGTAACACATTGACCTTATTCCACCATCGACCATTGCCGGGGAATTGATCCATCTGTCATGAAGTGTTCTCTAAGTATATCTTTACCTTCTATGGCTAATGTAGATGCATTGTATCCTCCTATTTCGCAAAAACTATAGATTTATTTATAAATATGTAATTAAATAAGAACCAATTACCTTATATTGCAATTTGTGGTAAGTTATCACAATTGGTGTGCCAACTTCCTTCAATGACCTCCCCAGTGTTATTTTCCTGGTCTACTGTAGACGATATCAAATACCTTTTCTGGTGCGGCTTTACCGATTCCTCCTCCATCAAACAAAAATTATGTAGGCAAACACTAGCCAGCACAGCTTTATCTGCGTTATCAATACTAGCGGCTAGAGACTTTTTTAATATTCTCCATCTACTTACAAGTATGCCGAAAGTATTTTCAATCACTCGTCGAGCTCTTAATTGACGGTAATTATATATTAAATTAAAATTTTCTAAATTGCCAGTTGATTTTCCATGGTAGGGGTCATTAACCAAGATTTAAGGATTTAAGGCCTGCACATTTTGAAATAAAATAAAATATACCAATATAAAACAAAAATACTGTTTATTTACTTATCGAACCCTTCATCTCCCAATAAATAGTATAGGGTAATACTGGTCCCCCTTCAAAAATTTTAATTGGATTGGGTATATCCATCGCATCTCCCTACTTGAATTGCCAGAAATCGGTATCGATGGTCACATACCGCCAATAAAATTGTAGAAAAGTAGTTTTTATAATTGAAAAATTGAGATCGTGAATAAGGTGGTGTCTAAAAATAATACAAAACATAAATATTTTGTACGTTTCTTCATTGGATTACTTATACTCACAACTATTCGGATATGTTTCCCATCAATAGCACCAACGCAGTTGGCAAGTTCCATCGCTGGTTGAACCCTTCAGCTGTTTCCAACTACGTAGCTTTGGTTGGAGCTGGTTCCAATTTCTCTTTTAAAATTAGCCGGCGTATGGCGTTCAATGTGTCCTGTATCGCAACACAAGTTGTTGATTTCCCTAGTCGAAAAACATAACTGATGGAAGGTTGACTGTCCCCGCCTGCAAGTTATCTATTAGAGAATGAAAAATAATTTAGTTTGTGTTGTGAATGAATTATAAATACCCATTTATATTTACCTTAAAGTTAACGCTAATTTTGTCGAAGGAGGAATCGTAGTTCTTATTATATTTGACTTTGTTATTTGTGGGCCGAATAATATAATAATTTATGGAAAGTGGCTAGGCACATTCGAGTAACATTAAAAAATGATTCTTCATCGTTTAATCGCATCTCATTTAATAACACTTGGGCTCCATGCGAGCTACGATTTTCCTCTAGTAAAATTAGACCACCATCCCGATCTTTTTCTTTCTTTTCTTTTTGTTTCTGCGGGCGCATCAATTGGACGCTGGTTTACTAAAATAACTGCAGCTGCAGTCACACTAGCCGAAATATTAATGTCCATGTTCTTAATTGGCTTTTATTTGTTGCACAATTCACGTATTGTATTTTGAATATTTCACTATATAAAGTCCAAAATTTTTATATTCAAAATATTTGCGCAAATGTTTATTAATAAATATTTTACAAAACAACCGTTGACAGTTCACAAAATATGAAATGTCACATACGAAACGATCAGTTAAAAAAAAGTATAAATTTTGTTGTTGTAAAACGATAACTCTAAATCAATGCTGAAAACAACGACGGAAACAACCTTGTGAATGAAAGTAATGATTTAAAATAATAGGACACTTAATGTGAAAAACCCTGTGTTATTTTTAATTCTGCGTACGGATTGAGGCGGGTTGCGGAGCCCAAAAACCAGGAGTCCTGAGTTCGTTCCATCCTACTTAGCAACTTATAAATTTACGACAGTGGATACGCATCTTTGTTTTCCCCGTTATTTAATATCTACACATAAAGCCAAAGGCGCGAAGTTAGCTCTTCGTTTTTAACGACTGCCACTACAATGTCAAGCTGCAACATCCGATTATATTCGTTTTCTATTTGTTTTTCAAGAGCTGGGGAAACGGCGTAATGGTGCTGTTTTAACGAAGCTGCATCCACAAATTCCATTGGAATGGGACAATAGAAAAGTTTTGCAAAGTTCATGTTACTCATTTTAGGAATGGTTTTATACGATTGGCTGGCGTTGATCCTACTGACCGTTAGTTAAATTATGTTAATTCTTTGGTTAAGCTGGTTAATTTGAAGGATTAGTATAAGATCAGCAGCTCGATTCTGGTTTTTCCTATAGGAAAAGGAATTAGGAAAAATATTTTCATAGTATTTTGGTCACAAAAAATTTTTTTCTGGCATACTATGGTAAAAAGTTAGTGTACATTTTTTCAAAAACAAATTTAAATTGGGAATATTTTTCCTATCCAATTTCGATACGGAAAAAATAATTCCTAAATTATAAAATTTTAGATCAAACTTGATTTCTCAGTAGGCCAGAAAATGATATTTTTGACCAAAACGCTATGTAAATATTTTTCCTAATTCCTTTTCCTATAGGAAAAACCAGAATCGACCTGCAGAAATAAACTATGTAAAACGAAAGGCCTACCAAGAAATAGGCCCCTTCTTTTGATAAAAATATTCCGATAAATTCGAATTGAGTTGATTTCTTACCTTATTCTGAGATCGGAGATCGGTTGCCCTTTTGTCTCCCATTTTATTTTTAGAGGAGAACAGTTGATCAATAACTTGGATTCGGTTTCGGGTAATAAGGAGTTCGCAATAGTACCTGCCGCCCAGCTAAATGTAAACCTGATGTTTTCTCTGAAATCTCAACTAATTTCATCTCTGCGAACAGAATTTTTAACGGAAGTACAACATCTGAATGCCTTAATAAAAATTCATAAAAGGTCTTGCGGTTTTCGTTTTCCGTGTTTAATAATTTCTTCAATATTTGCATCGGTTCTTCAGTTTTGAAATAGATTCATGAAAGAATTCTTAAGTCTTCTCCTATTTATGTTTTGGTTCTATCGGTACATTCACTAACTTTTCTGATATAACATTAATAGGCTGGGTCAAATGTTCTACGTGGAAGATTCAATCATATATATAGTGGCGTATCTCTTGGTTTATTAACTTGAACATAAATATTTATCCGATTTTCTGGTTCAACCAGAACGATGGTGGAAATCGATAACCTGTTGGCTGTTGGCTACGAATAAAGCATGGTGAATGTGGAGGTCGGGGATTCCTATATCTATCAAATCTGAAAAAGCGAGAGGCTTGGTTTCCAGCTACTTTAAAATTGCACTCAACCGGAAATTTATTGAATCATAAATATAACTTTTAACTAAGAAATGAATTGTTATTTTTGGCCAAAATTAAAAGTGAATTGGTATTAACAAAACACGTGATGAATTGTTTAAATTGTAGTAGCTTTAAATTAGCAACGTTAGGTGGTTATAATGAACAATAGTAAATTTCTTTTAATAATAAGAAGGAAAGCTTAAATTGGAAAGGCGATATGGATTCGTAAATGATTTTGAAAATTAAATGCGTTAAAAATTACAAAATTTATTTCCCAACCTCTATAACTTCTTGAACAAATTCGCCGTCCGACTATTTATAACTATTCACTATTTCACTTTTACTTTCACGCTGTTTACTTGTTGAATAGTTTAGTGCTCTGCTAGGAGCCACAGGGACATGGCTTAATGATGTAATGTTCGGATTGAACGTAATCAGGAAGACATAGTTAATTCTCTGAATACGATAGGGCAGCATATAAGTCCATTCAAGGTAATCATATTCTTTCTGATCTTTTGTAGCTTGCTTCCTTGACATGCCGCATAGCGAAGATCTTTATTATAAACTTTATTTGTGAATCTAATCTAGGTTAAAGGGTAACAAAGTAATTTTTCTGAAAAGAGTTGTGATTATGTACATCTATAAGTGGAAGTATTTATTTGAGTGGAGTTGAAACCATAAAAATGTTAAAATTTAAAATTGTAATTATTGTAATTTTAAACCCAAATTATAATTTGTTTGAAATTGTTGTGTCTACGGCATAAAACCATATGTGTTCAACACACTCATTGGAACTTTAGACAAGCGTATATCTGATGCTCGGCTGTCATGTCGCAACTACCCTTTTATCAAAATTTCCTGGAGTAGTCTCGTGATTAATACGTTGCAGAGAGTCCATTTGCTTTAGAACAAAATCAAAGAAACATTGAAGAGTGTGGGAAACTCTACTTCCGCAGTTTAGGTTCGCCATATTCACGGTGGGAAATAACATTGAATGGTAAGTTTGCATGTTCCAACCTTCCACCAACTCTTAGAACCTTTGACTTATCCAACAATGGAGAAAAGTTTATTAGGTTGGATTTTTTGATTATTCCACCACCTTATGTTCTATTGCTTGAATCTCATTGCCATATAGTTTTCTTGTTGCGCTACTCTTATAACTCAGAATAAAGCTTTCTGCATTTTATCTGAATTGAATGCATGAAGAACTGACGAATCCCTTTTCTCATCACCTTTGTTCATAGATCTTTCTTTATCGGAAAAGCGGTATATCCAAGCCACAATTCATAAAATTTTGCTGATGCTAGAGAGCTTGTTCAATAAAGTACGAATGACATTTTCATCTGTAAGCACATGTGTGCACATGTTGATCACCTTTGTCCACTCCTCAATTTTATCACCAACGTTGTCGATTTATACATAGGAGCGGTTTGAAGTCAAGCAGATGAAAATTGTTGATGACATTTCAGCCATTCCGGTCTATTCCACCACTAATCAAATGTAATTAAGGCTCATCGCATCAAGCCTCTCGAGGCACATTCTGCATGATTCCTAGACGACGCCACATGAAACCATCTATTTCTACTACTAAGTTTTAAAATTTTTACAGTTCGGTTTGCTATATATATCTTCCATCTTCTTGATGTACTGGATAGCCAATCGAGGACTATTTGCGAATCAGTCCAATAAACATATTTGGTGAAATCTTAACTGCTATACTGATATCTTCACAGCGTTCATTAGTTTAACAGCAGTAGTGTAGCATTTATTTCCAACCTATAGGTAAACTAACAGTCTTTGTCAGTGCGACCTTTGTTTTTGCCACCACAATATTAGTTTTGTATATTCCACCAACATTCACTCTACTATATATGACGGCACCATAAGCATTTTCCGAGGCATCTGAAAAATCATGGAGCACAAATTTGATCTGTGATGGGTTTAAATGTAGCGATTAACCCGATATTATCCAGCATTTGCATTTCTGTCCGAATCTTTAACCAAGTTTCTTAAATGCCGGTTGGCAATTTGTTACCCCAATCCAGTTTCTCCAACCATAATGTTTGGAAGAGAATCTTGATTGCAATAGTAGTAGGTGATGCCCAACCCATTGGATCGAACAGCCTTGAAGCTTCTGACAATAGTGTTCGTTTTGTATGCTGTATACGATCATCTAGACAAACTTTAAATTGAAAATAATCAAAGCATGGATTAAATTCCAAACCCAGAGCCTTTTTTGGTAACATCGTTCTTTTCTTTGCTACTGCAAGTGGTTATATCTTTAATACCTTCTGGAATTGACTTCATTAGTTCATCTTTATTTGATGTCTATTTAAGTCTATTTAAGTCTATTTTGATGTCTATTTATTTGATGTCTATTTAATTTATTCTCTATTTTTTCTTAAGGAAAAACCACTATGAGCTAGTAACGTACAAGCTGTTTTATTAATAATTTTCTTTCTTCTAGATCATCTTCATCGGACATTAAGTTATCCATATAGAAATCGCGTTTAGTTCATTCCGCCACTTGCGGATATTGATTCTTGTAATCTTCTGCTAGTTGATGTAGAGTTTGTGTAGCTAAGAATGGTACAGAGGCGGCCCCATAGGCTACGGTGTGAAATGAACTGTCTTTATCTCGAACCCATCTGACGGAACATTTTCTCTATGTCCGCCGTGAATACTATCTGGTGCTTTCTGAAACGTAATAATATATTAAATAAAGAATCTTGATCAGTTGGACCGACTAAGAGTGTATCGTTCAATGACTTCCCGTTCGTTGTCACTGCTGAACCGTCAAACTCCACCCTCACCTTCCTAGTGGGGTACTTTCTGGCTTGAAAACAGCGTGGCGTGGTAGATAGTAGACTGGTGTAGAGGGATTCGGCCCTTGAGTCATGTGTTAAAAGTGCTTCATTCTCTTTCAAAAAAATCTTATATTCTTTACTAGACATTATTTTTCTGTCATTTATTTTCTCAAGCGGTAAATCGTTTTAGTGCCATATGTCTTAATTGTCGCAGCTGTAACTACTCTCGAATTGGTAAACCAACTACATATTTGTTGTCAGCTGCTCTGGACACTATTTCTTTGTATTTTCTTCTTATGTTAATACCTTCGTCTCTCGTGTCTCGTCTATCTCCCAAAACCGTCTTAAACTCGCATCGATAACTATTAATAAGATGGTTTGTGTTTGACTTCCTCCACCAATAATTGGCCCACCGGTAGCTACCCAACAGAATTTCGTATTTGGCGCTATACTTTGGTGCCGTTTCATACTTGCCCATTACACAGTAAATCAAAGAAATAGTCGCTACCTATGAGTATATCCACATTCTTGGTTGGAAGGAAATCTGGATCTGCCATTTGTAGACTGGAGTGGTTCATCAACCACGACTGTCCTAATATTCGTGATGGTTCATAATTCGAAATTTTAGGAAGAATCAACGCCTTTATGTTTAGATGGAATTTTTTTTTTTGATCATTGAACCTAATGTTAGATCTGTGCATTTGTGTCACTTACACCCCTTAAAGAGACGCGGCAATTATTTCTTGGAAGGTGCAGACGATTTACCAAAGCTTTTGATACGAATGTCTAATATAGCGCGGCATGTCAACCATTGTTCACTAATATCTTTAACTTGAACTTGTGCTGTCGGTAATAATGTCTTTGTTACGAAATTATTATTCTGCATAGTAGATGCGTGACAGTTGGCTTTTTTTTCAGAACCATTTTGAGTACTACCTCTATTATTTTCATCTTTATCAGCGGCAATGGCAGCACATGCTCCTTGAACTTCATTTCAATGTAAAAGCGCGTCCTGTCTCTTATTACATTCTGTACATCTCTGCCTTGATCTGCATTGATATGCTTGGTGTTTAGCGTTCAGACAATTAAAACACATGCCATTTGTTTTGACTAGCTGCCTGCGTCGTAAAATGTCCAAGTTGTCTTCTCTGCCCTGGCTCAAGCTCAGAAAGTTTGATAGGTTGGCAAAAAGAACGAATGCCTCGATAACACTGTGGCTTTAAAGTAGGATCCTTTAATCCTTTAGATGCTTTTCTCTTTTCCAAACTCTCTTGAGCAGTAAAAGTAGGATTCTAATATGAGTTCCGGATGTGGTATTCAAAAATGAATAATTTGATTAAACTTTGGAAAAGAATGTAAAGAATCGAATTCGAGTTGTATGATAGTATGATATAGATTTTGCATTTGCCAGCAAACTAATTTAGTAATACGACTGTACTTGACGTCTTTCCTGAAGAGGAAGTAGATGTATGTAAAATCGTTTGGCGGTGCTTTAATTAATTATTATTATTTGATTGGTTTATGTTTGTAAGTAAAAACAATTCGATTTATGCATATAACGTATAACAGTTTGCTACCAAATTTTTGGCCTAGCGAAAGCTCAGTGTAGTTACCACGAACAAATTATTTATTCGTTCAGAAATCGGCTATTTTGTCTGAAGTTAATCGTATAAAATTATACGTACATCCGAATTATCGTAATTTTTAAATTGTTGCTACAGTAAATTGACATTATTAAACATATCGACATACAAATATCCTAAATAAATTTTATACCTAGACCTAACAATAAAATGTCTTATACGAGTATACCTTTTTGATTAATTCCATTTCAGAATGATATTTGCGACAAACATGATCTAGATTTAAATTATAAGATTAAATGTCCTTATACCGGTATTGAATTAGATCCGTACAGGTAAATGTACCTACCTGCTTATTGTATATATGTGTATAAAGCCAAAATAACAACAAACATCAAAATAAACAACATATTTTTAGGGATGAATATGTACAAATACCGAATCTTGTTAAAATAAATAAAATAACAAAGAAGGAAATAATAATCTTTAAACCGTACTATCGTATTCACCGGTTGTGTATTAAAGAAATTCTAGAAGAAAGATTTTTTTTTATTGGAATCAAATATTTTATTTGCTAAGGGTGACAAAATATATTTTGACCCTTGATTTATATAATTTTTTTACGCTTCTGTTGTTTTTCTTGTGCTATCTTATCTTAACTTGACTTTGATTACGCAGTGAGCTTTTTGTTGTGATATAAGAAAAGCGTAGTTATTTGAAGGTACAAATCATGTTCGTGCAATATGATATGAGTATATCAAATTATTTATTTCGGTAGATAAAATCGGTGACGTATGAAATAGAATTACATAAAGGTTGGGCAAAGGCGGCTTCCTACACTAAAAGTATTAAATGTAATAGAAGTGAACAGACCAGAACATAGAATTCAGTTTATAGTACAATTATAAATATTGGTGTCAATAACTGCGGAGCTGTATAAAAAAATTATTCCCCTCTTCTCCGTAATATAACTATGTTATATGCTGCAATTACGTCACGGACAAATTCAAGAGCTTCAGCAAAAAAAAATACTAATGGCCTCATTGTTTAATCATTTTGCTACATGACATCATTTTATGTCGATAACTCGGATCTTTGACCATAGATTATTTTTTTTCGTGGAACGTCTATCGCGGCGAAAAAAGCAGTATATTTACCGGTATGAAGTTTTACACGGTTTATTTATCAAAAGTGTAGCTACACAAATTAATGTGTGATTCTAAAATTTGCCGAAGGTGTAAGAAATTTGTTCATTCAACCATTATAAGAACAACATCAAATGGGTTTAAGTATACTTAAGATTGATGATATCCGGTCTTTTATACAACCTTCGGGTAACCTTCTATAGAATCTATGAAAATTCAAAATATAAAAGTGCACAAGTAAAAGGTGAAAACCGGGTCTTATGGATTTTGCCTTTAACACTTAATTTTAGAGATGGCTCCACAAATCTTTTTCAAAAAATTTTTTTATTTAGTTTCATCAAATTTTTTTATTTAGTTTAAATGGAAATATTACGAAAAGTGTAAAGCATGTCTAGTGGATGTTTAATGGTCATTAACACATTCTAGATATGGCTAGATACGGCTCCACAAATCTGAGTGTACTGGCATAGACCCGGTTTACACTTTTCGCATTATTATTGCTTTTTACACTAAATAAAAAAAAATGCGCCGAAGGTCGCCGTGATATGCCGCTTATCACTAAAAATTCTCGAAAGTAACCCCAAAATGCCGTTACACTCACATTTGTGGAGCCATCTCTAAAATAAAGTGTTAATGGTCTTTATAGATCCATAAGACCCGGTTTTCACTTTTTACATGTGCACTTTTACATCGAAACTCCTGGGGCGTGATTTTGTGGTCGCATCTCACACATTTATCTCATTAGTGAAGACTTTTTTTGTGAGATAAATTAAAACAAAAATTTCTCCAAGCTCAACCCTGCCAAATGAATTTTGTGTAGAAATGATGAATTATAATGTGAGATGTTGACGTTTCGTAAGCAGTATATGAAATTTTTTTATGAAGTGCTAGTTAGTGTGTGATATAATCTTGTGAGATAATCTTGTGTGATAATTTAGTGATTTTTAATATAATTTGTGATAATATTTGGTGATAAAACAATTATGGTAAATATATATAGTATATATACACATAAAATTAATTTTATTATACATATTTAATTTATTGAAATCGAAAAATTTTAAACTGAACATAACCTCGAAAATAAAATAAACATACACATATGTACATATATCTAAAAATTAAATATTTTATTTTATATTTTTTAATGTATTAAAATTATAGCGTTTTCGCAGGAAAAACTTGTTGATCCATTTTTGATCCAAAATGGTTCTTTGTTTACATTTTTGGTCTTTTTTTTTGATTTTGGATTAAAAATAAAATCCAAAAATTTTTTGGATTTTTTTGACGTTTACTTACACATATTGTGATATTGTGTGAGTAAACGTCAAAAAAAATCCATAAAATTTTTTTGATTTTATTTTTAATCCAAAATCAAAAAATAAAAAGACAATAATGTAAACAAAGAAGCCTTTTTGGATCAAAAATGGATCAACATTTTTGTGCCTTTCACATTAGTAAATATGAAAATGTCAATATGTAGTATAAAGTGCGAAATTTGTAAATTTCACGGGTTTTAATCAAACGTATCTTGTTTAAATAATTTTCGAGCTTGTGTTTCTTTCGTTATAGCACATGCAGTGCCACTCATCATTTACGATTAGGTTTTAATAAAATTCATTTCTCTTTCCAGTCTTCTCAGAATTCAAACCGTCGTCGAATAGCAAGTAATCAAAAAGAAGAATTGGTGGAGCGGGTAATCGCAAACTACCATGTAGCTGCTGGCTCATTCCAAACCTCGGACGGGAAACGGACAAAGCAACAGTTTTGGGCTACACTGGCTAACGACCTTAACAATATGGACGGAAGTATAAAGAATGCGAAAGGGTGGCAAAAGGTAATTGATATACAAAGAAATCAAGACATACAAATAATTATTTATTAGTTCTCTTTGCTCATTACAGTCATTTTATGATGTACGAAATGGAATACGACAAAAATATCAAAACATAAGAAATTTCACCAATAGGACTAGGGGTGGTGAGCCATTGCAAAACGAGTTAACTGCATTAGAAGAGAGGTTGCTGGGCGTGCTACCCTCTGAGCAGATGGATGGCATCGGATGTGCGGAGGGAGGATTTATATGAAAAATTGCCAACAATTCTTGCAGTGAATTTTACTCATTTTATTATTCTTCTAGGTTACAGACACGGCACCGAACATGTTGGAAGGACGGGCAATTCGGATATCGGATGAGGTAATATCGGAGACCCCTGAACATCCAACATACTCAATAGATTTCAGGCACTTGGTTCTAAACGAATACAGCCAATTGCCTGGGCCATCAACTGGCAATAATGTCGTCAGTAGTCCGGTAAGCTTTGTTAAAATTTTTAAATTTTTATTTTTATTTTTATCAAATATAATCATTTAAGGAACCATTGCCACCTTTAATATTGGCATCAGCGAGAGAGACAACATCTCCAGCGCATCCAATTGCATCATCGGAGCTGACGTCACAGGAAATATTGCCACCGCCCACAAGCCGGTTACAAACCTTACCACCAACCTCGCTGGAAACCAACAGAAGTCGGCGACCAAGAATAAGCCGTGCGGCCCAATTATATAGGACGTCGCTGACACAGAATAGCCAGAAGGGGTTGGTATTACAAGAACAGACTTTAAAAGAGTTGCGCAGAACCAACGATTTAAATCGGGAAATGTTGGAATTCATGAAAGAGGAACGAATTGAGAAAAACCGTTGGCGTGAAGAAATCACATCCCTTTTAAAGGAAAATACATCCCTTTTAAAAGAAATAAGGGATAATTAAAATTAAAAAAACGTGTGATCTATTTTGTTTTATAAATGTGATATGTAAAACAAAATTAATAAATTAATCTTAATATACTTAATAATTAATTAATTAAATGTATTTTAAATTGAAATATGTATTTAAATAAAAAGACGATAAAACAAATTGTTTATTTTTAAATTTTCTATTTTATCGTGAAAATTATTATAATTACAGTACGATATTATCAATAATAGTTTGGCGAGTTTGTCGACCTGCTTCAAGGTAAGGATTATTTCCTCCTTAAAATTAAAAAATTATGACAAACTGCGACAGCATTTATAATTTTCGCAGATTTTAAGGGGGCATAACGTAGTTTCCGTTCCCCGAGTATACACCGAAATCTATTTTTTAATATCCCAATTGCTCTTTCAACTTGGCTACGGATGAGTTTATGCCGACGGTAAAATTCGATTTGCTTTTCAGAGGTTCCTTCTTCGCTGACGGTAATAAGAAAAGGCGACAGAGGATATCCTTGGTCGCCCAGAAGCCAATATTTTTGATTTTCGGGAGTGGTATATTCATTTTGGAACATGGAATACAGTTTGCTTGCTCGTTGCTTGCATACAGTTTGCATTCACCGCGATTGGCACATTGATGCTATGAAATCCTTTGCGGTTGACGTATGCCATTTCAACCTTCTTACTTAGTACTGCTAAGGCAATTTGCGTGTCGTCGATTAATCCGATTATTCCCGGAATACCTCTTTTGGCAAATTCGCTTGCTATTCGCCGTCTTTCTTCCTCCTCTTGTGGAAACTTAATATATTTTTTCATAAGAATATTGAGGAGGTAGGCCACTTCGTCGATGCATTTACTAATGGCCGTCTGCGACATATGGTCAATACTGCGTATTTGGTTTTGATATGAACCGGTTGCATAAAAGTTGAATGCAACTAAACATTTTATGTCGAAACTTATAGATTTTTCATCTAATTCGCTTGCTGCAGTCACATTTGATTGAGAGAGCCTTAAAGATTCTAACTCCTCTATAAGTTTAATGGCCAAAGCAGGAGGGAATCGAAAATATCTTTTAAAATCGTCTTCCTTCGTCTCATACGGGATAGATTCTTGTCTTTGCTGCTGATTTAAAATTTGTTGCCCGTGCCAGTAATCGAATGCAATGTGGGGATTCAATGAATCCATGGTCTAAAAACAAATAAAATGATTATTGAAAGTCAAACTTTGTTCTGCGTAAGATCTATTCACTTATCGCGAATTGCAAATGAAATTAATTTTTTAAAAAATTACAATATGCGTGACGGAAGTAGTTTCTAAACCAAAATTGTTTTTCACTTACACTTTTTTCAAGAAAATAGATCCAAAAAATTATGATTATTTATTAATTATACACACAAATCTCAAAAACGCGAAATTTTTTTATTATGTTTATTATTTAACAATACACACAAAAAATCAATAATGCTCTTATCAAAAAAGGTCAAAATTTGACATGAAAAAACGAGATAGGAGATATTGTGGTTTTTTTCATACGAATCAATAAGAGACGTGTCGCGATTCATATTCATCAGGATGTAAGTTACGACAATTTTTTATCTCACACATTTATCTCACAAAATGTGAGATGCGACCACAAAATCACGCCCCTGAGGATATTTCCAGTGCAATGGAATGTCAACACAAATATTGGAGCATCGTGAACTTTTAAAAGTCATGTTTTTTTACAGGCACGACTGCGCTCTTGCTTGCTGTTTTCTATTTTAATTATATCATGACGCTGATTCGATAGCCTACAAGATTTTCATTTATGGCCTTTCTCGTTATACTTCCGAATATTTCTGGGTTGAAGTTGACATCGACTAGAGTAAATAGCAATGCCAAGGTTACTTCACGACGGAATTCCAATCGTCTGATACTAGTTTATTTAGACACCAGACATTGGAAACTGCTGCATATATACAATTTATAAATAAAGGCCATGGTGGCGGCCTTTCATTTTTATTTTGATTGAATACTGCAAACAAATCTATATCGAAAAAATCTACTCCGCCCATTCCCTTATTGTTTGATTTTACCACTTCTAAGAAGGGTCTATTTACATAACGCTTATGTTTTTGTGCAAACCTTTTAGCGTTTGCCACGGGTTTGATTGTATCACAGTTGCAAAGAAATGTCACAACCAAAGTATCATTCCATCTTAGTCCAATTAGCCATAGATTACGATATGATCATCAAATCCAGTTTCATTTAATTCTCGGTCTTTTTTAAAACTTTCACACAGATCAATTGCCATTTTTCAGTTCGGATTTCACTTGATGATCCCCTGGCCTTTCGATAATTTGTAAAAGATTGCGTACCACATTTTCAAGTCACATTTCTAGAACAAAGGATTCACTCTTACCAGTGTATGGAAAAAATTATAACAAATCCCATTAAAAATGCTATACATCAAATTGTGTAACCAAATCTGGTTTCAATCAACATTTTACAACTATGACACCCGTGATAAGGCCACATTTTTGAATGAAAAATGTCAAACTTCCAACAATTATTCGATATCTTATTCAAGTATGAAATTCGGATTTCAGGCAAAAGATGGTGCACCAATGGAGTTTGTGCTATTCAAATTCGATACTGCGCCATTTTGTTGTGTCATCAACAAGGTATCAGACGCGCACGAGTAATAAATTGGAAAAGTGTGTGCACAGTGTTGTATTCAATATGTCGAAATTTATACCGAACACAGAGCATTCGCGAACAGCATTAATTTTATGTTTTCATTTAGCGAAGCTTATGGTGAACATGCTTCATCGCCAGATGTGTGTGAACGGTGGTTTCGGCGTTTTAAAAGTGATGAGTTCAATTTTTCGTAGGGATTGCAAGCAATGTTGGACGAAGACGACTCGCAAACACAAAAGCAACTCGCCGAGAAGTTTGGCGTTAGTGAAGAAGCTGTTTGTAATCGGCTGCGAGGGATGAGAAAGATTCAGAAGACCGGTAGATGGGTGGTACATGAGTTGAATGACAGGCGAATGGAAAGCGGAACAAAACACATGTGGCATTTTGCTCGCTCGGTGCAAAATGAAATCGTTTTTGAATAGTTACAGGGGATGAAAAGTAGATTTATTTTGAGAACCCCAAGCACAAAAGATCGCATGGGGGGACCCAGGCGCACCCTTTACATCAACTTCAAGACCGAATCGCTTTGGCAAAATCGTATCATTTCATTGGGAAGTAAACTCTGTTAGACAGCACTATATCATATCAATGGTATACTTTTACAAAAAGTATTGGCAATTAAAGACAGGGGGTTACTTTCGTTGTAAATATGTGTTTTAGCAAGCTAATACAATGTTGCTAAAGCAAATTCTAAAAATTATCTAGAAATACAATGACGAAAATTTCCATAGAAAAGATGGATGATTGAAGATTTGTGAAGATAAGAGTTGTGAAGAAAAATTTCTCACATATTTCCTTACATGGTCTGGATTCTTGTTCAACGGAAAAATAAGAAGATCCAACTTCACATAATTGCTCGACACCAAAGAATTAGCAAAAGTTGGGTGGTTAAGAAAGACCTAATTCTTGAAAGATTTACTAGTACTACCACCAAAAATTGAAGCATTAGTAATGAATGGTTGAACGAATTATAAATACAGTTTTGTAAAGTAAAATTCCATTGGTATATCCCAAAATAAGAGTTCGAAGCAGCAATACTAATTTTGTTTTGTCAGGCTGATATTTAAAATGTTATCCCCGAAATTTGCAAATTCTCTTACTAATACGAGGGACCAATGGGTTGGGCTCGTTTCCCCGAATTTCAAAATCCTGAAATCAATATCCCGACTTTTAAAATCCCGAGTTTCAAAATCCATCCCGACTTTCAAAATTCCGATTTTCAAAATCCCGATTTTCAAAAGCTCGATTTTCAAGAGCCCGTTTTTTACGTATTCGGGCGCTCGCGGGTTAGCATTTTGAAATGCAATAATTGTAGAGGTTAACGGCTTCGATAACTCTCACGCTCAGGCTGGAGGTCGCTGTGCTTCCCCCGCTTAGCTTTGGATTTGAACTTCGGGGGACGTAGTAGCCGGGATCAGCAAACATGTCGCACTGCGTACCGCACGTAAGAGCGGATTATATAGAATCTGTTAATGACACCTACTCTAGTAAGTAGTTATAAAAATATTAAATATTACATCAGTGCTAAAATTAGTACCTCTCCTCCTCATCTTGTAGGTGGGGCCGGGGGTAACTTTGAAATTAAAATAGGAACCCATATTTTTATTTGCAGATTCGGATTCTACGGCTTAAAGTACGTTATAGATGGCGCCGTAATAACGATATTAATTTTTTTCGATTTCACCTACTGAGAACCTATGTATACGATTCTGCAATACGTTTCAATCAAAATTAACACATTTTCAATGTAAACACTCGATATTAGTCTTAAGCAAATTGTATTTCTTAAATTTTTAATCACTGAAAAATGACTTTATAGTAGTCAGAAAACTACTATTATCGTAACCCAGGAATATATGCGATTAAATCTGCTTTCAAATAAATGTTTTTTTTGCATGTACTTTTAAAAATATCTAAATAACTGGGAAATTGGTAAGTGTAGAAAAGTGGGGACTGGTGAATACACTACTTTCAGCGTAACCCAGGAACAACGACGTGAACGTATTAGCTTTCTGTTCCCTTCGGGGTGCTTGATTAACGTGAGTCCCCTCTAACCCCCCCCCCCCCCCAGACATTTTCAAACCTTTGTACAGTATATATTGTTTCTTGAGTTAGTTGCAAAAACTTGCAAGTGGAAGTTGGCTCGCTATCCCGTGCCATAAGAATGAATATCCCACGCATGAAGCACAGGTCGATGAAATTTAATTAAACCTCTTCGAATTTTAAACATTGTCATTATGAATTCGAAATCAATTATATTGTGGAAGCTGAGTTGAGATATCTTTTTAAAAAGTTCGGTTGTTGAAAATTTTAGTGGTAGGCGGTATATGTGTTTTAGGTGTTTTTATAGAATTGCGATCTCATCACAACAGAAGCCTGCACTTCCACTCCACACTGGGCTTAAATATATTAATTGTGGTAAGATAAGGGAATTGTAGATTAGTAGCAGGGAACTTTGTGGCAAAATATGCTTCAGTTTTTTGATCGAAAATACAAAAAGTCGTATTTTAGCCTTAACCATATCGATATGGTCACTCCATTTCAATTTATTATCTATCAGTAGACCAAGGTACTTAAATTGATCCGTACGTTCTATCTGAATTCCCACATAACTAATCCTGTACTCTCTTATAACTTCATCTGATAACTTTTTATTTGTAAATATCATATAATTAGTCTTTTTGGCATTTAACTGAAGTTTGTTTTTATTGAGCCACATGGATGCTGAAATGTGCTCTTAAAGTTTTGACTGCATATGTCGGTAATGTAAATGTTAAAAAAAGCCGGCCCAAGAATGGATCTTTGCGGTACGCCTTTTGCGACACACATCATATCGCTTCCTGTTTGATTAACAACCGCGACCTGAGGACGAGCTTTGAGATATGATCGGAACCACGACAAATGCATCGGCTCAAACTTCAGTCCCTGAAGTTTTACGAACAATATATCATGAGCTGTTTTGCTATGGTAAAGTCCGCTTAGATTTTAAAAATAAAATATTAGCGGCCAATTTTGATTTCAGCAATATTTACTTGTGAATTCCCAGTAACGGAAAATAATTGTTCATCATAGTTGGCTTTCATGTCAGTAGTCGTTGTAAGCTGAATCGGTTTTATGAGTCTTTTTTTTTTTTTTAGTTTTATCTAAGGCCAACTCTTCTTTAATTACAACCGATAAATACACCAACTATGATGAATTATTATTTTCCGATACTGGAAATTCACAAGTAAATATTTCTGAAATCAAAATTGGCCACTAATATTTTATTTTTTAAAGTTAAGCGGACTTTGCCAAAGCAAAGCAGCTATTAAAAAATAAGCACGCTACAATCCGTTTCTTGTCAACATTTTCCGAAATGAAACTTGTTTACTCAAGGCATGCTGCTTGTGTACTAGAACCTTCCGTAAACCCATACTGCTCTCTTGCTAAAATATTATTCGCCTTTAAAAATTTTATTAACCGGTTATTCACTATTCTTTCGAATACTTTTGAGACTGAGACTAAAAAGATATTGGTCTATAGCTGGTTGGCTCTAGTGCATCCTCACCCTTAAATCCAAGCACAACTCTTGCCATTTTTAGTTTTTCCGGAAACTTACCTTCAAGCAACGAATTATTAATCAAACTAGTTAGCGCTCTCTTCAATTTTTCTTGAAAAAATTGAAGGAACTTGCCGTCACGCCCCGTATATGCTGCTGTTTTCAAACAATGAACGACTCGACTAACTTCCTCTTCACTCACATTGGTTATATCAAATTTTAAATCTATATGATATTCTGGCATAATTACGACTTCATCCGGCCACGGGAAATTGCATGCATGTATGAAACAAGTATTGAATGCATTGGCAATTTTCCTTGGGTCCTCGGTAACTGAGCCATTTAACTTTACCGAAATATTTTTTGGTTTAGTTTTACCTTTCTTATTTTAATAGATCCCAAAATTGTTTGGAACTTCAGGGTATTTTACAATTAGTTTAAATAATTTTTCCCTAGTTTTGATATCCCGGTGTAAATGTAAGGTCATCCACGGTTGTTTCAGAAAAACACGTTGAGTGTCAAGCTTATACTGCATGCAATCCTTTACGACATTTTCCAGCCCACTTACCAGATCGTCCAGAGTTTTGACAGTTTCTATATTTTGCCAAAAAACACTTCTTGCAGCCAAATCATAATTTAATATTTTAAATACTTGTTCCTGTTTAGATTTTCCAGCTTGTACATTTAAGACTATTTGAATTACTCTGTGGTCAGAGAATGATACATCCTCCAATGCAAAACTGTGAACTAACCCGAATTGATCAGTCAATGCATGATCTATAATAGTGGAAGTACTGTTGCATATTTTTATGACAAGTTTTGATACCAATTTATTAATGAGCAAAAAGCCATTTACAGATAGTATACGAGTATGTAGATATTTATCAATTTTTGAGTTTCTTGGATCTAAAATATTTAAATTAACATCACTAACTACAATCGCTCTCGGAAATTTCTCTATCATTGTTTGAAAAAACTCTAAGAAATTATCATCATTTGATCCTGGCTTCTATATATTTATACTGATTAAATACATTTTTTGTGCTGGACAACCATCATGTTGAAACCACATGTTCTGTTGTAATTCTAAGCTCATTTTTCAAATAATGTTTGCAGTTCATTTTTCAAAATGTCTCGGTACATTTGACCATTCAAGTTGGCTTCAATAATGTGGGACCGATGATGAGTTTGTTGCCAATTATTCTACACCACATGTTGACAGTCCAAGGGCACTGATGTTCAACTTGGCGAAGCCTGTGCGGATTTTCAACACTTCAGTAATGCATTTTGTATCGATTAACCGTAGAGGACGACTATTTTGGAAATCAACGCCATGAAGATCGAAAATCAACGCCATGGACTCCAGAACGATTAAATTTTTATAATGGAATTTTTTTTCGTAGAGTGCGTATTTTCCGAGATATTTGGAAATTTCAGCTTAAAAAATCACCCGCAATATAAGGAGAGCATTACTCAAAATTGCAGGTTTTTTTGACGTCTCCTTAATTTTTCGACTAGTATCACTCTTATGTCTCCTAACCACCGCATCAAGTTATATTTGTCATTCAACTTCAGTTTTTGAATATTTTATTTACTGCAGTCTGCAACCTCAAGCCGTCCTTAGTTGCTGCCAAACTTAAGGAATGCTTTCGTTTTGAAAACAATTTTAAAAACCCATCTTGAATTTGTTGTCAATATCAAAAATACCCATTGGAAAATCAGACCAGTTAAACTATAAAATCTTATATTGAAGTTAGCGTACCTGCAAACAGATGATGAAAGGCAAACCACCATTATAGCACGCTGAATTACGGTTTATTGTTTATCATTTTTATTCAACAAGATAATTAATTCAGCTCCATGATTACGCACGCATATACAAAAGCCGTATGTGAATATATTAAAGTGTGACAAAGGCATTAATCCATTTAGTTAGCAAATCATAAATATTTGCACTAGTAACCCCCCCCCCCCCCCCCAAAGAACAAATAAATATGAGTAAAATGATGAAGTACTCGTATGTACAAAGAATACATGTGATACGAGTAGAACTAAAAAGCAAATTTAACTTTAAAATTTATTCTTCATCCATGCCACTTTCAAAATTCCTTTTTTCTGCTTGTTGATAATATTAATAATTTGAGAGGGGGTTAAGAGGAAAACGCGTCGGCGGTATAACACCCACTACCAAATAAGATAAACAATATGAAAATAAATTATGAGAGTTATGTAAGAAAATGGAAAACGAAAAACTTTTTTTTTTGGGGTGATGTTTCCTTCGTGGCTTTATTATAACATCTCCTACTATATATACGAAATTGTGTCAACAAGGGATTGTGCAGAAGTCAAATTTGTTAGCACAATAAAAGACAAAACAAAGACGAAAAAGATGTTTTGCATTTTGTTTCTGTTGTTTTGAATTTGAGACGAGACAACCGAAACATTGAATCGCTCGAAGTACAAAAAAAAATTGGTATGAGCTTTTCGACATTTTCTTATCTCTACACCATAGTCTTATTGAATATATATAAAAACAAAACATATTTTCAATTTAGGAACAAAAAAGTAAAAAAAAAAAAAAAAAAATGTATCCGCCGTTATTGATTACGTTTGGGATGTTTCAAAGTGTAACACAACAACCAAAGTCAAAAATAAGATTTATTGTTTAGAAATAATGATTTCGTTTCAAGCACACGATGCGTGGGGAGTCGTTAGCATATTACACTCGTTTGTAATTTTTTTGTATATATGTATGTGAATATACGTGTGAATTAAAGTGACATAAACCAATCATTGAAGTTTATCAATCACTCCAACTTTCGATATATTGATACAGAAAGGGTTATGCCAGAATTTGAATGATGAAATTCAAAATTTTCAACATTTTGGATTTGAGCGTGGTTAAATCACATCAAGGGAATAAAATATGAAATTTTTGCTCGAGTGAAGAAATTACCACCCTTGGCCGAAAATATAATATAATTCGTATAATCAAAAACAGCAATGAGAAATGAAATTAAGTTGCGAAGACTTCGTTGTTTACGTATTAGTATATGATATGTAATATTTGGGAACCGCCTAAAAGTATCAGCTGGGCACCAATTTGACTTATCATGGGAACTAATATTGATAATTAATTTTTGTGTGGTGTGTTACACCTCGCCGTTGTCATCCTGCTCTCACGAGTTTAGTTGTGACAAAGACGTGCTGGTAGACTGCCGGCAAAATAAATCACAGAGGTTTGAAAAATTGACACCGCTATTCTAAACATTGAGAAAGTATATTACAAATATCATGAATTTATTTTCTGAAACTACGAGAAGTATTAAGAAATTGATTGTTACTTTTATGAAAAACGGTCATCTTTGAAGCCTAAATGTAGCCAATAATTCTCTTGCGTCACACAATAGTTACGCTCTAGGTTCGATACGATTTTTGAGTAATATGCAATGATTCCATCTCGATTTCTTGTATAATAACACTACTTCTATGCCTTCAGTCATCACTGCTTGCATCCGTATCCAAATTAAATTTCACTTTGGGTATATGGTACGCAAGTACTGGCCAAGCTATACACGATTTCAGCTTCTGGTTTCAAACTAAGTCGTAATTGATTTTTATTGCTAATTTAAACCCTTATTTTATATTAAAACACCAAATTTTTTTGTATTGTTTTATTCTGTTGTCACGAAATTTAAACTAAAACCTGGGATCGGCTCAAAATCCCGAATCACAAAATCCCGAATTATCAAAATCCCTAAAAAAATCTCGACTTTCAAAATACCGTATTTTAAAATTCCGACTCTGAAAACTATTATTAGTAGTAGTTTCGACTTTCACTTTACCGACTTATAAGTATACTTTACCGACTTTCAAAATTATTACTTTTAGGTTCCCGATTTTCAAAATCCCGATTTTCAAAATCTCGACTTTGCTGAAACCTTAAAAATCTCGACAAAAGTCGGGACTTCATTAAATGTTAAATTTTGTTTTTTTAAATCAAAATCAAAATTTAATATTTAACACTTTTATAACTGCCTACTAAAGTAGGTGTCATTAACAGATTCTATATAATCCGCTCCAACGTGCGGCACGCAGTGCGAGCGCAGCGACCTCCCGCGTGCCCGTGAAAGTTATCGAAGCCGTTAGCCTCTATAATTATTGCATTTCAAAATGCCAGCCCGCGGATGCCCAAATTCATAACAAAAATTAAAAAATCTTGCTTTTGAAAGTTGGGCTTTTGAAAATCAGGATTTTGAAAGTCAGGATTTTGAAAGTCGGGATTTTGAAAGTTGGGATTTGGAAAATCGGGATTTTGAAAGTCGGGATTTTAAAAGTCGTGATTTTCATTTCGAGATTTTGATTTCGGGATTTTGAAATTCGGGAAAATGAGCCCAACGCCAAAAATCTACATCTAAAGAATGGCCATAAATTTTTTTTATTTTCATTTCTATTTTTTAATTTCGGATTCACCGAAAAATTTATTTTCGCAATTACAACGGATTTTGTAGGTAAAAGGGGATAGAAAGGAAGGTGAAGCCGGTCTTCTGAAACTGTGTGTAGCATGGCTCATCTTGATTTTCCTCTATTACCTCTATGAACTCTTAATTCTCAAGAACTCCCTGTCAAATCCGGTTCGTATCCCTTGATGGTGAATACCGCTATAGAATTTGGCGGTAACAAAAATATTCGTAATTTATTCACACCGCTTCCTGCGGAATATTACTGAAAATTCTAAAAATAATCTTAAAATAATTTTCCAAATACTTGCTTAAAACACCCAAGAACAAATAATTTTCACTATTTTTTATTCATTTTCCACAACTTCAATAAATCGAACAATTTTATTTCACTTAAAACAGCAATAATTCTGTACTTAAAAGGAAAAGTCGCCTATGTGACTTTAGGCGATTTTTGCGATTAAATCATGAATAAGTATATTTGCCCACTAGATAGCTTGTATCAAATTTTGATGATAATAGGTTAAAAAATAACAAAGTTATGAGATAATTAATTTTTGCTTAAATGACAACCAACACTATTTTCATTTGCAAGAATCGCTTATCTACAACTAAATTAATATACCAAAGTGCATTTCGTTACAAAATTCAGTTAAAATCATTTAAGCGATACTTACGAATCAAGGTGAAGAGTAAACAGAATAAAAAATTAAAACGCAATAATAGCTAAATATCAGTTAGGCTATTTTTACAATTTTTTTCAAATTTTATTCTATTCTTAAAGAATTTTAAGCTAATTGTACGAAAAAAAAAATCGTTTATACTAAGTGATAAAGTTCCATAAGTTCTTCTTCAAAAATAAATTTTGTTTGAAGCATATTCTTAAGTGAGTATAAGTGTTTTTTGCAAGTGGATTTAATAATTATTTTGTGTGTTTGGATACGTTTTAAAATATCGTAAATTGTTTTTTGAAGTGTATTTAGAAGGTTTAGGAATAAAAATGGCAATCCGCGAAGATCATGAAATTGAAAAATCACAAAAAAAGCATAAACAAATTTCCGAACAAGGTAAAAAATATAATATATTACAAAACTTTCGAAAAGTTACAAAGAGCGCATTTTTTTTAGAATGCGTACCATCTATTCTCAACGTTTCAGATTTGCATGAGACTGAAGAACTTGGACAATACCATTTTAGATTTCGACGGAATTCAAACACAATGGATTTAGAAAATAATGAAAAAAGTGTTCAATTGGATGAAGATATATTTGAAGGTATTGATGATTCAGATGAGGACCCTGATTTTAATGTTCCGAATTCTAATAGTTCGAGCTCTTCTGGTGATTTGGAGAAAATTGCATCTTTAATAGAAAACAACATATCGGAAGATACTATGTTACCCGATGATTCATCTATTACACAAATCTCTTTACAGCAGAATATGGGTCCAATGAACAAAATAGCTATTAAAACAAAAACTGGAAAAATCAAAGTGAAGGAGTGTTTACCATTAACAGAGTGCAAAAAGCATTGCAAAGATAAAATAACCTACGAGCAACAACTTGTGATTTTTAATTACTATTGCCATTTATCATTCTATCAATCGAAAGCGCAATTCGTATCGCGGTTGATAGACATGCAACCAAAAAAGCGTACGGTTCTTCAAAGTTCACTTTCTTCACCAAGAAATAGAACCCATTCTAATTATTATAGCCTTTTGTTGAATGGCACAAAAATAAATGTTTGTCAGAGATGTTTCTTGAAAACTTTAGGAGAGACAGAGAGTTTCTTGAAAACAGTTTGCAAAAAAAATAGAACTTGCGGTGGGGCTGTTGAAGATCATCGTGGAAAAGGACCTTCAGCGAATAAATTATCTGAAGAAAAAATCAGCGAAGTTCAAAACCACATTAATCTATTTTCGTATTATGAAAGCCATTATACGCGACGGCGATCGCAAAAAAAATATTTGCAGATTAAGTTAAATCTTTCGACAATGTATAGATTATATAGTTCATCACACTCAAATTCAGTATCTTTAACAAAATATAATGAAATTTTTAAAGGTAAAGCTACATTTTATTTTACTTTAAATTTAATAGTTTAATGCAACATAATATTTTTATTTAGGAATGGGACTTAAATTCAAAAAACCTAAAACAGACACTTGCTTCAAATGCAACAAATTTAAAATTCTTATTTCTACGGCTCAATCGGAAGATGAAAAAAATAATTTGATTTTTCAGCAGTCAAACCATCACAAAGAAGCCGATGATGCTTATAACATGAAGGAAGCTGACAAAAAGGTTGTAAAAAATAATTTAAATAAGAAGGTATACGCTTTTGATCTAGAGCAATGCTTGCCAACCCCATTACTTACCAGTAATGTTTCGTTTTACAAAAGACAATTGTGGACATCCAATTTGACTGTCCACAATTGTGCTTCAAGTAGTCCGTTTTGCTACATGTGGCATGAGGCGTTGGCAAAACGCGGTGGGAACGAAATTGCATCGTGTATTTATCAGCATCTTCTATCAGAACCACCGAATGTAGACCAAGTAATATTTTATAGTGATGGGTGTGTGGGACAGTATAAAAATTCCTTTATGTCTGTAATGTTTATGGTATTTGCATACATATTTTTCACATGAGTAGTTCTTTATAATATTAACATTTTTGATTTAGGATATATTTGCAGTCCTCCACAAATATACAAATAATTGACCATAAATTTCTATTAACACACATATGGAATGTGATGTGGACCATTCCATCATTGAGAGGAAAAAGAAGAGAACAAATCCTCAGATCAGTCATCCAGTGGAATGGTATAAATTCGTGCGACAAGCTAGCTCAACTCGTATATTTACCGTACAAGTGGCGCAGTGGTTAAAGCTTCGGTACTTGGACCGGGAGGTACTGGGTTCGAATCCCATCAGAGGCAGGATGTAAAGCGAATTTTCTTCATCGATTACGATCGGTGATGATAATAAACACAACTTAGACCCTCTGTTGGAGTGCAGAATTCAGCGCCGACCCACCGTCCATGTCAATGTGCAGGTTGACATGGAGCTTGCAACGTGCAGGTGGTGTACTGTAAAATGTGTGAGTAGGTGAATGGGTGGGTGAGTGCGTGAATGAAAAGGGGAGTATTAATTGACCTTAAAAGGACATTAAATCCATTGGATGATTAATACTTTCTTTTAAATACTATTTAAAAAAAAAAAAAAAAAAAAAAAAAAAGTCATTGAAATGAATCAGGATAAAATATTTAATTTTTCAAATATTATACAAACCAAATGTATGTGGCGCAATAGAAATGCTGATGGCGATCAATTTAAATGGGCAAATGTTAGATGGTTAAGATAAGTAAACAATTTGGATTAATCCAATATAAAAACTCTTTAGATGAAGATGAAACATTTAAAGAACTCAATATCCGAAAACGTGGATTTACAAAGATCGATCATTCACATTTAACAAAATCTTATAATGGCCCAGTGGTAATAAATAAACAAAAGAAAAAGGATCGTATTGATCAACTTCCATTAATAGATGAACTTTATCATGAATTTTATAAGAAATTAAAAGACAGCAATTCGGCTATGGTTGATCCAGATTTATCTGATGACACAGAATGCGAAGAGGAAGATATTGGTTAGAATTAAAAAAAATTTGAATTGACTAATATTTCTTAATTATGGAACTATTAAATTTTTATTTTTATAAAAATGAATTAAAATACTTTAAGTTATCTACTGATGTAATAAAAAATAGATAAAACTATTTAAAGGGACTTTAAGAGTTTTATTAATTTTAATTTTAAAAAGCAAAAATCGCTTAAAATCTTCTTTCTTGATTTCCCAGCTACTGAAACAAGAAATAAAGTATTTTTTTATAAATCTACGTAGAATTTTACTTGCACTTTAAGACAGTCAGCACGACAATAACTGTAACACAATTTTATAAATAATGATTTTGAAACTTTAATCTTCATTTTTTCAAAACAACTAATGTGCAGATAAGCGATTTTTGCTTTTAAGTACAGAATTAATGTTTCGCACTGTTTACTTTCGTTTTTAATCTTTCGCGTACCGTACCTCCTGAATGACTGACACATTGTGTTCCTTGCACTCGTATTTATAGACTGATCGACTATTCTAGACTCGTATGGATTTAGACAGAAGTAACATTTTCGACGGTTCTGCAATATCACGAAACTGCCAAGAAAACTATCTCCAATACTACCAGCCAAACCTATAGTAGTGACATCTATCTCACTTACATGTTAATCATTTTTTAATGAATAATTTTATATGCTACTGAAGTTAGCCTAACATTTCGGATAACCAAATCTGCATTATTGACATATTTTGTATCAGGTGGTAGTACAAAATTCTGATGATATGAGCCGAAAATTACATGTAACTGAAGTTAGCAGTAAATTTTCGTCGAAAAAAAAAAACGAAAAATCAATATCACATTATTCGAATGTTTAATGGTAATATAAACTGGGTGAAGCTAGACCAATTCTTAAACTGTAGGACAAAATATATATCATTTGTCGTGTTAGGCGGCAATCGGTTTGAGTTATGACACTAACAGTAAACGCCTGTTCCAAAAATCAGGTCATATTTTATGTAGCATCATAGTGAAATAAATTAAAAGCTCGTCGCATGTTTAGTGGCAATTTGGACTCGGTGAAGTTAGACCAGTTCGTAAATAACTGGATCCCGTACTTATAATTTGTCGTTATAAATTTGAGTTGTGGCACTAACAGTGAACGCACCTGTTCCAAATAATTTGTACTTGGGGAAGTTAGACAAATTCCAAAATTCCTGGCAATTCAAGAGTATAATTTGTCGTGTTAGCGGGCAATGAATTTAAGTTGTGGCAGTGAACACCTGTTCAAAAAATCAAGGTATATTTTATGTTACACCAAAGACAAATAAATTAAAAGCTGGATGCATGTGAAAGCTTATATGAATCGGTTAAAATTAGACAAATTCTAAAATTGCTCTTCTAGTGTCCGCGCGATTTGACTAGTCTGAATGAAACTTCATACTTAATTTTATTTCATTATTTGGGTGACCCTTACGAAACTTAGTGGATATCTGTGTATGGGAAGTGGCAGCTTCCATTTTTGCAATGATGTTGAAAAGTTTAGCATTGACAAAAACCGATAAAAAATTGTGAGTTGACTGTTAGTGCCACAACTTAGATTCTTTGCCCGTTAATTCACACGACAAATTATATAATCTCGGATTTCCAGGAATTTTCGAATTTGTCTAACTTCACCCAGTACAAATTACATACTACTAAACATGCGTCTAGCTGTTAATTTATTTCACTATGACGCTACATAAAATATGGCCTGATTTTTTGCACAGGTGTTCACTGTTAGTGCCACAACTCAAATTCATTGCCGCCCAACACGATAAGTTATAAATATTTTATCCAAGAGTTTACAAATTGTTCTAACTTCATCCAGTTCATATTACCTGAAATTTAATGCTAACTATAATAACATGTAATTTTCGGCTAATATCAACCAAATTTGGTACTAACACTTGATACAAAATATGTCGATAATGCAGGTTTTTTCGGCTGAAATTTTCGGCTAACTTCAGGAGCATCAATTTTCTCTGAATAAATTTCTCGCCCATTCTGAATAGTCTGCCCATTAAACCAATAGGGGATATCGTTACAATATATTCGTGATAAAATAAAGTCGGGGTGGCCACAATAGGTATAAACAGAACCAGAGATACAACGACAAGATACATCGACAAAATACATTTGTCTGCCGGTGATGTCGCTTTGGTAAACACAACAAGCGCGTCAGCGTTGAAGCGACTAAACAAGAAAAATAATAATAAATTAACTCTAAAATATTTCATTTATCTTTTTATCGACTGTATTTAAATTTTTTCACATGAAACATTGTGACAATATTCAGATTTGTTTAAAATTCATTAAAAAACAGTTGTAAAAAATGTTTACCAATATAATAATCTGACACTTATATTGGTGGTATTGCAGCACCAGCGACAAAATTAGAATAGATTCTAAAAAAAATTCGGCGACAATGTCGTCGTTGCCAGCTACATTGGTTGTGTTAGCATCCTATGGTTTATGTGTATTTCAATTTGACAGGCGTTGTATCTTGTCGTTGTATTTCTGGTTCTGTTTATACCTAATAGCTGTACCTCTTCATTTCCTGTTCCCGTAATGATCGAAACTATCAAAATATTTAATTAGACGAACAAAACAAAAAACATAATTAATTATCTAGTGAACTGAAAACAATTTAATCACAAATTATTTTATTTTTTGTTTGTTTGTGTTTCAATTTCAATTCGATTAAACTCATGTTTATGTCGGCGTAAATAGCAAATAAATTAAAAAAAAATGTTCAAACTCAATTTTATGTATAGTTCCTGAATATCGTTCTCTGCATCCTGTATATTATATCTGTTACATTGTTATAAATAATTAAATTTCAACAATATAACATAAATCGCATGATAAATGATAACATGCATGCAATGTAATACCAATTGTCATTCATGTCCTTCATTATATTCCGGGATTTAGTTTTTGTTTTCTCCGTGTCCAGCAACCAAACTATGCCGGTACTAAATATATACGACGAGTAGTTTTAGGTACATGCAGCTAGGCACCTATTGATCGATTACAATTATTTTGTATCTATTTGTTATAAAAAAGTTTTTTTTTTGTGTATATGGGGATATTGTTGAATTATACATGTAACTATAATTCAGATGGATGTTTTTGTACCACTGATGTATCATCATCATCCATTTTTCTAAAATAAACAGCATCAACAGAACATACAGCAACAAAAAGTGCTGCGCTACATGATATATTTTGTCAACAACACACAGTACGCGATATTGATGATACCGTCGTTATCGTACTCAAAACACAATCAATTCGGTTTGGTTGCTTGTTTGTGTTTACTGTTTAACAAGTCTAAATCTATCTTCGTTTAAAACAAAGAAATATTTATTCTGTGTGAGCACAAATAAATTGAATTGGATTGGAAGAGCGTAGTAAAATTTTCTGGAAAGTTTTTTCGAATGCGATTTGATATACGAGTAAAATTGCATTCAAATTTCAAAAAACTTTTTCAGAATACCTTCAAGTAGAAAGTTTAAAACATCAATGGTTGTGCATGTTGTTCTCCAAACAATATTTAATGCTGAAATGAAGCCCTTTGTTATATAACTTATCGATATTTTAATAAAAGATTCTCGTTGTTATATTTTATCTACTACATTTAATAAACAATTTAAACAATTCATCGCTTAAATTCTATTTACCTGATGGATTTGACTTTATTACAGCTGCGAATTACTTTTGAATGAAAGAAAACAATTCTCGAAGGAATGTTTTTTCGTGTATGTGAAGTTAGCTCAAATTTCCGCCCAAAAACTATAATTTCCGCATCCGCGTACACAAGTTCGTGTAGACAAAGCCACATAGATAAATCCGTGTAGACAAAGACATGTAAACAAATCGGCGTCGACAAAGGTGCGTAGACAAAGCCGCGTAAATAAAGCCTCGTAGGCAAAGACCCATAGATGCGTAGAATAATCCGCGTAGATAATTCCGCTCCGCGTAGACAAAGACATTTAGACAAAGCCACGTAGACAAAGGAGCATCGACATATCCGCGTAGACAAAGCCAAGTAGACAAATCGTAGGCCAAGACACGCAGGCAAAGACGCGTAGACCCTACCGGATTTGTCTACATGTCTTTGTTTAAGTGACTTTATCTGCATGGATTTGTCTAAGTGTCTTAATGCTTGCTTAGCTTTGTCTACGTAGTTTTGTGACGCAGATTTGTCTACTTTGACTACAAGGATTTGTCTACGTGTCTACGCGTATTTGTCTACACGAATTTCTGTACATGACTTGGCTATGTGGTTTTGTCTACACGTCTTGCCTACGCGGTTTTTTCTACATGATAGTATTTTTTCGGGCTTTAGTAATTATTAAATAAACCTCTTTTCTGGTATATAGCCCTTTTTATTTATTTATATTTTTATTTTACGACGTTTCGAACAAAATTTATGTTCATCATCAGGTAATATAATGTATGTATGGTACTAAAAATATGTTAAGTAAAAGTTAAAAAAACAGAAAATAGTTAGCATAAAAACAGAAAACTTACAATAATAAATTAATAAAATAATTAATTAAATTAATTTAAAAAATATTTAAAAGAAATACAAAAAATAATTTTATAACACTATACTGTCACTCAATAGAGGAAAAAATTAAAACAAGAAATACTATTTTTGTAAACATTTATAGAAAAGCATAATAGATTTAATAAGGCAAAAACATGTAGAAAAAATAAATATAATGAAAGTGTTAGTCCAAAAAATGAGTTTTGATGAGATTTTGAAAAGAAATTGCCAAATTAAAATTTAATTTGTCATGATAAACTCTTACAAAAGTGAAAAATACAATAAAATGTCAATTTTTACAAAAAAATGTTGTAAACATCTTGAAGATATGCACAATCCCTCTGTTTATTTAGACTTGTTGGATTTGTCTTGATGTGTATCATCTCCAAAACTCGCCTAGTATTTAATTTACTTTCTTTTTCGATTACCTGAACGTTGTCTAAATAAATATTGTGTTGGGTATCATAAAGATGTCTTGATAAGGCACTAATTCCATCACGATGAACAGTTTTTTGTTGTAATTTTTTAGCATCCCGTTTATGTTGACAAAATCTTTAAATATCGTAAATTTTGTCACATTCACAAACAATCTTATAAACTACATTTGTATTATCACCTAAAATTGTACGATCTTTGAGGTTTGAAAATCTTCGCGTTTTAAGACTATTATGTCCTTTACCCACTATTTTAAAATTGTATTTATTAAGACAAAAACTTATTTTTTCATAAAGAAACTTTACATATGGAATTGATATATACTTAAAATTGTTATTGGCCACTATTGGAACATTTTCGACCGATTGGCTGTTATTAGAAAATTTGTACTGATAAGAATTTAATATTGGATTCAAAAATGAATTTGGATAATTATTTTTTAAAAGAGTTGTTTTAAGAAGCCGAAAATTATTTTTGTGAAAAACAGGGTCAGATAACTGAATAATTTTTTGAGATAATAATTTAACAGTATTGCGTTTATACGAAATAGGTAAATGAGAATCAAAATTAAGGTATCTGCCAGACTAAGTCGATTTGTGTAACCAATCTGTCGAAAGTGAACCATCCGCATTATGAATAACCATTACATCTAAAAATGGTAATCTATTATTTGACTCCAACTCCATAGTAAACTTTATATGGTTATTAAACGAATTAAATTTTTGAATAAAACCATCAATTTTTTCTAGGGGAATTGCTGTGATGATGTCATCTACAAACCGATAGAAAAAAAATGGCTGGAAATCGAGTGAGTTAAGTACATTTGATTCAAACATATTCCATCACGAGATCGGCAATTGCAGGACTTGTAGGTGAACCCTTCTGTGAACCAAATAATTGCTTATAAATTTGATTATTAAACGAAAACTCGCAATTATTTAGAACTAAATCCATAGCAGAAATGTATTGTGTTTTGCTTAATTTCGTATTTGAATTTTTTTGAATTTCTAACCATCTTTCATCTAAAAGTTGCAAAGCCAAACTACTGTCAATATTTGTAAATAAAGAAACTACGTCTAGAGATAAAATGATATAGCCACTTGGAAAAATAATATTTTTAATTTTTTCTTTAAAATCTAAAGAGTTTTTTATAAAAGTTGAAGATTTTCCAACCGTTTTATTCAAAATTTGTGAAAGAAAGGACGAAAGATTATATAACGTGGTTCCAATAGAACTTACAGTGGGCCTAAAAGGTGTATTTAGTTTATGTGTTTTAGGCATGTTGTGTTTTAGGCATACATTTTTGCTAAAACGCCATTATAACATCCTAGATGCTTTCCTTCACTTATTGTAATATTGTTATTTTTTTGCCAAAAAGTGACCATTTTGTTCAATTTATTCTGAATAGAAGAATTAGTGTCTTTATTGATTTCTCGATATGTATTATTATCTTTGAGTAAATCCAACATTTTATTCAGATAATCTCTTTGATTTACCAAAACAGTAGTATTACCTTTATCAGTTCTTGTAACTAAAATTTCAGGATGGTCTTTTAAAAATTGTTTTGTGGACAAAACATCTTTGACATATTCATTTTCATCATTAGACAACAACTTTTTGTGATTTGAATGAATTTTAAAATTAGTTAAAATGTTAACTAATTCATTTCGAATTTGTGGCTTATCAAGATTTATGTCTGTATTTTCTAAAAGTGCACCTTCAACATTCGCAATAATCTGTTTATAAGGTATATATTTTGCGGATGTTGGAGGGCCATTTCACCCAGTTCTAAAATATTTGTAACTTTATCCGGTATTTGGTAATTAGTTAAATTTACCAACAATTTATTGTTATTAACTTGATTAACATTATTCATGTTAGACTCAACATTGGGAAACACTATCATGTTTGTATTTGTTTGTAAAATATTATTAAATTTTCTAATCATAAATCGATTTGGTCTGGCAGATACCTTAATTTTTGATTCTCATTAACCTATTTCGTATAAACGCAATACTGTTAAATTATTATCTCAAAAAATAATTCAATTATCTGACCCTGTTTTTCACAAAAATAATTTTCGGCTTCTTAAAACAACTCTTTTAAAAAATAATTATCCAAATTCATTTTTGAATCCAATATTAAATTCTTATCAGTACAAATTTTCTAATAACAGCCAATCTGTCGAAAATGTTCCAATAGTGGCCAATAACAATTTTAAGTATATATCAATTCCATATGTAAAGTTTCTTTATGAAAAAATAAGTTTTTGTCTTAATAAATACAATTTTAAAATAGTGGGTAAAGGACATAATAGTCTTAAAACGCGAAGATTTTCAAACCTCAAAGATCGTACAATTTTAGGTGATAATACAAATGTAGTTTATAAGATTGTTTGTGAATGTGACAAAATTTACGATATTTAAAGATTTTGTCAACATAAACGGGATGCTAAAAAATTACAACAAAAAACTGTTCATCGTGATGGAATTAGTGCCTTATCAAGACATCTTTATGATACCCAACACAATATTTATTTAGACAACGTTCAGGTAATCGAAAAAGAAAGTAAATTAAATACTAGGCGAGTTTTGGAGATGATACACATCAAGACAAATCCAACAAGTCTAAATAAACAGAGGGATTGTGCATATCTTCAAGATGTTTACAACATTTTTTTGTAAAAATTGACATTTTATTGTATTTTTCACTTTTGTAAGAGTTTATCATGACAAATTAAATTTTAATTTGGCAATTTCTTTTCAAAATCTCATAAAAACTCATTTTTTGGGCTAACACTTTCATTATATTTATTTTTTCTACATGTTTTTGCCTTATTAAATCTATACTGCTTTTCTTTAAATGTTTACAAAAATAGTATTTCTTGTTTTAATTTATTCCTCTATTGAGTGACAGTATAGTGTTATAAAATTATTTTTTGTATTTCTTTTAAATATTTTTTAAATTAATTTAATTAATTATTTTATTATTGTAAGTTTTCTGTTTTTATGCTAACTATTTTCTGTTTTTTTAACTTTTACTTAACATATTTTTAGTACCATACATACATTATATTACCTGATGATGAACATAAATTTTGTTCGAAACGTCGTAAAATAAAAATATAAATAAATAAAAAGGGCTATATACCAGAAAAGAGGTTTATTTAATTTTTTCTACATGTCTGTGCCTTCGAATCTTTGTCTGCGCATCTTAGTCTACGCGGCTACTTCGTCTACACAGATTTGTTTTAATGTCTTTGTCTACGCGACTTTGTCTACATGGCTTTTTGTACGCGGATTTGTCTACACAGATTTATCTACATGACTTTGTGTTTGTGGCTTTGTCTACATGTGTGGCTCTAATCTTTGTCTTCGCGTCTTGGTCTACGCGACGTGGTTTTCGGTTTTTTCTACGCGTGTTGGCCTACGCTTGGTTTTGTCTACGCGGATTTGTCTACGCGGATTTGTCTACATGACTTTGTATAATTTGTCTACGTGTCCTGTACTTGTCTATTTCTGTGCGGGGTACTCTACATGTCTTCCTACCTGGTTTTGTCTACATGCCATTGTTTACGCAGATTTGTTTACATTGTTATGTCTACACGAATTTGTTTACGTATCTTTGTCAACATGTCTTCGCCTATGTGGCTTTATCTACATGTATAAGATGCGTAGTTAAAAATGCGTAGACAAATAAGCGTTGACAATATCCGCTTCTTTGCCTACGCATGTTTAACTACGCGGCTTCGTCTACGCGGATTTGCCTATACGTAGTTTTGTCGACGCGTTGTCTACGCATATTTGTCTACACATCTACGTGGCTTTGTCCACACAGTTAACTTTACACGAGTTTGTCTTCGCGGCTTTGTCTACGCGGCTTTGTCTACAAATCAAAATTATGTAGTAAATTTTCATTTTATAATCGAGAACAAACAAAATCAAAAAAGGGGTGTTCATTTAGACATGATACTCAGTGTAGTTACAATAAAGTAATTTATTTTGCTTTTCGTTAAGCACTTTTGTTTGTTTATGAAATTCGAAAGGACGATTTAGTACTGCATTTTCCACAAAATATACTATACGTATATTTAGATCACTTTGCAGAAAATATTTTATTTGCACAAAAATACTATAAATGGGATTATTGGAAACTCGCTAGAAAATAAAATCGCTAAAAACATATATTCCGAGACCATAAAACATAACATAACATATAATCCGAGAACTATCCGAAAATCATAGTGAGACCGATGACCAATTACCCAAAATCTCAACTTCCACCAAGGTATCATTGTTACTTTTAAAGCGGCTAAATATGGGTCGTTCTCGTTATAAGCATCCCATTAAACCTGCTGAATCTTTTTTCTAGTAAAGGCTGGAGCCAGAACGAATGAATTGTTATTTATTTAGTTTATTAAAATTTCTCGCTTTTATAATTAGTTAGTTCTGTTGGGTAACGCATTTTAAACATCACATGCAAAACTATGGAATCAGTGATTTCATTTTATCATGTTAAATATAATTTTTGGCATCATAAAATTTCTAGATTTAACCATCAGTATTTTTAGTTACGGTGTATCGCAGCTGACGAATAAATATTTTTAATAAAGATGAAAAATATAATATGCGTTAATTAAAAAATTATTAGAATTTTTAGAAATGTACAGGTAACTCTCCAAGAACACGATACTTAAAGAACGCGAGTTTCGAAGAACGCGGATACCTTCCCTCGAATTACAAGGTTTCAAACTACACGATTTGAGTAATTCAAACTCCCGTTTTTTGTAGTTTCGAAAATATGGAAATAAATTTTTATTTTTCATGCTTCCGGTTTACGAACTTTATGAGTGGGTTATGCAATTTATTTAAAGGGTGATTTTTTTGTGGTTAGGATTTTCATACATTAGTATTTGACAGATCACGCGGGATTTCAGACAAGGTGTCAAAGAGAAAGATGCTCAGTATGCTTTGACATTTCAAGAACTGAAGCCGAACGATCTGCCACAACGTCGAATTTTCAGTGAATGGGCCCTAGAAAAGTTGGCAGAAAATCCGCTTTTTTATCGACAAATTTTGTTCAGCGATGAGGCTCATTTCTGGTTGAATGGCTACGTAAATAAGCAAAATTGCCGCATTTGGAGTGAAGAGCAACCAGAAGCCGTTCAAGAACTGCCCATGCATCCCGAAAAATGCACTGTTTGGTGTGGTTTGTACGCTGGTGGAATCATTGGACCGTATTTTTTCAAAGATGCTGTTGGACGCAACGTTACGGTGAATGGCGATCGCTATCGTTCGATGCTAACAAACTTTTTGTTGCCAAAAATGGAAGAACTGAACTTAGTTGACATGTGGTTTCAACAAGATGGCGCTACATGCCACACAGCTCGCGATTCTATGGCCATTTTGAGGGAAAACTTCGGAGAACAATTCATCTCAAGAAATGGCCCGGTAAGTTGGCCACTAAGATCATGCGATTTGACGCCTTTAGACTATTTTTTGTGGGGCTACGTCAAGTCTAAAGTCTACAGAAATAAGCCAGCAACTATTCCAGTTTTGGAAGACAACATTTCCGAAGAAATTCGGGCTATTCCGGCCGAAATGCTCGAAAAAGTTGCCCAAAATTGGACTTTCCGAATGGACCACCTAAGACGCAGCCGCGGTCAACATTTAAATGAAATTATCTTCAAAAAGTAAATGTCATGGACCAATCTAACGTTTCAAATAAAGAACCGATGAGATTTTGCAAATTTTATGCGTTTTTTTTTAAAAAAAAGTTCTCAAGCTCTTAAAAAATCACCCGTTATATGGGTTATATAATACACTTGCACAATTTTTTTAAAAATAAAATATTAATTGTCATATCGATTTAATGTCCTTTCAAGGTCAATTAGTAACCTCATTTTCATTCACGCATACCACCTGCACATTGCAAGCTACATGCCAACCTGCCCCTTCTGCACTCCAACAGAGGGTCATAGTTGTGTTTATTAACCTGACCGATCGTAATCCATGACGAAAATTTGCTTTGCATCCTGCCACTGGGGGGATTCGAGGCCAGTACCTCCAGGTCCAATGTCGAAGCTTTAACCACTGCGCCACTTGTCCGATAATTTGATAAAAAATTGAAAATACTGCACACTCCATCTCTTGAGAAAATAATATATTTTTAATGTGTCTTAGCTATGAAACTCAACTACTTGTTATCTTGAATCGGTGCCTTAATATTAAAAAAAAAAAGTTTGTAAAAGTCAGACATTCAAGTTATAAAGTGATACATGTTATAACCACCTCAATATACTTTTATTTTTCAACCTGAAATTGTTTCTATTGTAAAATACTTTAACAAGATTTTTAAATCTATGTTTAAATAAATTGATCGGTTGTTCTAAATAAGAATAATTTCATATTTTTATTTTGCTAAAAGCAGAACAACTTTCTTAGTATTTATTCGTATTTTAATTTCCTTTGAGATATAGAAATATTTTGATATTCATTAAATCAGTTTAAAATAAAATATTAGAGGGTGATGCTGCAAAAAATCGATAAACTTTTGATTATTTCTTTAGAATGAATATTTCGATAGAAAAAGGATGTTATTTGATTATTGCAAGTGAGCTTACGACAATTTGGGACAAATTAAATTGCTGTTATTTCGATTTTATAGTTCATCAGTAAACTTAAAAAAATAAAATAAAAATTTTAGTTCATTTCTGCCAAAAAGTGAAAATATTTTATCTAAAGCAAATTTTGATGCTGGATCGGTAAATTATGTATGCCTCGCTGAAGGGAAAGCTCTTTACACGCATCTATACGAAATATATTAGAAGGGATAAATTTTGTTTCCCTTAGGTATATTTATATATTGAAAAACCATGGACCGCAAAATCGAATAAATAGTATATAGTGACTCTCTTGAAGTATATATGAAATTAATTAATCATTCTTCTATACGAGTATACACCATTGCTTGAGATATAGACGTTTCTTATTTCGGTTAATTCGTTATTGTATAAAGCGAATCTATATGGTTATGTATGTGAATATCGTTTATACGTAGAGCCAGTCATATACGCAATCAATCAATCAAATGGAATCCTTGTAGTTAATCCTCAAATAATTTCGTCAGTTTCCTTTTGTGTAGGTATTCGGAAAAAAATATTTTTTCTATTATTCCGAATAAATTTGTGGGGATTCGTTTATATATCTAAGTAATGGTATACTATATGAAAGCAACATGTTATACTGATATACATTTTGAACAATCCTTAATGTCATTTTGAAAGTTTATTATTTTGAAGTTTATAAAAAATTAAGATTTATGAAGATTCGTTTAGAACACATAGATACAAACGCATGAATAACAAAACTTTCAGATGATCTAAAATGCACTTAAAAAATCTAATCTATCTTTTAAAACTTTTTTCGGGACTAACATTTCTCAATTAACAACAATTATCTTCCAACTAGTAATAAGCCTTCAATACCAGTCAATTCATTCACCACTCAATCCTCAGTTCAAACATTGAACTCGTATTGACAACCGCTATATTCTGCAATTAGATCATGAAATGCTTTAGATCTAAAAAGTTTGTCGTTCCGCTCCAAATTTCATCGTGCCGTTGTCACTGAATATTTTGTTTGATACTCCTCTTCTGGATGAAAAATAATTCAAAGAAGTACTCACAGCATTGCTAGTGAGATTTGTTACAGCTTCCAGATGTATGGCTGTTGCAATCTTACAAACAAATACAGCTATATATAACTCTTTGCTCCTTGACCTCTTTAATTGGCTATTGAAATTGGACCAGCTTAATCCACTCCACATTTATTGAAAGGCCTTGCCAGCATGGTTCAGACTATTGGTAAGTTCCCCGTAAGTTATTTAGCCGTTCTTGTCCTTTGTCGGACACGTTTATTACATTTTCTCACTTTGACATGTATTTGATATTTTTGACGGATAAGACGGGATGTTAAAGGAGAGCAGGGATGCTAACATTTACTATAAACGTAGGAAATTATCATTATACTCATGATTTGGGATTTGAGTAGAATTCAATTTGGGGGTATTTCGAGTCACACTGACTCATTGAATTTTGCAATCTTCCATCAACCTTGAGTACGCTATCCTCGCTATCTACCTCGTACATGGTTTTCCGCTTCGCCTTTCCAAATTTGTGCTATACAGTTGCCATATATTTCCTTGCATTTGGGCCATCATCCTCTTATCTACGCCAATCAAGCATGGCCTTTCAACCGCACTATCGAAGATTTAATATTTTTCATGTAAATGCTGTCTGCGTGTAAAATCAGCCGCGGTTTTTGTTTTACTTAACGTCTTGACAATAGATTAAATGTTTCCACAGTCCGATTAATAATAAAGTACAAAGGTTTTTCATTTCGCGGGCTGATCTGACAACCATGATGTTGTATTCTTAATTCTGATCAGTAATTTTGTTAGAAGATAGGCTCTTCACAACTTCAATATAGCTTGTTTTAGTGGAGAAACTTTAGTCTGGAATTCAATCAATGTTGCAAGATGTTTGTTTCTGGCGTCTGAGAATCCATAGATGGCTCACTGCGAATGTATTGTGAAAAAAATGTTCACTAAAAAATAGGGTAAAGTCGGGTAATATGGCGCAGAGGGAGATATGGCGTAGTGCCCGTTATTCATATATACGAATTCTCCCTATATTTTTGTACGTTACTAAAAACTTTAGTTGCTCACTATTTTTCGGACGGTAGATCTCGTAGCGCTGCGTTCAATATTTAATTTTTACAAAGGAAAAATTAATAATTTTTTTATTTTTGTGTTTTTATGTGTAAGTGTTTCGGTAAATATAAACGGCAAGTATTTTTCTCATTAGGCAAAATGAGTATAGTGATTTATATTTTGGAACGTTATGTCTGAAAAACTAATTGGGAGAATAAGTGATTTTTATGTGTAGAAATATCAGGCGTTGGTATAAAGGTGATATGGTATACATAGATAGAAGGTAATATGGTACGCCTATGTTGCTTCTTTAATCTGTTTATTGTCCTTGGTTTTAATAATCTAATACTTTCAAAATTTAGTTTTATTTTAAATGTTTTAATTATAGATCGAAGTATAAATGCCTACCATTTATAAAAAAGCACAGCTCCAGCCGAACAGCTTGGCTAGAATTCATTTCAGCAATTCATGCAGTATCTTAAAGATACAACATCTCCACTGACATTCCGTCTACCACGTTAAGACGGCATCTTAAAAACCAAACTAATGAAAAACAAGCATTGGGTTCCTCTTATTGTTTAGCTGACGATTTTAAAAAAAAAAACAAAAAATTTTGAAGTCACATAAAAAATTCTCAAGCACATGGGTTTGCTCCTACAAGAAATGAGGTGCCAGATACAATTACAATACAATTTAGCACAAAATTTTAATTTGGAGGAGAGAAAGGCTGGTTGTAAAGCATGGTTTACACTTTTTATGAAGCAACACCCGGGGTTATCTGTAAAAAAATCTGAAAGAGTTTCACAAAATCGTGCTGAAGGAATGAATCATCGGGATATTTTAGAATATTTTAGTTTATTGGAAAAACTTTAATCGAACATGGTCTAATCGCTAAACCAGGCTATATTTATTATATGGATAAGACCGCATGCTAGCAGAATAATAAGCCTGAATACGTAATAGCAGAAAGAAGGTCTTCGAACAAAACAGGGTTTGAAGATGGCATGCCTCCAGGTTCAGTGGTATACACGGAAGGTAAATCTGCTTATGTTAATTCTGAAACTTTTTAAACTGGGCCTGAAGGTCTGTTTCTTCCAAGAAAACCACAAGGAAAAGTATTAATTATATTAGACAGCCATTCTTCACAATGCAGTGACACTGACATGTTGGAGTTCGCTGCAGCAAACGAGATAATCCTCCTTTGTTTGCCGCCACATACAACACAATTTTTACAACCTTTAGAACGGTCGTTTTTTAAATCATTTAAATCCCATTATTACGAGGCAAGCAATTTTTTCATTAAAAAAAAATCCAAAAAGAAAAACTTCTCGTTTGCAATTTGGCCAATTTCTAGCAGCCTCGTGATACAAATCTGCAACACCAAATAATGGCATCTCAGCATTTTCAACAACTGGTATTTTCCCGTTTAATCCTGAAATAATTTCGGATTATGCGTTCATTCGCATGCGTGATAATAAAGCTACTCAACAATAGCAACAAGAGCAGGGAACACATATAGTGGAAACATAAAATTTAAGTGTATCTTCAGAGACTAAAATAACAATCAGGGAATTGATGCCTATAATTGGCAATTTTGTTGAACACACATCGACAGAGACTCCTTCTTTGCAGCTACCGACTACTCACCAGAAACATCATCAGTTGGATTTGGAAACGGTGGTCAATACGAATACTAGCGACAAAACCCCTGGAAAAATGTTGTATATATGATCGCCAATACCGTCAACGTCCAAGGGTAGAACCATTAATGTCAGAAAGCAAAAAGCTCGTGTATTGACTACGTACGGTAGATAACATAAATGAGCTAAAATCAAAATCAATGAAGCAACGAGATCTAACAATAACTATTAGATGATGAATCGGATGGCTTGGAAGATTTTGAACAGAATCTTTGCATTGGATGTGGGGAAGATTATAATTGTACTTTGAAAAAGGACGACCTGATGGTGGTGTACCATATCACCCATATCCGAGGGTGAAATGGTATTTATTGTTTTATTTTTTAAAGCTTATTTTTAATAAAGAACATTCATTTATTTTCATTCCAAAAGCTTTTTAATTTTTAAGTCATTACAATAACAAAAAAGGTATCTCCCTACTTTACCCCATACATTTTGTTTGTAAAATAGATCAATTTTTTGTATTTTGTAAGTCTAACCATATATGAAATCGGAGCTGCACAGAGACCAAATGAGCTTCCCAAAACGTCTGATTACATGATTAATGCGATATCGAAGTGGGTGGTTGTTAGCCTTCAATTCCGCGACGACCTTGTAAACGAACAATCTGAGATAACTACGCATAATTCTACTCTTCTGCCGAGTTAATGCACCTGGATTGAGTCGCTTACTCAATCGCGTCGGCACACCAGCATTATTCTCAGTTGTACCAGTGCACCTAGAATACTACAGGCCACACTACTTTAAAAATTTTGCTATATGACGAGTCAAGTTTGTTGAGGTCGTACGAAACAGACGTGTTTTTGTTAAAATACTATAAAAATAAATTAATAAAATAATTAATCTGTGTCGTGCTATAATTAAATATAATTTAAGCTTTTAACTCTCTTTTAGCTTAATCTAAAAGTAAACTAAGTTAAAGTGTTAAGATCTCACAATGATAGTGAAAATAATAGTGTTATTTCCTCCGTAGCTAAAAAACGGAGAACATCAATTAGTAAACAACTAGCTGTTTTACAGTTAGAAAAGAATAAAAATCTTCTAAAATTAAAATCTAGTAACCCAACAAGTTCAAGAAGCAATACTAACACGGTAGAATTGAACATTGTAAATGATAATAAAATGAGTGGAACGGACAAAATATCCTACTCTAAAGATATATCTGTTAATAATTCTTACGATAGCATTGAAGATATGCCAGAGTTTCCTGAACAAATAAATACCAAAGGTAAGCAAACAAAGACGTATGTTCCACCACTGATCATACAAAATTCAACATATTCGTGTGTGCGGAAGTTAGTGGAGGAATGTAAAATAAAATATTCTATAAAAATAATCAGTATTGGCTTAAAAATCAGTTTGTTCAATAACGAAGATAAACAAAAATTTACAACTGCATTGGAACAAAACAACATAGAATATTATACATTTGAACCATTAAATAACAGACCAATCAAGGTTGTAGCCTTTGGTATTCCGGGTGTGATGACAATTGATGAATTGAAGGCCGGTTTAACAGATTACGGTAGCAATAAAGATGATGTTATTGAAATTATTCCTATTCATTACAATGATGATAAACATAAAATAAAATATCACATAATGAAGTTCAATAAGAACGTCACTAAACAAAAAATATATATCATCAAACACTTAAATAATGTTGTAATTTCTTTCCAACCGGCCAGAAATTATGCCAATAAACCGACCCAATGCCGCAAATGTCAAATGTATGGGCATGGAACTACCTATTGTCATAAAAAGTATAAATGTATGAAATGTGGCGGTGAACACTTAGGTGAAAATTGTACAACTTCTTATTTAAAATGTGCGAATTGCGGTGGAACACACTCTGCGAACTCGAAAGATTGCCCGGATTTAGAAAAATACAAAATAATAAAACAAAATAAACATAAACAGAAGAATAATAAATTTACAAACATCAAACATCAGAAACCCAACTCAACAAAGATCTACTGCTCAACGAGTGGAATATCAACATCAAATTACCAACTACCCTGGATTAAATCGTCCTAGAGAAACATCCCAGCATCAGGCATGGAACCAATTATTTTAAACTGTAAACCTTACTTCTACGAATAATAATACATCAACTGTTCTTAACAATAACAAATTGTTTTCTTTTGATGAAATAACTCAATTAGTAACTGATGTTATATCGCAGTTAGCTGGTTGCAAATCTAAAGTTGAACAATTAAAGTTATAACAAATTTATCAATTAAATATATATTTATAATGAAAATTAATTTAAATTCACTGAATGCTGTTATATGGAATGCTTAAAGCATAAAACCAAAAACTATTGAACTATTTGATTTTCTCAAACAAGATAATGTTCACATATGTCTAGTAACCGAAACATGGTTACTTGACACTGAAAATATATATGATCCACATTTTAGGGTTTATAGATTTGACAGAATTCTAGAGGCAAATTAATTGGTCACGGTGGAGTGAGTATTTTAATCAAAACATTCATAAATCATAAATTACTTTCTTCTTTTAATTTAAAAATAATAGAAGCTATAGGAATAAAAATATATAGTGATAGAGGGCACATTTCGTTTATTGCAGCATACTTCCCAAGAACTAATGACAGTTCAATACTTGCTCTTTTTAAAATGGATATTCAAAGACTAACCAATCTGGCAAACCCGTTTTTCATAGGATGCGACCTTAATGCTAAAAATCAAGCCTGGAACTGTGTAAGAGATCGAGCTGGTAATATTTTACTAAATGAATCAGTAATTAAAAATTTCAAAATACTATTCCCGGCCGAACCCACTCATTACTCAAAAAAATCCAGATATCCATCAACTCTTGACTTGCTACTATCTAATCATCCAGAAATGGTTTCTAATTTAAAGGCAATAAACGCCCTTAGTTCGGATCACTTACCAGTATTTTTCAAGACCCACATAATTGAAATCGAATCTACTGACAACACGAATAATAAGTTCAATTATAAAAAGGCAGATTGGCCTATATATAAACATATCATTAAGAGTAAAATTGATTTAGGCGCTAATTCAGGAATACATACTCTGAATAATAAATATGACATCGATAAAGCCATAACTAGTATTAATAGTATAATAAATGAGGCTGCTAACATGAGCATACCAAAAACAATTTAATCAAATCAATTAGTGAAAAATTAAATAATTTAAGGAACCAACGTTATTCCAAGTTTATTTCAAATATCGCAACTACTATTCCTCATAGGACACGGTTGTTTTATTTAACTAAATTACTTGGGAAACGTCAACAAAAAAATTCCATCTCTACGTGTAGTCGATCTTTTTAATAATGATAAAACCCTTATTACTGATTCCGAGAAATCGTCTGCTTTTGCTCAACACTTTGCACAAATTCATTGTGGTAATGATAATATCGATCATAATTTTGCATTAGACGTCCTAGAAAAAATTAATAACGTAACCAACCGAAGCTCTAACTTCTGCTTAAACGGTCAAGAAATAGCAAAGCCCAAAGAAATTAATTGTATTATTACTAAACTAAAAAGTTCAAAGTCTCCTGGTTTAGATGGATTAACAAATATTCTAATCAAACAACTTCCACAAAAAGCGGTTATATATCTAACGTATATATTTAACGCATGTCTCAAAATAGGATATTTTCCAAATCAATGGAAACAAGCCTTAGTTCTCCCAATATCCAAACCACAAAAAGATAAATCCAAATTGGAAAACTATAGACCTGTTAGTTTATTAAGTGGATTAAGCAAAATATTTGAAAAAATCTTATTAAGTCGCATTGAAGTATTCATACTAGATAATAGAATTATACTCGATGAACAGTTTGGATTTCGTCCAGGTCATTCTGCGAGTCATCAACTTAAACGTATTTGTAATTTCGCCAAACATCAACTTAGTTTGAAAAAATCGACTGCTTTGTTGATGTTCGACATTGAAAAGGTATTCGATAAAGTCTGGCATGACGGACTAATTTTTAAACTAATCAAATATAACTTTCCACCTTATCTCATTTCAGTAATAAGGTCCTTTATCAAAGATCGTTTTTTCAAGTGAAAATTAATGATCAAAAATCGAAATCCGAACCGATACTATGCGGTGTTCCTCAAGGTGCAGTATTATCTCCATGCCTTTATAATCTTTACACCGCACATATAAAGTATGAATTTTCAGATAACGTACACTTTGCCCTATACGCTGATGATACCGCTATTTATTGCGCTTCTTCTGACACTGCAGTAATTATGAATAATATGCAACATATTATAAATAAACTGTGTGATTATTACTCTAGATGGGGCATACAAATTAACTCTTCCAAAACCCAGGCTATATTCTTAAGTCGTAAGAGGGCCCTACGTAATCTACCTGACGACAGTTCCTTAAACATCAATGGTATTTCCGTATGACATGAATGATTATAGACAGACGAATCACCTATAAAGATCACATTAATTATTCAATCAGCAAAGGTAATAACTGTGTTAAACTACGAGGGCAAATCAAAAAGTCTTGCAATATCATATGAAAAAAAAGAGTGAGTGAGACAGCAATATTTTTATTTTTCGACATAATCTCCTTTAAGGTTTATACATTTGTCACATCGATCAATTAACTTGCCTAAACCCTCTAAAAACAAAGATTTCTTTTGCTCCATAAAATATCCATTTACAACAGACTGTACTTCATAGTCACTGGAAAATTTCCGGCCCCTAATTTTTTTTTTCAAATTGGGTAACAGAAATTAGTCACTGGGTGCCAAGTCTGAACTGTACGGTGGATGCGGAATTTCCACGAAGCCGCAGTCCTTTAATGCAGCTTGAGCAACATTAGCCTTGTGCACTGGTGCATTGTCGTGAAGAAGCAAGATTTTTTTTCTAACTTTCCTTGGCCGTTTTTCTCGGATCGCTTTTTTCAATTTTCGCAAAACCGCTGCGTAATATATGCCTGTGATTGTGGTTTTCGGTGGCATATAATCGATTATCAAAATTTCTTCAGCATCCCAAAAAATTGTTGCCAAAACCTTACCAGCAGACAGTTGAGTTTTGAATTTCTTTGGTGGTGGTTCGCTACGTTTAATCCATTGCATCGATTCTTGTTTGGATTCCGGACCCCAGTGATGAAGCCATGTTTCATCGCCTGTTATTATGTTATCCAAGAAATTTTCTGGATCTTCTTTGTACATATCTAAAATCGCCTTTGAAGTTTGAACACGCATTTTTTTTGTTCTGCATTCAACAAACGGGGAACCCATCGTGCACTTACTTTCGACATGTGAAGGTGGTCATGTAATATAGTATATGTGGTACCGTATGAAAGAGAAAGTCTCCACGCTAACCGCGGAATAGAAATACGCCGGTCTTCCAATACAATAGATTCGGCCAAAATTACGTTTTCATGGCTAATAGCATCAGCTGGCCGACCCGAGCAGTTGTCGTCTTCTAATGATGCCCGACCACTTTTGAATAATTTTACCCACCTTGTTACTGTGGCATATGATGGTGCAGATTCGCAGTAAACTTTTGATATATAGTTGAATATATAAATTGCATTTCGGTCATCTTTACAGAAATTTTAATAACGGCGCGATATTCAATTTCATTCATTTTAAGAAAAATTCAAAACACGTGTTACTAAATTGACAAAAACAAACGAACTGTAAAATTTACATCGAAATGTTCTTCTAGAAGTTTCATCGCGACAAAAAATGGTTTTGAAAAATATATTGTTGTCTCACTCACTCTTTTTTTTCATATGATATTGCAAGACTTTTTGATATACCCTCGTATTATATAGTCTGCTTCATCGAAACTCCAAGTTAAATATATTAAATAAACGACTTATTTACCTCTTAATCATACGTAGTATACTACTATACGCTTCTCCGGTATGGCTCGACTGCGAAAAGGTCCATATGGAAAAATTACAAATTGCCCAAAACAAATGTCTTAAACTAATATATAATAAACCTAATTACTTCTCAACTAAACGATTACATAAACTGTCAGGAGTTCCCTTGATTCTGGATCATACATATAAAACAAAAGAAAACTTTAAAAATAATCTTAACTCAATTGAAAATAGGTTAATTAACAATCTTATTGTCTAAAGTGGTTTTATTTAAGCTTGCTTTGAACAATCTAAATTATTTTTTACTGGTGATGGGAGTAGTATTAAGTTAGTATTAAGTTTTAATTTAGTATTAAGTTAGGTTTAAGAACAAATTTATTTGTGGTTTTTTTAATTAAGTTCTTATTTTCCACTGCAATCTGAAAATTATATAATAAAAAATAATAATAAACACAATTATGGTTAGATATCTTAATAACATTTAGAAATTAATAAATTAACAAATAATCTAAACATAGAAGCAAAGCATATTATGCTGTACTCTTAAATATCTCAAACTTTGTATGAATTTTGAATGTTATAATAAAGGATTTATTGAATTGAATTGAATTGAATTTGCTATTTGACGTCAATTTATGTCGACTGTTCTCTCTTTGGCTATTATAGGCAGCACTAAAACTAAAAAGATTGTTTTGATTTTTTTGTGTTTGCTGTCATATTGAAAAGAAAAAATTGTAAACAAACAAAAAGAAAAATATTTTAATAATATGTTTCACAATTTAATAAAAAGCTATTGGTAAAAGTAATAATTCATAATATTCTTATAAAATTATGCATTCTAAATTGTGTAAAATAGGTAAACGCGTATAAAATGTGTACAAATTTCGAATAATTTATGAGAAGACATAACCTTACTTTTAGCACTCGTATATAATTTTTTTTTTGTGTTTGTTTTCGTTTTTTCTTTTTATGAACATGACTGCCGTCTACAGTTCAAAGAACAAACTGTAGACATAAATTTAATGACATAGCAAGCAGTGTGGCCTGTAGTATTCTAGGTGCACTGGTTGTACCCACTGTATACGAGCACTAAAACTTTTGCTGTTTTTCACTAACATATAGCTGTCGTGGTTGGTGCTTCATTTAGGTCGAAATTTCTTTTCAAAATTCGCACTGTTTCCAACACAGCTTTCATTTTTGACTTTAGGTTTTAATATTTTCCAACGTTGATCAAGCGTAAATGTGTTAATTCCAAACCGTGAATATGTATATGATTCCGTGTTCTTATTAATATTTCGATTAGCAGACAGCTGTCATTGTTTAACCCTCATACGACTCTCAAAAAAAATTTCACATGCATTGCTCTGGTGAAATTTCATCCGAATATATATTATATAAAATCAATATACATATCCATCCATATATCACATATTTCAATATTTTATTTGTAATACAAACGAATAATACAAACGAATTCAAAAATTTTAACCATCCTGCGTTTCATAATAAAAAAGTAAAATAACTTTAAAATCATTAATGGGTGAAATTTCACCCGAAGAGCGTATAAAGGTTAAATTAAAACTCAGAAAGTTTGAAATTACACTTTGTCAATCACTTCAGACTAACCCAAGCAAACTTACAAATTAGACATTTTACTCTTTCACATAGTAAAATAAAATACAGGTAATCCTCCTAATCATCCCATTTCCTCAAATTATACGGTTTCAAACAACACGATTTTCGTTTTTTTCTTTTATTTTGTTTTTTCTATATCATAACAAAAAATAAAAAATAAAACGTAACATTTTTTATTTTATTTTTGTAGTCTCGAACAACATGGTTAGACACGGAAACAAAACGGAACAAAACGGAACGAATCGTGTTCTTGGAGGGTTTCCTGTATAATAATCATAAAAAGTTTCGACTTAAATTTTGACTGAAGCACCTTTTAAAAAATCTCTTTGTATGCATGTGTGCGTGCGTGTGTGCATGCAGACTAAATGTCTGTGTCCTCTCTATAACCCAGACGGTTTGTCAATTTCAACTATAAGTTTTTTCATAAATTGGAAGATTGCAGTGATTTTGGCTGAAACGGGTTCGCTAGATGTGAAAGTTTCCAAAAGAGCTTTTTCATATTTTGTAAATATTAAATATAGCACTTACGAGAAAAAGAATTATAAACTAAAGTATACTAAATTGAATGTATAACAATATCGGTCTAGCGCATTTTTCAAAACTTTAAGCGGAAATGAAGTTTTTTGACCAAAAACTGGTTTTCAACAAAAATGTGGCCATTCCCAGGTGGATTGAATAATTTATATGAAACTTCATGCTTTAGCTATTTTAACAATTAAAGAAATCTCAGTGAATTTTGACAGAAATCGGTAAAACCGAAAGTGGCAACTTCCATAAGAGTTTTTTCGGTTTTAGCACAATATTTTGAAAAATACGAAAAAAAAAAAATTCGGCCACTATACATTCCAAACGGATTAATTCATCACAATGAAACTTCTTACTTAAGCTTTTTCTATAAATTTGGAGATCCCAGTGATATTTGACCAAAATCGGTTTACCAAAAGTGTCATCTACCATATGAAATTTTCCCGTTTTTTTTACAAATATTTTGAAAAGTATCCTAATTAAGAGAAAATCGACCATGTAATAAAAGATTCTGAATTAAATTTGAAACAATATCAGCTTGAAATAAAAACCATTTTTTTTGTATAGAAATCGTTAATCATGATGAACGAGGTTTTAGGTTAAATCGGTTTACCGGTAGTTAAAATTAGATCAGAGTGACGATTTTGTACCAAAAATGGCAGCGCGTTATTTTGTTTATATATTTTGTTTAATTGATGTGTCGAGCGAACAGAAGAGGTGAGGTGTACGTCATCATTATAAATATTCAACCGGTTCAACCGGAACTTTTCATTTTGCTATTTGCTTTTGAAAAATTGACGAACAAAATTCCCAGACACATGAGAGAAAAAATACAATACAAATATAAAATTGTATATTATACAGTGTATATGTATACAAAATTATTGGTCACCTCGCCAGCTCGCGCTCTAATTTTTGGTACAAAATCGACACTCAGATCATATTATAAATTTTAAAGGAAATAATTAGTTTTATAAAAAAAAACTTCATTTCACCTTAATTTGGAATATATACAGACAAAGCGGATTGACTATTTAGAAAAAACTACATACTTAATCTATTTGGATAAATTGGGCGATCCATGTGAAATGTGGTAAATAAGTACCAGAAGTGGCAACTACCGCAAGAGGATTTCAATTTTTGTAATGAAGATTAAATTTTTCAACAAGGGTTCCCATCGTTGGTTTTCTGAAATTTAAGCAGGATAACCATTTTTGATTAAACAAAATATTTTTTGTTACTAACCCTGTAGATTTTCGAAGCATTTTAGTTCTATGTACGTTTGGCGGAAAGGAAGTGGACCATTTGCCACAACAAGTAACCTCCCCCTCCACTACACAACGAACGGAGGAAGGAACTTCTGACGGAAAAGACGTGGTAGTGGCAAGATTTGTTGGTAATTTTGTTGAGGCACCTGAATTAATTTAGTTCTGTTTAAAATAACCAATTCCTTCTTCGAAGCCTATCATCTCTGGCTCCGCCTTTTTAGCACCCCATCTAAAGGTTTTGACAAAATTGATGATTGAATTCGTTTCAACTAGTTTTTATCGTTTGAAACGTTAAATAAATAATAAAAAATTCAAAAAAAATGTCCGGGTAGCACTTCATTGCAAGAAAATCATCCCGTTTTTATCAAACTTCGTTAGCTAGTCGTTAGGCCAGGATTGATCACCAAATTTTAGCGTTTGGTCATCAATGGGTCACTTTTTATTGCGAAAAAACAAAATCAAAATTGTATTAATTCAATAAAATCAGGTTCGTCCCTTATTTGAGAATTTAATTTTACTGTTGAGTTCAACATCAACAGGGCATCGATCTGCACAAATATTATAATTGTAATGTAATATGTATATAAGTAAGCATGCTTGTAGCATACATAATGTATAAGCTTACTCATCAAATTATCGTGTGAATTGTCTAGTGACATATAATACAACATTTTTTGCACTAACATAAATTGTAATGATAAGCACTTATTTTTGTATATAAAGAACTAAATTCTCAATAATAAAGCAGAACGAAATTATATCAGTAACGTTTTAGTTTTGTTTTCAAAAATAATTTTAATTCATAAATAGTGAGCCCTCACCAGCGGTAAGCTCGCTATCATTTGAAATTAAACATTGGTCCTTCGAGCCATTAAAACAACCGGCATCGCTAAGTTAAACGCGATAAGTTTACATTAAAAACAGTAAACAAACGAAAACTTAAGAATAACAAAAATCTGAAGTTAAGTTAAGACACCTGTACACATCAAAATAACAACAAAAATGGAAACCATACTCCAGCAACAAGATGAAGCAGGTGACAAAATCGTCCAAATGGAAACAAACCACCGCAAAGACGGGGAGGATAGGAAAACGAAGATATATTTGGAAAAAAGGTTGGCAACTCTAAAGGCGATTTATAACGACTACGTCGATAATGATACGAAAATCTTGAACATGACCCCACCTCTAGAAAAGGGCCATGCATATCTAGAAAGACGGAAGAAAGTCACAGACGCATACCAAAAATTAATAACGGATATGCGTGAACGCCTAAATAACGCATCAACGAGTTCAACAGGGCAAACTGCGCAGCAAGAAACTAGTTCAAAAGAAATCAACAACAAAAAGTTATTCAAACGGCAAGATGTCCTCATGCGCCAAATGTATCAAAAATTGGCGTCAGTCAATCATTCATTGGAGACTAACAACATATCCAAGGAATACTAATAATCTATTATAATATGAGTAATTACTGGGAGGAAATTGAAGCATTCAAGACCGCGCAAAGTCAACTGAAGAAGTCCTGCATAGACGTTGTTGAAATAAATTGGCTCAACATAAGTTCATCTTTTGAAGCATTCGTAAGCTTCATATTAATGAAAAAACTGGACCCAGAATCCATCAGGCTCTATGAATCATCCATAGATAAACCCAGAGATATTCCACAACTAGAAGAAGTTTTCAAATTCCTTGAAAAAAGATTTCAATCACTGGAAGCCATGGGCAGCAACAAACAAACGACAAGCCGACCACAGTATATACCACCTCTAAAACGGGCCTATACAACCACAGCAAGCAGAACATGTTGGGTAAATAGTTGCAAGGAACGACACAACTTGGATCAATGTCAACAGTTCAAAAGTATGTCAACATTAGATAGATCAAGGCTAATAAATGCAGCAAGCCTTTGTGTACGTTGCCTAAACCATCACCAAAGTAAATATTGTCAGTCAGAACAATGCGTCGTATGTAAAGGGTCACATAACACCCTACTACACTGCAATAACGCATTATCAAATGGCGGAACTGGAGTTAAAAACGCGAAAACCCTTATAGTAAATCAACAGGGACAAGTTTTGTTACCAACCGCAGTAGTTAAAGCCATAACTTGCACGGGAAATCAGATCTTGCTAAGAGCATTAGTAGATCCTGGATCACAGGTGACATTAATCTCATCAAAAGCCGCTAACCTACTCAACCTTAAGAAGAAGAAGGTCAACGTTTCTATCTCCGGTATAGGAGGAGGGAAAGCAGGTGATTGTAAACATACAATCAATATACAAATCTTGCCAAGATTCGAAACCGATTTTCAACTAAATATCGAAGCGTTGATATTTGATAAACTCAACCAACAGTTACCGGAGGTGGATTTTGATGCAAGATGTTGGACCCATCTCAAACAAATACAACTCGCCGATCCTAATTATAACAAGTCACAACCAATTGATCTCATACTTGGTGCCGACTATTATCCAGCAATCATAAACAACAACATCATAAAAGGAAGTGAATTAGAACCAATGGCACAACAAACTGAAATCGGATGGATAATAATAGGCAGCAGAGGCGGCACCAGAACAAACCAGCCAACAACAATGATAGCTACTAAAGGCATTGAAGATCAATTGAAATTACTCATAGAGGTAGATTCGATACCAGAAAACAGAATTAATACGGAAGAGGAAGACATGGTTGAACAACATTTCCAGTTAACCTCAGGAAAGGGATCAGATGGAAGATATGTGGTAAGAATTCCATTCAAGGATAATCATATCAAATTAGGAGAATCCAAGAAAAAAGCCGCTGCCAGGCTAATACAAATTGAAAATCGGTTCAAGAGAGATCCGTCTTTCAAACAGTTATATCATCAATTTATGCAGGAATACATAAATCTAAAGCACATGGAACTTGTGCAGGAAGAAGTTGAAGATCACAATATAGCAAGTAACACCTATTACATACCGCATCATGGTGTAATCAAACAGGATAGCACCACTACAAAACTTAGAGTAGTGTTTGATGCTTCGGCTAAAACTACGACAGGAGTATCTTTAAACGATTGCATGATGAATGGTCCCAAATTACAAGATGACCTAACGGATATATTATTGCGATGGCGAAAATACAAAATCGTAATGACGGCGGACATAGAGAAAATGTATCGCCAAATCTGGATAAACGAACAAGACCAGAATTACCAACGAATATTATGGAGAACTCAACCGTCTAAACCAATAATAACTTATAAACTCAAGACAGTCACATATGGGACAACAGCAGCCAGTTTCTTGGCGATAAGAGCATTGAGACAGTTAGCTCTTGATGGAGCCAATGAGTATCCAATAGCAGCACACATCATATTGAAAGATTTTTATGTAGACGATTTGCTGACCGGATGCCACAATATAAGGGAGGCATGTCAATCAGTTCGCGAATTAAAATTGCTAACAGATCGAGGTGGATTTAACTTACGAAAATGGTTCTCTAACTCAAGTGAATTATTAAAACATATACCAAGAAAGCTGCACGGTAAGGGTAATATGGAAATCAAGTTAAACGATTGCATCAAGACCCTAGGCATTTTGTACGATCCACAAGAAGACAACTTTAAATTTGATGTTGCAAAACTTCAGTTATCCAGCAACCAAGCTACAAAGCGTTCATTATTATCCGAATCATCGAAACTATTTGATCCAGTTGGATGGCTCTCTCCACTAACAATTACAGCAAAAATTATGATGCAACAATTATGGCTAAGCGGAATAAAATGGGATGAACATCTACCAGAACATATCAACACAAAATGGATAAAATATAAGGCAGAATTAAGTGATATCAAAAACATAAAGATTCAAAGGTGGATCAATACAACTGAAAATACCGACATAGAGCTTCACGGTTTCGCTGATGCTTCGGAATACGCATATGCCGCTGCTATATACTGTCGAACAGTAAACGAAGATGGAACAATTACAACACAACTTTTAACATCGAAGACAAGAGTCGCTCCAACTAAAGTGAGGTTGTCAATTCCTCGACTAGAGCTAAGTGCAGCTTTATTATTATCAAAACTGCTCAAACACGTCCAAGAAGCCTTAAATCTAAACAACTGCAGGATGTATGCGTGGTCAAACTCAACCATTGCACTATGTTGGATCACAGGCGAGCCAAACAAATTTAAGGCATTCGTGGCAAACAGAATTTCTGCTATAAAATCCTTCATACCGACCACAACATGGCATCACGTAAAATCTGGCGACAACCCAGCTGATATAGCTTCACGAGGCATACCACCATCCGCATTAACAAACAACAAATTATGGTGGGAAGGACCGGACTTTCTGGGACAAAATATAACTAGTTGGAAGGAAATCTATAGTTCCTCACTTACTCATACACATCATCGTGAAGAATTAGAAGAAAAACATTCAAAACTAATGACAATAAGCAGAGAAGAGCACGTATTTAATGAATTATTTGAGCGATGTTCGAATTACAACAGATTAAAACGCATAGTTGCGTACTGTAAACGATTTATCAACAATGCCAAGCATGGCAACAATAATCATAAGCAGCCAACAGGTATAGAACTCCGGGATGCGGAAACAACAATTCTCAAGGCACTACAAAAGCAAGACTTTTCTAATGAAATTAGCTGTCTTAACCAGACTAAACAAATTAGCAAAAGAAGCAAGCTACTATCATTGAATCCAACTTTAGATGAAAATGGCTTGTTACGACTAAATGGACGACTTCAAAATTCAACATTATCAAGGTCCAGCAAAAACCCCATCATCCTGGATAAACACAACCTTGTAACACAAAGAATTATAGAAAATGCTCATGTCAGTACCTTACATGGGGGTGCTCAACTATTATTATCGCATTTGAGAAATAAATATTGGATTATTGACGGTAAACGTGCCGTACGTCGAGTAATTCAAAAATGCATTACTTGCTTTCGTAACAAAAAGCATCTTGCACAACAACAAATGGGAAACTTACCATCTGCTAGAGTACGGCCGGGAAGACCGTTCGCAAAAACGGGTATCGATTATGCTGGCCCCATTCAAGTGAGAACAACCAAGGGAAGAGGTCACAAAACTCACAAAGGTTACATTGCACTGTTCATCTGCATGGTAACAAAAGCTATACATATTGAAATTGTAAGCGATTTAACAACCGAATCATTTATTGCTGCTTACAAGCGATTTACATCCAGGAGAGGATTATGCACGGATATCTACTCTGACAATGGGACATACTTTGTTGGAGCGAACAAGGTAATGTTAAAAGAACACCATCGCGCAATAACCACATTACCGGACGAGATCGCCACTATGATAGCCAACGACGAAACCAATTGGCATTTCATACCGCCCATGACACCCCATTTCGGTGGCATATGGGAAGCGGGCATTAAATCTATCAAGTTCCATTTAAAACGAATCATAGGAGAAGCAACCCTCACCTTTGAGGAGCTTTACACAGTAGTTACACAAATCGAGGCGTGTCTAAATTCTCGACCGCTAACTCCACTGACCAATAATCCAACAGATTTATCAGCTTTAACACCAGGACATTTTTTGATAGGTGATTCTCTCAAGTCACTGCCGGTCGCTGATACAGATAACATCTCTTTAAAAACAAGATGGCACCTTGTTGAGAAAATGGTACAAGGCTTTTGGAAAAGATGGTCCTGTGAATATCTCCATCAATTACAACAACGAACTAAATGGAAACGTAGCCAATCGAACCTAAAAATCAACGACTTGGTGTTACTAAAGGATGACCAACAACCAACCACACGTTGGAAACTAGGGCGAATTATCGAGACACATGCCGGAAGCGATGATTTAGTTAGAGTAGCTACAGTGAAATGCGAGAACAATATCTTCAAGCGGCCAATTGTGAAATTGTGCAAACTACCAATTGAGGAAAATTTAAAGGATCTAATGCCCATGGAAGCCAACAAGAGTGAAGAGGAGAAGGAGCCGCAAATATCCAAGAATTCCGAAAGGTTTCTGCGGCAGCAACCTCATCGGCAAGTGAAAAACCAGAGCAAATTTAAACATCTGATGCTTGCGACGTTGTCCATATGTTGCATTTTGGGACTTGCTCAGGCCAACATAGACATTACTCCATTCAACCATTCTACAGGCATACACTTTGAATCAATAGGTAGACTCGAGGTAGTAGCCATGAAATGGTCACTAATAATCTATTATAATATGAGTAATTACTGGGAGGAAATTGAAGCATTCAAGACCGCGCAAAGTCAACTGAAGAAGTCCTGCATAGACGTTGTTGAAATAAATTGCGAATTAATTCTTCAACAAGTTCAATGGCAGTTCAATAATTTGGAAGCAGATAATGAATTATTATTAGCCAGCAACAAGGAAGTGCGCAGACCAAAACGAGGTTTAGGCGACAGAATAGGCGTTGTGTTAGGCGACATGTTTGGGATTCTTACAGAGCGTGAAGCAAGAGAATATGAAAGTCAATTTGAAGCCATAAACGATGATCAGCATCAATTAGAGGCACTGATAAGGAATCATACCACAATAATAGACAACACAGTTAAGCTAATAAAGCACAACTCAATTCTTACTATGAAATCATTAAACAAACTGATAAACGATCATGGAATGCTAAAGGCTGAACTAGAACAATTGAACGAGTACTTCATACGAGAAAAGCAAATTCGTTTAATATTAACTTCAAGCATTGAATTGATATTAATATTGAAAAATTTGGAGGACACGCAACAAGCCTTACTTGACGTAATCCATAATGCACACAAGAACATTTTACATCCTTCATTACTCTCCCCGGCTCAATTGGATCAAGAGCTGGAAATTATTAAAAGACATATACCATCAACGATCACCATACCTGGGCATGGCATTCCGGATCTTCTTCACATATATCATAGCATGAAAATACGCAGTAGAGTAACTCCAAGGAACATTATAGTAGAACTCACCATTCCATTATCTTTTACGCGGGAGTACACACTGTTAGCCGTTTTTCCAGTGCCTATAATATCGAACACAGGAATTCGCAGTCTTACATCGACACCAAGGCAGAATTTGTAGCAATAGATGCTCACCGGGAACAGCTCGCATTAATGAATAGAGAGCAAGTAAAAAATTGTCAATCATTTCAAGGAAGAAGATTTTTGTGTGAAATATCGCCAATATATAACATCATGAGCAGCCAAGCTCAGTGCGAGGTGGCAATCCTACAACGGAAGAGGAATCTTGAGGAATTATGTTCCATCGGAACCGTAAATGCATCAAATTACTGGATAAAACTTAATGCCAACAATCAGTGGGTATATGCCATTCACAATGAAACAACAGTCGATGTAATATGCGGTCATGAAAGCAAATCGTATAACCTTCAAGGATCAGGCATAGTAAAAATCAAAGCTGGTTTTGTGCTACGGGATGCAAATTTTTATATCGTTGCAATCGGATCCTATTCTAACCATTTGGAAAAGGGATTCAATAGATCGGTTAATACGTTAGCTGAATCTATTCACTTAAAGAAGTTCATCACCCGGATCAAAGATAGCCCAGTCCGACATAATCATCCACAGTATGTAACGCTTCAAGATACCAACAAATTGGAACAAGAGATAAAGACGCTCGAAAATATGAAGATCCAACTACATGAGGGAAAGAATCATCATATCCACCATTATACCATGACTCATGTCATTTCTGGGATCCTTTTAGTTTTAGGTGTCATTTGGGGCATCAAATATTTAAGACAAAGACGAGCGAATCCTCGCCGACCACCTACGCCACTTCAACGTGCAGAAGTCTAATCATCCCAAGTAGGCGGCCCGGAATATGTTGAGTTCAACATCAACAGGGCATCGATCTGCACAAATATTATAATTGTAATGTAATATGTATATAAGTAAGCATGCTTGTAGCATACATAATGTATAAGCTTACTCATCAAATTATCGTGTGAATTGTCTAGTGACATATAATACAACATTTTTTGCACTAACATAAATTGTAATGATAAGCACTTATTTTTGTATATAAAGAACTAAATTCTCAATAATAAAGCAGAACGAAATTATATCAGTAACGTTTTAGTTTTGTTTTCAAAAATAATTTTAATTCATAAATAGTGAGCCCTCACCAGCGGTAAGCTCGCTATCATTTGAAATTAAACATTTACAAAATTAATAAAAATTCCAATTGGAATATATTTATATAATTGTATCTTAAGTAGAAGACATAAGATATAATCAATTTAATTATTTGGTTTTTCATAGCTCGTTGAGAATTGAGTAGTGACTATAGTTGATTTCGTTTAAAAAAACTCATCATTTCCACACTATTCGAAGTATTCGGCGCTGGAAACTGATCAATACTAATAACTTTATAAATTATAATATTATTATAATTATAATTATTAATTATAATAATATTATAATTAATAATTATTATTATTTTCGATTGGACACTCCTACTTAATGATTTATTGCGAAAATCAGTGAATAACTCATCATTTGCGCACGATTTGAGGTGTTCGGGTTTGGAAAAGTGACCGATACAAATAATTTTATAAATCCAACGATTTGCATTATTTGGATTGAATATCTGTTACTGAGGATTGGTCACTAGTTGTTTTCATTTGGTCATCCCTACATAATGATTTATTGCGAAAATTCGTTAAAAACTCTTTTTAAATTACTAGTTTAAAAAGAATTTTCGCAATAAATCTTTAAGTAGGACTGACCGAACGAAAATACCTGGTGACCAATCCTCAGTGACAATTGATCAAACGAACCCCATCATTGTATTTATAAAATTGTTAGTATTGATCAAGTTTCCACCCCCGGAAATTTGGAATCGTGTAGAAATTATGAGTTTTTAAAAAATATTAGCAATAAAATATTATGTAGGGACGGCCAAACGAAATTAACTAGTGACCAATACTCAACGAGTTACGAAGTACCAAAAAATTAAATTGATTACATCTTATGTCTTCTACTTTAGATATAAATCTTTGAAAAAATAAATATTTTCATCTATAAATCGTATATTCCAATTGGAATTTTTATTAATTTTGTAAAATGAAATTCCTAAATAAGCGACGAACCTGATTTTATTGAATTAATACAATTTTGATTTTATTTTTTCGCAATAAAAACTGACTTATTAGTGACCAAACGTCAAAATGTGGTGACCTGACCTAACGACTACCTAACGAAATTTGATAAAAACGGTATGATTTTCTTGCAATGAGGTGCTACACGAGAATTTTTTTTTTGTTGAATTTTTCGTTATTTATTTACCGTTTAATCGTAAGTGACCAAACGACAAAAACTAGTTGAAACGAATTCAATCATCACTTTTGTTAAAACCTTTAGATGGGATGCTAAAAAGCCGGGGCCATCATCCCTGAGCACATGGGAGAAAATATATTTGCAAGCAGGCGCTGCCGGCTTATAATTTTTCGGATTATCAAGGAGATAATCTGCATTATCGATCATTTGAATTTCGGCAATTTCAACTTTTTTAAACACTGACTGTAACCCAATTCCCAAAATCAACATTACAATTACAATTACATAAAATATAATAAGTACATTGGAGATTTACTATTTTAAAACAGATGTGAATTCCATCATACAAAACTACGAATATTATCAACATCGTTTACAGTTAGTTCGAGAACAAAAAATGAACACTTTGATTTTATTAGTCCCTATATTCAAACAGTTCCAAGATAATTTATGATAACGATTACGACTTGTTCAAGACCAAATCAAATTGTAAACAATCTGGTTCAATTCATTCAATTGTTCTATCAAATGACATTAAGGATAAAAAAAATCAACAAACATAGTAGAAAAAATTACCAATAATATTTTTTTTATATAAAAAACCAAATGCAAGTTCAGTTTATAAATATAACGGTTGTCCTCTTTATAACCCATACCAGAAGGAATAGCCAATTGGATCATTATTTTTCATCTTGAAGCAACTTTTGGTTTTCTTTTTCAGTTTTATTTTCAATCGATTATTGAACAATAAAAATCCCGATTTCAATTCAACTAAAATTAACTATAATATTTATTACGAGTAGTATAATCACTAATTTATGTATGTATCGATCAACTATTTACAGTAATTTTTATTTTATTGCTAAAATTTATATTTACGAGTTGTATTTTTAGTTTTCAATAATATCGAATTCAATATAAAAAAAAAAACATTTCGTATTTTTTTCGATATACAACACATTCCATCGACATGACATGGAATTCAACTTTCAACGAGAATTTTATGTGTATCTTAATTTTTATTTTATTAGCGTTTTAATTTTTTATTATAATCTATTGATATGGGAAATGGAATATTATGTATGCTGATAAAATAATGCCAGTTAAATTAAATAATTTATTACAAAGTAATAAAAATGTACAGGGCTAGAAGTTCCTATAATATTTTACGTTTGTGCGATATTTGAGAAATAGGCTTACCGGCTCACGCCACTTTTGATACTATATAGTTTATTTTTGTTACACATGGTCAACTGTAATTAAATCACCGACCTAAAAAATAACCAAGATTCGGGAATTATTTGGTCATTATTCAGACTACAAGACGTTTTGCTTTGAAAGGTCCGTTGTTCTTTACATGACTAAAACTTCTTCTGTATGGGAAGAGAAGATTTGTTTTTGTGAAGCCAACTCAAAGAGTTTGCAAACAAGCATCAACAACACATGAGAAATGAGAATATGATTGAACGAATCGGAAAGGCTTGTACCAAAATTCAAACAGACGCACGTCTCTGCAGAGTTGGGCTTTTATGCGTCATCTAATAATATCCGTCGTCAAGGACGACTACCAGTGGCAGTATGATCATATGATCCACATAATTTTGAATTAATGTTTTCGGAGCTGGAAATTATTATTACTATAAAATATATTTTCAAATAGCTTATACTGTATGTCTCATACCAATTTTTTTGACTAAATTACCGACTAAACTAAACTGCCCGCGATTCATACTAGTGATTTGATAGTTGCCACTGTATCCATAAAACTTACTGTGCCTATCATTAAATTCAAAATTTCGTACTAAATTGTTGATTCACCACCATCGATAATAAACATTTTGACAATTGATGGACGTCAAAATTAATTTGCGAATTAGAACAAACTAAGTTTAATTTAGTTTAGTCAGTAATTTAGTAGGAAAAATTGTTTTCAATCACACAGTAAGTATTAGAGTAGTTCATACCAATTGTTCATAGATGGCACAAAACACACCGCGTCTGGCGTTTAAATAAAATTTGTTATATAAATTAGACCTTATTAATTAATTTATCACTAACTGGTATGAAGTGACCATCAATTTAGTTAGTCGGAAATTTAGACAAATATGTCGCCGTGAGGCACACGGCATTAAACATTAATTTACGAGTTATACTATGTGCCTGACTATGTGTCTAAACTGAAAATTTAGTTCCAATTTATCAATCGCTGATTAAAAATATTTTGAAGATTGATACATTTTAAGTTATTTAAAAAAATTTAGTTATACATCAGTCAAAATTTTCAACATGATTTATAAACGACTGGCAAAAATTTTGCATCCATTTAGTTAATCGTAAATTCAGACAAGCAAATCTGTGTCTGGCATAAACAGTATAAATACAAATTTTTTCTATACAAGTTGCATAACAAAAAAAAGGTTTGTTTGAAAACCATTATTAAGAATGCACAGCTCTTTAAAAATCATGAGCATGAATAGCGAGAGTCCTATTTTAGTTATTTTTTTTTGCAACCTTGCATTGTTCTTGTTGCTCGTGTTGCTGGGTACATTCAGTCACTAGTTTGGTAGTTTCATTAACTTTTACTTGTGAATGCTCCCCAGTTTCTGGCGAGAATTCTACTCTTCTTTTTTTCTAGATCTTTTCTTCTGCTTATGTTTTGTTCCAATCAGTTTCTCTTGCAAGTTTCTCATCATTTGTATGGATCTCGTAGTTAATACAAACAATTGTGCTGTTTCCAATATAACTAGTAAAGTGGAGTTTCCATAACTTCCTACTATCTGGTCATCTTTATCTCCTCAGTTTTTTTCTTTGACTTAAGGATTTCATTGGTAAGTTGTGATTCTATTTTCTCTATTTCGCTGTCTTCTACGTAGTTCAGAATTTTTTCCCTGCTGTATGAATGGGTATCGCAATGGTTGGTTCACGGCATGATCCATTGAGCCGATCTCATTAGAGAGCGGATTAACCAACTACGCAGTTTGATACCATCTGGGGTCAACATTTCTTTTTGTTGTGAACTCATTGCATTAAGGAGTCGAGGGCTATTATAAAATTTTTTCCGATTTCGGATATTTCCGATATCGAAAAATCTGAATTTCAAGAAATCCGCCATGAATTTATCAGTTATGAAACCATTCGGTCAGATTTATCAAATACAAGCATAACCTTAGCAACAATGCACTTTACTATTGGTTTAAAGTTAATAATTTTATGTTGTTTTATTTAATTTAACAGATGAAATACATTTCGTTTTCTATTATATTGGGTGGGTTGGTATATATTGGGGTTGGTTATATATAAAATGGATTCCATAGGTTTTTTTATGCAATCAAGTGCTGAAGAATTGGATGATCGCTCCATACAATTTACAAAATTTGCCCTGTCAAAGTCACAAAAAAATAAATAATTCAATTATAATTATTATTCAAACTATTAAATACGAATGTTTTATGTGTAACAATATCTTTCGTAAGTAATCGTAAGTAAATTAACATTTTTAAAATTAAAAAATATATTTTAATTAAAAAAACACATATTATACATACGAGAATACATACAGAATTCGTCAGCACCAGACGGATTTTGACATTCGGTGTTCGAAAAATTCGACTTCGTTTTCTCTTTATGTTTCAAAATTAGGCGGATTTTACGACTTCCGATTTTACGAAAGCAAAAATAATGACATAATACAAAAATCCGCGGAGGATTCAAAGTGAAAAATTTCATAACAGGCAGTTATTGGAGCAACTACGATGCTAACGATGGAAATTGGTCGTGGCTCAGTGAAGAGAACATCATTTGCTAGGTTATCGATGTTCAGTTATCCGAACTTTTCTCAATTGTCAGAGCCACGTGTAAATTACCAAGGTGTACCACGTGCAGGTGATATTTGGGCTGGTGTATTGACCTTCTAGAACAAGATCTTTTACCCCTCAGCTTGTCTTTATGGTCGAAGACAGTTATGACCGAAAATCAGGTTCAGTGCATTCTAAATAAAAACAATACCGTCATCTATTGTGTAACTAACTATCATGATAAAAAACTACTATCATGATAAAAAACTATAAAAACATTTTTTAACCGTGCTGCAGTGGAATCCCAATACTAAACTACTATCATGATAAAAAACTATAAAAACATTTTTTAACCGTGCTGCAGTGGAATCCCAATACATGACCTTAATTCGTTCCTGATGTTCCGTCGTATACCGAATTGGTCGTACCAGGTGCATAAGTATGAAATGCGGATTTCAGTCAACAGATGGTACACCAATGCATGTGATGCTATAAAAATTTGCTATTTTGTTATGTCATCAACAAGTGACAGGCGCATGTGTGATAAATAGGAAAAGTGTGTGCATATAGTATTGTATTGTTGTGTTTGTTCAATATGTCGAAATATATACTGAACAAAGAGCATTTGCAGACAGCATTAATTTTTTGTTTTCATTTGAAGAAAACTGCTGTTGAATCATACCGATTACTTGGAGAAGCTAATCGTGGACATGCTCCATCGCAACATTCGTGTGAACGATGGTTCCGGCATTTCAAAAGTGGTGACTTCGATGTTACAGAAAAGGATTGTGAAAACCATCCAAAAAATACGAAGATGTATAATTACAAGCAATGCTGGACGAAGATGACTCGCAAACACAAAAACAACTCGCCTGGCAATTGGGATTTAGTCAAGAAGCTGTTTTCAATCGATTACAAGAGATGGGAAAGATTTAGAAGACCGGTAGATGGGTACCACATGAGTTGAACGACAGGAAAATAGAAAAGCGCAAAAACATATGTGAGATTTTTCTCGCTCGGTGCAAATGGGGATGAAAAGTGGATTAATTTTGAGAATCCCAAGCGTAAAAAATCATGGGTGGACCCAGGCGCACCATCCAAATCGACCGCAAGACCAAATCGCTTTGGCTGAAAAACGATGCTCTGTGTTTGGTGGGACTAGAAGGGTGGGTAACTAAACGTTACCAACAATAATTGACCGTTAAACGGCCAGAATATCGAAATGGTCATCAGAAAGTGATTTTTGTTCATTACAATGTTCCATCACATGTAGCAAAACCGATTCGAGACACGTTACTCATCAGACTTAGCTCCTTTCGATAACCACTTGATTGCATCGATGCGTCACGCACTTGCTGAGCAGCGCTTTGGTTCGTACGAATTAGTGAAAATATGGTTCGATGGATGGTTCGCAGGAAAAGGGGATGCATTTTTACGAGCGTGCGGTATTCACAATTTGTTCGAAAGATGGGAAAAATGTATAACAAGCGATGGAACATATTTTGAATAAAGTACTTTTTGTCATTCTTTCGAATTCAACATGATTTTTACTTCCAAAAATCCGCATTTCATACTTGTACACCTATAAATGTATACCGAAGCAACTTTTCCCATAAGAAATTATGGTGGAAGATATAGATTGTGAACTAGATTTTGAAGGAGCTTCAGGTGCGACAGATGAAGTTTCTGGTAGTAACATGCGGCCAGTTCAACTTTCACATCTAAACCGCTATCCTCATTGTTATCACCCAAACTCTTTCACAGTTCGCTTTCTACTGGCCAGGGCAAACATCATCAGGAATACCACGCAACTCATCTTCAGCATCGTCTTCTGCGCTCATTTTTTGGAGGTTCAATAAAGACAGCATGTACGTCGTCCGTGTCATCCTCCGAATCTAGTTGATCAAAATAATCTAACGCGACTTTCAAGCGCAGAGCGGCCTAGAATAATGGTATTATTACACTGTCTTGAAAAAAGTGCAATAAAAAAAGTGACCGGTGACTAGGACAGAATAACTAAAATAAAAGAGACAAAATATTTTTTCAAATGTCATGTACATTTTGTTGGTAAAGAAACATTTTGTGTACCAATAAAATTGGTACACAAAAACAGACAACATCAAACAGTTTTAGAATAAACTATTTTTGTTGAATACAATAAAAATATTCGTTTTGCATGTAATTTATAAAAAAAAGTTGGAGATGTCATACAAAAAGTATTGCAACATAATTTTAAATTGCTAGAATATCAGCTTTTTTTGCTCAAGTTGGTACATTTTATTTTTCTCAATTCATTTGTATTTTTCAGACGCTGAAAATTAGCCAGTGTCATAATGCCATAACATAAAGTAATCGTTACAGTGTATTTAAAATTCATGAAGAGCACGAAAACTCTAAAAGTATTGAAATTTTCATAAAAACATTTCTAAAATATTTCTGCCTTACATGCCCACTTGTTGCCATATAGCAACAGGTGAAAAAATAGTTTTAAAAGCAACGACTGAAATTATATTTTCTCAACTCGAATATTTAAGCTCAATAACAATCACAATTACTTGATTATTTACAAAAATAAATTAAATATACTCATTCGAAACATATAATTTAAATCAAGCTTACTTTTTCCTGTACATTTCATTTCCACAGTTTCCACAGTTTTTGTTTTTTCTAGAGTTTTCTGATACAATTATTACAAAATTCAATACCACACTAAAATTTATTTGCACTTGAGCAGCGAGTACTACGCATAACGGTTTAGAAAAGAGAGATAAAATAATTGTATGTACTCGCAACACGGGAACAATCCGGATTAATCAATCTGTGACGAAAAATTATAAACAGAGGATCCTGCAATTTGCGAATTGGTCTAACTTCACCCAGTCCATATTACCTAGCCATTCGTCAACCTATTAATTTATTTGACAATGTGTAACGGTACTTTGGTTGCGGTTGCACATGCTGGTTTATCTTTAGTCCGCGAGTACTCAGTCCGGGGAGGGTGTGTTAAGCAACCAACTAACCCGTCACAAAACGATGTTTCATGTGTTTATTGATAAACGCGGTTATTTACTCACTCACTTTACTAGCTCACTTTTCACCTTACATTTTACGGTTCCCACCTCAATTGGCTTCCCCCAAAATCCGAGAATCTAAGCAAATCATTATTGAGCCAAAGGAAAGACGAATGTTTTGAGGTTTCATTAGTAATTGTTAAGCATCAAAATCGATATAATATACAACAAAAAAAGGACAATGAAAAGTATATACCGGGTGTTTCTTTTAAACTGAAACGATCAAATATCTCGAAAAATAGCCACTCTACGGAAAAAAATGTCCATAATCAAAATTTAATCATACCGCGGGGGAAATACATTAGTGCAAAAAAATAGTCCCCCACCCTCCGCTTTGTAGGTGGGGCGGGGGTAATTTTTAAACTAAGATAGGAAGCCATATTTTTTATTGCAGATACGGATTCTACGACCAAAAGTACGAATGATTTGAATGAAATATTTTGTTCGGTTCATGATAGATGGCGTTGTAATCGACGAAATTCAATTTTTTCAATTTCTTCTTCTTAGAACACACGCATTCGATTCTGCAATACGTTTGAAATAAAAAACATCACGTTTTCATTGGAAATACTTGAAATTCGTCATCAAAACAATTTATTAATGTAAATGGCAGGTGAATAAAATAATTTTAGCTTAAAATAAGTGTTCAAAATGATGGCCTGCGACTTTAATGCACTTATTAATACGCATTTCAAATGATTGTACACAACTGAGAAGTGTGTTTGGTTGAATTTCAGCACGAGCATTTCTGATTCGCTCAATCATGTTCTCACGTATTGTTGGTTCTTGTTTGTAAACTTTTTCTTTGAGATAGCCCCACAAAAAGAAATCTGGCGAAGTAAGATCTGGTGATCTGGCGGGCCAATTTATCGGACCAGCTCTACCGACGAAGCGACCATTGAAATCACGATCAGGTATTTCACGTGTCACCACCGAATAGTGTGCAGGACAACCATCATGTTGAAACCACATGTTCCGTCTCACTTCTAAGCTCAAATTTTCAAGTAATAATGGCAGTTAATTTTCCAAAAAGTTTCGGTACATTTGACCATTCGCGTTGCCTTCAATAATGTGGGGGCCTATGAGTTTGTTGCCAATTATTCTATACCACACGTTGACAGTCTGTAAAAATACCCGGGGCAGTGGACTTTATATAACTTATACAACTTGCGGAGGTTTCACCCGTTTTCTTCTTTGGATTCTAAGGATCCTCTGTTTGCACTTAATACTCCGTTATTTATTATGCTCAGCTTAATTTTTATTACAATCGATGTTGCTCGTGTGGTGGTTACCATGAGAAGGGAAGATATTTTTGATTTGACATTATTAAGTACTAAAATTATTACATATTTACTATAGAGGGTCATGAATCGCCTAACTTAATTGCCACTAGATGGCACTACATTATATACTGTTAGATATCAAACGCACTCATCAATGTTGCATTAGTAGTGGTTCACAAATGTCAATACAAATGACAAATGTCAATATCAACTAACAAATGGTAAGTAATAATAATAAATTTACATATATATAATGATAATATGTTAGTTAATAATAATTATGTAATAATAATAATTAATATGATTTATAGATAAGTATCTATGCATTAATAATTATAAGTGAAATAAAAGTATACGTAACATAATTTGGTTTTATTATCAAATCGAAGTTCAAGTTCAAGGTCAAATTATGTTATGTATACTGTTTACATATGATTGGGTTTTGTTTGTACTAATAATAATTCAAACTCATTCTAGGTACTTAAGATAAATATATATAATAACAAGGTAAGTATAAATTAATGGCTATAATGCTTATCTTAGGTTTATATAAAGCATGTATGCAATGTATTCCAGGATTATGTGTTGCAGGTAGAGATTTTATAGTAGTTAAGTATGACTGGACTCACCGAACCTTTACATTTGAACATCTCCAACATCTGTACTGGTACGGCAAATATCTAACACAGTCCAAGGACGCTGATGTTCAACTTGACGAAGCCAGTGCGGATTTGTTACACTCCAATAATGCATGTTGTTTCGATTAACCGTTTCATGGTTTGTAAAAGACGATTCTTCAGAGAACATTACGCAACGAAAAAAATTGGGGTTTTGTTGTATTTGTTCACGTGCCCATTGACAAAAAGTTACCCGATTTTGGAAATCAGCGCCATGAAGATCTTGGTGTAAAGACACATGATATGGATGATACTTGTGCCGTTTTAAAATTCTCCAAACACTGGTGAGGGACAATCCGGAATCGCGAACTATTTCTCGTGTACTAACATGAGGATTATGAGCCACTGCTGCCAATACAGCAATTTCATTATTTTCTCCAGTGACTGTTGCTCTACTGGTCCTCTTTTTCGGTTGAACATTTCCATCAGTAATAAATTGTTTGATAGTACGGCCAAATGAAGCACGTGAACGAATCCTATCCGGAAAACGTTGAGCGTAAATAGCAACAGCATTTTCAAGATTTCTGCCAGCTTCTCCATAAACCAGAACCATTTCAATTTTCTATGGCACAGTTAAACGCTCCATTCTAAAGTATTTTATCGTTTATATGGCAATTACGAAAAACATGAAGATAAGAAATAACACAAACGTTAAATGTGATTTACAAAACTGAATAAATTGTTTTGATGACGAATTTCGAGTATTTCCAATGAAAAAGTGATGTTTTTTATTTCAAACGTATTGCAGAATCGAATGCGTGTGTTCTAAGAAGAAAAAATTGAAAAAATTTAATTTCGTCGATTACAACGCCATCTATCATGAACTGAACAAAATATTTCATTCAAATCATACGTACTTTTAGTCGTAGAATCCGTATCTGCAATAAAAAATATGGCTTCCTATCTTAGTTTAAAAGTTACCCCCGCCCCACCTACAAAGCGGGGGGTGGGGGGCTATTTTGTTGCATTAATGTATTTCCCCCGCGGTATGATTAAATTTTGATTATGGACATTTTTCCCGTAGAGTGGCTATTTTTCGAGATATTTGATCGTCTCAGTTTAAAAGAAACACCCGGTATATTATTTTTAATAATCCGGAACATAGGAAAATTTTAAGTTTTTTTACATGATAGATATTTTGAAATTTACTTATAATACGAGTACATAACTATTTAAAAAAAAGGAACCTCGAAATTTTTTAAATTTTATTTTTTTATATACATGCACAAATATGAGCACAATATACCATTTTAATATTCATTTAAGAAAAGTAGAGATGTAAACTTATAAAATCCACAATTGCGGATCAGTGGAATATTCAAGCACAATGATTAATATCAATGGTCGAGAACCTTCGACTAACCTCAATACGTGCGTGTCTTAAGATCCGAAATCCGATTTTTGTAACATGCAATTGCTTAGTATTATTAATCAATTTAAATTGAAATTATACGTTGTCTTTAATATGGTGAACAACAAAATTTAGTAAACATATGAAACCGAAACACTCACCTGACCTCCAGAGCTCTGTGGCGAAGTGGAATACCTGTATATTTTAACCCGTCTTTCAGGTTACGGTAAAAAAAAATATATATTTTTTTTTTATTTAATCGACACGTCACATACATATGTGCATTTAGATTGCCAGTTCACACACACACTTAATTACGTTCACTGTTATTTAAGCACATAGACTTGATCTTACTTTTTTTGAACAAAAATTTTTCCTTTTAACTTTAACTTTAATTTTTTTTTGTTTTAACTTTAAGAATTGTAATATTTAAAAGAAAACTATGTATATGTACTAAATTTTTATACGAATTATATAAACACCGGGCGGTCAACCCAAGCGCGCGAAACGCCCAAAACACTCATGCACTAACACCGATTATTCTTTGATCCAACTAGCATTCGAATTTGCGTGTTAATTGGGAGAATTATTGGCCTATTTGTTCTTCCGAATCCTGCCAATTATTAATCCCGCATTGGACGTGGTCAACCACATGGACTCGTGATATTTCCGTTTGATCCAACAACTGCCGAGTTAACTATACTTTGTTTTGCCGCTGGCTTAAAATTATGGCTGATCGTCTAATTCGAACACGACAGTACGGTAATTTTTTCAGCTAGGGCTTACAATTACGTGATCGCCCACCTTAATTGGTTAAATTAGGAAATTAATATTATTGATTGAAGAAAATGATTATGTAAGAGCTTACCCGGATGATATTCGATTTTACTTTTGTATTTCTATTTCGGTCTACCTTTATGTAGCCAACTTTACCGGCTTGGTTGTAATGCGCGCAGTTGTACTAACAGATGACAAAAAAAAATTATAAAGCCGTTTGTAAAATAAAATAATTACCACAACACAGAGTAATTTTTATTGTAGGCACAGTACAAATATTTACCTTTTTCTATTTATGATCGTATCGGATGACCGAATGCACAGAAAATAATGAATAGGTTGTTGTTTGAGTAATTTAGTAACAAACGAATACATTCCAAAGTTTGGCGTTCATCAATTTATTACTAATACTCTATTACCACATTAATAGATATTTTGGGCAACGATTTGGGGCAACATTTTAAACAAAATGGACGTTACAAATGGTGCTACATAAAATATGATCTGATTTTCGGCCCGGGTCCCTTTTTAAAAATATTTCGGCCTGCATGATTTTTATAAGAAATGCTGAATGATCGATTTTGTGTACCAAAAGCTGACTGTGGTGGGTTTTGATTTCAAGAAAATTTCATATAAGGTCATCTGGCGAGGGCCGATGTGCGTATGACCTTCTTTTAACATTTAATTTGGCTTGGACGATTTTGATAAAATTTAGCGAGACAGAGTTTTCGAATGCAAGGAAACGATTACAAGGAGTTCTTATTTCTGGAAAATTCGTTTAGGATTCCCCGGATAAGCCGTCATGTTGGTTGCATGATGTTGCACTACATTGCGTCATATTGTTAGGACATGTTGCGAGATGTAACTCTCTTATAACTTGTTATTTAGTATATCAACGATTTTTATAAAATTTGGCGGCTCGGGCTTTTTGACTGCAATTAAACGATTCTTTGCAAGTTCTGGTTTCTGGATAATTCAACTAGGAGTCCTCCGGATGGGTCGTCATGTTGCACCATGTTGCGTAATATTTTAATGTGTTGCATGATGTTACACCAGGTTGTTTGATGTTGCGCAATGTTGCGTTATATTGCACTAAGTTGGGGGGATGCTGCACAATTTTGCTTTACATTGCACAATGTTGTGAGTGTACCATGTTGCGATTTTATATTATGTTGCGTCTTGTTGTTTCGTGTTGGATCTTGGTTTTTTTGTTAATTTAATATTTGACGTTATGTTCTATCGTCACTGTGGCGTCATATACGGTTGCACTAATCGCGTCCTTTTCAAAATGTCGGTTGTCATGAGTAATAGTATTTATTTGTAACATTCGCTATATTATTAATTATTTGACTTGGTCTCCTTTTCACATTTTTTTCTGCCATAATTTTAATGTTGTGTGGTGCGGCCCGGGTTTCTTTATTTTCTTTTTTTGGGCTACCCGAGCCTGATTTTGATGGATCCTACTTTCGAAGGAAATTGTTTGTTGAATCCTTCAGTGGAGCCCGGGACTTTTTTTAAATAGTTCTCGGCTAGAGGGTTTAATATAAAAATTGGTGTAATAAGGGTTTTTAATAGAGAATAGGTTGCGATGAGTCCTCATTTTAAGAAAATTCATTTAGGATTTATCGAGTTGAATGGTTTTTATAAAAATAAGTTAGATGGGCTTTCGTGTAATGAGAATCGATTATGATGAGTTATAAATTTTAAAAAAATTCTTTTAGGTGGAATGCAATCCGGGTTCCGATTTAAGAAAAATCAGCTCGAACGATTTTGATAAAAAATTTAGTACAAGATATTTCCGTACGCCAGGAAATAACTCCAGGCGAACATGGGTTTTGGAAATTTGTATAGCAGTGCTCCGGTTTAGTCACACTATAGAACTATGTCTTCACAATCTATGGGGACGAAACTCGGATTAATAATGAAAATTGAAATTTAATATAAATATTGTAAATGGCTCTGGATTCCAGACTTTGCTCAAATCGCGTACTAATAACATGGAATTCGGTTGGTACGAAAATATCCAAATTAATTGAAGCAGAACCGTGGCTTCTTTAAATTGTAAATAACTCTTTACCGTTGTTTAACCAAGTGTGGCAAAACTATTTTACTAACTGCTGGTAAGAAACATAATTTAATATTTCACCCACATGAAGTAATCGAAAGGTGTAGCTCCGGCATGCTCCTAATTTGGAAAGTAATGACAATTCCGTAAAAATAAAATCATTATTGTTTTGTATTTACAATTAAAGAATCAACAGATATTTGTTTCGATTCTGTATAGTGTATAAATAATTATATAGAAACGATTTTTACACTGTTAAAATAAAATTAAAAATTAACGTTCCAATTTCGAAATATTTACACTTAATGTCACAAAAAACTTCCAATTCTTGTAGGCCAAATTGTTTTTGTATTATAGACAAACCATATTGAGGCTGTTTAGAAAGTTTTGGATAATAAATCAAACCACCTACTGAAACCAAAACCCATATTTTCAGTATAACACCAAATTGTTTTTACTTCAATCTTACGTTTAATTTAACGTTTATTTTTATTATGTAACTTCCATTTATTACTTTTTTGGTTTTTATTTGCATTTTGTCTAATTTTAAAATTTGTAAATGCAATGTGAAAATTTATTAAGTTTTTTTTTGCTGTGCGCTCCGCTGTGCTACATTTTGTTTGTTTGTTGTTTTATAAACTCAAGTTTATATTGTTATAATTTTTAATTTTACGATTGTTGAAATTTTTATTTTATTGTTTCTCTTTATTTTATCTCGCTTTATTTATACCACCCAGAAAAAAAATATTTATTTTATTTTAATTTTGTGTGAAAAATTATTCGTTTATTTTGGTTATGGAAATAAAAGTTTTTCTGGAAAACACAAGCGCATACATATTTGGGTAGATGGGAAAAGCTTAACTTTTGTGCGCTTTATATACATAAATAATATTTGTTGATTTTCTAATATACGCTCTTCATTTTCAACTAGTAAAATAGATGCTAATCTCAATAAAAGCTTTTCAATACATCTTTTAAATAAAAACATACTATATATATATATATATATATATATATATATATATATATATATATATATATCTAACTTTATAAGTCAATTTGATCAATATGTCCTTCAATGTCCGAATCCATTATTCTTCAAAGCTTTTTGTTCTGCGGATTTAATTCAACCACTCTATACCAGAGATCCATCGATATAAAAAAAAATGTACGAGCGATGAAAAGAATGGAATACAGTATATTACGATGGGATTATCTTGGAAAATTGAAAATATCTTTCCTTATACGTTATATAAAACTTTTCAAGCTTCAAATTAAAATGATTGTGTTTTATCTTGAAGGCATTTATATTTAACAGTCAGTCAGTTATACTTTTTCTCCTTTAAGATTTGGTAGATACATTTTATTTTATGTTTATAGCGCTTTTTATTCTTTAATTCGAATATTTAATGGAATTGATTTAAAATTTAAATTTTATTTTCTGGTTTGGCAATAAAATTGAAAACTACCGATTTTACAGTGCTCAACAACTAACAAGTTATATTTTCGAATGATTAATCGCAGTCTTTACTGTTGTATCTGTTTAAGATAACAACTATGTACATATGTTTTGTATGCATGATTTGAGGAAAATCGAAATAGTATATAAACTTTTTTTTGCATGAAGCACGTATCTAGACAATAAACTTGTCGTGAACAATACCCAAATTCCTAGAATGTAGGCTTTTAAGTTTTCATTGAAATATTATGGATTAAATTGGAAATAATAGTAACGTATGCTATATAGTTACCATGACTTGTTATTGATTTTAAGTTTTCAAACTTTTTTTTTGTCGCTGTATTGGCACAACTGTCCTCTCTATCTTGACGTGAGCTTTGAGTGCGATCTGTCATTTAGTTTGTTTACAGTGTCAGTTTATTTTGTCAGTTAATGTTGTCGTATAAGGTGAATACTGTTGTTGTCCGATGATATTTCTTGAGTTTTTGGGCAGAAATCCATATGCAATGAAAGCTTTGTGAGATGGTGGGTTGTCGTGGTGCAAAAACCATGAGTTTCCTTTCCACGAACCTGGCCTTTTCGACAAATTTGCTCTCTCAAAGGCTGCATAACGCCCATTATCTGGGCATTCTTTATTTACCTTTGGTAAGCATTTCGAGTGCGCAACACCGCAACAATCAAAGAAAACAGTCATCATTTGGAAGCCTATGGAAGCCATCATTCCAAAGCTTGTTGACTGGTTTGCATTTCAAACTCGTAAATGTCTCGTTACCAGTTATAACGCGTTTTATAAGTGTGGGATTGGAATTGACTTGTTCCAGGTCTTTCGGAACTTATAGTCGTTCTATGAGACACTAAAGCTTCAGCGGCTATCTCTCAAGCCTAAATGACTCTTTTCCGCCACCATTTCCTTCACTTTGTTGAGACACAACACGTCTCGACCTCTTTGAATGTACTTTACCACTCATATCCACGTGTTTTTGATAAAATCAATTCACCGTAAGCCTTCTGTAACATTTACAGCGATTCGGCACACGAAATTCTATTTGCAATACAAAATTTCAGACAAATTCTTTATTCGATATTTTTTTCATTATAAAAAAGGGGAAACCCACTTGATATGAACTGACAAAACTGAATACTGTAAACAAACTTAATTCAGATTACAAAAGTTCCCGGTAAGAGAGGACAGTTGTGCCAAATTAGCGACAAAGATTTTAACAATCTCTTTAGGCGGGCTTTTTAAATCAGCAATCCCCGTTACTTTCTTGAAATACTTGACGAGATTTTTACAGGTCAAAAAAAGAAGATTTTAATAATCTCTGTATGTGTGCCCAGGCTGAATGACTCATCGGGATGACTTACTTACTTTTACTTAAGCTTTGCTCAAAAGTTGAAAGATCCCTATTGTTTGGCTGAAATTGGTAAGAGCTATTTCGTTTTATGCAAATATTTTGAAAACTATTTCATTTTTGAGAAAACCCACTATGTACTAAAAGATAAAACTAATTTTGAAAAAATATCGGCCCAGACCACTTTTCAAAAATGTAAGCGGATAAAATTATATTTTTTGATGAAAATACTGTTTGGCCTCTGTACAGCTCATACGGATTGATTGATCGGGATGAAATTTCATATACTTAATCCTTTTTCATAAATTCCAGTGATCTTTGGATAAAATCGTACGACCAGAAGTGGCAGCTTTTTCGTTTGTTGCAAATGTTTGAAAAGTATGCCATTTATGAGAAGAACGGCTAAGAACTAAAAATTTCAAATTATTTTTGTAACTATACCAGCCCAGATCAGTTTGTTGGTAAGAAACCGTTTTTCGGTGAAAATTTGTTCCCTTTACAGCCTTACTTATACGGATTCGTTGATTGGGACAAAACTCCTAACTTAAGCTTTTCCAATGAAGAAATTTTGACTTTTTCGATTTCTATAAACCATTGACAAAAGTCGTGGCATCCAAAACCGAAAAAAGCCCTCGTCTAGCGAGACATTTAGATTTTATAGCACAATTTTTCACTGATATAAGGCATAGGGCCAGATAATTTAGTAGCAGACACTTCATTACGATCTACCGCAAATTATGCTATTCAATTAGTTTGACTGGACATAGAAAAACTCATCAAACTGCAAAATCTAGATAATGAACTTATTGAGTATACTACGGAACCATTTCGTTCAATAGGCTGTAAGAGAGTGTTGAAGCAGGTGACTTTTGATAATGTCCATAAACCTATTTGGTGTGAGACATCAACGGGTGTTAATCGTCCTTGTATTCCTGAGAAACTACGGCGCCAGGTTTTTAAATCATATCATGATTTGGCTCATCCTGGAATTAAGACCACCAGAAAAAATATTACTGCGGACTTTTTCTGGCCATCTATGAATATAGACATAGGATTATAAGCAAAAACTTTGCATAGCGTTTCAAAAGACAAAAGTAACACATCATACTCATTCGGAATTCGGACGTTTTCAGATTCCTTCGGGCAGATTTGCTCACGTTCATTTAGATTTGGTTGGCCCGCTGCCACCATCAAATAATTATACCTGGGCTGGGATGTTGTACCATCACTATTTTCGACTTTCGACTTTTTTATGTCTCAATTTTCAGGAATCAATTATCATTCTATTTCGCGTAAACAATTATGTGTTTTATATCGCGATTTCAACTTCTTGATATAATTGTGAGTTTTCTCTCTTTTCTACATTTCGATGAACATATCACGAAAAAATTATTTGGTAATAAATAGAGTCGATTAATCTAGTAGTCTTAGATATCGTAGAAAAGAAATAGAGTAAAGTTTTACTCGAGCAAGTTGAGAACACATTAGAAAATGCGTAGTTTTGGAAGTGAAATAGGCTGCCATTTTACTCGTAAAAAATGAGACATAAAAAAGGTCGAAAATAGTGATGGTACAACATCCCAGCCCTGTATCTTAACTATCGAAGATTGGTTTACTAGATTGCCAGAAGTCATTCCGCTGACCGATTGCACTGCGGCTACAGTAATTAGAGCATTCATCGAACAATATGTTGCTCGATTCGGAATTCCGTTGGAAATTACAACTGATCGGGGTAGCCAATTTGAGTCTAAAATGTTTCAAGAACTATCAAAAGTACTAGGCTCACATAAAATTAGAACTACGGCTTATCACCCCTAAATCGAATGGTTTATTTGAGCGATTCCATAGGCAACTGGAGGCTTCACTTAAAGCTCAGGGTAATACGATAGATTGGAGCAATGAGTTACCCTTAGTCTTATTATTTATTCGAACTGCAATTAAAACCGGCCTTGGATGTTCACCAACAGAACTAGTCTACGGACAATGTTTGACGATACTAGGTGACATTATCATAGAATCAAAGCCAAATCCAGAGGATCCTACAAGTTTTGTCGAAAAGTTAAGACATAATATGCAAAGTTTAATTCCGAAAGACATACGAAAGCAACCACAAGGCAAAATTTGTATCCCAGCTGATTTGTCTAAATGTGAATATGTATTCTTACGAGTGTATAAGATAAAAACTGGATTAAGCCCACTGTACGAAGGTCCGTATAAAGTAATTAGGAGATTTCGTAAACACTTTGTTATAAATATAAATGGAAAACCGGTATCCGTTTCTATCGATCGATGTAAACTAGCTTATTTGGCCGAACAACTGAATCTTGGTGAAACCAAAAACTACAAAAAACCAAAAAAAGTTCATTTTAATGTTTGAAAATTTTCAGAAAATTTAAAAAAATAAATAAAATTTAATATTTGATTATTGATCAAAGTTGAGGGGGAGTATTGTAGGGTCTATACGTTTTAAAGATTTACCCTCGCCTCGTGTACGAATTTTCAAATGTCTAGTCGAGATTATATAATGTAATACTGTAAGATGCAATTCCGAGTATATAGTAAATGTGTTTATTTACATAATTATATTTATAATATTTTGATAATGCACAAAAGTATTAATTATATATTGGTTATGTATTGAATTTTTGTTTTATTTAATTGTTATATACTAATTATACATTTTGTATATAAAGAAAATAAAATCAAAATATTCATTCCGCTTTTACTCACAAACGTTAAAGTTTAACTTAAAATTTAAAATAACATTTAATTAATTTATTCTGATTAAAATAAAGTTTTAATATAAAAATATAAAAGTACTTGAGTTTAATTGAACACGCTAAACAAAAATAAGGCAGAATCAACAGGTGTACCTCTACTTTTTTCATCTGCTAACGCCAGATTCTTCCGGCTCAGCGTAGTCCGTAAAATGATAGAGGAATGCTTTCTTCTGCTTTTCTTTTAAGATTTTTCATTAAATTGGGAGACTTCAGTGATGTTTGGTCGAAATCGGTTTACCGGAAGTGGCAGCTTTCGCAGGAGTTTTTTCGTGTTTTGCAAATAATTAAAAAAAAAAACACCATTTACAAGAAAAACGGTTATGAACAACCAACTAAATAAAATTTTATTTTTCAACAACATGGTTAAAATCAGTTACCCTAAATTTAAACGAAAATGACGTTTCTAAAAAGTATTTTTCAACAAAATTTCTTCCCTCTACTACCCAGATGGATGGTTTTATCAGGATGAAAATTCATACTTAAGCTTTTTCACAAATTGTTAGATTCCAGTGAATTTTGGACGAAATCGGTCCCTAGATAGTGTCAGTTTCCATACAAGCTTTTTGTTTTTGCAAATATTTGCAAAAATGACTGTGAACTACCTACCAAAAGGCACAGTGGTTAGAGCATCTGGCTGGATGCAAAAGAGATTTTTCATCATCAGATTACCATCTGTGATGGAAATGAACACAAGTATATGATCCTCAGCTGGAGTACATAATTCATTGCTCAATCATCCAGGCCAGCATGGTTCGACTTTTACGTCCTACCTTACGTGTCCTACCTACGTCTGTGGGTCATAGTTGTACTAACTCAGTTTGGTCCGAAAGAGTTCGGGGCGCTTCGACTTCAGTACAGAATGCAAAGATTATAAAAAAACGGCTATGAGCAAAACAATTTTAAATAAAATTTTTAGAAAATTCGGTTTCGGAAAACTCTTTTTTCCAAAATATAAGCGGAAATGACGATTTTTATTTACTAAAAACTGTTATTTTTTATATAATCATGGTTAATTTGACCTCGTACGTATGCGTGGTGTCGTGTATACTAAAATTTCTTTATTCTTTACAGACCAGTGTCCCACAAATTGGTAGATTCCATTGGTTTTTGACCGAAATCGGCCCACCGGAAGTGGCGGCTTCTATATGAGCTCTTTACTTTTTTTGTAAATTGTTAATTCGTAAATTGTTAAAAAAGTTTCAAGCAAGATTCGTTCAGAATTTCCTTAAGTTTACCGAAAATACGAGTTTTGATTAAATAAACTTTATTTCACCAAAATTCGGCACCTCCATACAGTCCAGGCGGATTGACTATCCTTAATTAAACTTCTTACTTAAACTTTTCCATAAATTAAGAGATTCATACTAATATGGTGGAAATCTTTGTACCGGAAGGAGGTTTTCTATTTTTTGGAGTGAAGATTAATTGTTCAACAAGAGTTGACATTTCATCTTATCTGAACTTTAAGCAGGACTAATGATTTTTTATTATAAAGGACAGTTTGTATCAAAAATCTGGTATATTCGAGATCTTTTACATTTGTGTTAAAAGAAATAGTTGGGTGTTGGTCACCAAACGATTATGGTACAACTTTCTCATACCTTGGAAATAGTAAACGAAAACGGATAAAATTTTATTTATTGAAAATAGATTTTATTGCTTATCTTATAAAATCTAACATTCACACAACCACTTATGATATATTTAGTCGTATATGACCAATTTTTGGTCAAAATCGTCATTTTACTGATTTTATTATATACTTTCTCATTTTTAAAGCTCGAATTAAACTTTGAACATTAAATAAAATCTTGTATCACCCCCACCTATAATTTGGAAACCGCTATTCAAAATTTGTTTGCATAAAATTTTTTATTTCAAAATTAATGTACCATAACGGTCATTGTGCGTAAGCTATAGTAAGAAAATCCAAGTTTTACGGCGTCCTAAAACTTTTTTATTCAAATGATGAGGTTAATCTTAAAAATTTCTTTTTTAGTATGCAAATTAAAAAGTCCAGTAAACTTTGATATAAAGTTTAAAAATAAAATGTTATCTCAAATTGTATATAATCTCAACTATAAAGATATACTTGACAATATTCGTACAAAGGCGTACACAAGTCTATATATATACATACGTACATCCCCCAAAAATTAAATTAAACTACAAAAATATGGTCTTGTCTCTAGGACATGCTAATCTTACGAGTAAACACCTCATTAGTAAACATGTATGCATATTTTCGTTTAGTATTTTTCTATTAAAAATCTTACAAGTTTTGTAAACTTACGTCATATACATATTTACTTTTATATGCTAATTTTATTAGGGTCTCCCCTGTTTTGTGTGTGTGTATGCGTATGTTTACAATATAAACATATAAATATAGTTTTTATTATTCAATTATGTTTAGTTCTTTTTATATTTGTTTACTTCTTAAGTATAAAGTGATTTGTATCAAAATTAGGTTTTTATGGCAGAAGAAAATATATGGGTGATATTATTATTATATATAGCCTTTACATACATTTTCATTTAATACATTATATTATTAGGCATACATTTTTATGGCTGCTGTTAATAAAAGAACAATGTATTTTGTGTAGAACTGTAGTCAAATCGAATTTTTTATAAGTATATGCAGGATATATGGTAGCAGAAATTTATAACCACTTTGCTCGTATATAGTTCATATAAATTTTCTTTAAAATTTATGGCAGTTAAATGACATATTTAGTGATATAATGTAGCATTATATTGATTGGCATCATCGCGTTACTGCAGCATGAAAAAGAATATGCATGCTCTGCTATATTACATAATATTGGTTTACAATTTTAGATACTTATCTTTATTGGCCATCGTTTAGAAATATGTTATTATTTATGGCTTCTCGATATACTCATATGTCTTTTTACAAATAAAGACGTTTTGGCAAGTACTGCGAAGATATTATGTCTTGTCAGCAAGAAGTTATCGCGATGACGATTAATCATTAATTCCACTTAAAATGTTGAACAATAAATTAATATCGTTCGTCATGAAAATTTCTTTACATTTTATCCAAAATTAAATAGAATTTTGGAAACAATATACGACGATACTTTTAGCACAGACAATCACATTAGATTTTTCAACTGAACTAAAAAATGAAAACAAAACGAACTTCTGATAATTTCAATGTTTTCGTTGTATCTGTGATTTTTCGTTAAACTGTACGCAAAAAAAAACAAAATATTTTTGATTGTATATGGCTATTTACAGAAAATGAAATCGCAGTTTAAATTTTTACGTTTACATAGCATGAAATATCTCTTTTAGGCTGTCTCTGCTTTTAGTTTTTAAATCATTATTCAAAACCTAAATAATATGAGAAAAATGAAATATTATTTTAGTTTCTATTGAGGAGTTAAGGAGTTTTGGAGACCAAAATTCCTTGATTTTGAATTTTTTTTTTGGTTTTTTTTTAGTTTGAAGCCGCTACATTACTTTGATTCCATCTGATGAATTCTAGCCAGCTCTCAGTGAAGCTGACTAGTGTGATGGGGTTGGTACCTAGTGCACCTAGTAAAACAGTCAAAACCTCTCCATAAAATATTTTGCTGTACAATATTTAAATATCATGATTAAAAATTATTTAAAATAACTCATGGACCATTGGATTTGCTTCAATACAATGTAAGTCTGGATTTTGTGAAAACAACTAGAGGCTTCAACAAGTATATTTAATCCAACCCTTGCAAGATTTGAAAGAATATCAGAGAACAGGGAATATCCGGGAAGTTTGAATCAATGAATCGATAAAGTAATAAGATTTGATATGATTTGGTATGATATGTTCCCAATTAACAATTTAAGTCCAACATTTTGTCACGCAATTTTTTTTTATTTTTTATGTTTTTATTACAAAGATGTACAATATTTTTTAATTTACAAAGTTGATTCCTAATGGCTTTCGTGTCCATATTTTATTATAATCAAATTTATTAAGATTTCTTAAATCAACTTAGATACCCCTAGATAAATCTAAATACAACAATGAGGACTAACAAGGAGTGGGAAATATTTAATGAATTTTCTAATGTGACAAAATACAATAATAATTCTTGGGCCAACTGATATCCCTAAAGATCGTAACACAACCTCACGTATATAAATTGTTAAATGAAAACCATGTCAGTTTAATAAAATTATCAGGTGCTCCTCATACAGGGGTGGGAACAGTATAGATGATTTTACCAAATATAATAAAAATCTTAAACCAACTGATATATTCTTAGAGATCTTAACACAACTTCAGGTACATGAGGTGTTAGTTTCTGGCCATATCAATTAGTAAAACTATTCAGATACTCGCCCAAGGGAGGGAACAGTTAATAAAATATTGTATTATGAACAAATATAATAAAAATTCTTAGGCTAACTGAGATATTCCTAGAGATCTTAACACAACTTCACATATTTGGGGTGTTAGTTGGAGATGATGCCAGTTAAAAATAATATTGAACAGCTCCCCATCCAGGGGAGGAAACAATTTATAGAAAATTGTATATTATGACCAAATATAAAATATTAAAATTTTAAGGATAAAGCAGTATCTACTATGGCTGTTAATCTGAAAATAGGCGAACATATATAAATAACATATGACACGTTAAAAACCCCTAGACGTAACATTTTTTACCGATCAACGTCAGGAATCGAACCGGGGACCCCCGAATAATAGAACAAACACTCTACTCACTAAGCTTACTTGGGCGACCGAGTGCGGGTTAATAAAAATTCTTAGGCCAAGCTAGATATCCCCAGAAATCTTATACAAGCTTATGCATATGGGGTGTTAGTAGGGGGCCATGTAAATTAGAAATAATTTTCAGGTGCTCCTCATCCACGGGTGTCTGTCCTAACCATTTTTTTGTTATATTTGGTCATAATACAAAATCCTCTAAATAGTTCCCAACCTTGAATGGGGGTGCTTCTGATATTTTTTTCTAACTGGAATAGTCCCCAACTAGCACATCCTATACCTGAGGTTGTCTTAAGATCTCTAGGAATACCTCAGTTGGCCTAAGAATTTTTATTATTATCAGTCACATTAACTGTCCCCTCCTCTAGATTGGGAGCATATGCATATTATTTCTAACTGAAATGGTCCCCAACTCACCCCATATATCTGTGGTTGTGTAGAGGTTTTTATGGAAATCTCAGTCAGCCTGAGAATTTTTATTATATTTGGTCATAATACAATATTTTATTACCTGTCTCCTCCCCGGGATAGGGAGCATCTGAATATTTTTTCTAACTAACATGGTCCCGAAGTAACACCTCATGTGCTTGAAGCTGTGTTAAGATCTCTAGGGATAGATCCAATAATTTCTATTATATTTGGTCATAATACAAAATCCTCTAAATTGTTCCCACCCCTGGATCGGGAGCTCCTCTATATTATTTCGACCTGCCATCATCTCCAACTAACACAACAAATATCTTAAGGATGGTTAGGATCTCTAGGAATACCTCACTTGGTCTAAGAATTTTTATTATATTCGGTCATAATACAAAATTTAATTAACAGTCTTCTCTTCAAGTCCCCATCTAGAACATTATTTCTAACTGAATATTATTTATAACTGAAATGGTCCTCAACTAACACCCCATATATCTGAGGTTGTGTTAAGATCTCTAGGGATACCTCAGTCAGCCTGAGAATTTTTATTATATTTGGTCATGCTTAATACAATATTTTATTAATTTTCCCCTCCCGGGATGGGGAGCACCTGAATATTTATAATCAAATTTCCTACATAAGCAGAAAATAAATTTCATTGTTAATTGGGATTTGATATGATTTGATATTGTTTAACATGGTTTGATATGAATTGATTTATGATTTGATATGACTAGATATGATTTGATATGATTTAATTTGATTTTATATGATTCGATATAATTTGATATGATTTTACAAAAATTTGATATGATTTTATATAATTTGATATGATTTTTTATTATTTGATGTGATTTGATATGATTCAAATTACTTGATATGATTTGATATGGTTTGATATGACTGGATATGATTTGATATGACTTGATATGATTAGATATGATTTGATATGATTTGATATGATTAGATATCATTAGATATGATTTGATATGTTTTGAAATGACTTGATATGATTTTATATGATATGATATGATTTGATATGTTTGATATGATTTGATAGCTCGACCAATGCCTTCTAAACTACAGGCCTTTTACTACTCTCATTTTTCGCACATGACGTCAATTTAAGTCTAAACCGAGACTGCGCAATAATAATTTTAAGATATTTACACTAACAAAGCAACTGGAGAAAGCAACAACAACGTCGACTTAGAGTGTCGTCATCATTTGGTGTAAGCGGCCAGTAGTTTAGAAGGCATTGGCTCGACTCACATGGAATAAGGCCTTAACTCGACATAGGCGAAATATGAGATTCTATTATAATAAAAATTGTTATTTATTATTTTTATATGTTCCTCTTTCCTCCTCCTCTCTTCTTCACATTAAAATAGAGAAACAAATATAGGAGCAAGAGGAAACTATAAAAGTAATAAATAACGATTTTTATATTTTATTAGAATCTCATATTTCGCTTATATCGAGTTAAGCCCTTATTCCATGTGAGTCGAGTGATTTGATATACTGTGATATGATTTGATATGATTTGATAAGATTTGATATGATTTGATATGATTTGATATGACTTGATATGATTTGATATGATTAATTTATATGTTTTGATTTGATTTGATATGACTTGGTATGATTTGATATGACTTGATATGACTTGATATGATATGATATGATTTGATAAGACTTGATATGATTTGATTTGATTTGATATGATTAGATATGATTTGATATGAATTGATATGATTAGATATCATTTGATATGATTTGATATGTTTTGATATGATTTGATATGATTTTATACGATTTGATATGATTTGATATATTTGATATGATTTGATATGATTTGATATACTTTGATATGATTTGATATGACTTTGCTCATGACCTCAAAATCTACAGAGCCATTGAGCCAGTTGATGATGCCATTAAACTACAAGAGGACATTGATAACTTTGTGATATGGTGCGAGTTTAATTCTCTGAGTAGAATATTCAAAAGTTCAAATCCCTATTATTTCATCAAAAAGCCAATCCTGATACACAAGACTATAAGTTAAATGGTATACTTCTGCAGGTAGCTTTGCTAAGCACATTAAGTCATGCATCGATAGATCGAACTGAACTCTATGCTCGATTTTATGAAACGTAAGACGCGTGACATTTTTGATTTGGAGACAATTAAGATCCTGTACTGTGCTTACGTTTGATCCTAGCTGGATTTATTTTATTTCGTATTTTTACAATATTAATTTTTCAAGTTAAATGTCGAAAAACTTGAAAAGAATAATTTTTGTCATGTATCGTAGTTATAAGTTCAAATATTTTTGATCCTAACTACCAGTAAACCTACCTTTTCAGAATTGTGGGAGATTTTCCGACTAGTATACTAAAACGTGTTTTAAATTATTTTCCGCTGGGATGAATACCTTCACTTTGAGTGTTGTACTGTATCAACTGTTTTTTCGATAGTGTTTTTTTTCTCGATAATATCGTTAGTATACGACTGCAATCAACTTGACGAAGATCATGTTTCATATTACAGAATCAAATAAAAGGAGATAAATATAAGTTTAGAAAATGTGAGTTATAAATAAAATTTAATTTAAACAATACTATTATAAATTCGTATTATTAAATTAATTATTTTTTAACTTTCCTAATAGGACTACAACAAATGTTGATCAATTCGAAATTTTAATCTCTTGAATGAAATGAAGTGAGTTATCAGTGTGCTTAAATTCTGATTCTGCAGGTCCTCCAGAGAAAATCGTGGATGGTTGGAAAAAAGTAAAGTTATGTTATAAAATTTGTAGTTCAAATATAATAACTATCCAACTATCACGTAGCCGTTTTCTTATAATGTAAGCTTGCTTTATTTCTTCTTCTGAGTCATCATCATTTTTATTTATAAAAATTCCGATACTCGATTCCAATATCATAACAAAATTATAAATAAATTTCATTTAATAACTCCAAACAAAATTTGACGATTTTTCTTTGATAGCTAAAAAAACTACATCATAAATATTATGACTAATATGATAGCTCTGGCACAAAATACGTAACTCTTCTTTGAAATTACTGCTGCTGAAGTAGGATAAAAGGGCAGTTTTCATCGTTAGTCTCGATGATCAATCCTCAGCTTTCTTCTCTAGAATTATGTGTTAATGGCCATCAAACTCTCACACGATTCAGCGTACACTTTTCGATATTCTCAACTATTTGAAAATCATAGCAAATTCCCTTATAGGGTGTATCGATATTGCGCTTATCACAGATAAATCATGAAAGCAAGCATAAAACATCTGAATACTCATAGTTACCCAGCAATCTCTAAAATTAGGTGTTGGCAAATTGATGGAAAATTTCTCGAGGGTCGCATTGATGTGCCTTATGTCAAAAGTAAATCATAAAGAATTACGTAAATGGCTAAAAAATGCACGTTTTCGATTTTAAGCTTTAATTCATTTTGAATTTTTGGGAAACATTTAAATGAGACTTCTTTTGGGTTATTTTTTACCACAAAAAATTGTTAACTCAAAGCCATAAAAATCTTTTTTATTATTCTCGATATTTAGTCACTTCTTCATGAATTAAATCACATAGATTTAAATTAGAATAATTAATTAATTAAAACAGATTTAAATAAAAATTATTAAAGTTAATATTTATGTTTTAATTATTCGTAAAATGGAATATTTTTTAAACTTTCGGTTTGTTTTTAGGCTTAAAAATGGGATATACATAATTAAAAAAAAAAATTAATATCAACCCTGCTATATTTTTCTGTGTACGACTATATTTTTTGTAAATTGTGTCTACACTTTTGATAAATGTTAAACAGTTTAAACCGATTTTGAATTGATTTGGTAGGTCTTAATATGGTCTGATATGTTTAGTGCCTTCATAAAACACTATCAGATTTGAATTTATTCACGAACAGCTATTTCAAATTATTTTCAATTCTGGGATTTGCGGTGTGGCCGAATTGTTACATACCTTGATACTTTTTTATATTCAATGTTTTTAAAGTAAAAAGTATTCAATAACAAGATTTTTTTTTTTTTTGAGTGTGGCTAAATGTTGAAGATTCATTGGTACGATATGAAATAACGACTTTATTTCAAACATAAGTGCTATATCTGGAGGAAGGATGTAGTCCAGTGGATACACACGAAAAATAATTTGTTTACGAGTACATACAATGTGTACACACTTATGCTCGTATATTTTACATAAATTGAAATGTTGATTTTTTTAGTTATTTTCCAATCCAAAAATTTGTTTCAAGTTTTTTGTTGTTGTTGTTTATTTCCAGAAAAATAGTTTTGCGCTGAAAAGTTTAAATTGAAACGTCTAGACAAAACTAAAAGCAGCTACATATTATATTCATTACAAATACAAAATGTAAGTTTTTTCAGTTTGTTTATGTATCAGTAATACAAAATATGCAGAAGGAGCGGAATCTAGAATGAAAAACATTTTTCCTGAAGAAGACAAACTATATATGTATAAGGAGAAGAAGAAATGGTTGAAGCTGTGTGCTGCAGAAGAACATTTTTTCGAAATATATTGCAAATAAAAACATTTTGTACTGTTTTGTGGGTAACGAACAACAGCTAAATGTTGGTTTTGTACGTAGCCGTACATTGTTTGAATAAGTTTTTTGCATTAGTTATTTGTTAGTTGGATTAAATCTACCGCACTCGAAAATTCACTTTGATTTTGTATTAAATTTCATATCATATGATCAAAGGATTAAAGTTTCTCGAATTACCGATATAACATACAAATAAAACATAAATACGGGTTTTTAATTTCAACTTCATGATGTTGATTTTTAAATAAAAATTATTTACCTTGTACATTACCTATAAACTTTTCTGGTTTCATTTTTTAGCATTTTCAAAACGTGTGTGGTTCACTTTATATTTTATACAGATTTCCAAAGTCAATAAAATTATTTTTCCTTTTAATATCGCAACATATAATATTCAAACGACAACAGAAGCTCAGACAAATTTCCAATGAATTGGTTAATATTTTCTAGAAAATTTATCATCAATAATAAAATATACAATACACAACAAAGTTATAAGCATCAAAATATAATTTTGCTCCTGCCAATTTTGTGACTTTTCATTTAAAATATTCATAAATGTAAAATTGAATAAAATTTATTATAAGAAAAAAACTTTTACGAATTTATTATTTTGGAAGTTCCTTTTTTTGTGACACCAAATTTACTGAGTCAGTGATAAATATTTTTAGGAAAATCGTTATTCGATTAGAAGTTTATAACGTTTAAAAAAGATAATTGTGAAATATTAAATTTCTATAAACTGTAGTTTGTTGTTATTAAATTCTTTTTGAAATGGCTTTAAGCGTATCTATCAATAGAAATATGCTTTCGTATAAATCAGTACACAGTATTGTGCAATTCACACGTATTTCGTAATTTCCATATCCACGGAGTACTAAAATTTGATTGGTCCCCGTTACCTTGATTAAAATTATCGAGCGGCATCCGATTATGTCATTCGTGATAATTTCTCCAGAACATAACTCGTTGGCCTGCATTTAAAAATTCTGAAATTTAAAAATCTCGCTTTTCAAAAGCACGAATTTCAAAATCCCGCTTTATAACATCCCGAATTTCAGAAGCCAGCTTTTCAAAATTTCGATTTTTATAATAGAAAACGAGATTTTAATAGTTTGTTTCAAGGCATATACAAAATACATAAAATAATTGATTAATGTGAATCAAACTTAGTTAGAAATCTAACATAAACGTTTGAAGAAATTTAGGATTTTGGCCGATATAAACGGAACTAGGTCATTTCTTAACAATTAAGGGCAAATTTGGTTTCTCAACACTTTGCATTAGAAAATGAAACTTAAAGGGTTTGCATAAATTTAGTAAAGTTTGATCATGAAATTTGGAAACAATTCTAGAATTCGGCCATGCTAAATGGAACCGGGCAGTTTCTTACTATTTTTTATATTCAATAAACTTTTCGATTGGAATCAAGCAAGAACCACCGACTTTTCAAGTAAGAAATACTTTTAATATCGTAGTGTTGAAACGAACGGCTAATGATATATGAAATTTGATATTTACATCATTTATTAGTTTCAAAATGGCCAATATTCAGAACTTCATTCAAAATTTATGTTAGATTTCCAATTCTGATATACAAATCAATTTAACTATAATACCTAAGTAAAGATATCTGTTGCCTTGTTTGATTCATAATTGCCGAATTTTAGAACTTTATTTAAAAATCATTTAAGAAACCAAATTAATTTTTGAATACCAAATATAACAATAATAGGCTAAGAATTGGACAAATTCCGTCAATGGTACGATTCCAACAATTCATTTAAAATATACCTTAAGATCCTAATTTATAATACATACCACCCAATTTATTAAGAAATGGTCTTGTTACATTCAGCATGGTTGAATTCTAGAACGAGTTGTGTACAGAATTACAAAATCGAAAAACGAAAATTAAAATTTCGAAGAACAAAATTTTAAAAACAAAAACTCTAATAAAGAAAATTTATAAAACTTCCAGAAAAACAAAACTCCTATACAAAATACTAAGTTTTAAAATCTCTGTATGTACAAAATTCCAAAATTAATTCCATTTTATGGGGAATGGACCGGTTATCCAAAAATAATAATTCTAACTGGCCTAAATTTCCAAAATCCTAATTATCAAAAATAAAAATTTTTATTTCACAAAGTACCATAGCATAAAAATCAAAATTCAAACTTCGAATTGAGAAAATTCCAAAATTTATTTATTTATTTTAGAAAAAAATATCCATATACAAAATTCCATTATTACACTAGTTTAATAATATTTGCAGCATTTCGGAAACATGTTAACTTATTTATTACAATTATTTTAATTTTTATTGTTTATTTTTTCAATTGAAGCTTTTTGTGATTCTAGAAATTAGGGTTGGGTTTTTTGGAATACCGAACCGTTCCCCTACACTTCCTTGTGTATGGTGCAGTCATTAAAAAATAAGTACTGCAACAGTTTTAACAAATTACAAGTTACTGTTGAATAAACTTTAATCGAAGATTTTCTAGTTATAAATTAAATAAAAATTCCGAAAAATTCCATTTCACTATATGGCCATGGAAATATGAAAATGGAATTGTTTTGGAATTTTGTATTTTGGAATTTCGAAATTTGGCATTTTGTATAGGAATTTTGGTTTTTTGGAATTTTATTTTTGGAATTTTTGTTTCTGGATTTTTTTTGTTGGAATTTTGATGTTGGAATTTCGTTTTTGGAGTTTTGGATTTCGCAAATCGTACCCAACCCCATTTTATGCCCATGATAATATTAAAAGCGCTCCTTATTTGCATGGGATTAAAAAATAATTTATTTTGGAATTTTTTTATTAAGTTTTTATCAACGATTTATTGTAGTTTGGTGAAACCGTTTTAGCAAAAATATTCTAACCGACCGAAAATTCCATTTTGTAAATTACATTAAATAAAATAAGTTTAAACTTCCAACTGCGAAAATTTCAAATTTTTTTTATTTCAGAAAGAAAATCCAATTTATGCATGCCTTTGAACATTTCCCGACACGATATTTACATCGATACTACACAAACCTCGCTTCGCGCAATCCTTTATGAAGGAATTAGTAAAAAAGGGGGAGGGAGGTGTTAGGGGTTTCATTGCGCAACAAGCGGCCTTTCCGTTTATCCGTTGTTGATGTCCGTTTGTTTGATGATATCGGATTGGATAAGTTTGTCACTAGGATGTACTTGAATTAGAAACATATTTGGAGAGGTGGCTGATCTCTATTGATTCAGGTTCTATTTTGCATAAGGCAATCATCTCTGGTATTTTTAACGCATCTGTTATACATAATTTTAGAGTCATATTCTTTTAAATTTAATCTTAATAAAATAAGTTTAAGAGCTTGGTTCCTTCAGTGAAAAGAGTTATGTTAGGGAACGTAAGGGTATTGATCACCGAACTACTGAAAGGAGTTTCTTTTCAAAAGTTGAGTAATTTTGTAACGTTTGGGTCTGAATTCTGGATGCATAGCATATAGGTTTGTCTGATCCGATAAATTATTGGGACAGAACTGCTCCTAAGGCGAAATTGGTTGCACCGGTTTCGAGAGTGAATTGTTTTTTGATTGTAAAATCGGATCATTCCTTAGCAAATGTTTGCAATATTCGAATACTGTTTCTAGTATTATCTTCTTGTCTTTTGATAGACATTGTGTCTAGTCAAATGCATTTCAACTTGATTTTTTTTTATAGAATGGTTTTATTTAACCCTATAGCCGCACATGGGGCACTCAGTGCCTCTAACGATTTTCAAACAAATTTTAAACTGACAATTTATTCTATAACATACCAACAATTGTTATTTATTCGAAAGAGCAGGTTATATAGAATACACAAACATGCTCTCCGAAATGTATTTGTAGTGTCCGTATGCGTGAGCGAGCCAAGAAGGAAAAATGCCGTTTTCGTATATTGCATGGGGCATACACTGCCCCGTAAAATTATTAATGGATTTTATATGTAAAACAGTCATTTCCTTCATATTTTCTCTGTTTATTCTCATTCAACACAAACAAAAATATTTTATACATACCTATAATCTACTGTGTATATGCACACTAGAGTAATTTGAATCCGGTGACTTCTTCGTATCGTTCCTCTTGACCTATAAAACCATAAAAAAAATTATGTAAAGAGGAAAGAAACGAAGAAGTTACCTGATTCAAGTTATGCCTCAACCAGTCATGACTTGAGCTTAAGTTACACGCCGATTGCACTACTTCGGTTAGTGCTACGATCACCAAAATGGATTTTGATGGTCGTACCGCTCTCGTAAGTGGTCCAAACGGAGCACAACTTAAGCTCTTTATTTTTGACTGGTTGAGGTTTTAGTCTAGTGTGCATATGTACATTGCACAGTACGTTTTTTATTTTTATTTCAATATGCAATACTCTCAGCTCTCTCCTTTTGTCGGTTACAAATTACAACAGAGAAAATTCGCTTGATAAATAATTGATTTAATAAATCGTTTTGTTATTCCCTTCGTTGTATTTTGTGGTACACAATATTTTTAATATTTTTGGTAAGTAAAATAATTAATTAGTAATAATAATAATTGATTTATTGTACAAATAAATTATTGTATAAAAAACAATTTGTAGCGGTTTTACCATCTTTTGTTCACAGCAAGTATTTTATGTCAATTTCATAGTAGTATTGTAATGTTTCAGCTATTCAACTCTATTCCGTTACCCAATTCTTTCTAAAAAATATGGATCGTTTATTGAGTTTGCTAAACACCTCAGAAATGAGAGATTTGACTGCGAGCGAGCAATTAGAATTAGAAAACGAAATTGATAATGTTCACGTATCAGATGAGGAGAATTACGGCAATATCGGAATCGGTGGCTCTAGTTATCCTGCAACAGTTCATGTAGTAGAAGCTGGTGCAAATCACTATGACGCAGTAAATACCGACCAAAATAATAATATATCAGACAGCGATGATTCAACCGAAGAAGTTGAACCTTTGCCGGACCCCCGACTTCTACAAATTATAGAAGACTTTTGTGAAGCTGATAATCAAACAAGTTTCGCCGAATATCCTCCAGAAACACAACGAAACGAAGCTCCGGCAGTTGAACCCAATCGAGGAATGCATTACATCGCACAGAACAAAAATTTTTGGCAAATTTGGTGGTCTCGACCCTGTCATTCTGAGAAAAACAGAACAACTATCGCAAAAGCTGCATGAAAAAATCACAATGCATTGTGTAACGGATCTTTTCCAAATAAAATATATGCATTCAAACGCCTCATACCAATATCGATTGTAGAAGCTATTGTATTATATACAAATAAAAAAGCTAAACGAGCATTTGAAAGCAATCGACATTTGAACGATCCCAAGAACATGCGATATTGGATCAATGTAGACGCTGATGAATTGTTTGCCTACATATCAATTTTATTATACACTGAAGCTGAAAAGTCATGTTCAGTGCAGGCAAAAGATCTCTTCCATGAGTCACACATGCCTTTCTACAGAGGTGTGATGTCTCTAGCAAGATTGGAACAAATAACTCGTTTTATTAGATTCGATGACACACATACAAGACCAGCTCGCTTGCAGTGATAAATTAGCTGCATTCCGCCTTGTGTGGAATTTATTTCAAGAAAAACTTGCAGAGCACTTTATCCCATCCAGAGAGATAACCATTGATGAATAGTTGGTTACAACCCGAGGATCCATTAGCAGGAGAAATATATTTGAGCACACAGCCAGGGGAACAGAGATCTCGAAACATCGCTCAATATCTCGTGCTTTGTCTTAGTGACCGTTATCTCGATAAAGGTTTCAACATCACCATGGATAATTTTTTCACCAGTGTTCCTTTAGCAAAGGAGTTAATTACCAGAAAAACAACTATGATTGCCACAATACGATCGAATAAACCTGAATTACCCAAACAATTCACGAAATAACGAAATAAAACGTATATAAGCTTATTCTACTATTTTTGCGTACTCTGATAAGATGTATTTTACCAGTTACGTAAGCAACACAAAAAACCGTTTTGCTTCTCTCTACAGCACACGCGGATGAAGCTATAGATGGCAACACCCAAAAACCGCAAGTTATTTTGGACTGCAATGCTACCAAGGGTGGTGTTGATTCGTTCGATCAAATGAACCGCATCTACACATGTAAATGAAAAACTAATCATTGGCCCGTCTCATTGTTTTATAAAATGTTGGATGAAGGTGCCCTTGCTGCCTATCGCATATTTCAACTGAGTAATCCAACCTGGTGTACGTCATTGAATACGAGAAAATTATTTTTGAAATCCCTAGCCACAGAGTTGGCGGACGCACATATTCAAAAGAGAATTTCTAAAGGTTCGCTACACAAGTCAGTCAAAACAGCTTTGCAGTTAATTGGTTATCAAATTACGAACATTACAATACTCCTGGAAATTCTGAACAATAAAATAAAACAAAGATGTGAAGCTTGCAAGCGTAATCGAAAAGGGTGATACGAAAACCACTGCAGTTTGTGATGTCTGTTGCACTGCAACATGTTCCATACACTATATTAGGGTATGCGAACAGTGTTATACGACAAGCGCAGATCCAGTGGCTGATGAAGAAGAAGACTGTAATTTGAATAACTTGTCTGTGCAATCCACCTCCTCTTCGGCACCACCCTCAAAGCGACCACGAACGAATTCACCAAATTAAATGTTAATATTTTGAAATAATTAGTTATGTAATATATTTTCAATAATAAATCAAATGAATTCAAAATACTTAATACAAAATTTTTTGTGTAGAACAGAGCAACAATTTTTTTTTATTTAAAACTAAAACAGCTTTTTTGCAAAAAAAAATTATTTTATTCTACAGGACATTCTTTTATACTAAAAAAATATTGGGGCATTGAGTCCCCTAAGTACGATAAAGCGAAGTAACTTATATGTACGGCTCTAGTGTTAATGAATAGTATGCTTACCACTGGTGAGGGTTTTGACTATACTATTTCGAATAAATAAAATTTTATAATTTTATAAATTATAGCAAGCTAATTATAATGAAAAACAAATTGTTTTGCTTTTTAATTTGTTCTGACAAATCTGTTGTTGAAACAATTATAAATCATATCATTCAGTAATTTTGTTTTACATATAATTGTTGAGCTTACCTTAACACATTCTATGTAAAGTCCTAGGAACGATTTAATTTGTCATGACTATATCACTAGCGAATGACAGTATGCCCTAGGAAAGCGATTTTTAGATGGAGAAATTCGAATTTAAGTTTGCTTGATTCAGTCGTTCGAAAACTATTTATGTACTTTTGAGATGCTCTTGAAAGGATGTGCTAAAGATGTTGATATCATCCACATAATATAGTCATACATTACTGTGTAACTCCTGCAAGACATTATCCATCGTTCGTTGAAAGGTTGAAAATGCGGTGTTCTCGATATCCCGTTGTTGAACCTCGATGTGGTGAAAACCTGCTGCAAAATTCAGTGTTGTAAAATACATTCAAAGTCCCAATTTATCTAATGTCTCAGTGACATTAGGGTGCAGATAACGATCATCTATATAGTTTTTACATTAAATTGTCGATAGTCTATGACTAATCCAAACTTAACTTTACCACTTGAATCGGGCTTTTTTGACACAATTCAAATTGGCGACGATCATTGTGAATATGATGGTCTGCTAATAACATCTTTTAGCATTATATCGTTTTGTTGTACATGATGATATCGATAGCTTTTTATAAAAATTGGTCCATGGTTTCTAAGATCAATTTGATGGTTAATTCGGTTGGTACACATCCAATCGTATGAATGGGTTCACATAAAGTTTTAAATTTTTTGAAAATCGGTTAGCCATGGTTACGTAGTTTAAGAACAAAATTTGGTATTTTGAGAGACCTCTTAGCTTTTGTTTTAGATTTTATTTATCACTGAAAAAAAGCGTCATTAGAATAGGTTCAGTTTATTTTGACTTCGTTCGAGGTAAGCCATTAATATTGTTCAATAAAATGGGCAGAGAAAAAGCCTTGAGCGTGGCGGAAAAACGAAAAATGGATGTTTTGCAAGAAACAAAATAGGTCGAAGCTGCAACGGCGTCAATTCTTATATAACAGACAAAAAAAATCCTTAAAGATGAGATCCCATAAGAGTTATTATTCCTATTTATTACACTGGAGTTATTGCTTGAAATAGTCAGCGGGCCTTCGATCAAACTATGGAGTTTATAACAATTATAAATCGGTGAATTGTATTACATTAAGAGTTTGACTGCTTCACAAAATTTTACTCTTTGACAAAGGTGTGTCAAATTGTCCTAAAACAGCAAAAGCTTTATGCAATGTGGATTAAGAAGAGCAAGAAATCTTAAATATTTAATGATTGAGCGCACACAAATAGTAATTTTCAACATTTTGAACATATTTTTTAAATTTTCTACTTTGTCGGCGCCATTTTTTAATTGTCTATATATTAATTAACTATGCAGTGTATATAATACGGCACAATATTGCGACACGAAAAGATAAAAAAATCCTATTTGCCTCCGAGTAATCTTTAATAATATTTATTTAACCATTTTTGTAACTTTGTGGGAAATTGTGTCTCGTTGCCATCTTTTCTTGCGGTGACATTTTATGACATGAGCAATTTTCTTATTTATTTTTTCTAAACAAGAATTATAATAAACAAAATAAATATAAATCTACAAACTGAAAAAAAAATTAAGCTTATCTATCATCCCGTTCTGCATGTATACCAGGGGACCTTAAATATAACGATATGTGTGTGTAGTAACACCAGAGCACAGCAAGAAAAAAAAAATGTTAGGAAGGAACCACAAAAAATGAGATACTAAGAAATGAGATTGTCATCAAATTATATATTATTTTTATTAGGTTTTATAGATCGGGGATGATATTAAAATTAGATTACGTATATGGGAAATGTGTGTGTGGCTGTTTGAATATGGTTGAAAATATTTTCGGTTGTTTGCGCGCTATATATATATAGGAGGAAAATCATAAATTTTTATGGTTATTTTTATACATATTATGCGAGTGGATATGTTATTGTATTTATTAACTTTTTTCGGTATACACGCACTAGATAATTTCTAAATTTCCAATATTTCGATTATAATTTAATTTATATTAAAAAACTAATGTATTAACAATTACTATTTTGGAGTGAATTCTAAGTTTTGTCTGTATACTTAATTAATGTAGGTTGAATTTTTCTCACCCTTTTCGTATACTGCAAAACCGAGAAAACCAATGAAATGACAAGAACATAATTTTTTTACAAATTTGGGATTGCAATAATGTCTATGCAGTTCAGGATTGATCTATATAGATTATGTTTGAATCTGGTGAATTACTTCATTCCAGAAAATCTAAAATTTTAATATTTTTTCAAGGAAAAATTTACCGTTAGAAGAAATGTGTTCAGTAAGCTGATCGAGGTTTTATATAGTATATACGAGGGTATATCAAAAAGTCTTGCAATATCATATGAAAAAAACGAGTGAGTGAGACAACAATATATTTTTCAAAACCATTTTTTGTCACGATGAAACTTCTAGAAGAACATTTCGATGTAAATTTTACGGTTCGTTTGTTTTTGTCAATTTAGTAACATGTGTTTTGAATTTTTCTTAAAATGAATGAAATTGAATATCGCGCCGTTACTAAATTTTTCTATAAAGATGGACGAAATGCAATTTATATATTCAACTATATATCAAAAGTTTACGGCGAATCTGCACCATCATATGCCACAGTAACAAAGTGGGTAAAATTATTCAAAAGTGGTTGGGAGTCATTATAAGACGATAACCGCTCGGGTCGGCCAGCAGATGCTATTAGCCATGAAAACGTAATTTTGGCTGATTCTATTGTATTGGAGGACCGGCGTATTTCTGTTCCGCGGTTAGCGTGGAGACTTTCTCTTTCATACGGTACCACATATACTATATTACATGACCACCTTCACATGTCGAAAGTAAGTGCGCGATGGGTTCCCCGTTTGTTGAATGCTGAACAAAAAAAAATGCGTGTTTAAACTTCAAAGGCGATTTTAGATATGTACAAAGCAGATCCAGAAAATTTCTTGGGTAACATAATAACAGGCGATGAAACATGGCTTCATCACTGGGATCTGGAATCCAAACAAGAATCGATGCAATGGATTAAACGTAGTGAACCACCACCAAAGAAATTCAAAACTCAACCGTCTGCTGGTAAGGTTTTGGCAACAATTTTTTGGGATGCTGAAGGAATTTTGATAATCGATTATATGCCACCGAAGACCACAATCACAGGCATATATTACGCAGAGGTTTTGCGAAAATTGAAAAAAGCGATCCGGGAAAAACGGCCAAGGAAAGTTAGGAAAAAAATCTTGCTTCTTCACGACAATACACCAGTGCGCAAGGCTAATATTGCTCAAGCTGCATTAAAGGACTGCGGCTTCGTGGAAATTCCGCATCCACCGTACAGTCTAGACTTGGCACCCAGTGACTACTTCTCTTTCCCAATTTGAAAAAAACACTAAGGGGCCGGAAATTTTCCAGTGACTATGAAGTACAGTCTGTTGTAAATGAATATTTTATGGAGCAAAAGAAATCTTTTTTTTTAGAGGGTTTAGGTAAGTTAATTGATCGATGTGACAAATGTATAAACCTTAAAGGAGATTATGTCGAAAAATAAAAATATTGCTGTCTCTCTCACTCTTTTTTTTCATATGATATTGCAAGACTTTTTGATTTGCCCTCGTATAAATAGTATTGATATACATACTATTTCTCAAATATATAGAATTTACTTTCTAAGATTCCAAGAACCACGAGGTTCAGTAACCATATCAATCGGAATCGACTTGTAATGATAACCTCTAACGACCGTAAAAATTCCAAGTCGATGTGTCGTCCGTATGTTGAAATTTGTTTTATTAATATTTCAAGAAGTTGTGATATACTTAACATAATTCTTGTTGTTATTGGTGTCTTTATTAGGGAAATTCCTATTTGAATTGGAATGTAATTTATGTTCAAAGTAAGAGCTAAACAAAATTTTAATAAAATCTTACAAACGAGCATGTCCCTGGGTCGTGATTCGCGGCCGGCTAGGTTCGGAAGTTAGGAGAAACTTAAAATATTTCTTGCGAATCTATAAGTCAACATGCAATGAACTGAATTTAGTAGTGAATTTAGTATACAGGATATACGCCACGGTTAACCCTACGGAACCTGACAGAGCAGTTCATTGCGCTAAAAAACAGACTAAACTAAATTTAATTCTCTAGCAACTGGAAATGAACAAATCTCCAGAGAGAGAGAGAGCTACAGTCTTCTCCCGAACCTAACACGTAGGCGTTATATTCGAATAACATTTTTTTGTTCATATTTTGAATGTTTGTGTTTTTTTCCAATATAACGCTTTTCTTAATATAAAGCCTAGGCGGTTTAAATAAATTTCTTTTCGTAATTTTAAAAAAGCAAGGATTTAAAAAATATTGAGTAATTCTTTTGCAACTTTATTATAAAATAAACACAAAAATTTGCCAAAAATAAATAATAATAAAATATATTATGCAGTCAAAAATTAAAATAACAGCCTCTACATACTCTATAAATTAATTTATTGCCGTATTCCAAAATGTTTTCCTCATCTCTCTAACTAGATTTCTCTCGTTGCGTCCACCTACATAAACAATGAAGTGATTTCGAGGCAATTTCCGTCAATTTCACTTTTTTTTAAATTCCGTTTTTCCATTTTGGAAACCACAAAAGCTTCTAAATTTGTCGAAGATATCTCACTCAATTTATTTAAATTTTCATCATTTTCATTCAATATCTCTTTGGTATCCGGGTGCTGTTTAATAAAATTAATGATTTTGTCAGAGTAATGCTTAATGAATTCTTGTATTATTTGGTGAATACAACCGAAAAAATTACAGTTTGCATACTTGGGCAAAACCATTCACCTATACCGTCAACTGTTCCAAAAAAACTTGTGTCTTTGGCAGCTTGGGATTATTTTTAATGAACTCGTCGTAATTAAATTTTTTAGTATATATTTTCTGTAGCTCACAGTGTAAATCCTGTTTGAAAAAATTTTCCCTCGCTGTTATTCCACAAAATTTAAATGCGTTTCTAACAAAATCCTCATTTTTACTCATCTTTTACTTTTTACCAATTGCTACTATTAAATAGTTAGAGATTTTTGGGTTCCCTTAACGCGTTTGAATCTCTCCATTTTCTAATGCATTTGATATGTATTCATCATATTGCGAATTGTAATATTCTTGGAAACTACGATTTGTAGCAACGTCCAAGGGTTGCAACAGGCCAGTTAAATTAGGTGGAACAAGAATCACAAAAATATTACATTTGTCCAGGTAACTAATTACTTTCGTGTAATTTAACGTGGCTACCATATGAGTCCATAATTAATAAAATAGGCTCTCGCATAATATTGCTTTGAGGTCGACCGAGAACTTTTTCTTTTAAATAATTTTTAAGGATTAAACATGCCTGTTTTACATGTCTTTACCACACATTTATTCTTCAATCGGATGTGTGTATAAACAAAAAACAAATAAAACGTGAGTGTGTGTGTGATGGAAGGCAAACATTCCAAAATATTGTACATGGTATTTATATTTTATAGCGTACAATTTATATAGCTGCATTATAACTACAATAGAGCGCTTAGGCGTTGTAAACGAAGAGTACGCCTAGTAGGCGTAGATGTATGTTGCATGATATTGTTATGGTCACAGACTTCTCTCGGGCCACGATCAATATCAATTGATTTTAAAACAGATGTATTGCCTAAATTATCCGTTGAATTTACAGATTTTTATTACGTTTAATTCACGTTTATGTAAGCGAATTAGTGGGTTTAGTGAAAAAATTATTTCTCACTCTGTAAATTAGCGTATGCCGTAGATTCAGCCACTCGCTTCTTTGCATATTGGCGAATAAGCTTACACCGTTATTGCCGTAATTTTAATCCCAGGTGTCTAATACAATCCTATATGTATTTGTATATCATTTAGATTAGTTAGATGATAAATCGATTTTACACAGTCGTCGATGTAATCCGAGTAATTGTGTGTAGTTATGAAGGAACCCAAAAAATAGGAGCATCTTCAAAGAATTTTTCTGCATTAATGTAATTAGAAGTTTTAATTGTGGTTGGAAATGGGCAAATCCATCATTAATGAGACCAAATAAAATATCGCTACGTATCGATGACATCCAGAATCATATCACTCTATGAGGGTAAATTTGCGCTATAAAAAAAAATCTATGTACAATTCCGTCTGTTGTGCACAATTTCTTTAGCACAATGGACATTGCATACATACCCAAGAAGAAATATACCGGGCATACAAATGGAGAGTGGAAATAAATTTATAGGTAAAAGTCAGAAGGAGCTGAATCAGGTGAATATGGCAGATGAGGAAGCAATTCGAAGTCCAATCAATTTATCCAACTTTTTAGTGTGTTTTCCATGATGAATGTGATTGTGCTTTGTCATGATGGAGAGCACATTTTCTTCTTCAAATGTGGCCGTTTTTTCTTAGATTTTCCATTCAAAGTGCTTAATAATGATGCCTTATATTGAACTGTGATGGTTTTACTCTTTTCAAGATAGTCGATGAATATTATCCTTTATGTGCATCCAAAAGATGGTGGCCATAAACTTTGCAGCTGATACAACAACTTTGCTTTCTTTTGAGCACTTAATAAGCGTTTATCCATTGTTGATTATGACGTGTAGTGATGGATCCATATTTCATAAATCGTTGTGAATGGACACAAAAATTCCTTCTCTCCGATGATTGCTTAGAAATGGTAATTTATACTTTTTTTGAACGTTTGTTAACAAACCCATCTTGCTGACACCTTATTCATATGCAATTTTTGTTGTATGGTTTTCGTTCAATATTTTTAAATCTCTATCCTAATGGGGTATGTACCTGCCATAGTAAATTTTCAAGAAAAACCACCCAATACCAAGCTGTATCAGACAGAAATTATGACGATAACACTTTAGTTCTTAAATGCGCGCTGTTGGCTGATTTTTAATTTTTTATACAACATTGAACATATACTGGTTGTATATCGTTGAAAAAGTTTTGAAAAATGCCGTAAATTTTGCTACCTTAGTACTCAAAACTACCGTTGTGGCGCTTGAAGCAACTACAATTTGTCACATTGTTTACAATGATATGGCATATCATTTGGAATGTTTTGGAAGACCAACATTTTGTAATCAGCTCATTATTTCACAAACCCACCATTTCGGCGCTGGTAGCTAATTATTAAATAATTATGGAATATGTACGTGTTGCATATCATTGAAAAGGTCCTGCAGTATGTCATGTCACAAATTTAGGTGATGTCACATTGTTCCTAAATCTACCGTTGTTGAGCTGAGAGCAATTGAAATTTTTCTTTTTCCCATATAACCATGTGGTATACCGTTTGTTAGTTCCTCGAATATGCAACAATTTTGTTATCAACACTTTAGTTGATAAATCTAAAGATCTGATGCTAGAAGCCTATTATTAATTTATTGTAACACTTCATTGAAAAGGTCTTGAGGAATACTGCAAATTAACTTCGGTCTAGAAAGATATTAAATTCTGAAAAAATGATGAAAACTAACCCTAGTCCAAAACCATTCCACCTCAACATTTCGAAGGTCCTGACCCCAACAATAATCAAAAAGTTTGTTCGTCCGTTTGGATGTCTGGATATACTAGATGGACGGATGTCTGTACCGATAATATTATGCCTTTTTAAAGGCCTTGGATAATGTGAAAATTTTGTAACCAGCGCTTATAAAGTTCAAAAATTTACCGTTTTGGCGCTGGTAGCTAATTATTCGATTTTCATAGAATAAAGAGTGCGGCATCTTTTGATTCGTTTTGGAACTTGCGCTTATTTCATTTCGCCGGTCATAGCTCTAATGATCGGTCATAGCTGCCCCTAGGATGATTAGACAATCACGTAACAGCTAAACAGCAACTTTATCAGGCCGCTATCTGTAAAATAAAGAAAGAACAAATGAGAAGTTTCAAATTTTAGTTTAATTTCGTCAGGGACTCGAAAAATCGCTATGTAATCTACGTAATAATTTACGTGTCGGCAACCACGTGGATAACATTGTGTAGTTATGTAACCTCAGCCATCCCCCCTTATTTCCAAACTATAATGAGTCAGTTGCGGAAAGTTGACGCAAATTGCTTACAAAATTCGAAATTTTTTCTGTTGTAGCTGGAAGAATGCGTCAGTATCAGGTGATTCTTGGTTGGAAGAAGATCAACATTTTTACCAAAAAATTATCTTTTCCGACGAGCTCATTTTCACGATACGGTTGAGTAAGATTTGGCTGATGCTTGTTTTCAACAAGACGGCGCCACTTCCCGAACAGCCAACGATATAATCGACGTTTTGCGGACTATCTTCGAAAACCGCATCAAACTACGTAGACTATGCGTGCATATCATGAAGGACCTTGGAAGAGCGAACGTTTTGTTACAAATGCTTTAGTTGATAAATTTACCCCTTTGGCGTTATATTTACTAGTTATGCATTTATTATAGAATATATAAATCCATAACTAGTAAATATATTGTGGCGCTGAGGACACATACATTCCCATTCCGAAATGATTCTGTCTCATGTGGTTTTTGAGATTTTGAACGATGGAAGTTATTTTTATCAGCACTATTTTCACAAATTCGGCCACCTCATATCATTTAAAGGTCGGAAAGAATGTAACAAAAATAAATTCTAGCACTGTAGTACTCAAAGTTACCTGTGGTGGCGCTTGTCGCAGTTAAATGTAGCTCATTTTAATAAAATAATATGTATGATATGTAATCAAATCATTCATTTCACAAAGACGAACCAAGAACTACTTTTTTTTGCCCATTTTTAAATTTAAGATATCAAGATAAAATTAAGTGCAGGTTGTTTGGTTATAACCTGGAAACTAATAGTTTGGGGCGTGAAAGGGGAACAAGGGAACTGATGCGACCGCACATTTTGGAAACACTTGATTTTTGCCTTATTTTATTTGCTATTTATGTTTTTTCTGATGTCAATATAGTAATTTCAAATATTTTTTGACCGTATAGAGTTCCATTTATTACCTCTCGTGAAAATTCAATTATATTTATAAAAGTAGTACGGTCGTAAAGTTTTCATTGACACTAAATAAATCATTTTCATAATTCAACCTAAATTTTGTGAAAAATCTTAAAAATCCAATACCAAAATGTCTCATAATATGTCTATCATATTTAGTAAGATTTTATTAAGATTATTTTGCTCAATTTACAAGATAATCGCATTTTACCTACAAATGCGATTATCTTGTAAATTAATAATTTCCCGCACCATAAGGGAAAAATTAACCTATTAGCAAATAATCACTAATTTAAAATCCTCCCAAAACGTAATAAAAATTTCTAGCACTCAGCACAAATTATGTGTGGGTTAGATATGTGTATTATCTTCCTCGCATTGCCCACGTCATAAAAACTAACCACTCGTGCATAGAAACAATAAACAAGCGGCAACAAAAAAGTTTTTATTTTCCGAGTGGATTAAAAGTTCATTTATAATATGATGAAGCTTTTTATGGCTGTGTGTGCTATGTTATTTGCATATATAGAACCGAGCTTCCAAATGGACAATTATGTACTGTAGAAATAACAGAATACACAAAATAATAGAAAAGGAAATAATTAGTAATAATAAAAAACCAAAAATTATTAACATTATTATTGAAAATAGTTGTTGTTGCACTACTAGCGTATACTATAGTACTGAAGTATAGTTATATGACTAAAATTAATTTTATTGCTTTCGGTTTTATAGTAATTTCCCATTTTATATTATAGGAAGGAGTATACGAATCCAACATTCTATACTCGTTTTATATTGACAAAACTAAACACTTTATGTAAATTTTGTTTTTGGGAAAAACCAGAACATAACAAGAAAATTTAATTCACAATATACAAAAAATGAAAATGGAATATTTAATTTTCTACCAAAACGATATAGACGATACGACCAAGATGGAACGAGAGTTGATCATAAAAAATTTGTTGCAAATAAATTAATTATGTTTAAGTAATGAAAATGGATAAATTATTATTTTTCAGTTTTGGGAAATTTTCAAAATTTTTTGGAAATTTTTATTTTTGTTTACTTTTCATTTGTATGCTGTTGTGCTGTGCTGATTGTGTGATTTCTATATCGTAGTCATGACTTTTATATTTAATAAACCAAAACCATCTATGTAAGTACATAAACTTTGGTCTTGCTCTTTTTAAATATTTGGTTAGAAACTAATAAAAACTACTGTGATTTCAGTATAGTTACAAACCATAATCACATAAATAATTTTGAAATAAGTTCTTAAAATCCTACATTCCATTCTGGAATTTTAAAAAGTTTTAAAGAATCTTACTTGTACTAAGATAAGCATAGAATTGTTACTGAAAAAAGTAAAGAAGCTCAAGAGGTTTTATTTAATAACTAGGAAGTTGGAAAAAACAATCATCGACTAAAAATAATGTTCTACTGTCCGAGAATTGACTTTTAAGATATGTGACAACAGATTCCTGAAAATGGACTTAAAATTTTCTTAGACCACATTTAATTTATGTTAATATTCTGCGTGTGTAGCGTTTAGATACTTTCTAAAATCGTTATGGTAAAACCAATGAAACTGCTGGATGGGACAGAACTGACCCTGAGCAAATTTCAATTTTCGTAAAATACTAATATCTCGTCTGTGGCTCGGTAACACAATTGTGTGGGTACGGCAACACAATGTCAAAAATTTATTTTTGTATGTGTTTTGAACCAACTTACACATTTGTGCATTCCTTTCAAATTTATTTTCGTCCGAAAAAAAACACAATAATTATACACGCACAATTGTGTTGGTTGTACTTCAAATCAAGCGAAATTTTTTATCGAAAAAGCCATTTTATTTGGTTTTTTACTCACTCATTTGTGTGGTTTGGACCTAAATTGAGCCATTTTTTTTGGTTGAAAAAGGGATATACGATTAAAATCCTTAATGGTGTTAAATTATGAACAACATGTATTTAATAAACATTAATAATTTCTTCCAACGTGAGATATAAACTTAGTTATGAAGAATTATTGTTTTTGTCATTATTGTTGTTGTCAATATGGCAGAGATTGGAAACACCTACTACCATACGATTAAAATCCTTTATGGTGTGAAATTATGAACAAAATGTATTTAACAAACAGTAATAATTTCTTCTAACTCGAGATTTAAACTTAGTTATGAAGAATTGTTGTTTTTGTCATTTTTGTTGTTGTCAATATGGCGGAGATCGGAAATACCTACTAATAAACGATTAAAATCCTTTATGGTGTGAAATTATGAACAAAATGTATTTAATAAATAATAATAATTTTTCTAACGTAGGATTTACACTTTATTATGGAGAATTGTTGTTTTTGTCATTATTGTTGTTGTCAATATGGCGGAGATTGAAAATACCTACCAATATACGATTAAAATCCTTTATGGTGTGAAATTATGAACAAAATGTATTTAATAATCATTAATAATTTCTTCTAACGTGGGATATAAACATAATTATAGAGAATTGTTGTTTTTGTCATTATTGTTGTTAATATCCTTTATGGTGTGAAAATATCCTTTATGGTGTGAAATTATGAACAAAATGTATTTAATAAATAGTAATAATTTCTTCTAACGTGAGATTTAAACTTAGTTATGAAGAATTGTTGTTTTTGTCATTATTGTTGTTGCCAATATGGCGGAAATCGGAAACACCTGCTACCATACGATTAGAATCCTTTATGGTGTGAAATTATAAACAAAATGTATTTAATAAATAGTAATAATTTCTTGTAACGTGAGATATAAACATAATTATGGAAAATTGTTGTTTTTGTCATTAATGTTGTTGTCAATATGGCGGAGATTGGAAACACCTACTACCATACGATTAAAATCCTTTATGGTGTGAAATTATGAACAAAATGTATTTAACAAACAGTAATAATTTCTTCTAACTCGAGATTTAAACTTAGTTATGAAGAATTGTTGTTTTTGTCATTATTGTTGTTGTCAATATGGCGGAGATCGGAAATACCTACTAATAAACGATTAAAATCCTTTATGGTGTGAAATTATGAACAAAATGTATTTAATAAATAATAATAATTTTTCTAACGTAGGATTTACACTTAATTATGGAGAATTGTTGTTTTTGTCATTATTGTTGTTGTCAATATGGCGGAGATTGAAAATACCTACCAATATACGATTAAAATCCTTTATGGTGTGAAATTATAAACAAAATGTATTTAATAAACAGTAATAATTTCTTGTAACGTGAGATATAAACATAATTATGGAGAATTGTGGTTTTTGTCATTTTTGTTGTTGTCAATATGGCGGAGATCGCAAATACCTACTAATATACGATTAAAATCCTTTACGGTGTGAAATTATGAACAAAATGTATTTAATAAACATTAATAATTTCTTTCAACGTGAGATATAAACTTAGTTATGAAGTATTGTTTTTTTTGTCATTATTGTTGTTGTCAATATGGCGGAGATCGGAAATACCTACTAATATACGATTAAAATCCTTTAGTGTGTGAAATTATAAACAAAATGTATTTAATAAACTGTAATAATTTCTTCTAACGTGAGATATAAACATAATTATGGAAAATTGTTGTTTTTGTCATTAATGTTGTTGTCAATATGGCGGAGATTGGAAACACCTACTACCATACGATTAAAATCCTTTATGGTGTGAAATTATGAACAAAATGTATTTAACAAACAGTAATAATTTCTTCTAACTCGAGATTTAAACTTAGTTATGAAGAATTGTTGTTTTTGTCATTATTGTTGTTGTCAATATGGCGGAGATCGGAAATACCTACTAATATACGATTAAAATCCTTTAGTGTGTGAAATTATAAACAAAATGTATTTAATAAACTGTAATAATTTCTTCTAACGTGAGATATAAACATAATTATGGAGAATTGTTGTTTTTGTCATTTTTGTTGTTGTCAATATGGCGGAGACCCCAAATACCTACTAATATACGATTAATATCCTTTATGGTGTGAAATTATGAACAAAATGTATTTAATAAACATTAATAATTTCTTCCAACGTGGGATATAAACATAATTATGGAGAATTGTTGTTTTGTCATTATTGTTGTTGTCAATATGGCGGAGATCGCAAATAACTACTAATATTCGAATAAAATCCTTTATGATGTAAAATTATGAACAAAATGTATTTAATAAACATTAATAATTTATTCCAACGTGGGATATAAACATAATTATGGAGAATTGTTGTTTTTATCATTATTGTTGTTGTCAATATGGCGGAGATCGCAAATAACTACTAATATACGATTAAAATCCTTTATGATGTAAAATTATGAACAAAATGTATTTAATAAACATTAATAATTTCTTCTAATGTGGGATATAAATATAATTATGGAGAATTGTTGTTTTTGTCATTTTTGTTGTTTTCAATATGGCGGCGATCACAAATACCTACTAATATACGATTAAAATCCTTTATGATGTAAAATTATGAACAAAATGTATTTAATAATCATTAATAATTTCTTCTAACGTGGGATATAAACATAATTATGAAGAATTGTTGTTTTTGTCATTTTTGTTGTTGTCAATATGGCGGAGATCCCAAATACCTACTAATATACGATTAATATCCTTTATGGTGTGAAATTATGAACAAAATGTATTTAATAAACATTAATAATTTCTTCCAACGTGGGATATAAACATAATTATGGAGAATTGTTGTTTTTATCATTATTGTTGTTGTCAATATGGCGGAGATCGCAAATAACTACTAATATACGATTAAAATCCTTTATGATGTAAAATTATGAACAAAATGTATTTAATAATCATTAATAATTTCTTCTAACGTGAGATTTAAACTTAGTTATGAAGAATTGTTGTTTTTGTCATTATTGTTATTGTCAATATGGCGGAGATCGCATATACCTACTAATATACGATTAATATCCTTTATGATGTAAAATTATGAACAAAATGTATTTAATAATCATTAATAATTTCTTCTAACGTGGGATATAAACATAATTATGGAGAATTGTTGTTTTTGTCATTTTTGTTGTTGTCAATATGGCGGAGATCCCAAATACCTACTAATATACGATTAATATCCTTTATGGTGTGAAATTATGAACAAAATGTATTTAATAAACATTAATAATTTCTTCCAACGTGGGATATAAACATAATTATGGAGAATTGTTGTTTTTATCATTATTGTTGTTGTCAATATGGCGGAGATCGCAAATAACTACTAATATACGATTAAAATCCTTTATGATGTAAAATTATGAACAAAATGTATTTAATAAACATTAATAATTTCTTCTAATGTGGGATATAAATATAATTATGGAGAATTGTTGTTTTTGTCATTTTTGTTGTTTTCAATATGGCGGCGATCACAAATACCTACTAATATACGATTAAAATCCTTTATGATGTAAAATTATGAACAAAATGTATTTAATAATCATTAATAATTTCTTCTAACGTGGGATATAAACATAATTATGAAGAATTGTTGTTTTTGTCATTTTTGTTGTTGTCAATATGGCGGAGATCCCAAATACCTACTAATATACGATTAATATCCTTTATGGTGTGAAATTATGAACAAAATGTATTTAATATAAACATTAATAATTTCTTCCAACGTGGGATATAAACATAATTATGGAGAATTGTTGTTTTTATCATTATTGTTGTTGTCAATATGGCGGAGATCGCAAATAACTACTAATATACGATTAAAATCTTTTATGATGTAAAATTATGAACAAAATGTATTTAATAATCATTAATAATTTCTTCTAACGTGAGATTTAAACTTAGTTATGAAGAATTGTTGTTTTTGTCATTATTGTTATTGTCAATATGGCGGAGATCGCATATACCTACTAATATACGATTAATATCCTTTATGGTGTGAAATTATGAACAAAATGTATTTAATAATCATTAATAATTTCTTCTAACGTGGGATATAAACATAATTATAGAGAATTGTTGTTTTTGTCATTTTTGTTGTTGTCAATATGGCGGAGATCCCAAATACCTACTAATATACGATTAATATCCTTTATGGTGTGAAATTATGAACAACATGTATTTAATAAACATTAATAATTTCTTCCAACGTGGGATATAAACATAATTATGGAGAATTGTTGTTTTTATCATTATTGTTGTTGTCAATATGGCGGAGATCGCAAATAACTACTAATATACGATTAAAATCCTTTATGATGTAAAATTATGAACAAAATGTATTTAATAATCATTAATAATTTCTTCTAACGTGGGATATAAACATAATTATGGAGAATTGTTGTTTTTGTCATTTTTGTTGTTGTCAATATGGCGGAGATCCCAAATACCTACTAATATACGATTAATATCCTTTATGGTGTGAAATTATGAACAAAATGTATTTAATAAACATTAATAATTTCTTCCAACGTGGGATATAAACATAATTATGGAGAATTGTTGTTTTTGTCATTATTGTTGTTGTCAATATGGCGGAGATCGCAAATACCTACTAATATACGATTAAAATCCTTTATGATGTAAAATTATGAACAAAATGTATTTAATAAACATTAATAATTTCTTCTAACGTGGGATATAAATATAATTATGGATAATTGTTGTTTTTGTCATTTTTGTTGTTTTCAATATGGCGGCGATCACAAATACCTACTAATATACGATTAAAATCCTTTATGATGTAAAATTATGAACAAAATGTATTTAATAATCATTAATAATTTCTTCTAACGTGGGATATAAACATAATTATGGAGAATTGTTGTTTTTGTCATTTTTGTTGTTGTCAATATGGCGGAGATCCCAAATACCTACTAATATACGATTAATATCCTTTATGGTGTGAAATTATGAACAAAATGTATTTAATAAACATTAATAATTTCTTCCAACGTGGGATATAAACATAATTATGGAGAATTGTTGTTTTTGTCATTTTTGTTGTATTCAATATGGCGGAGATCGCAAATACCTACTAATATACGATTAATATCCTTTATGGTGTGAAATTATGAACAAAATGTATTTAATAAACATTAATAATTTATTCCAACGTGAGATATAAACATAATTATAGAGAATTGTTGTTTTTGTCATTATTGTTGTTGTCAATATGGCGGAGATCGCAAATAACTACTAATATACGATTAAAATCCTTTATGATGTAAAATTATGAACAAAATGTATTTAATAATCATTAATAATTTCTTCTAACGTGGGATATAAATATAATTATGGAGAATTGTTGTTTTTGTCATTTTTGTTGTTGTCAATATGGCGGAGATCACAAATACCTACTAATATACGATTAAAATCCTTTATGATGTAAAATTATGAACAAAATGTATTTAATAATCATTAATAATTTCTTCTAACGTGGGAAAAAAACATAATTATGGAGAATTGTTGTTTTTGTCATTTTTGTTGTTGTCAATTTGGCGGATATTGCAAATACCTACTAATATACGATTAAAATCCTTTATGATGTAAAATTATGAATAAAATGTATTTAATAATCATTAATAATTTCTTCTAACGTGGGATATAAACATAATTATAGAGAATTGTTGTTTTTGTCATTTTTGTTGTTGTCAATATGGCGGAGATCGCAAATACCTACTAATATACGATTAATATCCTTTATGGTGTGAAATTATGAACAAAATGTATTTAATAAACATTAATAATTTCTTCTAACGTGAGATATAAACATAATTATGGAGAATTGTTGTTTTTGTCATTATTTTTGTTGTCAATATGGCGGAAATCGCAAATACCTACTAATATACGATTAAAATCCTTTATGATGTAAAATTATGAACAAAATGTATTTAATAATCATTAATAATTTCTTCTAACGTGGGATATAAACATAATTATGGAGAATTGTTGTTTTTGTCATTTTTGTTGTTGTCAATATGGCGGAGATCCCAAATACCTACTAATATACGATTAATATCCTTTATGGTGTGAAATTATGAACAAAATGTATTTAATAAACATTAATAATTTCTTCCAACGTGGGATATAAACATAATTATGGAGAATTGTTGTTTTTGTCATTATTGTTGTTGTCAATATGGCGGAGATCGCAAATACCTACTAATATACGATTGAAATCCTTTATGGTGTGAAATTATGAACAAAATGTATTTAATAATCATTAATAATTTCTTCTAACGTGGGATATAAACATAATTATAGAGAATTGTTGTTTTTGTCATTTTTGTTGTTGTCAATATGGCGGAGATCGCAAATACCTACTAATATACGATTAATATCCTTTATGGTGTGAAATTATGAACAAAATGTATTTAATAAACATTAATAATTTATTCCAACGTGAGATATAAACATAATTATAGAGAATTGTTGTTTTTGTCATTATTGTTGTTGTCAATATGGCGGAGATCGCAAATACCTACTAATATACGATTAATATCCTTTATGGTGTGAAATTATGAACAAAATGTATTTAATAAACATTAATAATTTCTTCTAACGTGAGATATAAACATAATTATGGAGAATTGTTGTTTTTGTCATTTTTGTTGTTGTCAATATGGCGGATATTGCAAATACCTACTAATATACGATTAAAATCCTTTATGATGTAAAATTATGAATAAAATGTATTTAATAATCATTAATAATTTCTTCTAACGTGGGATATAAACATAATTATAGAGAATTGTTGTTTTTGTCATTTTTGTTGTTGTCAATACGGCGGAGATCGCAAATACCTACTAATATACGATTAATATCCTTTATGGTGTGAAATTATGAACAAAATGTATTTAATAAACATTAATAATTTCTTCTAACGTGAGATATAAACATAATTATGGAGAATTGTTGTTTTTGTCATTATTGTTATTGACAGAGATTAAAAATACCTATACTCGGTTAGGTTTTAGTGGTTGCTATCGAACACTTGGGCTATTGTGATATCACAGGGTCCAATATCATAAATTCCCTTAAAGCTATTTAGTTTTATTAATATAGCGTAAAAGATTGCGCACATTACAGATCAATCAAAAAGGATAGCCACCGAAGAAACTTTTATGCAAAAAGTTTTTAAACGGAAAAATGGAACTCAGAATTTTTCTTAGTCAAATTCTAACATAACGAATGTCAATTTAAAAATATAAATTTAAATATTCAAGGAAGAAAGAAACTTACATCGCTATCCACGAACTTATTTTAATGCGTAGGCTAGATTTGGCCCCATTCCCGAGTAAATGTGTTTCCTGCATAATTAAATCTACAAATTTTCATACTTATTTGATTTAATCAGGTGAACTAATGGTTCGAAACATGATTTATTTTTTTATTTTGTTTCTCAGCACAAACACTTTTCATGTAAATTGCGGAAACGAGAGATTATCGAGTACCAGAGACAATTCGCGATGGGTTTTAAATTTATGAAAATTTCGTGGGGTTCAGGTAACTTTTTAATTTTTTTTCTCAGCCTTAACATTTTTGAAAAAAATTGATGAAACGAAATTTTCGAGTACCAGGAATCTATTGAGGAGGGTTCAGTTATATTCGAAAATTTGCTAAGAGGATCGTCTGATAACCTCGACTTCCTGTTATTAATTTATTTTCAGAGAACGGACGATTATGATGGTAATGGTCTGGTCTACCTATAATGAAATAATTTCTGGGGTTAGCAAATTTAAGGTTAAACCACCCACGAATGATTTGTACATCTGAGCAAATCAAACAAATGTAAAGCACGTGGGCGCCAAGTTTAACAGCGAATGGGTCGTAGACTAATTCTGAAAATATTTTTGGTGACTAATAACAGTATGACCTACTCAATAAAATATGACCTAGCGTTGACTAAATATAGGTTGAGTAACTTTTTTTCCACGAGTATCCGTTTTCTTGCCTGCTATCACAATTGTGTGGGTAAGAATTATGTCAAAAAATAATTTTTGAACCGACATACACATTTGTGGTTTAATAAATTAATATGTTATCAAAAACAAATAAGTTTTATGTTATACTATAATTTATATGTTATCAAATTGTTATATTTTTTCTAAAATAATTCCATTTTAACAAAGATCCGTTAAAATCCGGAAGACATTATAATATGCCATTTTTTACACACACATTTGTGTGGGTTGGACTTAAATTGAAGCAAACCAATTTTTGTCTGGTACTCGTAGGAAAAAGGGATATGAGTTATTGGAGCTCTTAATAGCGTTTAACATTGGTTTACCTTGAATATCATAAAATTCCAAAAATATACGTGACATTTTGTAACATTCAAGCCAATCTTTGCATAATTTGATTTAAACAGACGTGCAGTTTAACAATTTGGATTCTTTACTTTCTTTTGTTCTAGGTACTTACCTAATAATTTGTTTTATTCAATTTACAACAAAGCGTTGGATTTTTAATCATTGAGCTTTGCTGTTTTTATTTTAGGAACCATTTTAGCAACCACATAGGTAAATGGAATCTTGCTTTACTCTTTAAGTTTCATAGATGCGATGACAATATCAATATTTTTTTGAGTGGAATTATTTCTGCGAAGATAGAAAATTAGTAATTCCAGGCCAATCAAGCAAATTTATTGAAAAATTAGAAGAACTAAGTCAAACCTCGTTTTCTTTTGAACAAGCGAAATACAGCGTCTTCTGAAGATCTTGACAAAGGTCTGATAAGAAATTTCTTAACGATTTTTTGATACATTTGAATTCGTGCTAATTCTTAAACCTTGGGTTCAACAAACCCAACGTAAAACTTAAATAATCAATTTTTTTACGCCCACCTGTTGAAATATAAAAATAGTGTGTCTGTCGGTATTTGAAAGCGTAACAGATACGGGCGGAGAAAAGCTTGCTAGAATTGTTAAGAACTTCTATACCTATCATAATATGTTGCCAATAAGAGTTTCAATCGCAAACGACAACCTATCCACCAACTTTACTTTAAAAACAAAAAAACAACACAATAATTTTCACACAATACGAAGGCATACGGTGGCAACAGAATACGGAAAAAGTACCACAAACCCCAAAATAACGCCGGTCAATCAGAAAAAGGTAATCAGATCAACAACAATAATACAATCTGACTTTAATCAAATCGCATTAGTTCAAATACAATGTTGAACATTTAATACATTTCGATTTAATTCTAAAAGTAACTTGTGCCTCCTTATATTTGTATATTCTGTTGCAAATCTTTTCAAATCAATTAGAATTAATCTAAAATTCTTAAAGTTTCCATTTTATTTATCTCGTTTAGCGATACGAACGAATGATAAAGAGGATGGCGCGTGAGAAACAAAAATGAATAATAGCGGAAAATTTAATTAATGCTATAAAAAATGGAAAATTATTTTTTTGGACGGTTCTTTTTTGTTTTGGCAAAAAATATATAGGTAATACCTTTCTATTTATTTTCTCGGGTTGCCCCAATTTTGTTTTTGGGCCTTTATCAAAAGCACAACAAGAAAATAATTAAAATATAAATCTTTCAAACCTTCTCGAGACGGACAGAAAAACATAACAGAAAGAACATTGACGATGAATCTTTATACTTTTTTTGTGAAATGAATGTAATGAAAACGAGAGAAAGGTTAGCAAATTTTTAAATTTAAAGAGTATTGTAACTATAAGGAGTATTACCAAGAATTAAAAAAAAATATGTTTTTGTGGTTTGTTATAGAAATATGTTATAACGAAATTCTTCACATTTTGTAATAAAATATTTGTTGTAAAAAAATTATTTTTTTCTACAGGTAAGTAATGAAGTAAACTGCAAAATGTAATTTACGTGCATAAGGCTGATTTCCATCCATCTAGAGTTTCCACACAATTTTCCAGTTGCATAAGACTCCTTGGTAATGTTCTTCGTTTTAGTGTTTAGAGCATATTTGGAAAATTATTGTTAGAAACCTTTAAATATTATCGGAAATGTTCGGTAATGGTGTAATTATTTACTTCCTACCTCCAGAAATTATATTTAATCTGGAAAATTTGTTTATAGTATTTTAACCATATTCCTACTGGCAAATGACTTTTAGACAAACGTTTAAAGTGACAATACTCACAAAATATTTTATATTATATTCTAAACCTATATTGTATTCCTCAAAAAAAGTATTTTGTATTCAAAAATCATTTATTTATTTTTTTCAAAATTTTCTTACTTAGCCTTCGCAATCAATTTCCAGCATATCCTACTGAAATGTGTCCTTAATACACACCATGTAATTATTCGCGTATTACAAAATTTACATGGATTTATAAGTTTGAATGGTCGGTAATTTATGAAATAGCTTTTCTCATTTTCTGCAAAAATAAATTTGCTCCTTTTCGAAGAGTTTGAGTAAAAACCTAACCATTTATAAACAATCAGTACCATTTGGAGGCCGAGTAGTTTTCCGTCAGTATATCTCGTCGAAGCCAGACAAATATGGGACGAAGATTTTTTGGCTCTGTAATAGATACTACCAGTTATCCTCTTTATGGCAATCCTTACTTAGGAGAAAAACGGCGAGAGCGAGGAAAATTTTTTGCCATAATATCGTCAGTCAATTGTGCTAATCCGTTGAGTGATCTAATCGAAATATTACGTTTCATAACTTCTTTACAAGTTGTGCGCTCACAAAATTTGCTATCAATAGGACTAACGGGTGTTGTCAATCTTCGTAAAAATAAAGCATGCATTCCTAAAGAGTTTCTTCCACATGGAGTGTAGTAGAAACAAGCTTGTTCAGGTTTCGAAAAAATATGACGTTGGTTAGCTATGTCGCGAAAAAAAGCCGGGCAGTTTTGTTAATTTCATCTATGCATCATGATTACGAATTAGATGAAAACTACAAAAATAAGCCGTCGATTATATTATACTACAATTGTACGAATGGTGAAGTTGATACTCTGGATCAACTTGCACATTCATTTTCCTTAAAGCGAAAATTCAAATCAATGGTGCATTTTTTTAATTTAGTGGATGTTTGCGGAGTAGCGGCCATGGTAATCTGGCAAAACTTATATTCAGATAAATAAAGTTTATCTTATTATATATTGATTTGTAATCATTCCGAAAAACGTTACAATATAGTTGTTTAACATTTAATTATAGAAAGTTTTTTACTTCCGGCGTGTAAAAAGTTTAAATTTATCAAATTTATCGAAAAATGATAATAATCGACAACTCTTAATAAATAATTTAATATAATATTAATATTTACTACGTGCATGTAATAATAAATAATATTTATTTAAAAAAGCAATAAATATTTGATGAATCTGGAGGATTGTACCACTTGAGAGTATATTGAATTATGAGGATTATAATAACAAAAATATTTACTTCCTGCATGTAATTCGTTAAACTTATCATACTTGTTTATAAATTAAAATTAAACATATATAGAATTGTTTTAAGTTTTTTAATCTAAACTTTGTAAACATTTTCAATTTATAATAAAATATTCACTTCCTGCGTGTAATAAATTAACTTTTATCATATTTGTTTAAAATTGATAAAAACGCATTTCTTAAATAGTCAGCTATGCACTTTTTATCATTTTTAAACAAATATGATGAGAATAAATTTATTACATGCAGGAAGTGAATATTTTATAATATATAGAAAATGTTTAATAAACAATAAATTAAAAAATTTAAAACAATTATATGTATGTTTAAATAAAGCTCAAACCATCATTTCAATTTATAAACAAGTATGTTAAGTTTAACGTTATTACATGCAGGAAGTAAATATTTTTGTATATAATTTTACCGAAGATATATTTTACTAAAATGTAGTTGTTTGAATTTTTTTTTTTATTATTTATTATAAAAAAATTTTATTTTATAAATGATGATAAACGCACTGCCGTGCATTAAATACATATATTTGACAAAATTTCGGCTATTTGACATAATTTTGATAAACGAACATCATTGTTAACTTCGTGAATGCAATTTGAAATATTTATTTGGTAAACCAATTGTAACGAATTGGGGTGGAATAAGTAGGATTACAAATCGGCTAATTGTTGGCCTGAGTTGGATCTGCGTAGAATTAACTTTAGGATTCCGAAAATTAAAGCCTTTCGTCAAAAAATATTATCAAACATTTAGAGCTTCCGAGAAAGTCGTCTGTTTTGCCGGCTAAAGACTCGCGGATTGAAGTGGGTTATTCCGAAGATAAATAACTGTTGGTTTAACTACTACAGACAGGAAACAAAAAAAAATGAATGATACTTATATTAGAACAAAACGCAGGACAGAACCTCCTCCTCTTCCCAATTACGCAGTTAGCCTCTTATTCTGAAAATTGAATCGAAGTGAATAACCACAAAATAGCAAAAGGAGAACAATAAAACATTAAATTCGATCGATGATTTGATTAATTTTAATAATCAGAATAACAAAAGGCATAATTAAAAAAAAAAAAAAAACCGATGGAGAGAAATAAACTTTACTATAACCTTAACTAAATGACGCAACGGAAATAAGCGATAACTAATCATTTTTAAATGAATAATAAATGGAAATGAATGAATGGGAAAGAGAAAAAAACCTCATAATAAAAATTATTAGTTATCACTAATTTATAATTTAAATTTAACTAAAATATTAATTAAGAAGAAAACAAATTTACAAGAAATTAGGAAATACTATTATAAGAAAAGGAAAGTAATTATAATTATAAAAAATTAAGTTTATACATATATATAGGTTATATAAAAATTAAAGAAATAATAAAAAAAAAATCTTAACTGAAATTTGGCAGTCCGCTATCGAAATATCCATAAAATGGTCTCGCAGATGATGTTATATTTCGGTAGTTTGACTTGGATTTATATTTGTATTATAATATTTTAATTATATTGGTTTTAATTTTATTTTTGAATAGGCAAATTAGTATTAACGACAGTATTATTAGTTATTATTTTCGTTTGGTTTAAGCACTTTTCTTGAGTGTAATACTTTTAGTCGTGTCAAACAGATATGGTATTGTTGTTCAGTATTGTTTGACATTTCATAATGGAAAGACTTAGCCTTGGTACAGCGTCTACAAATTGTTCAGCTGTATTATGTTATGAAATCAGCGTTCCACGAGGAATGTGTTTCGTGCACTTAGAGCAACTTAAATTAACGTCCACATAACTGGTCTACCAAATGCACACTTCGCTATACCATTGAAAAATTTGAAACCCAATTTTCATTATTGGATAATACGCGACCAGATAGAGCACGTATAGTGAAGAAAATATAGCGGTGGTAGCTAAGAGTGTTATGAATCGACTCGGCACCGTTCTCAGCTTGGCTTGTCGTATCAACTTATTGAGTGTTTTTTTTTTTTAATTTTCATAGTTTTATTTTATAAGGTCCCATAGAATACATTCATTGTGAACAGAAAATAGTACAGCATAAAAATAAAACTAGATAGTGAGCTCCTGATTTAATATGTCAAGGAGTCGCGATTCTTATGTAAAAATAATAAAAAAAGAAAACATATACAAATTAGAAAAAAAAGTAAAACTAAAATTAAAAATAAATCTAAAATTAAAAGTAAAAAATATAATTTAAAAAATTTAAAAATAAACAAAAGAAAATAACAAAATTTAAGCAATATTTGCACATGGTTTGAATATTCGATACAAATTTGTCAACTAACTTTCATTCGTTATAAATAAAAGTAGCTTATGTTTAAAAAATTTAAGACAATGTACTAAACAAAACTTCAATGTCATTTTTAGAGAATAACCATTCTTTCAACAATTTTATAAATAATTGAAAAGTGCCCGCAGATGCAATAGAGGTTGGTAGAAGGCTATAAAACTTCGGTGCAGTGTAAGAAAAGAAATTCTTGAAATGCTCTTTAAATGGTTGCGGAATACTAATTATATTTCTATTACGAAACAAGTATGGTTTACTATATATATTCATTAAACGATTTCCGCTTATTAAATAATACATTTTTAAAACTTTCAATACATAAAGATATCGCAATGGTAATATTTTATAACTTAAAAACAAAGGGAAAGATGGTGTAGTTCTTGGTAGATAGTTCATAATTCTAAGCACACTTTTTTGTATCGTCAATATTGGTTTGATGTTTGACCAATAAATTCCACCCCAACATGTTAACTCGTACTGAAGATGAGAATCAATCAATGCGTAATAGAGACATTTTAAGAATTCGGAGCTGCAGATATTACGCAAATGGAAAAATGATCTTAAAGCACGACAGAGTTTTTGTTTTAAAATAATCACGTGATTCTTAAAGTTAAGCTGTGAGTCAAGATTTAAACCTAAGTATTTGAACGAACTAACTGCTTCAATGGGTACACAGAGATTATTTCAATTATAGTCATTGCACGACAATGAGTGATAAGTCACTGAACCAGGAATAGTGACAGGACTACTCAAATTGAAGTTCATAATTTTAGACTTGCAGCTAAGAACCATGAAATAAACATAGAACCATTTTTTTGTAATTTCAGGTCACACTTAATGTCATAATTTAACGAATCCATATTAGAATTGGAATATTGCAACTCGACATCATCGGCAAAGGCGACAATATTACCACGCAAATCAAGATCAAAAATAGAATTACAAAAAATCAGAAAAAGTAGAGGTCCCAGCACAGATCCTTGAGGAACCCAAACATTAACCATTTTTTCATCGCTACGGACATGATTTATACATACACTCTGAACTCGATTACATAAATAGGTTTCAAATAGAGAAAGTGCCACACCCCTAATACCTATATGCGATAATTTTTCCAGTAACACTTCATGATTAACGGTATCGAAAGCTTTTGTAACATCTATAAATAGAGCACAAACCTTAAGGTTAATATTCAAATTGTCGTGAACGGGCCTTAAACATAAAACAAGAGCCAGTTCCGTTGATGAATTTTTAATAAAACCATATTGACGTTTATCGAGAAAATTGTTTTTATCTAGAAAACTCAATAATCTGATTTAGTGATAGCTCGTTAAATAAATAATAGTACACTGTAAAAATATTTATAGTACCTGTATAACCAATTACAATTACTACAGAATTACTGTAGTGTGAACTCAAACCACACCAATAAATAACAATTTCTATAGATTTCTGGTGAGCATGTAATAAAAATAAATAAATAAATATAAAACATTCCGAAATAACTATAAAAATATGTACAACGCCATCTACTAAAATTAATAAAATTATCAATTTATGGTGATTATAGTAGTGCAAACGGTACAAAAAGTTCACAATCAGCATAGATTTGCGGAGATTCCGTAACAATAAAAAATATATATATTCTAAAAGTACTATAAACACATTCACAATGCACTCTATCGTTATATTGTAAAAACGGCAAATGATGTATAAGATAACACAGTTGACAGTAATCATAATTAAAACAAAATTATAAACATTAAAACTAAATTTTAAAGGTAAGTTTGAATTTAAATGAATTAAAAGAAGTTGTGATATACTTAAATATGCTTTATGTTCCTTTACCGGATGATGAACCATTTGGAGAATCATAATGAGGTGTAGTCTGCTTATCCAACCGAAAAATATCATTGAAACTAGATATGGTGGATTGTCGATTCAACTGTCTTGCGTAGGAATATTTTACCATCGTTGGCCCATAAATACTTGTAGCTGTGTGCACGTTGCAGTTTCTTGGCTTCATTATATAATTTTGATTGATATTTGGTGAAGTGTTGCATAACATAATATCCTGTTTGTGTAGCCGAGGTAGATGAACGACGATGCATTTTAAATTTAGTTAAGATATCATTCTTAATCTCAACAGAATTTAAGGTAATTATGTATGAATTTTTTAACTTTGATGACGAGTTAGGAGTATGATAAATTTTTTTTATTTCAGTTATCTCCGCTTCACAATTAATGTGTCGAATGGCATCTGAGATGCATTTGGGGATATTGGGAACATCCATAGGCAAACCACTAATAACAATATTGTTCACAATTTCTTTCTGTGAAGCGACATCAAGTTGTGCCTCCAATATATTAATGCGTTCTTCTTGCTTAGTATAATTTTGTTGTATCAAATTATATTTTTCAGCTAAAATTCCATTATTTGCATCAATAGTTTTGAATTCGATTTTAATTGCATCAAACTCGTTACAGATGAACTCCTGAGATTTTTGGATGTCAGAGATCAATGATTTGACTTCCGCGAATTGTGTATCTATATACATCATCAGGGTCCTGATTGCATCTTCAAATTTTTCATCAGATGTTTTCACTGTTTCTGTCGATGATTTTGCTGAAGGCTCACGATTTGGGATGAATAACTTGGCACATTCAGGAGAACAAGCCCAATTAGATTCAGCTGCTTTTTTTATTTTAGCTGCTCCAATAATACCCTTACATGGTGGGTGGTACATTTTCTGGCAGTAGCCGCACATCACAACCGATTGTTTTTGTGATATCACCTTCTTGCATGAGGATGCAGAACAAACCAAGTTTAGATGGAAATTATTTTACGTTAGGATCTTGGTTTAAAAGCATCTTGGTTCAAATTCATTTCGTGCGAGAATTGAAGCCGGCCGATCTTGCAAATCTTCACCTGTACAGTCTTTCAGCTCTTGAAATAATTGAAAAAGATCCACAGTTTTCAACCAAAATTTTGTTCAGCGATAATACCCATAACTGGCTTAATGGGTACATTAATAAGCAAAATTATCGTATTTGGACAGAAGAGCAACTCGTCAAGAAATACCATTATATCCAGACAAAACAACGGTTTGGTGTGGTTTATGAGCTGCTGGAATCATCAGTCCAAATTTTTCCAAAAATGTGATAACGGCGCAACAAGATGGCGCTACTTGCTACACAGCCCGTGAAATCATGGAATTATTGCGAGAACAATTCGGTGAAAAGTTAATTTCACGCTTCGCACCAATGATTTGTTCATCTAGATTTTGTGATATCACACCTTTAGATTTTTTCCTTTGGGGCTACGTAAAGTTCACAGTCTATATTGATAAGCCGGTTACGATTGAGGAACTAGACACCAACATTACTCGCGTCATTGGCCAAACACCACTCGAAAGGCTTGAATGCGTCATCGAAATCGCGTCATGAATCCCCCCAATTCTTATGTCAATTCTTATGTGAATTATAATTTCAATTCTTATAATGAATTGAAATTATAATTCACATAAGAATTGACATAAGAATTGAAATTATAAAAATCTAAACATAAACATTTGATAATTTTTATTTAGTATCTTAAATTTAATTGATTTTTTAAATTATATTTTATTAAACATTTTCTATATTGGAGAAAGTAGGTATTCATACTTCCCTAGAAATATAATTTTTATTGCAATATGATATTTTTATTGCAATATGACTACCGCTCAAAGGTGTTTAGGCACCTTTTTTTCATGTATTATTGGTACACTATTATGTTTACGAAACAACAATAAAATGAAATACTTATCTGAAACGCAGTTTCATTATACAACCACCAATTATACAGAGTTAATTTTACTACCCTCTTGGTTGGATTGTCGGAAACTGTTTATTACGGTACAATTACAATAATAGTATGTAGAAATTTCCAGAAAAATTTATCAGTCAGGTTTATTCTAGGTAATGAAGTTTAAATTGATTTTTTGAAAAGATTTCAGTGAAATGAGTCAAATACGATCAGTTGCAGTCTGATATTTACACTGTTAACATCGTAAGCGAAATATCGAGTGACAATTATTTTAAATGCCTCCAAGAAAAGAACCAAGTACTGAAACACGTGTGTTTATAATAGCTTACCATACAGCTGGCATAAGTAATTGACAGATTGCCAAAAAATGGAATTAGACCACGCTACGGTCGATTGTAATGTGAAAAATATCGTTAAAGTGACAGTTTTTTTAATAAAAGGCGTAGTGGAAGACCAAGAGCGACAACATCTGTAGATGATCATAGAATAGAGATTACTAGCAAGACGAATAAACACAGAACAGCCTCGGAAATAATCGCAGAATTAAATGTCGGTCAATCAAAACTATTTAGTGTTTCTACGGCTAATCGTCCTCTACAGAACCATTCAATACCTTCAGGAATTCGACCTTTTAGTCAAAATTTTATCTTTCATCAAGATAATGATCCAAACATTCATGTAAGTTATATAAAGGCTACCTTCAACATTTAGAGGATGAAGGAACAATTAAAATTATGGAATGGCCTCCCCAGAGCATTGACTTGAATCCTATTGAGTTACTGTAGGAAGAATTGGACCGGAACATATAGCAATCAGCTCCAACATCAGCTACTGTTATTTGGAACAAACTTCAATCAATTTAGAAGTCAATAACGCCAGAAAGTTTGGCAAAACTTATTGCGAGAATGCCTCGACTGTGTGCTGCGATTGTTCAATCAACGAAGGTCACATAAATGAAAGTAAAATTTTAATTAAGCAGTTTAATTTTGACATTTATTTAGTATATTACCATTAATAAATGTGTGTATGTACCTAAAAATACATATTTTCATATTTTTACTGAGTTTTTATATGTTTTATGCTGTTGTTGACAGTGCCTAAACACTTTTGAGCGGTAGTGTACCTTTAAATACTCGTAGTTACATTTACTGTATTTAGTCATATCCGAATCTGTTTCTTGTGCGATTTATTTTTCGTACCATTTTGGCCCCTTCGTCTTTTAAATAGGGTTTCAATTTTCTCAAATAGATTCATTTTTGACGAAAATCGAGGTGTGGCTAATTTGTAATTTTGTACATTGACATTTTAAAATTCAATTGACAATAATAATCGTGTTACAGATTCGCTGGTCAAACAATCAAATATTCTCTAACAAAACGTTCTCGTTAAATTCTGTATAAGGTTTCGTTACTGACTCTTACAGACTCTCTGGTTATAACTTTACTCGGTTAAGAACTCGGTAGAATTGATAAACAAAATTCAAGACGTCGTGGACTGAAGTTAGTATTTGAGACTTGTATTAAACTAAAATATTTCTGTTTTGATAATACATATTTCGAATTCGCTGATGGTCTACTCATAAACTGCCTTCTGTCACCTTTGTTGGCTGTTAGACTCATTTCTTACTTGGTTAAATTCTCAATATATCACCATTGATTTTACGTTGGAAAAAGAAGTGAGTAAATGTATTAATTTTCTAGATATAATAATAACCAGGATTAATTCTTCTTTAGACTTCAAAATTTATCAAAAACTCACTTATACAGATGCTTTTATCCCTAGTACTGCAAACCAACTCCATAATATTAAAATGTCTGCCTTCCACTCATTCATAGATAGCCTAATAAACATCCCTTTGACAAATTCAAATTATAACAAAGAACTTAACATATAATTCTACAAATTGCTACGAATAACAGATATGCAACTAGGACTATATTAAAGTTATTGAATAAAAAGTCAAAGCGTGAAACTCTAACGGGCATTTATCCACCGGATAGTCCAACACGGGAAAATTGGTATCTTGTCCGATTAAACCAATATTAGTTTTGCTTTTGTAATAATAACACAATAAAGAAAATGGTTTTTACAATAAACCTAGAGTTGATCGCCTTTCCAAGTCTGGTCTACATTGGCCACACTGGGCGCAATTTTGAAGTGAGAGCTAAAGAACAATTATCTGGTTGCAATCAATCAACTTTCCATAACCATTTAACTTTAGAAAATCACACAGCTAGCTTGAATAATTTAGACATGTTACATATACAACCCAAAGGCAGACGTTTACCTTAGAATCTTACGAAATTCGAAAATCAATATTTCTTAACCAAAATATCCTTAACGAACAGAGATAAATCCGGTCCTCACCAATTACAGACCCCGCTCTTTTCTATTCTCACGTACGCAATAATTTGACTAATACGTCTATATCGTCCTCCCCCCTTTTTTAATTATTCCGTATGACTAACAGTTGGTTGGGATTACTAATAGATCAATTTTAATTGCAACAATAAAATGTATTTATTAAGGGTAAATCACAAAGAAATTAAAAATTTGAAACCAAAAAACAAATTAATGTTATGAGTTCGAAAATGTGTTAAAATGAGCAAAAAAAGTTGTTTTCAAGTTTCTAGCTCTAAGTCCTCCTTCAAAATTTATGATTATTATATTGAAAAACCACTGTGCAGTCTACTGAAGTTTAAGACAACAAAGAAAAACTCGTGACAAGAACTTATTAAAATGGGGGATAGTAGCCAGCTATAGTAGAAAGTAAACAATACATCGTGCAACCTGGGTAGATTGTTTTATGCTACAAATCTAAACTAGGCCCGAATTGGTGGTCAGTGCGTCCAAAGTAACAGTGAATTTTATATGCTGAATGGTATGATTTCACGTCGTGAAGATTAATTTACTTACCACAAAAATCTCATCTTGAGCTTCCATCATGTCTAAGACATGAAAGAAGAAATTACGAATCAATCGTGTGAATTTGATTTGCTTCTTTAATTTTTTAATTCATTGTGATATATCCTAAATTTTTTTAATTAACGTGAGATATTTATAAATTTCGATATTTATTTTGGTTATTGCTCAAACTAGATTATTGAAAATTATTTGAACTTTATTAGGATGGCTTTATTGTTTTATTTTGTAGACTAGTGTTAAAAAGTTAATTTGATTGCAAATAAGTATACGGCTCTGAGAGAACCTTAAAAGTCAAAAACCTACTTGTTTAACTCTTTTGGTTTTGCACGATATACATAATACATACTGACCAACTATCATGAATACTATAAATATTCAAAAAATAATTAAATCGCATCGTATGACTTTTGGGACCGGCATCCGCACAAGGCGAAAAAAAAATCTAATTCCAAATTTGATTATATCATTAAATCAGATATAACATGAAATTAATACAAACATAACACCAACAAACCATTATCAAGAAGACAGAGCATCCACACAAAAAAGCCAGCAAAGCAAACAGATTGTCTTCTGTCTGTCTGCCTGTACCCCACTCGTATATCTCGTTCATATATATAAATTTTGGTTCTATTTATCCAACTCTGATTGTGTATCAGGGTACAAAACAAATTAGCTGTATATAGTAAAAAAAACCAGAGGGAGAAAACTAAGGGAAATTCGAGGAAAATCAAAAGAAAAATATAAACAACAATAATAGTAAATATGTGTGGAGAGTGCACAGCAGTAGTATACGAAACAAAGATGTTTGCTTTATTTATTTTAATTCCAGTGCTTTTTGTTGTGTGTCGGGTTTGGTTTGGTTTCGTTCCGTTCGTTTCAAATTGGCTGTATATGTATACATCTTACAGCCAGCAATATATTTTCATCAACCGTAACAAAATTAGAGTCTGTATGTGGTTTTCATCAGAATATTTCCTTCTCTTTGATTTTTCGTTTTTTCGGGTTAGGTTTCTTTTTTTTTGTTGTTCTTGTGTGCTGTGTTTGTGCGGTGGAATTTTTTTGTTATACATATGTGTAAGGCTGCTGGTTTAGTTTTGTTACTTAGATGTACCATTTTTTTAAAGCTTTAAGCTGTTTTGTGTTTTAGACGGAAGGTGCCTTGTCCCCCTCAACTTGCATAATAGTACACTTTATATTGTTTTAACATAAAGTAGCTACATTCTATGTTAGAATATCGTGTAGGTTTCTATTTTGTATATAAGGATTTTCTGTGCATATGTAGGTGTAGTCGAGTACGAGGACGACAGAGTTAGCATTAATTAAAATTTATATTTTGCAATTGCTTAGTAAATGGATGGTAGATTGTAATTTCAACTTGAATGATTTTCTTTATTTTTTTAGTGCACACTCTAATTTTCTTTAATTTATTTCATGATTTCGTTTTAAGAAGATGGAACTTTTGTAAAATTTTTCTTGTTCTTCTTATACTTTGGATAGTTACGGTACTCTATATACAACAGCATAATATAACTGGAACTGTTGTATTGTGACTACTCTTTGCTACGGTTTGATATTAGTATTATGATGATGATTTTATTTTGTTGCTGTACCTGTAGCTGTTGGTTTTATACTAGCAAGGTAAATTAATTTTCATAATTAATTAAATTGAAACTATTAATTTAATACCAGCATATATAAGACAGAAAATGGAATTTATATACGAAATTGGATTTTTCTATTTTTTTTTTGCTGTAGTCATTTAAAAGATTAGATATGCGACATGTACCAAATATGTTCATTCAATTGTAATTGAACAAAATACGAATTGCTTTAGCATATACATTTTTTATACATTAATATAACAAACTGATACTCTAAAGTATATATGCATTGTAAAGTATTTACCATTTTACTGCATTTCTCGGTAAATGTGGACATTTGCCTTTATTCGGACTTTAACAATAATATATGCACCAAATATTTTTAGATTTCAGACACATCAAAGCCATTTTTTTTAAAGAGATTCAAATATTTGGTCTAAATGAATCTCATATGTTGTCAATAAAACATTTTCTATTTCAAGAAACGTAAATTCTTAAATTTGTCCGTGTCAATTAGGTCAAAATCGAATTCAAAATTTATTGAACAAAAAATTTAGTTTATATTTAAAATTTTTAAAAAATTAAAAACTCATGGAAGTCGAGTTTACAAAAAAAAAGGGGAAAAACCAAAACTTTCAACTTGTATAGTAGTATCCTATACCATCTAACGAATAGTAATCAAATCTTTCTGCAATTCTAGAAATCATTCGTTCTGATTCTATTTGTGCCGCCATAGTAAATAAAATTGAAAATCTGAGAAAATGTATCTCCTTTTGTGCATAAGATGATTATTTGTAATTTGCATTAGAGAAACAGTTTCAAGTGTATTCATTTGGAATAATTGATTACACTTTTCCCATTGTATTACTATTGTACTGTTTATATAAAATTTATAGAAGAAGTTCTCTGTTTGTGCTCTTCTTCTTCTTCTTCATGTTTCCCTTGTTATATTGCCGTCGTCTTTGTTTTGGATGTTGAACAGACTGGAAAAAAAAGTTTAACATTTCATGCTAGTGTGTATGCCATATAATAATATTATATTATCTTCGTTTGTTGTTTCTGCCATCCTTAAAGACGACACTGGAAATAACATCGTGGGTGTTTTTTTGTTATATAATATATGATGTTCACACTAAGCATATTATAAAGACGTTTTCAATGTTATCATATATATATGTATATGATATGCACATTAACACTTACTACTAATTTATTTTATTATATAATCCAATTATGATAAAATCTTTGGAAAATTACTAAATAGGACGCTAGATTAGTATTCGATTTGACATTTATAAATAATTCATCGACTTATGTCACCTAAAACCTTGTAATAATTAATATTTGGTCTTAATAATTATGTATAATACATATTTATAAAAATAATAAGCTTTATGTGCTTAAAAGTTATATATTTTTTTTTATTTTTTTAAGTACAAAAAAAAATTAAGAAGCTTAAAAAAGTTTTCGAAATAAAGAAAAGTATTTCAATACAATTGACAGTTTACATTTTTTTTTTATCTACGGAATTGTTGGAAAATCGCAACTAATTTTATTTTAATTTAATAGATTAGTATTTTACCATCTACCAGGTACCGGTGTATAAAAAGAAAATGAAAGGAGAAAACTAGAAAATTTACCACCCTTTTCCGTTTACCTGTGCTTTCTAAAGTTTTTTAGTAAGTTTTATTTGGTTTGGTTTTGTATTAGTGTGCTTGCTATATATGCGAAGCTTAGTGTGAAAAAGCAATATTGGATTTATTTTCCAATTAATTAAATATCAAAAAGTGGTAAATTGTTCACCGTACAGTTTTCTTATTTATTTTACACCCAGTTTTTAGTTTCTTTGTTGTTCTTCTGCTCAAAGGAAATTAAATTTGCTATTTTTTTTTTTTTTTTTTGTTAAGGACTCAAAAAGTTATTTTTTTTGTATGTCTTGGTTTTTCATTTAAACTTTTAAAACTTATGGTTTAGTAGGAAATTGTTTTTGGTTCGGAAGAAGTTTCATCTATAGAAGGTAATGAAATTAAAAAAATCTAAAGGGATTCAATTCCTATATACACTTTGTCAGGGTATTATTGTGAACTTCCGACAGGAACATTCTCGATTGAACAGCAAAACAAAAAATTAGTGTTTTGTGTTAAAGTTAGCGATATATATAAAAAACACACAGCAGGTATTTTGAAAGTGCAAAATTATCTGTCATTTTAACATTATATTCGCTGGGAGGATATACTGGTTTCTCGAAAATAAGCCACTGCTTCTATCGATAAGTTTGTTATTCACATACCTAAATTAAAGGAACTGATTGTGAAATTCTAGAAATATTTGAGCCTCAATAAAACTGGCACCTCATCAAGCAAATAGCTTTCTATGTAAAAAAGTGATTAGTTATTTTGAGTAATTGGCCAATAATAGGGATTTTTAAAATCGTTAAAAAAATTTCAAGTTCAACTGGAAATTTCAAAATAATGAATGTCATCGATTAAGCTTGAATTTCCGATAATTAGGTCCGCCCTTCAAATAAAGGGTGAACCATTTAAAAGTTTGTTCTTAAAAACGCTATAAAAAGAGTGTTTAAGCATTTAAAAAATTTTGTCAATCCAAATCAAAAATGTTCGATGTTTCTTGAAATTTACTACAAAAACTCAAACGTAGGTGTCCCGTTGTTCACATCTTTCGATATTATTATCGCACTGAATTACAATAATTTACGACAATTCATCTACCATTTTCGAAATTTGAATTGACATTTAGAAAAAGTTTGATATGGAATTCATTCAAATTTGGAGTTTTGCTCAAGCAGCAATACAAATAAATCTTCGAATATATATTTTTTTATAAAGGTGAAGTTATAAAGGACGGCTAACATTTATTTGGTCCTTCGAGCTGGATTGTTAACCCGAATTATTTTATTGTAGCACCACAATTTCTTCAAAAGTCAATAACGGGATCAACAATTACGTTATCTATCCAGTTTGATAGGCCCATTCCACGTTATTTATCACATATCACAAATAGATGTGAAATACAAGTTTGTAACGAGAAATACACCGTCACGTATCAATGAATATATTATCCCGTATTGTTTCGTACATGTATTATTTTTCGAATATCTGTGAACGTTAGTGAGCATCCATATAAACCTGAATACCGGTCATCAAATTCACTATTCAAGTGAATAAAATATAGCTTACATCGAGAAATATTACTAAAAGAGTATACAAAGAAGTATAAAATACATCCTCAAACGGATTGGTGGATTAATTCATACAGCTGCAAGATTGCTAATTTATCATCCAAAGACTAATATTGCACGCAAACATCAAACCAGCAGTAACTGCAAGGCCGTCTATAATTTATGTGCGTGTGTTAAATGTTTCTCTATCCATTACAACAGATAGAGAAACATTTAACATATTTGACTATGACTTTGGCCATGACTATGGCCACTTCGAAAGTAGTATTCTGAATCAATTGCATGAAATTAAAACACCCAAACTAAGCAATATCTCATTATATAATTATTTCGTCTAGTAGATTTGACAAACTCATCTTCTTGATTAGAAATGCGGATGCCCGAAAATAAGTTACCATAATTTAGCGGTAAAGAATATGATTGGTTAAGGTTTCGTGATGTTTTTAAGGAACTAGCTCATAAAAAGTGATTAGTTAGTTTGAGTAAATAGTTATTTTGAGTATTTGGAAGGATTTCCAACCTGTGTGGAGAAGTTAACTTTACCATGCATACGACATCTCAAAAGAAGATATGGAGAAACCCCTATCTGCATTCCGAGATTTCACCACAACCAAGAGAATTAATCACCTGAATAATACTAAGAATTATTTTAACCAATTTTATTTTAACAAAAAAATTTTTTAATTGACACGACGTGCATTTCAGAGATTAACTCTAGAAATGTCAACATAGATAGGTTTGACCACAATACTGATTATAATAGTGAAACTAATTTATAACTTAACTAATAATATTGCCATAAATGTTGACCAACATTGCTTTAATATTTTTTATGCTATAATTGTGGAGGAATTAGAAGTAAAGTAAACTCCCTCTATGGAAGGTTACATTCCACAGAGTTTAAAATTTTTGCATTGGCAGAGACCTGGCTAAATTCTAGTGTTTCTGACAATGAGATTTTAAATTCTGATTGGCTAGTTTATAGAAAAGACAGAAATTATGATCTAAGAAATAACAAAAGGGGAGGTGGGGTATTGTTAGCAATTCACAAGTCCATCCCCTCATCCGAAATAAATACTGACTCTAAATTCTACGTTCCGATACACCCACTATCTGAACAGATATGTTGTACTATTAATTGCAGCAGCATAACATTAATTATTGGTTGTATCTATGTCCCTCCAGCATCGGACGAAAATATCTATGAAAGTATTTTTAATTCAATTACTGTAATTTCAACTAATATTAATGACGATAATGAAATTTTAATTTTTGGAGATTTTAATAGACCACACTTACAATTTATTAGAGATCCTGACGATGAAAATCTACTTTTACCGACAAATACAAACGACAACATTGATATTAAACTACTAAATTGTACTTACGGCAACAATATGTACCAAATCTCTGATATTAAAAACAGTAACGATAGACAACTTGATTTAATATTTGCCACAGCTTTCGAACATTGTAACGTAAGAGAAGCTGATGATACTGAGTCTTGCTTCACTAGTTCAATACATCATAAAGCATTAATAACCAACTATAACCTATCTACTCCATCTTGCAAACTTCAAAACGAACCGATATACGCGTACAATTTCAAAAAAGCTAATTTTAACTCAATTAAGACAGAAATTGATATGATTAATTGGCAAGAAGTATGTTCCTATGACAACCTAGATCTCACTATTGATCAATTCTATACTATTATTGATGGAACTATATTTCAAGACGTGTTCCCTGGGTAAAACCAAGAGAAAATAGAAAAGAACCTTGGTTAGACAGACGTCTCAAAAATCTACGCAATAGAAGAAACAGAGCTTTTAAAATTGACAAAAAGAATCCAACAACGAACAATAAAACACGACACCATCAGTTATATGAAGAATTTGAGTCCGCATCAAGAATAGCTTACGATAACTACATCAAACAACTCGGTGAGAACATAATTTCAAAACCAAAAAAGTTTTATTAAAGGATACCCAGTAACAATGTATTGGAATGAGATATCGTTCTCGAACCCTAAAACTCTCTCCGATCTTTTTGCTGAGCGTTTTCAATCCATTTATAAAAGAGAAGCCAATGAAAGCAGTTTACCTGATTTCTATCAGGAAAACATATCACCCCGTTATGAGCTACGGAATGTGGAGTTGGAAGAGAGTGCCATTTTGACCAGACTGCGAGGTCTGGACATTAAAAAAGGATCTGGGCCTGACGGTATTCCGCCCATATTTTTGGAAGAATGTGCAAACTCTCTAGTTAAACCATTATATTACACTTTTAATCGATCTCTAGTGGAAGGAATCTTTCCTAGATTTTGGAAATTGTCATTTTTGACAGCAATTTACAAATCTGGCGGAAGGTGTAATGTAGCTAACTACAGAGGAATTGCTGTCTTATCTGTATTCCCAAACTCTTTGAAAAATTAATTCATGATAAGCTTGCAGAAACCATTGTCTCCAATCTTAATGATCAGCAACATGGATTTATCAAAGGTAGATCCGTAACAACTAACCTGACAATCTTTACTTCTTACTTATTAAAACAAATGGAAAAAGGATTTCAGGTTGATGCAATTTACAGTGATTTCAGCTAGGCTTTTGATAGAGTGGATCATAAAGTGTTGATTAAAAAACTAGAACTCATGGGAATAGGTGGCTCATTACTCAACTGGTTGAGCTCATATCTAAAAGACCGAACTCAATATGTTCGCTTTCAAGGCCACATATCACAAGCAGTACAAGTAAGTTCAGGGGTTCCACAAGGTAGTCACTTGGGGCCATTGCTCTTCAATCTCTTCATATCAGACTTGTCAACAGTACTTCAAAACATCAAGCATTTATTCTATGATGATGACCTAAAAAAATATCACAAAATCGAAAATACAGACGATGCAATTTGTTTACAATCAAATCTAAACAAATTGATACCGTGGTGCAACAGTAATTAATTAGACCTAAATGTTGACAAGTGCTACGTTATCAGTTTTACAAGGAAACTTGTTCTTCATAGTATTGACTACGTAATTGTTGAGAGGAGTTTGAAAAGAGTGGACGAAATAAGAGATTTAGGTGTAATAATTGACACGCGCGTTAATTTCCATTAACATTATGATGTAACGTTGGGGTACTGGGTTTCATAAAAAGAAGAGCTAAATATGATCCTTCCTCGTCTGCAAAATAATCTGGTTGATTTATTTGCTTTCTGGAGTCTAACACGGTTGCAGCAATACTGGTTACTTCTGTAAATATAGTCAACAACTTATGGGTAACGAAATCACTCTATTGCTCATTTGTGAGATCTATCCTTGAGTATGCTTCGGTAACTTGGATGCCATATACCGAAGAGTATATGCAATAAAATGTGAATCAGTACAGAAGCAATTATTATTGTTCGTGCTAAGGCATATTTTCGATCCGCCAGATTATACCAACCTACCAAGTTACAATACTTCTAGACTCGACATACTAGGTTTAGATACTCTTTCATTAAGGCGAAATTTGCTCGGGGCCAGTTTCATTTTTGACGTGTTAAAAAAAACATCAACGTCGATGAAATTTTAAATACTATGTGGTTTTAAATCAAGGACGCACTCGACATGCAAAGTACTTAAAAGAAGTTCACCACCCTACCAACTATGGAATGAATGAACCAATAAATAGAGCAAGCCAGGTACTAACTTGACAAAACAAACATATAAGAAAAATTTTAAGATCGCAATTTAAATATATTTTTAGTTTATATAACGGACTGTATGTTTGGGTTGCTACTTAACTACTATTGGTGAGGACACTAAGTACTCCGAGTCACACCAATCGTAGGTTTGTATGAACCCGTAAGAATAAACTTAGCAAGAACATTTAATATTTAATTTTTAAGTATCAAAATAAAAAAAAATAATAAAATAAAAATTTGAAAGAATAAGTTAACGAAATATTTTATATCGAAAATGTATTACAATTTTGTTAGAAAATAAGAATTTATATATTTACCTATGCAAAATTACTTGCATAAGAATATTTTTACAATATATACCTTGTTTGGTAATATTTAAAATAAAAAAAAATAAAAAAAAAATATTGATGATTCAATTAAATTCCATTATCTCGTGTCGCATGTAAGTGATGGTAACGCGCATACTCATTAATTGAAGGGATTTCAGTGGCATCTGCTAATTACTATAACCTGGCCTGGACTGCTATCTATGATAAATATAATAATGAAGTAACAATTCAAAAAATGTACCTAAAACAGTTATATGACATTAAATCACCTGTTCCACATTCTTCGGAGTCATTGGAAATATTCGTAGATTACGCAGTAAAAAATTATAATTCATTGAAGGCTCTGACAGTGAACGTCGAATCTAATTTTGATTCTCCATCTATCGGAAAAATTAGATAATGCTAATCGTACAGAAGTAATCAAAGGTTCCAATGACAAAACTTTGCTTACTTTTGAAAATATCACTAAAATCCTTCAAAGTCGTATACGAGTCCTGAGAGCTCTCAAACCATTATCGTTGACAACTAAAAAGACGAAACCTGATTTAAAAACTTTAAGAATCAAGAAAAATTTCTCAACATTATTGTCTAGTGTTCAACTTGTTTCTATTGTCGTGGTACTCACTCGATCGATACTTGTCCAAGATTTTTGTGATCCAAAACTCACTCTAAAAATGATATTTCACTTCATTAAGCAAAAGAGATTATGTACAACCTGTTTGTCCTCATTGCACAGTGTCCGTAATTGAAACAATTCAGGCTGTAATTAGTGTTCATTAAAGCATTATCGCTTGTTGCATTTTAATTACGATCGTCAACCACAAACTTCAGTAACAGCAAAATCGGTAAGTGCATCCTGTTCTATAACGTCGTCAAAGATATACCAACATCCAAAACCCAATTGGAACAACCGAATATATCAGACATCAAAAGTCCTGCAACAAATAATGAAAGTAGTAATGTGGGGTACTTATCATGACACAGTCCGTAAAATTCCAAATAATTCTATTAATGAAGGTAATTTGAGCAATCTATCATCGAATGGACAAATAATGCTGGGGACAGCAGTAGTAAAGGCATTTACAAGCAGCGAAAATTACATTTGTGCAAGGGTTTTATTCGATTGTGGTTCTCATCTAAACTTTATCATATAAATGCAACCTGCCTTCTATTAAATTAAAAAATGCACCCAACATCGAAACTAGTGGCTAGAATGGGAAGTAAAATTACGTCCCTCTCGAGGTGTATGTGTCAGTAGGATCTCGAATTTAAAAACATAATATAAATTTAAAATATAACGAACTACCAAAAATCACTGGTGATTTCCCATAAAATTTGAAACTAAATCAGTCCTGTCAAATATCATTTGAAAAATTCCATTCTGATAAAGCTAGCAACACAAAAGGGCAAATCCTAGCGGAAATATGTCAGTTATTCAATCCTCTGGGCCAGTAATTCTTAACAAGAGGACCGCGGCCCTCTGGAGGTCTGCAAAAAGTTTACAAGGGGGCCGCAGAAGTTTGTCAAATTTCCTTCAGAATATAATAAAAAGAAAATTGATGCATAACCGAATATCGTATTGAAAAGTAAAATAAGGAAGATAAAGTTTTCTTATTTAGTTATTTTACTATAAGGTGCACAACTAAATTTCCGGGTTTTTTCTGAAAAATGAAAATTGTAAATTTCAACAGAAATATAAAAAATGGTTTATTCAAAGTATTGTTGTTCGCTATCTACACTTTTGGCCATCTTAAACAAGTCGTTGGCGTAGTTTTATCTTAGTCTAACTACCATTTTGTTGATTTCGAGATATTCCGTTTTAAAGATTAACGCCATGTACAGTAAAATTTTCAAATATAAGACCAGTTCTAACTACACTTAACAATAGATCACGATTTAACTTAAATTGTAAGCTCACAAGTTTTACTGATGAAAACTGTTTTTCCGGGAAAATTAGACAAATTTGAGGACATTTACAAACATATTTTGTTCTATGTCCGCTTTCCAGTTTTTTTTCTGGAGATCAACCAAATGATGGAGACATACACCAAAAAACTGCGTTTAATAGAGAGTTGAAAATTGAAGGCAATATCGGAATACACCAATTTTCTACGAACTACACACGCGAGGAGATAACATTCAATATATTAATGATCTAATTAAGAAAAGAGATAGTTATTGCTTATGGAAAGTATTTAAAAATATCAAGATCAAATTTAGTTGAAACTGTTAAGTTTTCTACAGTTTACACACGTAAAATTTAGACAAATTATACCAAAATAACATTTAAGACATATTTTTGATCCCATTTATGCTATTTATTGAATAGAAAAATAAAATAAAATTGAAATTATTAAGGTAGATTTAATTTATTAATTCAAAATACATTGCAACACTCAATTTCAAATTCAGTCTATTTTAGTCAGTATATTTAATTATAACAAAAAATTAATTAAATGGATTAATTCTAATATATTTCATAAAATTGTTAATTAATTTCTGTCATGTATATGTATCAACATTGAATGTGGATCTCTTTGTTTTCCGGTGGCATTTTGTATTTAAACTGGCAAACATTTTTCTTGACCAACTCAATGAAGAAATTTTCTTGGCACTCTTTCGAATATTATAGGATTTAAATAATTCACAGCTTTCCATATTCAAGTTGGCATGTCCAAATTGTTTACAATATTTTATTACATTTAGGTTGGATTGCTGGTATATATAGGGTACGATGCAAATCGAGGAAAATCATTTCAATAGATGTGCCATTTTAATTTTTGAACTCGTTTTGCTTTAATTGAATGATGTATAAGCTAACATTAGGATAACCCGTAATATTTAATAAACTGTGAAGTTAATTTGGATTATAGATTTCATGATTCCACAGTGCCTTTCAATAGCATTAATTTCTGGAACCTGAAAATGTCTGGGCTCTGAACATTTTTATTTAATTTCTGTTCAGATTCGACTAATTATAATGCAAAGTGGTGGTTTTTGTTTATCCTATTTAATCACGTGATAAACACATCACCGTACGCCACTAAAATTGAAGGAATTAGAAAACCGTGGGAGTTAGAAAAAAATCGAATGATTATGTTACATTTATAAAATCCACTGTAAGTTTCTTCAAATGCATACGAAATATTTTTATTGTGGTGTGGATATACAACTAAATCAAATGATTCTAAATAATTGTGTTTAGCAGTTACACCGAAATGCAAATTATGTAACAATAAAACTATTGTAGATATAACAGTTTTGATAAGAAATTTAGAAAGAACTCGCAAAATTACATATAGAATCGTTGAAACCCAAAAAATGTGATTTTGGACTTACAACAAGATAGAACTACGGCAACGAAGTGATAATCTGAGGAGGCTAGGTCTGGTGAAGAAGGCGGGTGCGGTAGCAGATCCCATCTCAGCGTTTTGTTGGTGTCCTGGACGATGGGACTGCATGGCATGGAGCGTTGTCGTGCTGCAATATCACTCGTTCGTGTCTCGTGTCCCATTCTAACCGTTTTTCGAGTAATGAATGCGGTTCAGATTGATGTGCTGTTGTCAGTAGCATTGTCCATTGACAGTTTCGCCTTGTTTCAGCAGCTCATGGTTCACGATTCCTTTCTGGTACTACCAAACGCAGAGCATGTCTTCTTTGCAAAGCGATTTGGGCGTGCGGGATTTGTAATTATTAAAAAGATCCACTTCTCATCTTTCGTAACAATTCGATGCAGGACGCTCTTTCTTTCATGCAGTGAAAGCAATAATTCCAAGTGGCTCTTCGATTTTTTATCTGTTTCTGAGTCAACTCATGCGGCACCCATTTTCCCTACTTTTGAATCTTTCCCATAGCATGTAAACTTTTGGAAATACCTTGGTGAGTCATGTTTAATGCCTTCGCAAGTTAATCTTTAGTTTGCGTATCATCTTCTTGATACCAATAACGCTTGCAGACCACCAATAATGCTTGCAGCTCGTTGTCTGCAAATTATTTTAGTTCTTCACAGGTACACTGAAAAAAAAAATCGTAGGTGGTAATGACGAAACAGTTTCGTTAAACTTTAATGAAGAACTCGTCCACTCAATCGATGATTTTATGGCAAAAAACAAATAATAATTATATTCAAATTGACAGTTTAACAATCAAACTAAATAAATATTAATTAAATCAAATAATCAAAGACTATAGAATTTTACAGTTATTTTCAGATCTTTTTTATAACTTATTTATTCAAATTAACTAATTCCTTAGTTTATTTAAAGCAAACATTTCGTTGAGTACTGTTAATATTTTCTTGTTTTATTTAAATTGAATAAAATTCTTTGTTTTGTGATAGTATTAAAAAAAATACGTTCAAATTGACGAAACTCTATAAAACTCAGGACAATAAATATATTTTTTGTCAGATTCATTTCATTTTGTCCTACTGCATTGTCGAGACTCCATGGAGCAAACAAAATTAAACAACATTTTATTGCATTTAAAACTAAACCCATGTGTTATTAAAAAGTTTAAACTTGTTGAACGTCTAAAAGGTGAGTTTCTTGCATTAATTATGTGTGTGACGATATTGTGTACTATTGTACAATTATAATAAATCTATTTCAATTTAAACAGAAAGCGAAATCGACAGTGAGGCACTCCAATTAATGAACCCAGATTACATACAATTTTTTTTACTAAATATCAAATTCCTATCGGAATACAAGTGTTATTTGAGTATCATCTTCGAATTTGGCAAAAACTGAATGTGTAAGTATTAAATGTCATATATTTGTGTTTTGTGGCAAAGTTTATTTTATTTCGACGATGTTTGCAGGGCGTTATAACACACGCTTGATTCGATAAAAAATATCTTTTTATATTAAATTTTTTTATCATAAATATAACTGTAATTGTATCGCATAGCCAAAAGTTTATTTCGAACTAGAATTATAATGAAGTGCTATGTTTGTAAAAAACAGATTTTTCGGTTAAATCTTTAATTCTTCATTTACAATTTTTCCATCCTCTTTCCTCGTATGAATGTTGTGAAGGTGATTGTCACAAATCTTTTAACAATGTAGATGCATTTCGAAAGCATTTAAACAGAATACACCTCGAACGTAATACAAGCTCAAACACTTCAGGAAGCGAACAATCCAATCTTAACAATTCAATTCAATCTGAAAAGTCCGATGTAACGCCCGAACAAATTAAAGACGATACGTTTAGCTGTAATACGTCAGTTAATGTCCTACCCGCGTTTAATATTGATTCTATTTCTGAGTCGGCTGCACAATTTAGTCTGGTTCTGCATAGCAAAAATAATTTGACTAGAAAAAATGTTGAAGATATTCAGAAGGTAATAACAGATACAATATACTTAAGCCCTCCTCACATTATTTAAAAACATTAATTTCGGAAAAAGTTGAGTATTTATCAACACGTAATTGTTTGTTTCATGCAATAGATATGTTGTCCGATCCATTTACAAACTTTAAAATCGACTATCTCCTGAATATGTGGTTAAAGCATAATAATTATCTGGAAGATTTAGTACAAGTTGTAATAGACAAAAAAGTAGGTGTAGTTATGCAAAATGGCGAGGCAGTGTACGATGAGCAAAACACTAAAGGCGTGTTCCTATCACTGAAGTTTCAATTCAGCAAATATTTCGAGAAGGATGACACATTCCATAATATGGTTGAAAAAATGAATAGCATTACTGATGATGATCAACCTGGGTCCATTTCTCATTTCATTACCGGTAAATTATGGAAACAGAAAATTTCCAAATACGATGGACAAATCTGTATTTCTTATTTTCTATATTTTGATGATTTTCAAATAAACAATCCTTTGGGTACTCATTGTCAATCAGTTTGTGGAATTTATTACAATTTTCCATTAGATTTTACGGTTTCTCAACTTGATCATATTTGTATCGCCTGCTTCATTAAATCCCAGGACCTTAAACAATATGGTAATGAATCATCATTAAAGTACTTGATTGATGAAATCAATGATATAGAAATTAATGGTATTTCAATACAAACTCGTGATGGCATTGTAAAAGCAAAATTTATTTTAGGACTGGTGTTAGGAGACAACTTAGGTATTAATTCAATTTGTGGTTTCAGTAAATCGTTTTCAAACCTAAGTTATTGTAGATTTTGTAAAGCACCCAAAAATATTGCACAGCACATGGTAATACAAGATGAGAAATATATGAGAACTATTCAAAATTATGTTACTGACGTGGAAAAAAATTGTTTCCAGGAAACTGGAATAGCTCAAAATTCGCCTTTGAACATGATGCATGATTTATTTGTGGGAATTTGCCACTATGATATTTGTAAAATAATTTAACATTATTGTAATTCGAAACTATTTTCTTTAGAAACTTTAAATTTACGGAAACAAACATTTAACTACGGTTCGGAAATTAAAAATTTACTTCGTTCTTGGAATTTAAATCATCTATTCCAAATATTTAAAGGTAACAAAATTTTAGTTTGATTCTTTTATATTACTATTTTAACTTATTCTGTTGTTCTAGTCGAATGGATCGGTTTAGAAGTCTTACAACAAATCACTGAACAACATGTGGTTCAACTAGTAAATAAATTCGACATAAAATTAGGAGTACAAATTAAATTACAGGACCATATTAAAAATTGGCAAAAATCGCAGTAGATCACAATAAGTTCACCGCTTGAAGATGATTTACTCTTAATTGACAAGGATACTAATAACCGCTTGAATATCACCGAAGTCGAGGAGGATCAAATAGATTTGCAAACTTTTTTGAATTCTTGTTCTCAAGGGCGGACTATACGCAATCTATATATACCCAAAATAATTCAAAGTTATCTGAGGGTTGCAGAGTTATTTTAGTGGATATTATTGTAAATTTTTTAATTCAAATTGACAGTTGATCTTGCAAAAACTATTTCGGAAAAAATAATACAATTATTTCCAACAGAATTCATGGTGAGATTTTTAAAAATAATATTTTATTTTTGAAAAATTTAATAATTATTAATTCGAGAGTACTACTATTTAAAGCAGCAGGGAAGAAAACCGCAGGGTAAGATTTATGATAAATTTTATAATGCCCAAAGACATCTTAGAAACAGTGGCATCTTTCCTAAACGGACCTATTCATCAAAATCACCAGATTTGACAAAATACAGCTTTGAGTTAGGTATATGCTTGGAAGTTAGAAATTTTAATTAAATTTAATAAAAATAAATATTTTGTTATGTTCAATTCATTTCGTTCTAAGAACCACCTGAGGCAGACATAGATGGCCATCTTGCAGCTATTCGGCAGGATAATTGTTCGTGCGGGCTGAATTAGAACTGCATTGGTCATCAACGAAAAATTGTAGATTGCAGGAAATCGTAAATGCAGAATCGACTAGTACAATTTTTGAAAAATGCTCACAATATAAAAAGCCAATGGGCTTTAAATTAGTACGTTTGATTTATTTAATAAAAACGATTGTTTTGATTTCATTCTCGCTATTTGTTTTAATTTTTCAGGTCAATATGGATTTCACTCATCTCTACCCATCAGCGCAAAGCCTAATTATTGGATATGAAGATTTCTCCAAAAACATTTTGCAATTTTTGAAGAAAAAATTTAAGACGTGGTTAGCAGAAATCTCTTAGAGCAGCTCAAGAATACGACATATGTATTAACTGAAAGTAAGAACTGTTTCGTTATTTGAATACAAATTATTAAACTAACTTTAATTATTTTTGTTTACAGATGGTCGATGTTGTACTATTTTTTATTTACTCCACAGTGTATTAATTCCCACAACCAAAATAATACAATGCCAGAATAATAAAAAGATTAGGGTGAAACATTCGATCCGCGATTCCTAAAAATCTTTCTTAGTTAGAAGGAACAACTGTAGGAGAATGTGAAGAGGAATTGTTACGACTGACCAGCAATAAAAAACCAATCCAACCGCTGATTATTATAGTAGGTACAACTTTAGAACCGAAGGACATAATAGTGTATTTTGACGGTGTGAAATATCAAATGAACACCTTTCGTGATGCTATTGATATTTGCTTCAAATTATTTAACGTTTTTAATTTGCAATATCCAATTGCACCAAATTTGGTTTGGAGATTTATTCAAAAGATGTTTTATAAAATTACTACAAAGTATGACGAAGAAAACGTTCAAATCAATTGTTTAATTTCTAATTTAAGTCGTTGACAGTCCACAAGATGGCAATATGTGTTCAATCGTTTATTTCAGTCTTGTATTTTTGAATTTTAAATATTAAGTACATTTTTATTTGAAGTATTGAATACTTTCAATTTTAGTTTAAAGAATTACACAAACACGTTGAAATATTTTAAATAAATAAAGCTTTATTTTGTACGAAAATATAATATTATACACACTTGTTTATATTTATACTTAACCTCTTCCTATTTGTTGTAGCACATTATATATATATATATATATATATATATATATATATATATATATATATATATATATATATATATATATATATATATATATATATATAAAGTAAAGAAATCATTAAATCCAATTGATGAAACTACCGTAAAATTGACGAATTTTTTTAGTTTATTTGATAAAATTATTCAACGATTTTCCGTTAATTTAACAAAATATTGACTGTTCTGACAATCTGTTTTTTATAATTTTTTGAAGAAAAATTGATTTGGTTCACGAATGATTCTTGATTTTGACGAAAAAATGAAACAACTAAAAGTTAATCATTTCAACAAAAATTTCTTTATTTTCTGAAATTTAATAATAAATTCATTAAATTAACCGACTGATTATTTAATATACACACCTACTTTCGTTGACCGTATATCAAACGCTTTTTCGTTATTTGAGTTGCGATTTTTGTCAAATTCACCAACAAATTTTTTTCAGTGTAGTTATCGATAGTGCATGTTCGGCGTAGGCCTCTTCAGGAAAATGATGTGCTTCAGTTGCATTTTTTTTTGAGTTGAAGCAGAAAACCAGCTTCCCGCAAATGCTGTTTGTTTGGTACAAAACATGACATTTTCGTTCTTAGAAAAAAATTTTTGTCGTTGCGATATGTGGTGATATTACCACTGGTCATCGTTAACAATTGTACACGCTATGAACAAAACGCAATTTCTGACATAAATGACAATGTGTGAAACCCGGAAATTTAGTTGCGCACCTAATATTTATTTCTTATTTCTTCCTACATACAACTTTGTTGGTACAGAAGAAATAAATATAAATATGCTAATCCTAACACCAAATTGTGAAGTTGAAAATTACAATAGATAATGAACTTTTAGTTATTTTTTATATTTATTATATTATATAAAAAATAAAGGATTAATAAAAAAAATTACCAGTGGCCCTATTCTGTCATTCCCTGGGAATAGGGAATTGGAAAAATATTTTCATAGCATTTTTGTCTAAATTGCATTTTTCTGGCCTGCTGAGGGAACATGTTTGGTGTTAATATTTTTGAAACAAAGTGAAATTGGAAAATATTTTTCCCAATACAAATTTTGTGGAACAAAAGTTTCCCAATTCACTTTGTTTTGAAAATTTTTGCACTAAACTTATTCCTTCAGTAGGCCAGAAAAATACAATTTAGACAAAAATGCTATGAAAATATTTTTCCTAATTCCCTATTCCCAGGGAAAGACAGAATAGGGCCACAGCGGATTTTGCAGTCGATGTCGATGGTTGTCCTTGATCAACCCAATGATTTTTACGCTTAAAATTCCGAAAATAGATCCATTTTTCATCGCCAGTCACAATTCGATGGAGAAATGACTTTCATTTGTATCTGACGTACAACATTTCGTAAGTGGTTTCAGTTCAGTTTTTGCCGAACCCATTTTCCCAGCTTTTGGATCTTTCCCATGGCTTTTAAAAGTATGGAGACGGCTTCCCGTGACATATTCAATTGATCCGCGAGTTGTCCAACAATGCTTGCAATTCACTGTCTTCAAACTTTTTTGGTGGTATTCCACCTTCTTAGTTACACGCGTCAAAATCATTACTTTTGAATTTATTAAACCACTCATAGCATTGTGATTTATTTACCAAGAGCATACTCACCATAAGCTTTGACAAAGCACAAAATCGACATTTTTAACTTATGTGCTGCACTAATTTTAACAGTAAAATTATTCATGCAAAAATAATGGACGTTGCCAGAGCTGAAATAGGACGACCAGCTTTCAGAATCGTTTGTCGAAAGGTGGGATGATTTTAAAGGACAATTCCGATTCTGAATCGAATTTCTGTCCCTCGTGGCATCATATATACCATCCATATACCAACATCGAGTTGCACGCGGTTTGATAATGCAAGTGAGGTTGGATATAGATGTGTATTCTACATCTGCACAACTGATCAATATGGAAATCATCGGGTTAATTTGGTTTGTTCCAAATCTCGCGCCGCTCAATTGAAGAAACAGACAATTCCGAGACTAGAACTCTGTGTTGGGTTACTGCTGTCTCAAATTAACCATAACTTGTTGTCATTCTTTAAAATAAATTTTGATATCATATATTTGTGGGCGGATTACCAGAACCTCATCTTTATGCCACATTTGTAGCAAACAGGATCACTCAAATACAAGAATAATCTTGAACTAATAACTGGCATTATGTTCCCACATCTTTAAATCCTGCAGACTACGTCTTTACGTTACCGGCGCGACACGCAGATCCAGCTCGAAGGACCAAACGTGTTGGAGCGTAAACGTGACCAAATAATAAAACGAATCACGATTTAATGTATCGTTTTATGTGGACTTACAGCGCATCTCAGATTGAAATCCTTATGACCTTTTCCTTACAGAAAAAGTATGAAAAAAAATTTGAGAAAAAAAAAATAAATTCTCATTTTTTTCTTCATACTTTTCTGTACGGAAAAAGTCATAAGGAATTCTATTGAAGATGCGCGCTTATTCGTGCCGTATTCTTGTCTGGTTGAATATTGGATTAGAAACAAGTTTTTCACATGAATGTTTCGGTTTTGACAGTTGCGGAAATGTGTCCTCTGGGCCAACATTATTTTAATATTCCTTCGATGGCAGAGTTGTCATACAACTCCTGACATGCGTAGAAATGTGAGTTTTGATGAAAACTCTTCAAGCAGGTATCGGTTCGCAGTTCTAGCGTCACTTGCTCCAGGCCTCACAAAAGCTATTGCAAAACGTATTGATAGCGGTTTTGATGGTTAAACTGGCGTTTTATGATAACGAATGTTGTTCACGATTTTGTTATAATTTTTGACTAAATTGTGTTGCTGCGCCTATATTTGCTATCGTAATAATAACTATATTCGTAAAGGAATAATTATAAATAGATAACGGAAATATGCTGGTCACTCTAAAGAATATCGTCCAAAAAGTGCCAGCGGCTCAATACTTTTTAGATAATTGAAACAGGTGAAGCGCCATCGACTCCAACTGTTTTGTTTCACATGTAAGGGTGCACCATACATAGCAGCCTAATGTGTCTAATCTCACTATTATAAACTCATTGTTCGGGGGATAAAATATCTAATCGCATTCTTTAAAGGGATTCATAAATCGTGTATTTCTATTTTGCTTAATTCAACATTAAATGAAATTTAATATAAAAATCACGAGAAATTGTTGATCCAACAAGCAGTGTAGACAATTACAAAATCTTTAAACCTCTCAGCTTTATTTACAATTTCAAATTAAAACGGACGAAAGAAAACTGTATTCAAGTTTTTAAAATACATTTAGACAAAAGCGCAACAGATAAGAGAAAATAAAGCTTTCAGACTTCTATCTCCGATCGAAGAACAATTTATAATCAAAATCTTCATTAATTTTTTTTTTTCGTCTTATACATGTAATTTTGTACTGAAACTTTCTGTTTTGTTTCGTTTAATGAGATTTTACGTTATTACGGATTATTTTAATTTTATTTTATTTTTTGTGTGCTTTTGTGCAATATAAACATAATTTTTCCACTTTTTTTTTTGAACGGCAGAAGAATCAGCGCAACGATAGGAAAAAAAAGTTTTTTCAATTTTATTTTCCACAACGCCAATATTTTATTAATCTGACTGTAATCAATTATTCCAAATGAATAAATTTCAAAGCCGCAAAAAATTCGTAAATATGTGGGAGAATAGGGATGGAAAACAATGTAATTATGTTTTGTTCAGAAATTTTAATTTATCGACGAAATATTTTTTGATATAAAGTCGATTTATTATGATTTTAAAAATGTTTTTAAGAATTTTTAAATTTGGTAATATGAAATACTGGTGTGAAATGTTATTTGATGTATTTTGCACTGAAGCCATGAACATCTATTGAACATGAAGTGTTGCGTAAATGAGTTGCTGTCATTATGTTGTGGGATTAATAAATTCTTTATTATTTTGGGGGGTACTTAAATTTCTTTTTTTTCGCTGTAATAAAAAATTATTCTGTTAGAGCGCGGTTGTGACCAGTGAGAAAACTCAATACCCAACTGAAAAGTGTCGGAGTGGACACGTGGGTACGACCTAGGAAACAACATTAGAATTTTGAAAATGTCAAAATGAACACTTTTTTTTAAAACCAAGGAGTTCTAAAAGTAAAAAACCGTCGTAGGAGTGACCTTATGTTGATGTTCCCAATACTATTTTAAATAAATTGATTGGTTGATTGATTCTGAATCTACGACCAAATTTTTACATAGGATCCCTTACACTCTTTTTACACATAACAAAACCGAGAGTTTGGATAAGTTACTTAAATGGGACAGAATAGCTCAGACTGCTGAAGATGAGTTAGATCATCTTCTGGTTTCCACGATAAGGGTTGACCAATTAAGAAAAGATTAGGTATCAAAGGGTCTATTTCATTATTCGATTGGCTAGCCCTATGTTTTACGCTAAAGGGTAGTTCAGCGTGCTTCAGACGTCCCATTTTGAGTTTAAATTTCGTACATATTATGCTATGGTGTTTTCGATCGTTGTCCTCTGGCAAGATCCAATTAGAGTTCCCCGCTCCAAATCTTTTACGGACAGATGGTACAAACCTCGTGAATAAATGTGATTCATGAAAAGTGCGTTTAGGTTCCGTATTGAAACGATTAATTTACCAAAACCTTATTGCTTGGTGAAGCATCCCCATACACGGAACTAGGGCGGGTGCTTCACAGTTCGGACAATCCCTTTTTTTTTGCTTACTTAGTCAAACACGCCGTATAACAACATTAAAACCCCAAAAAGATGAAGAGCACAATATTCGTTCAATCATTGTTTCTTTGTTCATTTGCCCAGTGTATACTGTATGCGACTATAGTCGGTTTTCCATGTGTTTTTGTGTTACCAGTGGTTTGACCAAAGTTTTGCCATATGCGTAGCTATGCTCAATAATTCTATTTCGTATGGTTGTTTTTGGTATAATAACATTATTTTTCGCTCCTCAACTGCATCCAGCGTAAATGAAGAATTTTCAGCAAATAACTGTATGATGGCCTCATCCTCCTTTTTTGTATTGGTATGGATTTAGCCTCTATCTGGCAAATCTTCAACGTTTTATACATTGAATAAAATGAAATCCTCTTCTTTACAAATGATTTCAAGTTTTTTTATATATTTTGCTGCACTTGTGACCGACATTTTTAGTCCTTTCGGATGTGAACTTAAAAACACCGCTTCAAATCGTATTTTTATAAATCGCACTCATTTCTTTCATGTTTGTTATCCGCTAAACAGTTGCAGTTAAACTAATATTTATTTTAGAGTACCCAAGTTACACTCTCTTGTTGAATACACGCTCTTGTTGAATGTACTGTATCAAGAATTGAAGACTAGTTTATTAGTTTTGATTTTTTATTAATTTGGCTACCCTTCTCAAGATCATTTATTTCAGAACTCTTATTTTCAAAGCAATCTCCATTTCTTCGTAGCTTAATGGTTTTGCAGTTATGTAGTTAAATGACAGATGTACGCGGAGTCTTCTTTTTTTGACAAACCGATGATCCATACCGCAATGCTCTGTATTTTCTTGAGATAGAAAAAATTTCTTAAATAGATCTTGTATTATATGTGATCTGATGCAACTAGATCTAGGTTAATAATGCTTTCCTTTTACTACATCAAACTCATATCATTTAGTTTCATACGATTTGATTCAATCCATGAATCATTCGGTTGTCGCAGCCAAACATCAATCATCAGCCGGTGGACTAGGAAGGCAATCAACCACTATCTAAGAGTCTGTCCAATGACTGGGGCTGAACATTTATTGCTACTGATCGTTTTACTAAGTCCGCCAGCTTGGACAATAGTAATGCACCATTTATTTGTAATAAGGGTAGACTTATTTTTTATAGGGTCAACCTTCGTTTTTCAACCATAATCTGAAAATCCATGCATCACGAAATCCCTATTCGCATCTATGCCGCATCTCATTCGAGTAATTTCATTTCTGCACGAATTTTATTCCAACTGTTTTTAATATTTGAATGCAGTTCATCATTCTAATCAATCTTTTCCAACCATAATTTTTGAAATACAGTTTTAACTGCTATGGTGGTAGGACAACCAGCTCATTCTGTGTGTGGCTCGATTTTCTAATGTGACCTTAAACTGGAAACTTCATTTAAACCTTTTTTAATATCATTTTTCTCTTGAATTCAGAATAAATCAGGATCATTTGATGTCCCTTTCTTTAATAAGAAACATCCTTTAGTCAATATTGTTAACAGTTATGCATCAACATGAAGAGCAGGTTCCAAATGTCCTCATCAAATTTCCAACTCGAAGGCGGTATTCTTATATGCCTCTCCTTAAGGTCGGTTCGAAATAGTATGTTTTGATACGCTGGAATTAAAATGTTAAATAGTTGTTTCCTGAATTGTAGGTCTAACTCATGAAGTTTATGATTAAGTGATTTTTCATTCGTAGTTACAGCAGACCCGCTAAAACGACTCGAATCTTAGTAGTATAGTACTCGATCGTACTTCGATTCCCCTAGTTGAATTTTTTTGCGAAATGACAAGCTATATTTGTTATCAGTCGCTGTAGCGACGGTTTCTTTATAATTTTGGATGCAGCACTTTTCCTCTTCTGTTAATTCAGGGTGGCTGAGACCAAATGTTACTGATTTCACTCTGCTGTAATTTGTGTAGTTGTCATTTTCGCGCGTCAATTTTGACAGATTGAAGTTTGGTTTGTTGTTTACATGTGGTCAACAAACAATTGTTCTAAATTAATATCTTCATAAAAAAATTGTAATGGAATTCAAACGTAATAGTGTAATTGCACTGTATTTGAGTGGAAATTCACAAATAGCAATAGTTCGTCAGCTCCAGCATTTGAATGTGAATAAAATGTTTGTGTATCGAACCATAACTCGATACAACGAAATTGGTAGCATCGCTAAACGCAACAGAGGCGGTTCTAAAAAGACAGCAACATCAAAAGAAATCATACGAAAGATGAAGAAACGAATCCAACAAAATCCTCGTCAAAGTGCCAATCAATTAGCCGCACGTCTACATGTTTCACGATACAGCATTCAAACAATATTGGAAAATGAACTACACTTGAAGCCCTACAAGATACAAAAAGTTCAATATCTTACGGAGGCACAAAATAAAGTTAGGCTTGAAAGAACACGAGCATTGAAGACCTTGGCCGAACGTGATGAGATTCCAAAAATTGTCTTTTCTGATGAGAAAATTTTCACCATTCAACAGTATCTGAATAAACAAAACGATCGTGTCTGGTTAGAGCACAGGTCCAACGATAATTTGGACACAAGAGTTGCCATGCGCAAGCAAACACCAGCTTATCTTATGGTTTGGGCTGCAGTGACTGCAGATGGACGCACTCCTTTGGTTTTCATCGAGCATGGAGTCAAGGTAAACCAAGACGTGTACCGCCAAAAGATCCTAATTGATGCTTTGCTACGTTGGACATTCCAACAGGACTCGACACCGTCACACAAAACTCGAACGACACAGCAATTCTTACAAAATTGCGTTCCACGGCTGATTTCGTCGAAAGAATGGCCACCATATTCACCAGACTTGAATACCATGGATTTCTCCATATGGTCCATTTTGGAGAGTAAGTTGTCCACTAAAAAATACGAAAGTGTTGATGCATTGAAGTCAGCTCTTGTTCGAGAATGGAATAAAATTTCGCAAGCCCACGTTCGGTCAGCATGCAATGCTTTCTATGGAAGACTGAATCAAATAATTAGAGCCAAAGGAGGTCATATCGAGCAGTAACATGTTTTTCATAAAATGTAATATGTTTTCAACATATTCCACGACATTTCAATAAAAAATAATTAAAATTAAAAAAATTACAGCGTTTTCATTTGGTAACACTTGGTCTCAGCCAGCCTGTATAATAACGTTTTGTTCTGCCCAGTTTCCCAAAACTTCCTTCGGCTGACATCAATGTCATAGTAATCAAACATGTGTAAGAAACCAAATTTCCATACACTGCATTTGTTCCAGCAGCTTTTCTGATCCCTTAGCTGGCCATCACAAATTAGATCGAACAAATGATCACCATATTAATAAATCATATCTTTTCGAACCAAAAAATCCTGGATCTCAAAATTAATTGTTTTGTGGCAGCATAAATGGTTAAACTAAAATTACTACTGACTCGGGAACTTAAAGTTAATTTTAGATTTCATCTATTACAATAGAATCTAAAAGAAATCCCTACGTTAGTTTCACTTACACCTTTCACTTTATATGTGAATTACTTGTTGTTATACGAATTCAATCTTGGAGATATTGTCCATCAGGCATCGCATTCTGGATTGACCGGAACAAATTGTAATTGGATGAAACCAAGTCTGTTCAATATGCTGCGTGCGAGATAATTCTCATCCAAAGTTCAAAAGAGTCTTCTGAGTCAAGCGAGCAACGTGAGATCAAGCGTTGTCATCCAGCAGTATTACTTGCTTGCTTGCGTGCCCAGCAAATGGCTTTTTCTGATCAAGTTCTTCATTCAGTTTGTTCACTTACCGTGTGTAGCGTTTTGCAGTCACCATCTGACTAGTTTACAGGAGTTCGCAATGAAACACACCCTTAATGTCAATCCAGATAAACAGGAGAAACTTCTTTAAGTGGATGTTCTGTTTCGGCGTCAATGCACTGGGTTGCTTGCGATCTATCGACGACTTTCTGTTTGGAATTCTCATAAAAAATATATTTTTCATCAAGTGTCACAATCTTCCACAAGAAATCTTTTTTGTCACCGGGCAAGCAATGAAAGGCTCGTGTTTATGCGTTGACCAAGGTTGTGTTCATTTAACACATTGACTTGTCGTTCGGGGTTCTAAAACCTAGCGTCCGATCCTGTAAAAACATTTCTTGTATAAACATGGTTTTAAGCTCGAAGAAAAAATCTGTAAGAACTAAGTCTTAAATGCAGAGTTCTAAATTTTCCCCCTATTACGAAACAAAAAAACAAGTGTTTAATAAAATGTGTTTATTAAGTGTTCGTTTGTCTTGCCAAGTGTCCACGGCAAATAGTGTTTAAAATACAAATATTCAGTGTTAAAAACACTGTTGTTAACTTTGAGATAGGTTAGGGTAGGTTAGAGTGGCTGCTATCACACACTTAGGCTAATAATGGCCCATTGTGATACCACAGGATCCAATCTCCCCTTACTCCCGCCGAAACCAAACAGAGCTACTGATGTAGCGTAAAATATCTCGCACCCCATAGTCCGCGAGTTCAGAAAGGCTGTCCATGTCGTACACAACCAAGTACTTGCGTCTTTTGTATGATAGTGCCGGACACGAGCATAGGAAGTGAACTAACCTCTCTTCCTCCTCTTCGTCCATACAACTTCTACAAAAGCCATTCGTCTCTAGACCCAGCCTTCTAGCATGTTCCCCAAAAAGGCAGTGTCCTGTCAGTATCCCTACGACCAATCCTACCTCTTGTTTTCCCAGCGATACTAGTGCCTTGGAGCGCCGCAGGTCCAGTTTTGGCCAAACCTGTTTTGCTACCCTGCATGTGAGAGTATCGGTCCACCTCTCATCTATCAAGGCGATTGCCTTTTTACTGAGCGCTGATTTGAGCACTGCTGTAGGCCTCCCTAGATCATCTGCCGTGCAGTTTCACGTGACGTCCGAGTGCCCAAGGACCCAGATTATCTGGATACTGAAATACTCGCTAATCTCATTAAGAGATGATCGGCAATCCAGCACCACCCGTGACTTCAGAGAAACCGCCTCTAGTGACCTGAGTGCCGCTTGACTGTCCTGCACATAAATCACGATATCCCTAACGGATACCACGTTATGCTTGAACCATGTCACGACTTCGCCTATCGCCACCACTTCAGCCTGCTACACGCTGCAGTAGTCAGGGAGACGAACAGAAATATTAACAGTGAGCTTCTCACAGAAGACTTCGGCTCCTACTTTGCCGTCTAGCTTAGAGCCGTCCGTGAAAAATTTCAGTGCCCCGTTTTCCAGTATTGATCCGTTCCTCCAGGATTCTCTCGAAGGACAGATGATCCGGAAATCTATATCGAAGCACAACGTTGGTTTAATATAATCTAGATTCACCAGTTCTTCCCTTAGCGATCTAACTATCGTCGAGTGTCCCACCTGAAGAGACTTCCACTGAGAGACAGCCGAGAGCCTTGTAGCCACATTGGCTGCCATCTGCTTACCAAAAAATTCGATTGGAATAAGGCGGAGCATAACCTCGAAAGCACGTTTAGGAGTTGTCCTAAGCGCCCCCGTTTATAAGCATACAGGCCGTTCTTTGCACTTTCTCCAACTTCCTTATGTAGGTTACTTTTTCCAGAGCTGGCCACCACACGCCCACCCCGTACATCAGCACAGGCCTTACCACTGCGGTATAGAGCCAGTGTTCCAGCTTCTGGTTTCAAACCACATCTCTTACATTCGTTAGCGTTCCTACACGACTAAATGGCAACATTAGCCTTATTCACCCTTTCTACAATGTTTGGCTTCCAGCTGAGCTTACTGTCCAACTAACTACCGGAACTTTATATTTCTTAGTAAATAATACCAGCTCTGTTTTGGACGGCTTGATCCATAATCCGCATTTGCCGGCCCATTTCGTAACGATCAGGAGTGCATGCTGCATCTTCAAATGGTGGACTCCCCCAGTTCCGAGGTAATAATCCTGCTTACCAGCATCTGATTTATTAACCTACTTATAGGATAATCCACATTCAAAATGACAATCCTTTCATCATCATCTCCGTTTTTACATTATTAGAGGCACCCTCAATGAAATGCTACCATACAGAACTCTTGGGAGTAAATTGACTTCTCAATCATGCGTACTAGATCGTGCAGAGCTGTGTCTACCGACTTTCCATTCCAGTATACGCATGCTGCGACAAGCCCAATTCCTTGGCTCAACTTTTGTTCGAATAAGTACATCTTTCAATATTTCCAAGGTTTTCAACAGAAAGGATGATAGAGTTATAGGCCTCAGGTCCTTTGGGTAAGCTTGTGAGCTCTTTCCCGATTTCGGAATAAAAACCATTCTGACCTCCGTCCATTTCCTGGGAATATAGACTAGTTGCAGACATCCCCTGAAGATAACCTCCCGCCAGGGGAGGATAATTGCAGAGTTCCTTTGGATCTCTGCTGGTACAATCCGATCCGGGCCCGCCGCTGTCCAGGATGCCATCCACATCCGTTAAAGGTGTTCCTCGACGAGCTCCAGGCTCCATCGAGCCATCAATGCTTAAAAGATAAAATACAAAGATAATATGTGTGACGATATTTTATTTAATTTACGCAATAGAACAAGGAATCTGAATTTACAAATAAGTGAAGAAATTTACAATCAGGCATTGATTTCCATTGAGGATATGTGCTTGATATGATGTCAAATAAGCTATTATGTCAATTGGGGATGGCCGCGCCCAATAGCCCAATGCATGATGATTTTCATCAAGAGTTACAACGTGAAAAATCGTATGATCTCAATACTTTGAAAGAATTGATTCAAATAAATCTTTCACTATTGAACGAAGAACAAAAGTTTGTATTTGATACTCTTATGAAAGTAATAAATGATGGAACTGGTGGGATTTACTTCTTGGACGCTCTTGGTGGTACAGTTCGCTCAAAAAATGAAATTGTTCTAGCTCTTGCTTCGTCAGGTATTGCAGCAACTTTGCTTGAAGGTGGTCAAACAGCCCACTCAGCTCTAAAATTGCCATTGAATATGCAAAGCAACTAACGGTTTTGCAGCAATGTAAACTAATAGCGTGGGATGAACGCACGATGGCGTATAAAAAATCTTTAGAGGCTTTAGATAGAACCTTAAAAGATCTACGGAACAACCAAAACCAATTTGGTGGCGCAATTATTTTATTATCAGGAGATTTTCACCAAACATTGCCAGTGGTTCCACGTTAAACGCAAGCTGATGAACTGAATGCATGTTTAAAGTCCTCCAACTTGTGGAAACATGTCAAGGTATTACATTTAAGCAAGAATATGAGTGTCATGTTGCAAAATGATCAATCTGGAGACATATTCTCTAAACAACTCATTGATATTGGTAATGGCAAATTTCCTATATAGACGTGCTGACTGGCTGCATCACCTTTCCTGAGAGATTTTGTTAGTTAACGCAATCAAAAGCTGAACTTATTCAAAAAGTGTTTCCAAATGTTCAAAATTCAAATTTCGAAATTCAAGATGACATTCCTGATGAAATGAGGACATATAAATCAGTTGATACGGCAACTAATGAAGATGATGTCGTGAACTATCCCCCGGAATTTTTAAACTCACTTAATTTGCCAGGATTGCCGCCTCACAATCTTCAATTAAAGCTTGGATCTGTAGTTATAATATTTTGAAATATTAACCAACCGTAACTTTGTAAGGGCACACGATTAGCGATAAAAAAATTACTGAATAACGTTATAGAAGCAATCATATTGAAAGGAAAATACATATAAAGGAGAAGACGCTTTGATACCCCACATCCCAATGATTCCGACTGACATACCATTCGAGTTTAAACGACTACAGTTTCCAGTACAGCTTGCTTTCGCTATGACTATAAACAAATCCCAGGGGCAGTCATTAAGTGATTGTGGTATTAATCTAGAAAACACATGTTTCTCGCATGGTCAATTGTATGTTGCCTGTTCCCGTGTTGGAAAACCATCTGCTCTGTTTGTTTACGCGCCAGCTAATCAAACAAAAAATATCGAGTACCATAAAGTACTACAATAAAAATGAAACTTAATTTTTATTTTTTGACATAATGTAATTGTTGACTTATTAACTTTCTTTTTCTGTTTTTATCTTACTAGCTGACCCGGTGTCCCGAATAACAGAATAAGTATTAGAAAAAATAAAAATTTAAAGAATCGACTGTTAGGCGGTACAAAGTTCGCCGGGTCAGCTAGTACTTCATAATTTTACATCACATTTGCAAAAAAAATTGATTAAATATTATTACATTAATAAAATTTTCTAAGAAATTCAATAAAATATTATCAAACTAAATAAATTCTATACCACAGGGTGATCTTTTTGATAAACGTTTTTTAAATTTACGGAAATTTCATCATAATTTAATAAGAAAACTTGACAGAGCGTTTATTAGTTTTAACAAAAATTTTCACAATTTGATGAAAATGATTATACATTTGATTAACATTCGTCATTTTTACTATAGTTCAAGTTTTGGAATCTAATAAATGAGAGAAAAAGTTTCCGAATTGAAATAACAGTGTTTTTTTCTAATAAATTTAACAAATTTTTATTCAATTTAATAAATTATTTTATTGCTTTGATAAAACTAATTAAAATGTATGTGAAGATAGCCCAAATTCCATCCCCGAAAAATGCGATGGCAATTATTGCTATTAAGAATTTTTTTTTACTCTCAGCATAAAAAATCATGACAATTTTACTCTCAGCCCCGGAAATTTACTGTCATGACAGCTAAAACTATCATGACACAAACATTTTTCTGGGTTGAGAGTAAAAATATAGCATTTTGGTGAAGAAGGAATATTTAAAGTAATTTGTGATTTTCGCTGTCGGTATATTTGGCGTAATTTTACTTTACGTAGCTATACATCGAGAAAATCAGGTAAGTAGTATACATTTTGGAAATTTTTAAATGGAAGATTATTTCCTATCAGTTTTTAGGAGGGGAAAATTTTTCACTTTTTTTTATTTTTATTAATACTAATTGCTTCTTCAACCTTGCAGACACAGATCAAAGAGTGTTTATCGCTCTTATCGCTTCTTCTGATACTGCCACAAATGTTAAAAAAATTGGTATATACAAAATATTTTTTAATGTAATTTTAATTCGTTGTATACCTTAGAGGATGAGGGCTGCCGCCCCAAACCCCCGCTTTTCCCCAATTTATACAATTCTTCAAGTGTCAAACTAAGTAAAAATAATTGAAAAAGTTTCAAAATTTTCCTGGAAATATTGCAAAATTTAGATTTATTGCTATAATTGTTAATTAAATGTCGCAATAGTATACATAAACATGTATAGTACTGCCATAAGCAACTTTTTCAATTTTCGGGGATAGAAATTTGGGCTGTCTTCACAGAGGTCTAATTAAAAGTTATTTATTTTTGTTGGCATACTGAATCAAAACTTTCATCAAATTTACATCCTTTTTTAGTACACTGACGAACTCGCTACTCGCTTTACAAATTCCTTCTTAGTCCCATCCATTAATTAAAATAAATTAATTAAATAATTAAATAAAAAAAAAATAAATATTGGTTACATACATCCATTATTTTTTTTATCATTATTACTTTAATTTTTTTTTATTTATTTTATATTTTTACCATTAAAATTAATGAATTTATTTTAAAAGTAAATTAATTGCGTGTGTAATATTTTATTTTATTATAATAAATTTAACGTAGCTTTTTATTTAAATACATACATATTATATGCGAACACACACACACACACAAAATTATTTATTTAATTTTATATAATGAAATCTACTGATATTTATTGTATTTTTTATAAAAAATGTTAATGAATTATAATAATAAAAATCTTTTATTGTTTTAATAATATTTTTATCGACAATTGAAATGGACAACAAATTATAATAAATAATTTAAAAAATATATATTATTATTAAATCTATAATAACAATAATAATTTTATGCTTTTCAATATTTTCATTTATTGCATTGTTTCAGTGCCAATGCCAATTTCAAATTGTGGCATTTTCCCGAAAACAATACTGTTAGTGATTGCGTATAATCAAAAGAAATAATTCTATATAATATTGTTTAAATCGTAAATAAATATAAAAAAGTTTTATTTATTTATAAATAAATTAACGATAAATAAATAATAATTTTAATTATGATTTTTGAAAAAAATTATATTAAACACTGTGAATAGTAATTTTGTATCAACAATAAATAAATTTTGTTTGTTATTCTTTTAATTTATAAAATAATATAATAAATTTTAATTAACTCATAAATTCATAATTAGTTATAATGAATTTATAATTATGTATGTTGCGAACCTATATGTGCCATTATTGCAAATCGTATATTCCATATTGAACAATTTATTATGCGCGGTGGTGAGTTTTTAAGGTGGATATGTGCCCTGCTTTTTCGTAAATTATTGATAACACACAAATTTATTTTATTTATTTATAATTTATTCACATGGGGACGATATACCCATAAATACGTGAAAGTTTATAATACGTAATTTATCGTCATTTAATTGGTATCAGTTAATATAAATTGTAGACTATTAACAATAAACTATTTGTAATATTTTATATTATTTTCGATATTGGAAATCCAACGCGTTTCCCGACCAAAGAGCACAGTGGTCTAAGCTTTGGTGTTTGAATCGGGAGGGAACGGGATCGAACCTGATAGAAGGCAAGATGCAAAAGAGATTTTTCATAATCAGATTACGATCTGTGATGAAAATTTACAGAAATAATAGACCCCTGTGGGAGAGCAGAATTCGTGGGCCAACCCGTCTTCCATGAATGGTCTGACTATTGGTCTGGTGGCTATGCAATGTGCAGATTGTTCTATATGTAAATCGGACCCATAGCCGTACGTCCTCTAATTGGCTGAGTTGAGTGTGCCTCGGCCGCAGAATAGAAGCAAAGATAAATAAAAAAATAAAAAAAATAAAATGCAATGGGTGTAATATTTTATTTTACAAATTAGAAGTGTACTCAAAGTTTAGATTAATAAAAGACTATAGGTAATATTAAATATAACGGAAATTAATAATAAAAAAATTCTAATAAATTAATAAAACATTATTAATTATGTTTATGAAATAATTAAACAATTTAATCATTAATTTACGACATTAATCTACGTTTAAAGATTCCATTGATATTTGACAAAATCGGTCCGCCATATAAGTAGTAACTTCCAAATGTGCTTTTCTTTTAGAAATAAATTCCTGTATCCTCTCTTCAGCTTAGGATTGACTGATCGGAGTGAAACGTATAACACATACGTTTTTTCTATAAATGGGAGATCTCAGTCATTTTTGGCCAATTATTGCCCATCGGAAGTCGCAGCTTCCATTGGAGCTTTTTCGTATTTTAAAATATTTTATAAAGTATGTATATATCAAAACACGGTTAAAATAAAGCAAAATATTAAAATATTGTAAATTGACTTTAAAACAAAATTAGTTCAAATTATATTATAAATTTTACCGGAAATGACGAGTTTTGGTAGAAAATCTCTCCAGACAAGGCGGATTGACTATTCGAGGTAAATATTTATACTAAAGCTGTTTCCATAAACTGGGAGATCCATTCAATCCCGACCTATGGATCAGGATGTGATTCGAAGTTTAAAATGCCATTATCCGAAAGAAATGATGGTCAAAATTACCGGTATCGGTACTAGCGAGGGCACTTTGCCTCTTCAAAAATCTTTTAACATTAAAGATTTTATTTGTTGTGTTTTTCGAGCTTGGAATGCAGTGACTCCAATAGTGTTGCAAAAAGCTGGTACAACATTTATTAGTCAATTTACCACTTAGTTAGTGTCTCTTATATAGATGAAATTTGCATTCGGGAAGATCTAGTCAATTGGATTAATTGTGATGACAATGTATCAGTGCATGCAAATCTCACTGATCAAGAAATAATTGACGTTGTATTAAATCCACCATCAGCTGTATAAATAGATAGTGATAATGATTCTAGTGATTCAGAGGCCCACCTACTGGGAGACAGACCTTACTTAGAAAACAAAAAATTTATCAACGAACAGGAAATAATCCATCTTAATGTTATGCAAGATAAACTAATCTAAACCTTGACCCTCAAACGGTCAAGTGCATTTCTGATCAAATTCTTAGACCATCAAATAATTATAAATATGAAACGTTAAACGCTACAACTATCGAAAGATTAAGCAAATCGGCACAAATAAAGCTCGATCGCCTTCTTTTGGGGTTGCATAGTTAGGTGACAAAAAACCATCGCAGTAGTTACGAGAGAGTAGTTGATGCTAAACGCAAAAAGTTGATTGGTACTTGTACTAACTTTACTACAACAAGAGAACCAATACAAATCAATTCGCACGGTATCACAACTGTCAAAACCGACGAATACCATCCGGGTATTTTACAACTATTACAAAAATTCAAATCAGTGACTCATGAGTTACAAAGTCTGTAAAACATAATATGGCACATTGCATTGAAACTTCTGGTCAACCATGTCACGCAAAAACTCGAAAACTAAGTTCAGATAAAATGCTCATAGCGAAACCGGAAATCAAAACGTGGTTAGCGCAAAGCATCCGTCGTCCATCTAAAAGTAATTGGGTCAGTCCTCTGCATATGACTCCCAAAGAGGATGGTAGTTGGCGACTATAGTCGATTACAGAGCACTAAATACATAAACAAAACCAGATCGGTATCCAGTGCCATTTGTCCCGGACTTAACTCATCATTTACGAAACGCTGGTACGAAACGTTTGGTTTACGAAACGCTGCACAAACTTTCCAAAGATTGGTTCATTCACTGTTCAGAGATTTAAGGTTCATTTTTCCATGTATCGATGATCTACTGATCGCAGTAAAATATATGGAAGAACAACTTAAACATGTACATATTGTGCTCCAAAGATTAAAAGAAGCTGGTCATGTTATTAATTTGAAGAAATGTGAACTCGCCGAAAATGAGTTATCATTTTTAGGTTTCGAAATTTCTAATCAAGGTTTATGACCAAACAAGCAGAGAGTGAAAATAATTCAAGATTTTCTTCAACGAAAACCATTAACGGTTTACTTAGACTTCTAAGGATGAATAGTTATTACAGAATTTTTCCACCACCACAAGATCTATTATACGAATTTGTAGAAGGTCGAAAAAAGGACAAATCATATAAAGCATTCGAATTGTGCAAATATAAAACAGCAATATGTACTCAATTAGCATATTCGGTTCAAAAGGCGAAGTTTGCAATATTCGTTGACGCGTCTGATTTAGCTATAGGAGCAGTATTACAGCAGCACAGAAGAAGGTGGGGAACGTTTATTTTTCAGACAGAGAATTACTGGTAGCATATGCAGCAATCAAACATTTTCAATATTTTATTGAGAGAAGTGAGTTCATTTTATTTTCGGATCATAAACCTCTATAACATTTGAGTTGCATCAACATTTGAACAAAGCTTCACCTAGACAACAATGCCATTTAGATTTAACTGCAAATTTCACATCCGATATTAGACACATCTCAGGAAGTTCTAATGTTATTGCTGACACACTGTCACGTATTCAACAAGTGAACGTTGGAACTACAATTGATTACGTTTTGTTGGCAGCAGCACAACAATCAGATAAAGAACTTACTGTATTGAGTGAATCAAATCCAAGTTTAAATTTTAAAAAATTGCCAATATATGGATCGGACAAGTACTTTTTTGTAGCATCTTAAATGGCATTCAACGTCCATTTGTGTCAAAATCATTCCGACGACAAATTTTCTATTTTTATCATAATTTATCACATCACGGAATTAGGGCAACTAGAAAGCAAATTACGAAAAAGTTCATATGGCCTTCAATGACAAAAGAAATATGCACGTAAGCAAGGAACTGTATTGTTTGTCAAAAGTGTAAAATTACCAAACATGTTAAGAGTAAAATTGGTACACTGAGAAAAAATTGAGTTTTTATTTCAAAGAAATCAATCCTTTGAAAAATATTTCCTTGATTTAAAAATTTTTTTGAGTTAATTGTCATTTATTCCAAAAGAAACAAGTTCTTTGGTTTCCATTTTGCAATAATTAGCGGCAAAAAATTGAAAATCATTTGATTGAAAGGATTTTGTAATTTGCAAAATAAAATAATTCTTTGTTTTAAATTTTGGAAGATTTTATCGTAAATCATTATTAAAAACTTTTTTTCAAAGAATACGAAAATTTGAAATAAGTGGTGATTCTCGCAAATAAAACATATACACCTTTAAAATAAAGGATTACGGATTTACTTCAAATGGTTAAGTTATTATTTTTTTATTAACCGTTATCGTTGCACAATTTTTATTTAATAGTGCATTCTTCTCGAACCAAGTTGTATTCTGTATCTTATTCTCGTGAATTTTTTATATGGTAAACGGAAAAACTAACACCATTTGTGAAATTAGTTATAGTGATAAATTACATATTTTAAACTATTGTATTGTTTAATGTTCAGGTAGGTACATATTGTTTTACATTAACTTTAGTAAGAAGTGGTGATTTGATTTAAAATTTTGTGGTAAAGCAGTGATTTTTACATAATTGTGCAAGTAAACTCTATGTGCTTGATAACATATTACATGAAAATGTGCTTGTGATTCAAATTGTTGTTTTACATCAATTAAATTCCTAGTTATTTTGATTATGTTTGAAGTGTTAATTTAAAAATTTCAAAGTATATCCCAAATTCGTTTAGTTGCCTCGTTTAAATGAAGCTATTTAACAGCTCAAATCGATAGAATTAATTCATTTGTTTTCATTATTCGTTTATCATAATAGTGTTTGAATATTCAAAATGGAACCTATTGATACAAATTCTGGCGATGATGGTATTACTTTCAATGAATCTACAACTACTTACACATGTGAAAACGGCGGCTGTAGTAGCCGCCAACGACGAGCTAGCGAATATAATTGAATTTAAAAACTTAGTTTCTTCTTGGGGGTTATCACAAAAAACCATCAAATTTCTTACGGACACCCATGAATGCACCATTAAAACTTTAGAAGTGATTGATTTAAACGGCGTCGATGATCTCTTTGACAACTATCCAAAAGGGGAAAAGATCATATTTCTAGTAAGTCTCCGCAAATGGCGAATTGAAATGGTAAATAATTACAAACTATAATAAAATAAGAAAATTGCATTTTGCTGTCTCTCATATGTCAATATTTCATTTAGAATAATCCATTACCCGTTTCGGAAGCAACCAGATCGCATTAAACAGTCGTGTTGTAAAATGGATCGAGGAGCAACATCCCTCTTCTAGTCAAATTTCAGCAGCATCAGGTCTGCATGATCAGTGGTAAAATATTATGTTTTGTTTTGTATTAATTGATAATTTCCATTAATTATTGTTTTTTTTTTACAAATTTTAAGTGCACATGAATCAGAGAGATTCCCACGATGTTTCCCAAATTTTAAATAACACCATTAAAGGAAGATTGGTAGTAGATTACTTTAAGATAATAACTCTCTTGATGACAAAAATAGAAAATACTTGGTGCACACAATTATAGATCACTACATAAAAACTACAAATTGACAAGTGCTGATTTTGAGGTTCTATCAAAGAAAATTACAAACTTGTTCACTACGGAATATTCGGTATGATTTATATTTTCACTACAATCGTTAGTTATCATTCCACATTACCTCATCGATAATGGTGCCAAATGAAGGATTCTTGATTGTATGTACTCGTATTTTTGTTTTCACAGACTGAATACTACACTCCTCGTCGTAGAAAAAAGAAACCTGCAGGAAAATTATATGACCGATATAGTAACCTATGTTTTGGTACTAAATATTTAAAGGTCGTAAGAAATGCAGAAACACAACGAGTTGTGCCATCATATCATGATTCGCTTCCATCTGGCAAGTTGTTATTAACTATTTGGATATTTCTGAATTTATCTATTTTATTTTGTCCATTACTAGATGATTTTTTGGAAAAAAAGGCGTGGCTGAAATATTATTTTGAGCCGTGGAATTTGGTATGCGACAAATGGAGAGATACTTCAAATAATCGTATGTCTTCGTTCAAATCATCAAACAATAAAAATATTGCGGAATTCTTGGATGCTTGGCCGTTATATAAACATCATTTAGGCTATCAGTTGGTAATTTATACTTTTGTTATGTATTAGTTTCTTATAGTAAATACTAATACAAATTAAAATTTTAAAATTGCTGGCAAGATAGTTAACGGTATAAGGCAACTAATTTTCCTAAAATCGTTCGTAGTTCCTACTTATAATGGGAATTTACAATTTATTCACTACTATTGTTTATTCGCTATACATAATTTATAAAATTATACTAATCAATAGTTATCCAACAATCACACTTTAAATTTAAATTGATTCAATCATATTTAAATATGATGAATTAACAATGAAAATTGTTGGTGTTATTGTTGGAAGTATTTTCATATCAGATGCACGCGTATATTGGTTGAGCTATTTAACCTAATCTAAATATTGTTTTACTGTGTTTCAGATTGCAATTGATTTTGATACAGATTTTCCCTCAAAAGGCAAAAACCTGTTGGAGCGGTTCGAAACATTTGTTAACACAAGCATCACTAAAATTTTTCCTGATGAAATTAAGGATAAAAATAATAAATTACTGTTAGCAGAATTGAATGAATTTGAGAATCTAGATGAAAGTAAGTTTTTCAATATATACAGTTTAACTTAATGTATGATTATATTGAATGAAGTATTTTCTCTTTCTTATATAGATTTTAGAGACATCATTGTGTGTTTGCTAATTCATGCTATAATTCAGCCGAAAAGGATAAGTCAGAAGGTCAAACCTACAATATCGGATGCTCAGGACGATTTCATATTATTTATTTCTAATTTAAATGAGCTTAACGGAAAATTGGATGAAATAAAAGAAAAATTCGGATCTTTGCAACCAAAAATAGTTGTTGTTGGGCAACAATGGAAACAGATACATGAAATGTTCGTTATATATGAGGGAATAAAGTACAAGTATGACTCATTCCGTAAGTGTCTGGATATAATTATGAAGCTGTCTTTCGTATTCAACATAGAATACTCAATTGTAAGCAAAGAGGTTTGGTACTTTTTCCAAGAATATTTCTTTGAGCTAGAATCAAACCAAAACAGAATTAAAAAATATGTTCAGCTCTTTGCTTAGTTTTAAAATTTATTTCTATACTCATCGAATTATTTTGAATTCATTTATTTATTTTTAAAATTTAATTTGTTACAATTCAAAAAATTGAACTGTTAGCTATTTGAAATAAAAATGATTTATTGTTTTATATGTAATAAAACTTTTGGTAATATAAAAGAAATCGTACAGCATTTACAAAGTTTTCATGGAACGCCCTCTATATACCAATTTAAATGTGCTCAAAATAACTGCAGTCAAATAATCCAAAATATATACAAATATAAAACTCATTTGCAAAAGCATTTAGTTGGTGAATCAAATTTATTAAATTCGCCACCTCGTCAGTTCAATGAGCGTTTACCAGAATCATTAGTGCAAACTAAAGCAATACCCGATTGCATTGAATTTGCAGATAATTCATCAATTGAAAACTCCATTAGTACTATTGACAATTCATTATTAAATGATTCTTCATTTCATCGAAACAATCATAAAGCGGCATTGCAAGATTTGCAACAATTTATTTTGGAATTTGCTTTGAATCTACATAGTGAAAAATCGCTACCGAGAAATATGGTATTTTCGATTCAGAAGTCAATTAAGGATGGTATAATTCAGCCCATAAGTTCTTGTCTTTCACCATTTTCTAATAATTTGCCTAAAGACATAGCCACTGAATTTAATAAATTTTTAGAATTTTTGAGTAATCCATTCGAGCTAATAAGTACTGAATATAAATTTTTCCAACATATTGAACGTTTAGGTATATATTCTAAGCCGAAATGTTTTTTGATAAACAACGATTTTGTTGAAGTTTTTATTAATGGAGTTCCTTCGCTAGATAATAGTAAGGTTGAAGGATGTTTTCTTGACATCAAATTTCAGATTAGGAAATATTTTGAAACTGGTGACATATTAAAACAAACTTTAAATAACATGGAATTGCTTAGCTCAGAAGATAAAATAAATAATTTTGTTACGGGTTCTCTGTAGAAACAAAAAATATCTCAGTCTAAGGACAAAACTGTTATCCCATTCAATCTTTACTTTGATGATTTCGAGATAAATGATGCCCTTAGTTACAGATGTATTAGAATTCCCCGAATCTCTAAGGAATAAACAAAATTTTAACACTGATTTGGTATTGTCTGATATTCATCAAACAGGCATTAAGGAAGATTCTATTTTTAACAAAATTCTATCTTTTCATGTGACTGACAATTTTGCATGTGATATCATGCATGATGTATTCTTAGGAGTCTGCAAATACAATTTGCGAAGTATACTTGACTACTTCATTTACGAAAAAAAAATATATATCTCTTGAAAATTTCAATTTTAAAAAGCAAATGTTCAATTACGGTGAAATTGAAATTGGAAACGTAAGTGAACCTTTTGAAAAAAGTCATATTAAGTATGGAAATTTTAAAATGACAGCTCGAGAAACTTGGACTTTATATAATTTCTTGCCCTTGATTATTGGAAATGATATACCACCGAGTGATAAAGTTTACAAATTTTTACTTATATGCGTTAAATTAATTGATATCATTGTTTTAAACTGTTATGACAATAATAATTTAAGAGAAATGGAGAAACTAATTAAAGAGCATAACACGCTTTACGTCCAGTTATTTAATGAAAAATTAAAACCAAAATATCATTTTCTCGTTCACTATCCGACAATTATTCGAAAATGCGGACCTCTCAAATATCTTTGGTGCTTTCGTTTTGAAGCGGAACACCTAATTCATAAGCAATATGCAAGGAATATTACTTCACGACTCAATATTAAACTTACGTTATCAATAAAGGCTTCTTTGAAATTTTCCAATCTTTTAATAACTAAACAATTTTTCCAGAATGAATTTGAGCTAACAGATGAAACTTTTCGGTGTCGAGATAGAGATGCAATGTATTCAAATATTTCGTCGAATCTAGGAGCTATAAGACAATACACTAAAAGTCTAGTTTTCCGAGGGACACAATTTAAGATTGGCTACTTCTTCATTCAAGCAGAACCACAACTTATTATTTATGAAATTAAAGACATATTGATAGATAATAACCAATATTACGTAGTATGTTACTATTTTAGTAACTATCGTTTCAATTCACATTTTTATTGTTATGAAATTGGAGAGCCTGCAAATAATTTAGTATTAATTGATTTTTTAATATAAATAGTGCGCCAGTTAATTCTTGTTATTTAAGTTCAGGACGTAGAGCTATTAGAGCTAAGGTTTGCTTCTAAGCGGATAGGTTCTGTTGTATGGGAACTTATCGACATGTTCTACGGTTTCTTATTTTACCAAAGCTTTTTTTTTTTGTTAAAATTAATTTAAATTGAGATAATACATTTCAAATTATCAAAAACATTTATTTATTTTATGTAATACTATACTATTGCAATTTATATTTTTGTGATAAAATAAAATAAAAATTAAACCGCATTACTTATAATAATTAGTTTTATTTATGTACTGTAAGTAGGAGGATACAGCACATTTTAAAGAAAATAATAGTTTGTTTAAATCAAAGTTAGAAGGGAATTCATTTCTATGTTTTGCAATTCTTTGAACCAAAACTAACAAGGATTTGGCTGAAACGCATAAAATACTTTAAAATAAATTTGTGAGATTCTTTAGCTTAAAACTTTTTCGGTTTAATTTTAAAATTAAATGGAACTTAATTTTAAACAATTTTCAGTTCTAAGGACCCTTTGAAATAAAAGTGAAATCGTTTGATTTAAAATACATAATAGTTTGAAGTAATGATTAAAAATAACTTTAATTTAAAGTTTTTGATTTCTTTAATCTAAATCCAAAAAATTTTGCGCAAAATCCATAGTCACAAATCATTTAAAACTAAGGTAAAATCCTTTGATTTTAAGATACAATTTTTCTCAGTGTACATACGAACCAACCAGTAATAGAATCCTGAAGCAATAAGAATTGCAAACATCCGAGCAGAAACGATTGCTGATGCCTTACTTAACAATTGGATAGGTTAATTTGATGTTTCTTCATGAATCACGACTGACGGAAGTGTCTAGTTCGAATCTGCACTGTTCAATGAAATGGCCAAAGTATTAGGATTTCAACAGAAACGAACAACGGCATATAATCCTGCATGTTACGGAATCATAGAACGATGGCACCGAACGTTAAAAGCTGCAATTATGTGTGCTACAAATACACAGTGGACAAAATCTCTTCCACTAATTTTACTCGGATTGAGCACTGCATTTAGAGGAATTTAAAAGTTCTTCAGCAGAATTAGTGTTGGCCCGCAGCCAATCCGATTTCGTTATGCAACTTCGATATCAATTTAACAATATAAAATCATCAACAGCCTCACGACATACCAAAGTTCGACTTTTCTGTTTCAAAGACCTGTCAAATTGCGAATCTGTTTTAGTAAGGACGGATGCATTACTACGTCCTTTACAACCTCCATATGAGGGACCTTTTTCACTAATCAAAAGAGAAGAAATTTTTTTCACTCTATTGTTCAAGGGTGTTGAATCAACAGTTTCAATAAACCGACTTAAACCGTGTTTTACTGAATCACAACAAACCGACAATTTAACGGGTACATCAACATCATTACACAATACACAGAATACTACAAACAGATGTAACTGTACAACATAAATCAAGATCAGGACTAATTTCAAGAAAACCAATTCGTTTCTTAGGGTATCGTTCTTCTTCAATCACTATAGCGGAAGGATATTGTGGTGGTTCAATCAAAAAGTTTATTTTACTGGTGAATTTGTATAACGATTAAAGTAGCAATTCCTAAACTGAGTGTTTCAGGATTTATTGAATTGAATGAGTAAACTGGAAGTGCCATGAAATTCTATTATTAAATAAAACCCGTCGGAATAAAAATGTATAATAACCAGAGGCTCTATTCCTGAATACGATACGGATCTTCTTACGATACAAAAATTCAATACGATACGAAAATAAATTGGTATTCCTGAATACGAACGGGCCGGGCCACATATTCCAATTTTTACAGTGTAGGCAGAGGGAAATTTTTTTGTTGTAAAATTTTCTTCATAATAAGAAAATGTAAACACAAAGATGTCATATTTATAATTTTTTAAATTTTGATATCGTAAATAATAATGAGTTCAAAAAATCGAATTATATACTATACATTGAATCTGATTTATTTGGCCATAAAAAATTTTCTATTTCATGTGTAGCAGATGTTTATAAAAAAATACATATTGCTCTCATATCGCAAAGAAAAAACGTATCAATTAGTTTTTGTTTTTGTTCAAATGGACACTAAAATTTTGTACTTTAAAAAAATATTGAAATTATTAAATAAAATAATTCAAACATTATAAAATATTTAGTAGATTAGTAGATTGTGAGTACTAGTGTATCAATTGGTAATAAAAATTATTTTTTAAATTAAAACGAAGTGTCTTTTGAAAAGGTGCCAATGCCAAAACACGCCCAAAAAACTATAGAAGGATTCTTACGATCGAAAAGTTTACCAAGTGTTTTTATAAAATAAAATGTAAATTATGCTAAGAAAGTGATTTGTGGTAAAATTATCTTAATTTAAGTTTTATAAATTAATTCCTGTACGAATACGAACAAAAATATACGAATTCGTATGATTGGTATTCCTGAATACGAATACGTATAATTCTAATACGAATACGAAAATGTACGATACGTTCAAAAATTTCCCCTATTCTGCAATACGTATTTGAACAGTTTTTGTTCGTGCATGAACGAATTTGTGTTCGATGTCATTTTAGTTAACGTCAATGAAAATAAAAAAACAAAAATAAAGATGTAAAATATGGGTCCCATTTGAAACGCGATATTTTAAAACGCGAATTATCAAAACCCGATATTTCAAAATGCGATATTTCAAAACGCGATGTGGTACAAAACGAGATATGGTACAAAATGCGATATTTCAAAACGCGATATTTAAAAATGCGATACGGTACAAAATGCGATACGGTACAAAATGCGATACGGTACAAAACGCGATATTTCAAAACGCGATATTTCAAAACTCGATATGGTACAAAACGCGATATGGTGAAAAACGGGAGTTTAGGATCGGGTTATATCAGGCGGGAGAAGGGGAAATTTAATTTCAGTTTATAGGAATTTAAAAATCGATAGGGGCGAGAGTATATAGGACCGGTATCAATCGGGTCGCTGCACTCCCGTCGCTTCGCAATCGACATTCTGTACCATAACGCGTTTTGAAATATCGCGTTTTGTACCATATCGCGTTTTGTACCATATCGCGTTTTGAAATATCGCATTTTGAAATATTTCGTTTTGTACCATATCTCGTTTTGTCATATCTCGTTTTGAAATATCGCGTTTTGAAATATCGCGTTTCGAGCGGATCCGGTAAAATATATTTAATAAATTTATATTTTTTTAAGAAATTTGTTTTATTTAATTATAAATTAATTAAATATTATTCATATATTTAAGTATTTTATTTAATAACATATTTAGAGTAAAACATAAAAAAAAAATTCTTAATTTTTTCGCATTTACAACTTTAAATAAAGATAATTTTATCATAAATCACTTTCTTCTTAACATAATTTACATTTCATTTTATAAAAACACTTGGTAAACTTTCCAATGGTAAGAAATCCTTTCTGTAATTTTTAGGCGTGTTTTGGCATTAGTAGCGTTTCACAAAACAATTCATTTTAATTAAAAAAATTCTATTTTTATTACCAAATGATAAAACATAATCAACTAAAATTTTTATAATATTTTAATTATTTTAATTAATAATTCCAATATTTTTTAAAGCACAAAATTTTACTGTCCATTTGAACAAAAACTAGTTTGGTAGATTTTTTCTTTGTAATATGAGACCGCCATATGCATTTTTTCTATAGTATATAACTTCTACGTAAAATAAACACACATACACAAAGATCATTAGCAATTTCTTAACATTGTAAATTTAAATTATTTTGATTATTATGAATTCTACTTTATTACTAAATAAAAATCTTAATATTAAAAAATAATTAAAAATATTTTATTTACATCTTTATTTTCGTTGTTCTATTTTCAAAGTCGTTAACTAAAATGGCATCGAAAACAAATTTGTTTATGCACATTCAAAAACTGTTCGAATTCGTATTGCGAATAAGGGACATTTTTGAACGTATCGTACATTTTCGTATTCGTATTAGAATTATACGTATTCGTATTCAGGAATACCAATCATACGAATTCGTATATTTTTGATTCGTATTCGTATTCAGGAATAGGGTAGCAGATTTTAGCCGCTCCACAAATACACGAATCGTGTGTTTTAAATATTGTAATAATTAAACATTAAATATAAAATAAATCAAATATCAAGCAAATGTTGTTAAATAAAACATTAAAATAATTTGTATTAAAAAAAGATTATAAAATATAAGTTGGACAATTGTTCATTAAATTTATGTGGTATCAATGAAATATACATACACCAACACCACATACTTTCTATCTGGTTCATACGCCAGATTTTATCTAGTATCAAATTCGGTGATCTCCCTAATGTGCAGGCTCACATTTAATTAGCTAACTTAATTATTTTTTACAGTAATATTTTGACTGTTGTTGGGTGCACAGCAAAATTTTGCTCAGTAAAACAAAAATAAATCATAAATTTAAAATAAATAAAATAAAGTTACACCGTAATATAACTTATATAGTAATTGCATATAAGCTTTATTTCCCTACTTTAATTATTATTTATGAAGTAAAGTGAAATAGTTTCGTCTGAAATAAATATTAAATTTTGTTTTGAGTTGGTACGTTTCTATTGAACACATTTAAAATGGTGATTTGTAGTGTTTGTTCAAAACGAGTTGAGGTGATAACTCTTCTAATATTGACTGTAACAGTTGTCGTAATGTGTATCATGTTGTGTGTGTAAAAATGAACAATAATGAGATTGATTTTTTATTAAAAAATAAATCAATATGGCAATGCAACAATTGTGTTGAAGCTAAAATAACTGCTCGGTTATGTGACGACAGCATTGTTAGTCCATCATCTAACAACAATGTTACGAATGATAATATAAGTGAATTAGATTACTAAAAAGATCACTGGAAAAAGTTATGTGTGAAATGGCAGACATCAAATCCAATATAAAAATAAATTCAGATTCCATTAAAAATTTCCATTTAATCACTGAACATTTTAAATCTATTACATTGGCCTTTGAACGCATCGATTTAATTGAAAAATCGCAACTTGTGCTAACTGATAGGATAACGGTGTTAGAAAGTCGTCTCGATGACATTGATCAACAAAAACGTGATAAGTCTATTATTATTCATGGCATTCAAAACTAAAGTGAGCCATTTATTGGTACATTAAACAAATTTTTTAAAGACGGTCTCGATGTCAACATAGAGGAGGAAATTGTAGATTGTGCTAAGGTTAAATCGAATAACGGTCCATCTCCTATATTAATCAAATTTAAAAGCAGACACATCATTAATCAGCTGTTTAAACTGAAGTCGAAATTTGCGAATAAATTGAGAGCGGTCAACAATGGTAAAAACGTTTACATCAATGAAGATCTGACTACCCTTCGACGAAGCTTGTTTAATGAAGCAAAACATTTGAAGAGAATTAAAAACTATAAATTCTTGTGGACGCGCAATGGCAATATCATGCTTAGAAAGGATAACGGTGAACCGGTTGTTTTTATAAAATCAAAAGTAGATCTTCTAAAAATTGTTTAATTTTGTTAACTAATAATGTCAAATTTTAAATTTGATAATATTCCACTGTTTTTGAAAAACAATCGTTTACCGTGTTCTTCGTATCATAATAATAATAATAATTTTTGCAATAATACCAATTCACTATTTAATAGTTCTAATTTATTTTTAGATTCTAAGTGCATCATCTTGCAGAATGTTCGATCGCTTCGTTCTAATTTTGATATTTTTGTAACCCTTCAAAAACCCTTATGTTTTTTGACTGAGATTTGGATTAACAGCAGTGAATGTGTTAACTATAATATTGATGGATACATTTTACATTCGAACTGTAACGATAATAATAGATCTACCGGTGTTTGCGTTTATATACATAAAAATGTTACGGTATCTATCTACTATCTTCTATCTATCTATCTATTATATTAATACGCTTAATTTTTTCAAACTCAACGCCAAAATGACCCGTAAACATGATCCGATCCGTTTAAACTTTTCAGGGTAGGTTGACATAAATATAGCGGTGTGCCTTTGCTAGAAAAATCGGTAAGATTCCACCGGGAAGTACCTGAAACGAGTACCTCAGGTGTTTTCAGCAAAATTTTGTCACAACGCCAGAATGCCATGACAAAATATGTGTATATTGAATCTATGATCATGCGCATTACACCGTGACAATGACAAAATTTATTAAAATATCCGATGTTTTTGTGATGACACACTGTGGTGACAAAACGAGTAGAAAATTTGTAATTGAATCTCAATTAAACAAAAAAGAGAACATAAAATGATTTTAGATACATTTTGGTGTTAATTTCCCTTTAAAGGACAGTAGATCCATTGGGGAATTGACATTATAATTTTATTGTAATATTATTTTATAGTAAATAAAGTTAATTAAATAAACGAAAAAAAAAAAAAAAAAAAAAAAAAAATAGTTGTGAGTGTGAAAAATACAATTTTGTCATGACACTCTTTCTATTTAATATTTAAAATTTAACCACGTATATGAATTTACTTTATTTTTGATAAAAGTGCATCAAATTTACATCTTAAAAAATCTTCTTAATTATTTCTTAACCGAAAATTCAATAAAATGTATTCACGTGACTGATTATTCAGTCACAGGTCATCTTCTACAGGGTGTCCCCGATTGGGATGCTAACCCGTTAAGAAGGGGTGATTCCTTGGTTCATTTCATGAAAATAATCGTACTGTAAGGGGGGGGGGTCAATTTTTGATATCCTTTGAGATACAGGGTGTTTAAAAAATTTGGTTCGGGAAAAAAATACAAGCGAATATTAACCCTAATCAGTATGGGTTGAGTCTCGGAGACTCATTTTAAGTTTGATCTGTAAAAAACTATTTTTAAAACTATTTTCATACATTTTGGCCCAAATGTATTTTAATGTGCGTTATACGTGATCAAAAAACTGTAATGCCAAATTTACATAGGTTATACGATAAATGTCCTGAGACCCCATTTTCAAATTAAAAACAAATCCGTTCACGATGAGTCTGATAGACTCATTTATTTTCCTATTTAATACAAATAATTTAAAAGAAGGATTATTTGTTGTAATATTAACTCTCGAGCTTTATACATCGTTAGAGAACAGATGGGCTGTTGTATAATATATTTTAGTTAGTCAGTGAGAAAAATCTTGTATATAAATGTGTTTTACTGTTGCATGGAACTCGTTCATTTATGTTGGAATTCTAATTTACATACCAATTAAGTGAATGGCAGTTGAACAAGTATTATCTGTTATTACAAAGATAGTTTCTGTATAAATTGTTCATATGAAATAACGTTTCAAAGATTTGGTGGATCTGCGTCAGCACCACAAGCTATCCTCTGAAGGGGATTCCATATTTGGGGAAAGAAAGACTACAAAAGCAATCAACCTATCATCCACTGTGATTCCAGAATTGTGCACGCCATTTTATAATTCAAGCAGGAATATAACATCTGATAATTTTTTACCAACATGGGGCTGACACAACATTTACTAAGTGTGTGGTTGTATCAAATAATAACCGTCGCCGTAGCGTAAAATCGAAGGTTTTTTGTTTCCAAAAAACATGACTTTGGTGAACAACGTCCCAAAAAACACTGTGTTGTAATTTTATTGTCAACGATGTATTTCGAACATAAAATCGATAATGATTTTCTCTGTAAAAAGAAAAACAAAAAGATTACCCATCGCTCAATTTTATAATTTAATTTGCGTAGCTGAAATAGCAGCTAAGGTGTTTTGGATAAATGTATATCCAGAATGGAAAGTTATCAAACCCAATAACCACAGCAAACTATTCTTGCAAAATTTAGTAGTATGTACCAATTATTAAGGTGTCCTCCTGAACTTGCTCGAATGAGTAAATAACTGTGCGGGAGCTATACTAAAGTTATTTGTTCCGAACACCGCAGAAAGCCGTGATTTACAGTAACTGCATAAAAAAAACATTTTAATTGCTTTTTTATATTTCAAATGAATTGTTATATGTTGAATTTTTAAAATAAATATTGAAAAATATTAATAAACTTGATTTTAATGTGAAAATGCAATATGAGTCTGAGAGACTCATCACATACGTTTTTGTAAGTAAAATGACCCATACTGATGAGGGTTAAACTGTAACTTACAAAACATTTATCGGACGGCAACCAAAAATGCCTCATTTGACGGACAATTGAATAGGCTATATTTAAGATTTTATTGGCTATCTTGCATCTGTATCCATTTAAGAGTTATGACGTTTTATAGTTAAAAAAAAATAAATAAAATGATTTTTTTTATAAAGTTGAGTTTTTCTTTAACCGCTTATTTTAATCCTCTATGATCTCCTCTACAATCCCCCAATTCGTTATTTGGATCCACGTGCTATAGTTTTTTACTTATGAGATGACGAATGAAAACCCTACACACAAATATTAAACTGTACTTCCCAAAATATGTATTTATAACTACATACATATATTATTTTTATAAAAACCGTAATTTCGATAATATTTGTGTGTAGTGTTTTCATTCGTCATCTCATAAGTAAAAAACTATAGCACGTGGATACAAATAACGAATTGGGGGATTGTAGAGGAGATCATAGTGGATTAAAATTAGGTAAAAAAAATAATTTTGTTAGGGGATTTTTTTGAGAAAAACTCAACTTTATAATAAAAAAATCCTTTTTTTTAAATTTTTTTTAACTTTAAAACGCCATAGCTCTTAAATGGATACAGATGCAAGATAGCCAATAAAATCTTAAATATAGCCTATTTAATTGTCCGTCAAATGAGGCATTTTTGGTTACCGCCCGATAAATATTTTGTAAGTTACAGATAATATTCGCTTGTATTTTTTTCCCGAATCAAATTTTTTAAACACCCTGTATCTCAAAGGATATCAAAAATTGACCCCCCCCCCCTTACAGTACGATTATTTTCATGAAATGAACCAAGGAATCACCGCTTAACGGATTAGCATCCCAATCGGGGACACCCTGTATATATCTTCTATCTATCTTCTATTATATTAATATTCTAAATTTTTTCATACTCAACCCTAAACATGATCCGATCCGTTAGATTTTTTCAGGGTAGGTCGACAAAAATATTACGCTGTGCGTGGGCTAGAAAAATCGGAAAAATTCCACCGGAAAGTACCCGAAATGGGTACCTCAGGTGGTTTCAGAAAATTTCCAATGTAGGTAGCGTTGATTTTTACGTGTACAAGAGGGACGAGATTTGTTAAATTCATTGTTTTGACCGTTTCAATCCACCTTGCTTCATAGCAAACTATGATTTACATTTTGTTCACTAGATGCCAATTACTTTATTGCAAAGCGCGAATATATCAAATTATTTTTTATCGAGTCGACAATGTATGATCGATCTTCTACCGTGATGCGTCTTTCTTTCCACCTACCGAATCAACAAATAATTGCATTCGAAGCAGGTAATGAAGATGAAGCGTTGCTTGCCGGAGAAACCAGCCGAACGAAGCTTGAGTCATGGTTTCAGCTCCACTTCAATGATCAAAACGCACGTCATTTCCTATATACTGACATTCCCCACTATTACGTTTACGTACGCGAGTGAAGGTTGTTGGACGAATGTATACAGTAAGCTTGAGAGATGAGGAGCGTTTCTTCCTGCGACTGCTTTTGCTACATATTCAATGTGCCACCAGCTTTGAATTTGTACGAACATTCTATGGTGTTATTTACAATATCATCAAAGAATCTGCAGCTGCAGGGGCCTTCTGGTAAACGATGATAAATGGGATCACTGCTTAACAGAAGCAACAGTCTGTCAAATGCCAAGATAGCTTCGAGAACTTTTGCTTATATTTGTTGCTTTTGTCAACCTTCAATACCTCTTAATTTCTGAATGAAGTATGCAGATGACATGACTAATTACAGCCTGACTCGATTACAACCGACACCATATTGAAAAAATAACAAAAAATTTGGATCTCCACGATATCAACATAATTCTTACACAGCACGGACTTTCTTACGCTATGATCAGCTTATACCAACTCCATCGGGAAGTCCCGTAGAAGTGCAAGTCTTCGATACAGTTCGAGAAGCCGAAAAAGCTGAATTACGAATCTAACTGCTGGACGAAAAGCAGTTGAATGCATTGAAAATGTTTCCCAAGCGCGCGCTTCCGTTTCAGATTTGTATATTTGGTTTGGGCGCGTAAGAGGTCATTTACATTTGATCCCGAGCGCGCGCTTCCCGTTTGAGATATGAATATTTAGCTTGGCACGTAAGTCATACTGTGTACATTTGAGCGCGTGCTTCCCGTTTAAGATTTAAAAATTAACCGTGTATAAGAATTTACTTTATTTTTGATAAAAGTGCATCAAATTTATATCTTAAAAAATTTTCTTAATCATTTCTTAACCAAAAATTCAAAAAAATGTATTCAAGTGACTGATTATTCAGTCACAGGTCAGCTAGTGTGATATAATTTGTCATAGTCTTAAAACAGCGGATTGCTTACAGGTAAATGTTTTTATTAATAATCAACTGTTTTCCTTTCTTTGTGTTTATCGATTTCATTTTATAAAGCAAATTGATGCATTTATTAATGAATTCAAATCACTTTTAATCTCCATAACAGTTAAGAACTTTTTTGTTCTTGGTGATTTCAATATAGATATCCTGCAAAATAACAACAAAACTCTTGAATATATAACACTTATGTCATCTGTTGGTCTGCAATCTTTAATCAATACACCAACTAGATTAACTAGTAAACATGCCATATGTATCGATCATATATTTTTTAGAACTAAACCTATGGCAAACTTTAGTATCCATGGGGACAATATGAAAGTGATGTGTGACCACAACATGCTTTTTATTGAAATAAGGTTTAATCACAATTCAAATATCCAATTTGCTAATTCGATGTATTTTGCTAGCTATATACTGTTACTAATTGTCTCATTGATGTCGTTAAAGAGGAAAATTGGCTATCTGTTTACAATTCGAATTGTCCTGTGGTTGCTTGTGACAAAAACAACCACGCAATAAAAAATTGTTAAAATATTTTGATAGTCTATCCAAGAAATGGGCCGTTTTGGTTAAAAATGCTAAAGTGAAGTACTACAAACTGAATTTCGAGTTATACAGTGGTAATACCAAAGCCCAATGGAAGTTTATCGATTCTTTACTTAATAAGCCGGATAATAATAGAGTTATCAAGAAAATTATCGATTCTTCCAATAATATTGTTACTACAGATCAAGATATTAGTAATGTGTTCAATAGGCACTTTTTAGAAATACCACACAAGCTGTCTTCTCTAATTCGTCGCCCCAATATTAATAACATTAATAATTTTACTATTCCAAACTGTAGTTCTGATACCAGTTTTTATTTTTCCCCTACAGATTGTTATGAAGTTTTAAGTTGTATTAGTGGCTTAAAAAATAAACATTCCGTAGTTGACGACCAGTTAAGCAGTTCTATTATTAAGAAAATTAGTTGTTATATTTGCAATCCACTAACAGATATCTTTAATCTAAGCTTCTCCAATGGCGATTTTCCTGATAAATTAAAATCTGCAGTTGTACTACCTCTTCATAAAAAAGGTTCTACGACAGATTCAAATAATTACCGCCCAATATATTTATTACCAATTATATCAAAAATTTTTGAGATTCTCTATTGAAAGATAACACTTATAATCTAAGAGACTATAAAGTTTGCGTTATGCCAAAAATTAAGTCTGAAGCTACGCGTAGAAGTTTTATGTACATAGCTCTATATCTATACAATAAAATCCCTGCAAGTTTAAAACAGGAATGTAATACTAACGTTAAACTGAAAGCAATTAAATTATGGCTACTTAATTTCAAAAATGTTGAATTTCTAATAAAGGGTATCCATCATGTTTGCAGTTAAGGTACAATCGTTTGTAACAGACGCCATCTGGCATTTTACAATATGTACACGTATTTTTATATTTTAATTTTTTTTATATTTTTAAATTTTTTTTTAACCCTAGACATGATTTCTGTAACTGTAAGTCTGTTTTTTTTGCACCCAGCAAATTCATATTTAATTTTATAATTTTTAGTTTTATTGAAAGTTAATCCGACACTTTTATTATATTTTCATTCAGGATTGACTTATTTATTTCTATTTGTAAACTATTTTTTCTCTTTTAAATTACTGTATGTTATGTATTATACAAATAAAGAATTTCGTGAAGGCCGCCCAGAATCAGTTGTTGTTCCGGAAACCAGCAGTCGACTGTATGGGTGTTTCAAGATACCGAATCCAACAAAAGTTGTTCGCGCACGAAGCACTTGCAAGCAAATGACCATTAGAACAACGCAGAACAGTCAATTCTGAGTGGTACACAACCATTTGTTTGCCAGTTGTCTTCCAATAAATCAGGAAAACCAACTGCCAAAGACGGATCACTCTTCACCACGACAGTGCGAGCTCTTACACATCGGCTTGAAAAGTCATCCGCCGTATACTCCTGACTTGTCACCAAATGACTTCTTTTTATTCCCGTACGTAAAAAACAAACTGAGAGGTCAACGTTTTTCGACACCTGAAGAAGCGGTTGCTGCGTTCAGAATGAATGTTTTGGAGATACCTCAATCAGAGTGGAAAAAGTGCTTCGACAATTGGTTCAAACGCATGCAAAAGTGTATAGATCTTCATGGGGAATATTTTGAAAAACAATAAAGCGATTTTCGATGATTAATATTTGTTTTTGTTCTCTAATCCCGAAATATAAAAGGCAGCCCTCGTAGATTGTCCTGAAAAATTTTTGTTCATATCGCATAAAACAAATCGCACAATAAAGAGCACACAAAAAAAATCGCACAAAACAGGTTTGACTGTATTTCGGTTTATTTTAGATTTATATTGTTATGTCGTGATAGAACAATTTATATAACTTAATATCAGGATAGTTTTGTTAGTATTGCCTCAAGCGTATATCTGAATTTTATTGGATGAAAATCTGGGATAACTTTTTTTACTTGACATTAACTGCACTTTTAAATTAATTTGTGCATGAAAGAAATATTTGTCAGTGATAAAATCGTTTGTAGTTTAATTCAACTTTATATTGTTTTAGTTTGGCTGTATGCCAATAGATGTCATTAAAATAAATATGGTTAGATTTCTTTACAATTTCTATAGAGATGTTACTCTGAACTTTTAATTTGGTTGCCAAGCTAATATTTATTATTTAAGATATGTTACTATATGTTTAGAAATAATTTGTGCCTGAATCTACATTTAGTTTGTCTTATGTAGTTTAGCCCCTTTATTTACAAAACTAATATTGATAAATAGCAATCAATAATATCGACAATATCATTCATCGGCTATTGTCAATTATAAACTAACTTTACCATCCGAATAATATACGTAACCCAAGACAAAAAAGCAAAAAATATAGACAAGCTATATACCGCAGAGATGTTGGATAACTCTGTGTGTTCTGCAGATTAACATCTGTCGAATGTTCTGCAGCGGCGTAGGTTTACGGTGAAGCTGCCGAACCCACGAGGTTAGGAAGCTAAGCTCAAAATTTATTTGTCGAACATTAAAGAAGAAATTCGCTAAGCTGTTTCGAATCTCCGAAGAAACTAAAATAATTTGCTTATAAACTTTTTGAGGTTAAGGCGAAATGCCAACAGTTCCATCAAAAATGTTATAAACGATATGGTCCAACCATACACAAAAACTGTTATAAAAATTGGAATAAAATTGTTTTTATCCACTACTCCTATCGGAATGTCAGCCACATTTTTATCAGTTTGCTCAGTCAAACTTGCCGTAATCCGTTCGTAATTTGAAATTAGTTTCCAATACTTTTCAAGGCCAGCCTCAAAAACTTGCTGAGATAACAAATTTATATGATCATATAATGGTTTGTGGGATGCTACACCAAATGAAACAAATTTTTCATTAATAATTTGCTCCATTTTATGAAATCGTTCCACTGGACCATTCCAATTTAATTTTGAATTCAAAATGTGGTCTGCTTTAGTTTCGGTTAGCAAAATTGAATAGTTTGCAAAATAGTTAGATTCAATGTAAGCTACCGTTTTGGTCTCATTTAGAAATGCAGTCCGCTTAAATAGTTCAACATTGTAGTGATATAAAGTAGGGAAAAGCGTTTCTTGTGTATTCAAAATGGTTAAATTTGATTTTAATAGACCATCAATCGTATTGATATTTGGTTCATAATCAATTATTACTAATTCGGAAATCAAAAATGTCTGATAACAGTTAAAATAAATAAAATTTATGATTAGCAACCCGAGCAGCAATACTTTCTCGATTCGAAGTTCATGTGGTAGATTTACTGCGATCATTATCATCGATTTAAACAAGTTGAATATTAAATCAATGGTCGAAGTTTTTAATTTCATCTTTTTCCGGATGATGTACCAACACACAATAATCATAATATCGACCAAAACAAATATAATGATTGATGCCATATCGAACGACGATAAAAATGTATTCCGTTTTAAAACGCGAGGTACCAAAAACACGATACGCGAAAATTGAAACGGATATGAATATCGTACAAACGAAAAATAAAAATTATCAATTTTATTCATCGTTAAATCGGTTAAATTGTTGTAAAATGGATAATGGTGGTATGCCATCTCCAACACATCCGAATTCGACCTATATGTTAAATAATAACGGAAATTTAATTTTGTCCGTAAAATATCGAAGAACCATCTGGTCTCGCCTCGCAAAATTCCATCCACTTCAGCATTTTGTAATCCATCGGGTGCATTGTATGACGCTCGGATATAGTTTAACTCAAAATTTTGATTTGACTTCCGAAATATTTCACTGATTGTTGAGCAATTTGTCAAATTGACAACAACATTTGTATTATTCGCCAATTTACTAATTAGTTTGTGGCGAAAAAAGTTTGCAAAAAAAAATTTAACACTTGTTCCTTGCTTAAAAAGTATCCCGAACGAATAAAATTGATTAAATTGATCCAAGTTCTTTAGAAAATGTTCAGGTTCAAATTTCACATCATTTAAAAATACAAACAAATAATTGGGATTAGGAACACGGTTGTTCGCCAGTATGTAGTATTCCGCGATGCTTTCCAAATCGTTCATAAATATGATGTTGTAGTCGAGATTTACGAGTTGTTTTAATACGACATCATCTAAATTAGCTGCATTCGCTACTGTAAAAACTGTATTTTTATTTAACTGGTTTATAAATGTGTTTGACTCACTATAATCTAGTTCACGATTTATCATTAGCACACTTATTTTATGTTTCGCATTTTTATCATTATTTAAGAGATTTATTAACTTAAGCGTAACTGGGTTGGTTATATTTTGACCAAATTCGAAAGATATACTTGAATTAGGCAAGCCTAGTGCCATTATTGTCACTAACAGGTAATAATATGACTTCATTATGGTGACTGATATGTCTGAAGTAACAAGCTAGTATGTTGCTAGTTTTCCATTGACTCTCATCATCAGATACCGCACCTTTTATTAAATTAATTATTATATTGCAGTTTATATAATATATACATAGAACCAGAGATGAGCACTGCGTCCATCAACAAACAAATAATGTCTCAATATATATAACAGTTTGATGTGCCGTTTGAACTTTAAAAAACACCTCACAAATTTTAAGCATTTCAAATAAATATTTTGTTTTGCTGAACACTCTGTGCGAAAGACCATTCGGTATCTAGCCCTTAAGCATATTGACGATAAATCAATAATCAGTGCAGTTTGCGTAAATGGTTAGGTTGGTTTTATTAGTTAGTAGATTGAGTGGTCTGATTATTGTATATTGTTATTATAGCAATTACAAATTATTGGTTTTTGAATATTTTGTATTTTCGTAACCTCGTAAGCTACCGTCCCACCGTCAGGTGTAATATAAATTTTTAATTGATTAAATGCAATTAAATTAATATACAAATTAAAGTACCTATTTCAAGTTACAACCTGCAGCTGAAATATTCGAATCTACCCGGATATTTGAATGTGAAATCCGTAATAATATAAGAAAATTGCGTCCTTGGCAAGTCACCATATTAATTGTTTGGGTTTTCATTCACTTTGTATGTATGTTATCATATTATAAGATCTCAAATAAACTAAGTAAAGTATAATTACTCAAATCGTTTAATATTTATTAAGTTAACGGTTTAAATTGTTGATTTTTATCATTTGTCATTAAGTATTAATAATAAAGGTAATTTAAAATGTATGTAATGGCGACGGATGGTTTCTTTGTCTAGATGACGATAGCAATACAGCTTTATCGAGCTTGCTCAAAATCAATATGAAAAACAAATCACGGCCTCATCGCAAGTTACAATCACTTAATACAGGTTTGTATCGTGAAACCAGATTTTGTTATGATTAATTTAGATATTTAAGATCGCATTTATACAAAACCAGAAGACTTGCTAAAACTGAATTGGTATAGGTTGGTGGTGATGCTTATGCGAATAAATCCAAATTTTGTTTACCATACACAAGTATTAAATAGTTGTATATTTAAATTAAACTATTAAGACTCATTGCATATTTTACAAATAATAAAAACAAAATTAAGCTTTAAGGTTGATCTGCAATTTGCACAAAACTCATAAAATCTTATCACCAAGAAAATAATAATATACGTAATCCGTAATACATACTCGTATATTACACTGATTGTAAAGTTATATTTAGAGATTTAAAAGAATGTTTACGATATACAGAAAACATTGCCGATAGAGACTTTGTCTACATAAAAAAGGTAATCTAAATAATAAACAAATATTAAAATTAATCGTCCTATCCCCACAGGATTCATATATATGTAATAATGCTATGTAATAATACAAGATACTTGAAAACTAAAACACCATATGTGGACGAAAGGTTAAATTAATATTCATTTACCTCACTTTATTTTAATTGCGACCAATAATAATATAAACCACAAATGATTACCCCGATTAATTAAATATGTTTTATTTTTGGAAGTATATACTCTATCGCTGGTCCACGTTAAATATCGCCTGGCCTAATCTATATTTCAGTAATAAACTATACGCTTTTACGTAACCAAACCACAAATCACTTTATGATGTACGGATAAAACTACTGTGCGCCACGATTACAAACTAAATGACTTGAAGTGTATAAAATATTTGACTGTAATCGCGAAAATCCGTTTTTTATGTTTCACAGGAAAAGTGCAAAAAAAAACTTTAAAATTTATGAGAAAAGAATTTTGAAATTCTTTAGTTTTGTTCCCTATAATAAAAGTCATTGTTGCTCGTTTTTTGTTGTTGCGTGAGACGGTAAAGTACGTTTCCAATTTTGTGAATAATCATTGTTTGAAAAGTAGTATTCTTTAAGAGCGAGAGTTATAATCACAAAAATGTTAAGTTTTATGTGACGTTTGATATATGGGAGGAAATCGTAAATAACTCAATAGAACATAGAAATGTTTGAACTATACTGTACTGTTTATTACATACAGTAGAACCCGGCCCGCGTTGCCGGCCCTATCGTTGCTTTTGACTATATTTGATTTGTTAACAATTTAGGTGTAAGTGTGTGAAAGTGATTCGGAAAGAGATTCAGATTTGTAATATTCTAATTTATTTAAATTCTTCAGGATTGCTATAGCTAAACGATATTATTTATTGAAATTTTATTATACAATAATATATATACAGGGTTATCCAATTCGAGGTTGATAAAGTAAACTTAAAAAAAACACACAAAATATTCGGAATGTATTGTAATTTTTATTTCATTTTACAGATTGATCTTTGCCATTTTTAGTTAAACAAGATATCATTCAAATGTCCTCCACGGGACTTCTTACAGGCCTTGATTCTTTTAAGGTAATTTTCAATGACTTTTCGGCACATTTCGGGCGGTATCTCGGCCATTACCTTACGAATATTAGTTTTCAATTCGTCAAGAGTTTGAGGATTGTTTGCGTAAACACGATCTTTCGCGTAGCCCCACAAAAAGAAATCCAAAGGCGTTAAATCACAGGATCTTGGAGGCCAATTGACATCAGCCAATCGCGAAATCAAACGTCCAGGAAATTTCTCTTGCAAAAGATCTCGATTTGCTCGTGTTACGTGACTGGTTGCTCCATCCTGCTGGAACCACATATCGTCAAGATCATAATCTTCGATTTTCGTAAAAAAATAATCGGTTAACATGCGGCCATAGCGCTCAGAATTGACGGTAACGGTTCGTCCATGGTTGTTCTCAAAAAAATACGGCCCAATCACACCACCAGACCACAATGCGCACCAAACAGTGACTTTTTCCGGGTGTAATGGCTTCTCTACAATCAATTGTGGATTTTCTGACCCCAAATTCTACAGTTTTGCTTATTAACGTATCCACCAAGCGAAAAATGAGCTTCATCACTGAAGAAAATTTTGTTCAAAAAATCAGCATCGACGGCCTGTTTTTCCGCGTTTAATTTTAACGCGTTGGTCGATTGTTAAATGCTCCATATTCTTAAATGGCAGAATGTCAACTAAATAAATGACAGCGTACTTGACGTTTATCTTTGACAGATGTCGGTACACGGTTAAAAATGAAAGGATAAAAATTAGTTTTAGCCTAAGTATAAAATTATTTTGAATAAATTTTATTCAATTTGGAACATAAAATACATTCTTTTCGTAAACCTAAATATTATTCTTGCTTATTAAATGTTTTTTATTCTTATTTTGTTTATTGTTTATTCTTTTATTTGAAACAAATTTTATTCTTTCGTGTTATTCTTTACATCAGTAAAAATTTGTCCTTTTAATGATATTGTTTATCTATATTAAACCTAAAATATTTTATATAATGGCAAATGGTTCATTTTCTTCCAAATTGCATAAAGATTAGCAAAATAATTTAAGCTTAAAAGTATAAATAATCAATTTACCTTACATATAGTAAATAAAGAATGATACGCTAATTTTAATCAAACTCTTAAATTCCAAGGACATCCCATTTACACATGTTGCATGCCAATATCGTTCGCATCAGTAAAAGCATATCAATTTATTGGAACTGAATCGCGTATATTGTGCTTTATTCTGTCCAGGTCATATAATGCTTCTTCTCAACTACAATTCTTTTTTGTCTCTTAACAAAAATATTTAATATTAATTTTCTTCATCCATAAACTTTTCAGAGATCGGTATGGTAATCTCAAAAAATTTAGCGGATGGATTTCGAAACTATACGCCTCGAGTAGATCAAATAGAATTGTAAAATTACACATTAACAGTATAACACTTATGCTGTAACTTTTGACATCCAGTTTAAAACTAACCCATTTAAAATTAAATTTTCTAGATAATTAAACTAACAAAATAGCTAGGAGAATACAATTATGAGGTTAGAACATTTTATCGTAAACTTCAACAGGTTTTACAGGTTCAGCCTACTTTTAACAGGTTACTGTTTCCACTCAAATTTATATCATTGTGATATGATTTTGTAGATATACATATCGCTGTTTTGTATAAAGATAAAACATTTTCCCCACATATCTTCTCCAACATTAAGAAATTTAGACTTATCAACCAAACTGAAAAATTAAAGATATGTTACGAATGTTTATAGGAGAAATAGATAATTTTAGAACAGTTCGTGCGTATAATATATTCATTGTTACGATGGTTAATCTTAGCACTGAGTGGCAATACCTTTCGCTCAAACAATACCTTTAAAACAAAATACAAATTTTATTCAACACAACAAAAATGGTCGCGCACGTGACGTAGGCTTTAAACTTTCAATATTATTTTAGTCGTAACGCAAATGAAGCATAATCACATGGGCAATTAATAGACGTTAATTGGAGTTGCGGCACAACTTTTTCTCAATGTCATTGATGAACTATTGATGGTCTATTTTTTCCAATCATGTTCTTATACAGTTCTTAGATACGTTTGTAGAATAATGGTAGGCCAACCACCGGTTGAAAACTTATGATAATAACGGATACTCATACTTAATTGACTAAAATTTGAAGAGAAAATCATATTTTGTCCTTTTTAGTATAAAAATATTTTTGCCATTTTTATTCAATTTTGCATACAAATCTGAAAATATTATTAAGCTTTTAAAAACATAAATTAATATGTTTTGCAGTACAGAAAACTTTTAAAATTTAAAATTGTATGTCTTTATCTTTTCTATTACTTTTGTGGGGTAATAAAGGATAGCAATCTTTTTGGTAAAAATATTTTGATATAGTTTTAGTAAGTTCGACTTAAAAATTTAGTTATCAGTTGCTGATTGTTTGAAAAGGTTCTGCTTTGAATAAGGAAGTAAGTATTTATTTCTACACAATTTATGTAGTTTTTGATTATAATTAGCGCTATTTACTTTTAAACTGTTATTTACTCTTAACAATAACACATCTAGATACATCTACAGCCAGCCCGCACTCAATCACACTACAGGAACACGGATGGAAATTGCCTTTTGTTGGAAAATGTACGGGTAAATAAATAATACAAATATGTATTTGATAATTTTTTCTTATAAATATTTAATTTATTTAGGCAAAAACAAGTTAGATGGAGCTAAACCACGAGCTTATAACATGGAATTAATCAGCTTGATATTTCACCCACCCAACATTTCACCCAACGGATTTTCATGAATCCGAAGATTATTATATGCGGGCGGATAGTATATGATCTACGCAATTTTCATAAACTATTGTATATTATATGTATATTGCCAATATTTGAAATAAAAAACTATGTTTTATTATTAAAATTTGTACTTTTTTTACTTGAACACCACTTATAAAAACGTTGAATTTGATTGGTAAAAACAATAAAATTTTTCTCTGAATTGTATAAAATATGGTAATGGTTAGTATTTATTTTAATCTTTTAATTAGATAAATATTATTCTTTGCGACTTATTTTGTATACGACAAAAAGAGTAAATTTAGTCATTTTCAAAGAGCAAACTCTATTTTATATTTGTGTGCTTTTGACACTCGGCCAAAGAATAAAAATTATCATTGTCCGATAGATGTATTTTAATCTTTTGGACAAAAATAAAATTTGTTAAAATTAGGACAAAATTATTTTAATTTTGAAAGTATAAATTTAATTTATTTGGGAAGTATAATTTCATTCCTTAGAAAAGGATGGACGTATAGTTATTCCGCAGAAGGATAGGAAAAGAATGGATTTCATACTTTTATTTTTAACCGTGTATACAGATTTCTACTTTATCAACCTCGAATTGGATAACCCTGTACTTATGGACAAAAAAAACGCATAATTGTTTTTGCTTCATTTATAAGAGGAATTCTCAACGAAATATCTATTATTAAATAAAATTTAATCGAAAACGAAGTGTAACGAAGTGTGCCTAGAAGTAGAGAGAATAATTAGCAGAGCCTCCTAAATATAAGAACCGTAACATTCCGCCATTTTTCCCATGAGCTTTCCATAGAGGGGAAGCTTTTTGTTCTGTTTCATACCAATCAGTGTATTTTAATATTTTTTTAGAAGCTTTTTTGTATATAAAAACATTAATGCTTCGTTTCAATTTTTAATTTGAATGGTTAGTTCAATATTCAGGAAAAGCATATTTTGAGTCATATTATGTCGAATTAACGCAAAAATATTTACACAAAAATTTTTTTTTATTGTAGAAATAAGAATTTGTTTATATGTGTATGTAAGAAATTAGTTTAGAGTGTTCCATCAAAAATTTCAGCATTTCCTTTCCAAAACAAACGTTCGTTAAAAAATGCTTTTTGAGTAGCTATGTAATATAGGGGTTATTGTGTTCTGGATTCTATTACAACATTGTTGATGAACAAATTTCGATAACTGTTTTTTCGTTATTAGTTAAAAATTTGACTTTTCATCGCAAATTCGCAGGCTTTACTGTTTCATCCTGTAGTATAAACAAACCGGAGCTTCATAAAATAAAAACATTATATTATAGAGCTTTTCGCAATTAATAAACCAATCAAAAGTTGTCGCTAAGTAAGTTAAAGCTAAATATTAAAACCTAAATGTTTGTTAACTAAAATTTAACAATTGATTATGTATACTGCCTGGTTCAATAGATTATTGAAATCTCCTGGAACTGAAAATAACCGAATACGAGCGAATTGAAATAAGAAAAGAAAAAATTTGGATAAAATGTGACATTTTTCTATTATTGTTTTTCAGCGCGCAGCAACTACGATGATAAATATTTTGCGATGAAAAGCTTTATTTATGCCAACCGTTTTATAAATAAAAATTATAATTGTTTTGAGTTTTATTAATTATGTTAAATTATTGTATTAAAGATTTCGCGCTTATTTTACAATAATAATGGTTTATTTTTGTAAATAGTTATTTAATTATTTCACGCTTTTCTGTAATTTCAAGTAAATTTATTGCAGAAACATCTGTAAACGGATTTTCAAATTACAGAAAGCTCGGTTTTGCAATCGGATAAAATTGAAGTATTTTACGTCTTGTTACTTCTTGTACTTTAAAACTAAATTTTAAATTGGATGTAAGACGTATGTGAAGATAGCCCGAAAACCATCCAGAGAAAAGACTTTTCAAAAAATTGGTTCGAATCCACGCTAAATACGATAAAAACCTTTTGGCCCGAAAAAAAACAACATGAAACATCTCAAAATTACACTCTATCCCGAAAATAAAAAAAAATTGATTTAAAAACCTGTTTATTATTTTTATGAGTTTAAAATATTTACGTTGCAAAAAAATGTAATGTGTTGTACGTTGTACAATAATAAAACAGTAACCTAGTTCACCATACGATGGGGATTAGGAGTATTTCTGGGCCCAGATTTAACCGATGTTTGTTGTATATGAAATACTCCCATTAATACTCATTTATCGTCATTCACAAGGATTGCAAAGTACATTGGTTGATAGAAGTGACTCGATTAGATCATTTTTGATTTATTCTGGATAACCTCATATGGCAACTAGGTTACCCAATATAAGACAGAAATGATCTAATCGAGTCACTTCCATCAACCAATGTACTCAGCAATCCTTGTGAGTGACGATATATGAGTATTAATGGGAGCATTTCATATACAACAAACATCGGTTAAATCTAGGCCCAGAAATACTCCTAATCCCCATCGTATGGCAACTAGGTTACCCAATATAAGTCAGAAATGATCTAGTCGAGTCACTTCCATCAACCAATGTACTCGGCAGTTCGGTGTGTGGAATGTGGTTTTTTATACTCGAATATCTATAAATTTAGGTATTTAGTTATATAGATCATATACGTGTTTTTTGTTAAATAAATTAAATATTATTTGTAAACATAACAACACGTCATTATTAAATTTATAATATTACAGAAAGAATACAGAAATATGTACTAAGATTTGCTTTAAAATAATTATGTTACTGTTTTATTATTGTACAACGTACAACACATTACATTTTTTTGCAACGTAAATATTTTAAACTCATAAAAATAATAAACAGGTTTTTAAATCAATTTTTTTTTATTTTCGGGATAGAGTGTAATTTTGAGATGTTTCATGTTGTTTTTTTCGGGCCAAAAGGTTTTTATCGTCTTTAGTTTAAATTTACCAAATAAATACTACATTATGATGGCTGATTTTCAAATATGTGTTCTTTGAATAGTTTATTAAAAATATAAAATTAAAATTTAGATGATTTGTTTAATTTTTTATTCATTAATTCATGTTCAAACATTTTCCAATTACCACGGTTTCTTATAATAATTCTGTAAAAGCTTCCCCTATACTGAAAGCTCTCCTTTTAATATTACGGCTCTTCAAAATCATAGATGGCTCTGTAATTAGTCGATTGATGCACAGCGTTACGCAAAGCACAGCCTATTTCTCCGAGATGTTTGTCCCAACTTCGGTGGTCTGACTCTACATATGCCCGAACAGCTGCCATAACCGACCGATTCACACGCTCGGAGGTGTTCAATTGAGGGGAATATATTGTTGTATTTAAGTGCTTAAGATTAAATTCCATCAATAGTTCGCAAAAAGATTTGCCCCAAAATTGAGAACCATTGTCTGTATGTACCACTTCCGATACACCGAATAAGAAGATCGATATATAGCTTCTGCCACGGTCTTTCTGCTAAATACGATTCACCGAGAGGTGGTTTGGTAATTTTATTGCTGTCTTTGGTGGTTTTGCAAACCGTACATGTAGTAACGAAGTCATACACCTGTTTGCGCATTTTAGGTCAAAAATACAAACGACGCAATCTTTCCAATGTTTTGCTAACATCACTGTGCGCACTCAGTGGGTCGTCGTTATGTTGTTGAATTAGTATTTGAGCCAAATTGGTGGGATCCATCATTTCCATGAGCTTAAATCAGATAAAATGATTTGCTATTTCGGTTCTAAGTTGATGAAAATGCGTTTTTCACTTTAATGGCGGAGTATCGCTCGGCGTGCTTACTAATGATTTCTCGGAATTTTACATATTGTTCATCCTCGAAAGTGGTGGAAGATAGATCGATTTCAGCTATCAAGGAAGAATAAATGCTATTTAATTCCTGGAGTGGATATAGAGCCGATATTTCTTAATGCTTAACACCACAGCGAGACACTCGAGCCCAGTTATGCTGTAATTAGCTTCGGCCTTGCTCAGTTTTTTTGACATGAAGGCGATAGACATTTCTTGGCCCAAATCATTTTTTTGAAATAACACGCTTCCAATTCCCGAATTAGAAGCATCACAACGAATAAAAAATGGTAGAAGATAGTTTGGATTTACTAGCACCGGCGCGGTCGTTGAAGTCTTCGCGTTTGCTTAACGAAAGCAGGGGATGAAAATTCACGGATCGCTGCAACTTCATCTGGATCTGTTTTGAGTCCATTTTGGCCAACAATGAACCCCAAGTATTTAATTTATTTTAATAGAAATTTACTTTTCTCTATACATTTATGGTAAGACCTCCCCTTTTTAAACATTCACCTACCGTTCTCAAAAGCGTAAAATGTCCTGCCAAAGTATTTGAGGTAATCAACACATCATCTAGATACACGAACGTTTGGTGATGGTATTGATGAGGGATCATTTTGTCCATGAGACGGCTCATGTCCGCGGGGAATTGCATAAGCCAAAGGGCATAACCTTAAACTGATAAAGGGGCCTGCCTGGAACCGTAAATGCAGTTTTATCGCGTGAACTTTTGGCTAAAGGGATCTGCCAAAATGCACCTTTTAAGTCAATGTTAGAAATAAAACGAGTATATTCTTCAGACGACTTAACAACCCATCTATTAGTGGATGTAGATACGCGTCTTTTTTGGTTACTGCATTTAGTAAACGGGAGTCCAGGCGGGAGCTTCACTACATTTGGTTTTCAAATTAGTACCACTGGCGAAGACCATGAGCTGTCACTCGCTTCAATCACCCCCATCTCGATCATTCGGTCCAATTCTGCGTACAGCAAGTCTTAAACTGCGGGCGATATTGAATAGTGACGTTGTTTAATAGCAGGAATATCTCCGACGTCGATATGATGCTCCAAAAGACGTGTTTTGCCAAGACAGTGAATGTTAAACGAGGGGAATAATGATTTGATGGTCAAACTCTAGTTGTTCTGTTGGAATTAATGTGTGCCGGTTAGTATCTATTGTGTTTTTTTCTACCGCCAGCGACCCCAACATCATTGGAGTTATTTTAAAGGCATTCCAAAAATCAATTCCCAAATATAAAGGACTTTGTAGAGTTGGTACAATATAGAATCGAACTGAAGTGGCTTTACCCAGATAGCGAACTGAAGCGTCTACGAATCCGATGATAGCGTTACTGGATCCATCTGCAGTTTTAACTTTGGAAGATATTTTTTTGTATTTTAATTTGGCGATAAATTTTTCGGCTCCATTTCCGAGAATGCCAATGGATGCTCCACTATCCAATAAACCTCGGAGTTCTACCCCACACACGTAATATGTATATGGGGTCTAGGGTCCTGATCAATTGATATTATGGTCTCTTCACACGCTTTACATTGATCGCGACGAATTTTCCAGTAACGAGTTGTTCTTGATAATATGATGGTTCGTTTGACTGCGTGGTATTTTGCGGACTTGTATACTAGTAAAGGAATATGGCTGTATTTGCGACGAATATGCTTTATAGCTTCGTTTCTGAACTTCTTTCTGGCCATGATCCTGGTTTTTGCCGGGCTATCACAGTCTGTTGACTTTGTGATATGAAGGGGGCCGGATGTGGTGATCCCGTCATGAGCACACCCACGTGGTGGGCAGTTTTCCGATTTCTTTTGAAAACAATTCGGACATTCTGGTTTAATCACGCCCCGTTTTCCACATCCGCAGCAAAAAAGACCAAGATGCACTTGGTTGCAATCTTGATAACGGTTGCCTGCTGCGCAACAATTCCAACAAAGAAATAAATTCAAATGAAAGGTCTTCTTGATGCTCACACCTGGAAAAAATTTCAGGTCGATTTGTATGTTGGAAGTCCGGGAAAACTCGATTGAATATATCGCACACATAAAATTTGAAAATTTCCAGCCATGACACTTTAAACGGTCAATTTTTAGAAATTTTCAAATTTTGTGTGTGCGATATATTCAATCGAGTTTTCCTGGACTTCCTAAATAGAAATCGACCTGAAAATTATTCCAGGTGTGAGCATCAATAAGACCTTTCATTTGAATCTATTTCCAGCCATGACATATTAAACGGTCAATTTTTAGAAATTTTCAAATTTTGTGTGTGCGATTTATTTATCGAAATTTTCTGACTCTTCACATGAAAATTGTCCTGAAATTTTTGAAGTTTTGCTTGGTAAATGCCATTGAGTTTTCCCCTTATTAAAATAGTTTTTTAATTATAGTTTTACTGCACTTAATAAAAAAATTTAATTTAGAATAGTTTACGTTGATGAACCGAAATAAACATTTTTGATTTAAAAAGTAATTACTGTTTAACAATAAAATTACGAATCTGCATTACCGACCTTTACTGGCGAACAATACAAGCTGTTTTTGATTCTGCATTGTCGAGATTTTTCGCTTGATATTTTGTTAATACAACCGAATCTGCATCATCGACATTTTCGGCTGATGTATTTTAGTTGTTACAATCGCTTCTGCATTATCAACATTTTTCGGCTTTAACAATATAACTAATGGTAGTGTTTTTTTAATGCATGTGTGTTTCACTTATAATATATTGAAGAGAAATATATACTGTTGAAGTTAGCCAAAAGTTTCCAGCCGAAAGATAATGCAGATAGTGTCTTGAGTACATCAAAAATCAGTTATGAACTTAAAAATTTACGAATTTAGGATCGGCTTATATCATTCGGGTGAAGGAGAAATTATTTCAGTTTATAGGAATTTAAAAATCGATAAGAGCGAGAGTATAAAGAGAGTTTAACTTTCGGCTGAAATAGTCAAGACACTATCTGCATTATCTTTCGCCTGTCAACTTTCGGCTAACTTTAACAAGGTGAGAAATATATTGAATAACACCCTATTAAAGTTAGCCGAAAGTTTCCAGCCGAAAGATGGTAATGCAGATAGTGTCTTTGCTATCCCAGCAGAAAAAAATAATTGTAGCCAAAATTTCTATTGCTTGATATACCTAGTTCTATATTATTAATACTATGTTTATTGGTTAGGTCATAATCCAAATCACCGAAACTTGGGTCAAGTTTTAAAAGGATACGGGGGTGTAATTTAGTATAATATCCATCGATATATAATATAACGATCATCGATCCTACTATGTTTCTAAGAAAGGTCATAGGCTTAGGTAGGCCCACACGAAATTTGGATCAAGTCTGAAGGGGATAGGGGGGGTGTAATTTAGTATAATGTACCAGAAAGTCCAAAATTTTCGAAACTTAATTAATAAAATGTTCTGTTAATTTTGAGTAACCCATTTTACCATCGATCCCACTATTTGGTCACTATACGGTTTTCAGCATATATACAAGACAACTGAGGAGCTAAAAGAAATTATTAGCACGAAATTGTTTTCTGGAAAATTAAAATTTTAAGAAGATGGTACATATTTGTTTTCGGTTTTCTTGAGTGTACTAAATTATAAATAAAAATTTACTACAACACCAAATCTTCCAAAATTATAAAATTTTTGTTATGTAACTTATACATTACCTTATCGGTTCATTTTAACTAATTGATAGACCCCGATCCTATGTAACAATCGAGTGAGTGCAGGTTAAGTTTGATGACGATAAGTTCGATAAACAATTAAGTAATCCAAAAATTGTAGTAAATTTTAGTAAGTAATTTAGAAAATTTCAACGTTTACTGCAAATAATAACCCATTACAACTCCTATCGACTCTGTGTAGCATTAGGACATATTCAAATGTTACAGAACACTTTTAACAGTACACCACTCTATCCCAATCAGACTTGCCTCAAATTCCACCTGGGATTAATTAGGAATATGGTTTTACCTCTATATTATTCCACATTTAATTATGACCATATCATCGTAAATATTTAACCAAATGATCATATCATCGTATGAACAATTAATCGTAAAACCAGTTACTCGTTTTAGGTCAATTAATTAATTATTACCGACATAATTAAAAAGTAGTCCTTGGTATTTATTTCAGACGTTCTAGTACATTATACCAAATTACAGCCCCCATCTATCCCCCCATCCCCTTCATGCAAATATCGAGTGGGATTACTTAGGAAAGATACAGTACATAAGTTCTGGTACATTATACCAAATAACACCATCCCCTTCAGAATTGCTCCAAATTTCGCGTGGGCTTACCTAGGCCTATGAGCATTCTAATAAACATAGTGGAATCCATGGTAAAGTGGGTTACTCAAAAGTTACAGAACCTGTCATTAATTTAGTTTCGAAAATTTCGGACTTTCTGGTGCATTATACAAAATTATACCTCGTATCCCCTTCATACTTGCTCCTAGGCCTATGACCTTTCTAATAAACATAGTGAGATCGATAGTAAAGTGGGTTACTCAAAAGTTAAAGAACATTTTATTAATTTAGTATCGAAAATTTCGGTCTTTCTGGTACATTATATAAAATTACACCCCCCCCCCCCCTCACACACTTGATATACCCAGTTCTATATTATTTATACTATGTTTATTGGTTAGATTATAATCTTAATCCCCGAAATTTGGGGCAAGTCTGAAGGGAACGGGGAAGCCCTCTATCTCCTTACTTGCCCCAAATTTCGGGGATTTGGATTATGACTTAACCAATAAACATAGTATAAATAAAATAGGACTAGGTATATCAAGTAATGTATCTTTCGGCTATAATTAATTTTTTCGGCTGGGATAGCAAATACACTATCTGCATGACCATCTTTCGGCTGGGATAGCAAAGACACTATCTGCATTATCTTTCGGCAGGGAACTTTCGGCTAACTTTAACAGTATTTGAATAACAGGGAAAAATGTGTTATACATATTTCATTCATGTATCCTGTCTGTCTGTCTGTGTGCTTGTGTGTGAGTGAATGGCCAAAGAAGATTCACTTCCACCGTCTGGTCCGACGTAGACCCAATTTTTTTTCTTAAATTACCTGTTTTAATATAAATATTTTAGAGTTTTTTCCAAATTTCACAATATGTCAGATTTCAATATATAGCTGCTTTTATTTTAAAACAATCGAGTATAGAGTTCGCGATGGCTATTTTCAAATTAGTCCAATTTAAAATTTAAAATTTATTTTTTTTAATTAAATAATTTAGATTTGATAGGAATCCATATATATAACCAAAAAAATCCATCATAAAAATTGTATGATTTTCTTGTGATATCGTTGTTCTGTATAGTTCTGAACTACTCCGTTATTATACAAAACTATAGAGAACAACGATATTACAAGAAAACTATACCACTTTTATGATGGATTTTTTTGGTTATATACATGGATTCCTATTAAATCTAAATTATTTTATTTTAAACAAATTAAATTTTAAATTGGACTAATTTGACCATAACTATTGCGAACTCAAACTCGATTGTTTTCGAAAAAACGCAGCTATCATACAAAGTCGCAAGAAAGTAGAAAGAATGACACAACGTAATATGAAATGTTAACACAAGATGCCTCTGTTGTCAAAACTATTTGTTATTGTCCAAATTTAAACCGTCAAAAATAATCTCTTGGGTGTCCAAATATGTAAGTCTCCGCCGTTTTTAACAGAAATGTGTCATTTATAGTGAACAAACGGTAGGTTTTGTTTCATTCAAAGTATTGTCCATCGTTAGCCACTATTTCTTCCCATATTTCTGGCGGGATATGAATACCACGTTCATATAGGACGCTTCAGCATTTGAAGCTATCCATGAATGATGATTCATTTTTTAATATCTGAATATGATGTAAAGTGCTGTTCAAACAGGCCATTCGTCATCAATCGAAACAAGTGGTAATCAGTCCAGGAATATCTGGTGGACATGGCGAGTGGGATAAAAACTTGTATATGTATATGTTTTGACCGGCGCCACAACATGTGGAGGAGCATGGTGGCCATGTTTTTTCATTGAGTGCTCGGCTCAATCTAATCAATTGCGCCCGGTGTTTTATTCGGATTTATAGCAACTAATAATGAACCAAGCTAATTCCACCAAATACCCAACATGAGTTTTTTTTCATGAATATTTGGATTGGTTGTCGATGATGAAACATGGCCAGGTGGTCCGGGTTTTCATGGTTTTACAGTTTAATGATTTTTCATTTTATGTCAAATCAAAAAATAAAATACTTCTTACCTATACATTTTGAAATTTATATAGTATCCTTTATCTTGTCTTTGGTACAAACATAAAATAAATTTTAAATTATAAACTGAGAATAATTTTCTGTGTTATGTATCTCATGTACTCTCGTATTTCATCATAGATGTTGATTGCATTGATGTAAATAAAATCTCAAACAAAAAGATGGAAAACAAAAAATTGGATTCTATTTCCCGATTTTTGAACAAAATCCTTTTGATAGAGTTCAATTATTATTTTTCACAGTTTTTTTTTCGATATATAAGGATGTTTATCACTTCGGGCTATTTCAATATGAGCAGGAAATCGAAATTCTTTTTGAAATATAATTTCACTTTGAACTCGGATCATATATTGTAAGTATCATATATTTTATAATAATGATAAGAAGTTATTCAGTTGTTCGCGTTATTTTATCAATAAAATATTTTAAATTGATTGTGAGTGATTTTGACAGTTTCTTTATTCTGTTCTTATTTATATATATATTTTTCTTCTTATTTAGATTGTTGAATTTTACATACTACGTTTTTATATATGTTTGGAATTTCCATTGCAAATCTATTACGTACGCGATCTAGATATACGAGAAATAATTTGAAAACAGCTTCTTTTGTGCTTTTATAAAGTCATATTGACAAGTTAAATTGCAGAATTTAGACAGCCGTGCATATTGAGTGCAGATAATTTGTCTCGTAATATTCACGAATAAAGCACTAGCAAATATTCATATGATGAATTGATGATGATTATGCCAAACTTATAAAATTTTTATTGACTTCCCAATCGGAAAAATTACCATCGCACAAGGAAAATGTTATAAAAAGAGTTATTTGAGGATATATGGGTTTTTCAGTACACTGTGTTGATATAATGAAATCAGTCATCCAGAGAGAATGCTATTTGCTGCAATATATTTTTCAAACTTTCATAAACTCTTGCTATGTGTATTGCTATTTTGATAAAAATGATAATTAAAACATTGTTCGTGATATATTTATTGGTTAAGTGATTATAAGGATTTGGTATTGTTTGTATTATATGTTGACAACAGCGTCGATTTAATCACCTGTTAGCTTTTAGTTATATAAATAAGTATCATGTACCTTATGCGTAGGCAGATACAAGGGTTATAAATACTATATATACTAATTAGCATAGGAAGATAGTATTTCCATTGTACACACATTTTGATGAACGAAGGTGTGAAATTTTATACATTCAAAAGCTTAAGTTTACCTTTTCTGTGATTATCGTAAAATCTTATGTTTGTACGATGTCACAAAGTTTATGATTTAAGATCTTATAAGTTCATTGTAAAATGTATTGTTGTTATAAAATTTGAAATATTTTTTTTTTAGAATAAGGGCGAGCTGTTATTTCAATTAATAAAAAATACACGCCTTTATTTTTCATATTATATGATCTGATTTGGATTCAGTAATCGGGTGTTTAGTTGCGATTCCGCATAACATACTTTGTAGAGTTACCACTAGGCATTATATTTTGAGAATGTTGTCTGGCCAACACTCGAATTCCTGCTTAAGTTTTTAAAAAGCAACAGGATCAACTCTTTGTCGATTTTGTAAATGTTCATTTTTCAAAATCATCGCAAAAGTTGAAAAACTTCGTTGGAAGTATCGCAAAGACCTCCCAATTAATGGAATAGTTTTTTTTCTTCCTAGTTTTATTTCTATAACAAATATAAAGTAATTACATAAAATGAAAAGTAAAAAATCATAAATAAAACTAGTTTAGTAGTCTCCTCATAAAAGATAATGTTTCGGAGCTACGATTCAATTATAAAAAATATTTAAAGAATAAATTAATTACACTATTACAAATTTAAAATATTAATTATAAATATTACTATTTCTATTCGGGTACTGAAATTTTTTATTTTAATTTTTTTTTTTTTAAATACAAAAGAAGAAAATTATTAAGATGAAAAAATATTATTGTAATTTGTTGATAATTGTTCATAACAAAAAAATTGACAAACAAAATGGTAAAATGTTCATTACAAATATACTTCCATGTTATTAATAGTAAATAGCCAATCCTTTAATAATTTGCAAAAATCATTGACATTATTTGTTAAAAAAAATTTCACGGTAATTGACTGTATAGTTTAGGAGCGGTGTAGTCGAAGAATTTTTTAAAATGTTCCTTATTAGGACGAGGAATATTTATTCTATTAATGTTGCGCAAATTATATGAAACGCTATTCAAATTACTAACTGTACGATTACTGCTAATTAAATAAAAAGCTTTTAATACTTTAAATACATATAGATATCGAAGCGGCAAAATTTTGAATTTCACAAATAACGGGAAGGATGGAGTCAATCTTGGTCAAAACATGAACCAGACTACTAATTACATTTTTGATTATTTTATGTGAAACTTCGTCAAAGCCGTATGAAGTACTATTTTTTAAATCACGAACGATCGCAAAAATTTCCTCTTCACAAACATTGATGAAATATTCATTAAAAATATTTACTATTTTGGATGGATCTTTTTCAATTTTATCATCTCCATCCGCAATTGAAATAATTTTATTAGTGCTCAGTGTGTTGTTCAGAATACCATTAACTACCTTCCATTTCGATTTTAAATCGTCAGCAGCAGAAAACTGAGCCTTAAAATACCTTTCTTTGAGGAATTAAACGTTTTAGTTTAGCATTAATCTTTTTAAGTTTATTACTCTACATCGCATTAGTCTGGTTCTTTGAAAGTTTTTTAACTAAATGGTTTTTATAATTAATTAAACTTAGTAGCGATGCGGTTATCCAGGGTTTATTTTGAAGTCCGACCTTTTTATTTTAGTAATCGATTTGTTCTTATTTATCTCCCCAAGTCAGTTTTTTAACAAAAATGGAATAAGATAAATTTGGATCATTAGTAGAGAACACTGAGGTCCAATCATAAGAATTTAAAATATTCAATAAATCGCGATAACTAATTTTTGTTTGCAATCGAGGATGACAGCGCGAAAACTGTTTTTTTGGATTAAAAATATTTAATGCTAACATAATAGTATATTATGATCCGTCACTTGGAGATTTACACTATTGACCTCAAGAGAATATCTTGAAATATTTGATTCAGAAAATACATGTTCAATACACGTATTTGAGCATGGCCTCGTAACGCTATTCATAAGAGAATTAAAACCAAACGAAGAGCACAACAACAAAAAATCATCTTTCACAAGTGATTCTTTCAATAAATCAATATTTAAATCCCCCAGTAAGATTCTGTGCTTAGATTTATCAGTAATTAGAAAATCATTTAATTCATTTATTCATTTTTTCCAAATATCTCAAGAAATAAAATGCAATCTATAGACTAGAATAAAACAGAAATCGATAATGTCAATGCGAACTGTTAGCTTGATAACATCAGCTGATAAGAAGTTCAATGCAGTAAAATGAAAATCAAATGTAGATCTAATAAAGACCCAACTCCACCAGATCTACACGAATCATTACAATTAGCGATAAACGTAAAATCAGATAAATTAAAATTGTTAATTTCATTGGTTGAAATCCACGTCTCGGTTAGAAAGATTATATCCAGATCTTTAATTAACGAAATAATATTTGCCAAAAAAATGTCGAAATTTTTACGGAGGCTCCTGATGTTTTGTAACATGAAATTATATTTAACAACATATACACTATTCATTGAAGAAAAAGGAAACAAAATATAAAACAAACTTTTTCAAAAAAAAATTTTTGGTAGATAACATAGGGGTATATCCTCCATCCGGTCGCAAATTAAATATTTGCGGTCAGAAATATGGTTACTAGATTTATTTTGCCATGTCAATTGATACATTTTTTTTAAATTTAAATTTGTTTTGCGATTGTAAAGTAGAAATACACGAAAAGACTGCTACGCATTTTCCGATGTCGCAGGATTTTTATGCTTTTCTACTTAACAATCGCAAAAAAAATTTATTTTTAAAAAAAATGTATCAATTGACATGGCAAAATAAATCTAGTAACCATATTTCTGATCGCAAATATTTAATTTGCGACCGGATGGAGGATATACCCCATAGAACTGATGTGAAACAAAATATCAACAAAACCACAATTTTCATTGAAAATAAAATTGCAAAGCAATATTTCAAATACGCACGAAACACCCTACTTAACAAACTAATTTTATAAAAATGTAATAGATTAGTACTTAAATAATAGTCCAATAATATAAAAATATAAGATTGTAATAGATTAGTACTTATAAAATAACAAAAGAAAACTTTAGTACTCGATAGAATAAGACATTATAGAAATAATTTTAAAATTAATTAATGTATGTGTAAACAACAACAAATTTGTATAAAAAAAGAGCAATTTAAATATTAAATTGTAAAAAGAACAATTAATAGGTAAGTCCAAGATTAAATAAATTAAAAAATATTTTATACTTAAAAGTTTTATACGTTGTGCTTCTTTCTTATTTATCGTCATTCGGGGGTACATGTTGTGGTGAATTAATCCCATCAAAACGAAAAATATCATTCATACTAAAGATATGAAGAATCGTTGAGTCAGCTGTTCTTCGCAGGAATATTTTACCATCTTTGGCCCATAAATATTCAAAATTATGAGCTGAAGCTTGGTGAAGTGTTGCATAATATAACAACCAGCTTTCTTTGAAGATGATGAATTTTTCCGGATCAAATTAAATTTCGACAGAATGGTATTTTTCTTCTCGATAGAGCCTAAGGTAATTATGTACGAATCTCTTAGCGCAGATTTGCTTTTCGTATTATGATACATTTTTTGAATTTTTGTAATATTCACATCACTGCTAACATGTTTAATAGTGTCCAATATGAAATCATCAGCATCAGGAACGTTGACCGGCAAACCACACATGATAATATTTTTGACCAATTCCCGCTATAGAGGAATATCGAGCTGTGCCTCCATCAGGTTTACGCGTGCATTTAATTTTCGGAAAGACCCTTCCAAAATTTCACATTTATTGTTTAATGCTGCATTTGCTGTAGCGATGGTTTTAAATTCCGTTTTGATAGCATTAAATTCCTTGCAGATAAACTCTTGTGATTTTTGGACTTCAAAAATCAAAGACTTTATTTCAGCGAACTGGACATCGAAACGTTTGCATAGGCTATTTAAAGTCGTTTCGAAGTTTGATCCAGATGCCGTATTCGTAGCAGTAGGTGAAGAAATTGGAGAACCAAGATTCTGCGTGGATATCTTGGCACAATCGGGTGAGCAAATCCAGTTGGATTCAGCAGCTTTCTTGCTTTTGGCAACACCAATAATACCTTTGCATGGTGGGTGGTACATCTTGTGGCACGAACTGCACATACAGACAGCCTGTTTCTGCGTAATTCCCTTTTTACATGAGGGTGCAGCACACAACATGTTAGCGTGGTAATTAGGAGAATCCTCCGCACACTTATAAAAAGGCATTTTGGCGCTAAAAATGACACTTCGTATAATAATTTAGAATCACTTAGATTATCAATAAATTGTATATACAGTTTTGCTTTTATATTAAACTGATCTTAATAAAACTATGTAATGGCTAGTAACTGTTTTCAAACATTTAATAGGGCGTCAATACTTATAAATCACTTCAACTACTTTTATATTTTATTTATTTTTGCTTTAATGACAAACACGTCAAGCAAACACGCTCAATTCAGACAACACAAATTGAATTTAAGTAATATGTAGTTCTATTCCGAATAGACAATCCACGTGGATGAATTATTTTTTTATTTTATATTCTTTTTCGTAAATGTTATATACTTTTCAACATATTTGCAACATGAAAAAGCTTCTATGGAAGATGCCACTTTTGGTGGACCCATGTTGGCCAAAAATCACTATCTACACCACTTATATAATAATATTCTACTCGTGTAGACAATGTATGTAGATAATTTAGAAAATGGTGTCGACAGAGAATGTAGACAATTTGTCGACAATTTCAAAAATTATCAGAACTTTTTTCTGAAGTGACTCTAAAATTTCTGAGGAAACTCCAACTCCATTCCGTTCCTCCTTGATTGATTGATTGGAATGTGCGACCAAACCTAAGTAAGATTCCCGGTTGACGCCGGGCCCATCCGCACACTCTTTTACACATAACAAGATGGAGGGATAGGAATGGTATATTAATTATTATGGAAATTGACCCGGTTTCAGACACCTAAGTAGTCAATAGTTAGTAAATTGTTAGTTGAAATGTAATGTAAGACGGTTAACACAAGACAGCACAATTATTTAAAATATGTTATAAATCTCAGCAAACAGAATCCTAAAAATTATATTAAATTATCTGCAATAAAACTTAAAATATTTCCAGTGGTGGTTTTTACTATTTGGAATACTAAAAGAATGGTAAACAATGAAGTATTAACTAATTATATTAAAACAGCTTAACGTAATAATTATCATTAATTAATTCAATTCAATTCTCCTGAAAATATTAAATAAAATTAATCAAATTCAAACCACCAATAATTGGTATAAAATAATAATACTAACCAGAATCAAAAGTATCATTACAGGACTTCGAGATACTAAACAGTGTAAAACATTAAAGCTTATAATTATTAATAAGAAGCAGCGACATTTCTCGTTCACCAATAAAACCCGTTAAAGATAATTCAGCAATAATTAATACTAACAATCGAAGCACCATGGTCATCATTAAAACAGTAACTGCCATCTCCTAATTAAACGAGAAATAACCCGTGAGCATCCTGAAATTTAAATTAATTAGCTTTCTGTTCATAATTAATAATTAATTTCCTATAACTTAGTAATGTAATACTAAGAATTATATTATTCTTCTGCCTCTAAATCTGAAATGTCAATTCATCATTAATTAAAGTTGGATTAATAAATTTTGATTCGATTTGAATGCACGACCAAGTTTAAAGCAGGAACTCCCAGTTACTGCCGCGACCATCATACACCTGCTTTATATACAACATAAGGATGGGAAAGGTACGTTAGATGTGACAGACCTGGCCCGATTACAGACACTTTCAAATTGTGTCAGCTTCCCTTTGGACCGCATCTGAAATTAATTATTATTTTGAAATATTTTAGTTAAGTATATAGCCATCAAAACCGCTTCCAGAATGCTTATCTCCTAGAGTCAATAAATTGTTAGAATTTGAATTATTTGCTGATAAGTGTTATTGATTCCGGAATTCTTTCCCTAACAATCAATATTTAATTTAGTTTTATTATTATTATAAACCAGTTTTAAACACTAACACCCAGAGTATCCGTAACTAACCAGCACCACTCTTAAAATAGATTAACTGCTTTACCAAAATAAGTAAACTGTCTAACTTATAATAACTTATTATAACTAAATACTAAATTTAAATAGTTATTAACTGGGTCGCCTTCCGAAATATTTCCTGTAAATTAACTTAAGATTAATGACTACCATTTCACTTTACAATATTCGAAAGTGTAGCCAACAAAACTGCTTCCAAAACACCAGTGTCCTAGAATTTAAATTTGTTAGTAAATTGAGACGCATAGATACTATTAATTCCGGAATCCTTTCCTAAATCCGGATTAAATTAATTTTATTATTCCAATCTATTTTTAAAAATATTATCACACCCGAATATTTGTCATTAATCAGCACCTATCATAAATTAGCTTAACTACTTTACCTAGTATAAGTATACTTTCGATCATACAATAACATATTATAAACTTAATTCTAAATTTAATTTAATTTAAAAACTAGCATTAATATAATAGTGGTCGTTTGCTACTACCCAACATCAACCTGGAGGAGATTTGTAGATATAGTACACAACCTGGAATACTAATAATATAATTATCCAACATTCATATTAGATAATAGTGATTAAGAATAAGATTAAATTAGCTGACTTCCATTTTATTTGTATAATAATGTTTATTATAAATATTGTATATGAACTGTAATGTGATTAATCTAAACTATAATTATTTTAAAATTTCATTAGTATTAAAAATGATTAAATATTATTCTAAACCAAGGTCCAAATAGCCTTATTTATTATGAGGCCTAAAAGACTCAGCTTCCACTTCCATCTATATCTGAACCCCCAGATTCTTTTATTATATAAAATTATAGTTAATGAGTTAAATAATAGATCACTCTTTTTAATTAGTGGAATTTTTTCTTCAATTTACCGTAATTATCTTACTCTAAAATTCTAATTCCGCCCAGCTAAATTGACGATAAACTTCAACAAAAACATCCACAACATTTAGCAATAATTAACAATTATACCATATTCCCGCCGCCACTGTGTAAATTGATCACACATATTGCATCACTCGATAACCCCCCCCCCCCCCTTAGTTCTCCGCATTATAAAGAAGAAGTGTACCCCCTGCCAAATCGCTAAAAGTATAAATACAAGAAATAGCGATGCCCATCGCAATCTCATCATCACCCAAGCAAGATTCACAAAAACATACCGACGATACTGAACAGATTCACATAAAACGTTAAAACTACCAAAAAAGAAACATTTTCAAAATCATAAGTCCCTGTTCCTGGCAAGTAAAACATTCATATGCAAACAAAATGCTACATGCAAGGTTATGAACATCAGCAATACCATGCGAAACAAAATAAAACATTACCATCATGAACCGAAAAACAATTAACATTATACAGACAATATATCCCTTTATCAACCTAGAAAACAAAAGAATTGGCTTAATTTTAGTCCAACCCACACAAATGTGTGAGTAAAAAACCATAGTATGTAATGGCGTTGTTGATAAAATTTTTCGCTTGATTTGAAGTAAGACCAACACAATTGTGTGCATAGATATAGTGTTTTTTTTTCGGACGAAAATAAGCTAAAAAGGAATTCACAAATGTGTAAGTTGGTTCAAAAAACATACAAAACTAAATTTATGACATGGTACTTTTGCCCTACCCGCACAATTGTGTTAGTAAATCACTAAAGGGATATAATATCGTTCGCAGTCGAAAAGAATGCGTTAATTTTCCATTGAGCCATGCTACACACGCTTATTGTAAAACATCTGCACATACAAGCACAAAACGTAAATGTGTATACAACAAATATATAATTATATAACAATGATGTAAATAGAAATAATAATTATTATCTTATGTTCCTTCGCACACCCATCCATAGGACACAGCTAAACGCATATACGTATAACATGCTATATCAGAACCAAACACAATTACATTCTATAGAATATAATTGCGATCGGCTTCGAGTTATATATCGCAAACCCACATTTTCGGTGGTATTGAAATGCATATCCCGTGCGCCAAACACATCCAATACACACTAATATTCATGTAAAATATAATATTTATATGACTACGAGTATATTTGCTACGAGTAAATAAGTATACAAAACGAAAGATAGGATTTAAAATTATCAAAAGCAGAAAACAAAAAATTCTCGTCGATCACCAAACATGCATACTCTCTTCCAAAAACAACAACAAAAATTGGTAGCTAGTGTACCAAAAACAGTAGAATTGAAAAAAACCCTTTCTCGCGCAAACTATATTCGGTCGGATAACAAGAACAACCCATAACATGAGAATAATTCTACTCTACACCTTCATGGGTTATAAATATGTGTTTATATGTGTACTTAAAAGAAAAATTTATTTAGGGAAAAAAGTTATGTGTTATGTAATTTAGTATGTAAAAATAATGAAAAAATGAAAAACACTTATCTTTCCATCCTTTGCAATCAAAAAAGTCCTACATACATATTGAAAATTTGCACTACAATGCGTGATGCATTCAAACAACGGTATCAAAATACATACATATAAACGAAAATTGTTATGTACATATCCTACACCATTGCAAGCGCACAACACACAAATCAATACAAATATGCAATATGTAACATTTTTCACTTATTAAATTACACAAATTATTAATAACATATTATTATTTATTTAACTATCACTAATATATTAGTTATTTATTAGTTAGTTAATTAATTAAAACACATTTAAATTTATTTACTTATTTATTTCGAGGAGAGACAAAAACACGTCTTTCTTCAACGACGATCTATCGCCGACCTACTCCATTCCGTTCCTCCTGACAAAAAAATGATTTTATTATAATGATTGGAATAAATGTAGGAATCACAGGCATTGGTTATTTAGGTTTCAAATAGCTCCTAATATAACATCGGATTCATGTCAGAATCTACATTTATGCGTACCAGATATTGTTACAGTACAATAATATTGTTCAACTTCCCAACGCTGTATGCTGTCGGCATTCCATTGTTCTATAAGCCCAGATAGAGATTTTGATTTACAGGAGTCTCTGGTACCTGGGACATGTCCTGCAGTCCCAAGACTGTTATTTTGTGCTGGTGCTGTCAATACATTTTGAAGCAGTTGGGCAGCGTGTTAAGCGTTTTCTTCTTTCATTTTAGAAAGGGCATTCATTATTGATTCGTTTCCATGATTCTTTTTCTCATAGTAAATAGCGTCCGATTCTCATACTAACTCCCCGGTCAATGACGCGGCTTAAGTGACTGCAAGTTCCGCAGAAGCATCTAGTTGTTCGCAACAAATCCAAAATTTATTATCAGAACAATTTCAGTTATTTCTTCAATCCCAAACTTTGAGCCGGTATGGTTTTCGATTTTAGAATCGCAGTTCGCTATGGCGAATATCAGGTCGGAAATCAGCAGGTTTTCTTATGCAGTGGGAGCATTGGACGCGAGGTTACACGATCTTTTGCAGATTTCATTCTCCGCGACAAGGGGTGCACTTCTTTATTCGGTTTTTCAAGAGGAAGTGATTCGCGTGTTGGACGAGTCAGAGATGTCACGCTTAAACAACATCCTTACAAACCTGACTTTGGGTGATAAGAAACAATTACTTAGTCAAATACGATTGAATGCTGTCAGTAACTTTAGTGATAACTTACTTAGACAACTAAGGATGAATAGGTTGCCTTCGCAGGTTCAGATTATACTTACTACTTTCCAAAATGATGTTACATTGGATGTTTTGGCAGCACGGGCAGACAACATGATGGAGGTGATGCCACCGTAAGGATTAAACGCCGTTAAACCGTGTAATCCTTTCGGCTCATCATCTGCGGCATCAAACAGGTACTCCAATCTAACCGCCATTTCTGAAGCATTCCATTTAGACGCTGAATTAGAAGATTTTCAAAGTAAAATTTTGGCTAAAACTAAAAATATCGTATACCTAGATCACGATCTCGTTCAAATAATTGAAATCACACCAATTCTAGTTCAATATCTAGAAGTCGGGTTAACCCAAAGTTCGACGTTTGCTATTATCATTTTTGATTCGGTAATAAAGCTCAGAAATGTCAGGTTGGATGTAAATTCATTCTGGTCAACAAGAATTTTTAAATGTTTATCAGAACGTGATGGCCGTCGTTGATGAACCTAATACCTGTCGTCTATTAATACATGATACAGGACAAAAAATCTAAATTTTTAGTTCTAAATTTATAGTGATAGATGTCTTGCTGCCCATTATTGGAGCTGACTTCCTTAAAAGTACAGATAGTTGATCTTGGCAAATATCGTCTTTTGGATCCAACGACATCTTTGTAAAGGACTTATTTCTAAATTCTCATAAATTATGACAAACTCTCTTAAGATCCATGTGGAGACCATGGTGGAGCATGCGGAGATCACGGAAGTCTGAATTGTGTTATTATGTTACTATTCCAGATCGTTATCCCATTCCACATCTTCAAGATATTTTATACTTGAAGGAATTACTGTTTTTTCCACCTTTGAGCTTATCCAGGCTTATAATCAGATACATATTGAACCATCTGTTATTCGAAAAACCGTTATTGCGACTCCCTCCGGTTTATTTGAATTCACAAAAATTATTTTCGGTCTCAGGAATACAGCGCAATCTTTTCAGAGATCGATGCATTCTGTATTGTTGGGACTTAATTTCGCATTGTGCGCTTGACGCGGATCCCGAACTATTTTTCCAAAAAATATCAGAAAACGGTTTAATACATTGTGCTTGAATTGCAAACTTATTTTTCGTCACAAGCTAGGCACCCAGGGGGCAAACCTAATTCGAGTACGCTGAGTTCAATGGTGCTAGTCCCATTTTAAAGTTAGTCCCCATTTTTGAGATATCGCATTCGATATGTTTTGGCTCTGAGTCAAAATATACCCTCATTTTCACGTTGATAGCTCTTGAACCATTAAGATTTTTGTTATGTTTTCTTCAGCAAAATTGTTGCGCAGGTCAAGAACAACAACTTTGCGGAACATATCAAGATCGAAAAACCACATTTAATTTTTTTTTTGCTTTTCATTTCGACGAAAAACACTGTTTTTATCATTTTTTATCATTTTGTTAAATTTAAATCGAGTAGAATCGATCAAACAAACATTGTATCGACAAATATAGATACAATAGAAACTATTTAAAAGAAAGTTAAATAGATTCAGTCGATTTTATGGTGATTTTTCCTAAAAAGAAAAATTCCTAAAAAATTAACATTTTTCTTCTCTTTGACAAAACAATGGCGTGCCGTTGCGATAGTGAATAAAAATCCTGGATTTTTCCATCCCATCGTTTAATTGATTAAAACAATGATATATTACATATACAGATACTTACATATATAATCTAGTACAAATTGATCGACATTTTTGTTTTGATTGACATTGACAAGAAATGTCAGAAAGTTGACGTAATATTTAAATGGATACAAACAAAGATAAGTATTAAAATTACTTAATAAATAATAATAATTACACAATTACTAATTCTAATTCTAATTTTAAGTTAATAAATGATGTTAAGCAGCCAGAATTCCAGGTAGGTAAGTGTATGTTGTTAATCCGAATAAGTTTTATTTATTTTCCATAGTGATATTAGTTTGATTGATTGTTTTTGAATGCACGACCAAGTTCTTAGACAAGATCTCCCGTGGGACGCCGGGCCCACCATACACTCTTTTTACATATAACAAAACCGAGGGAAGGATAATAGGTTAATTATATAGGAGTGAATCAGCCCAGTTACAGACACCTAGAAATAGCCGATAGGTAGGCATGGTAAGGATAGGAAAACGTTTTTTTTTTTTTTTTTCGATCGTACAACACAAGACAATACAAAGGATAAAAGTTTTAATGGTCATCAACAATTTCTTCTGGGAATTAGCACCTAACTAAAATAAACCTACACTAAGAATTATATTATTCTTCTGCCTCTAAATCTGAAATGTCAATTCATCATTAATTAAAGTAGGATTAATAAGTTTTGATTTGATTTGAATGCACGACCAAGTTTAAAGGAGGAAGTCCCAGTTACTGCCGCGCCCATCATACACCTGCTTTATATACAACAAAAGAATGGGAAAGGTACGGTAGATGTGACAGACCTGGCCCGATTACAGACACCTAGAAATAGTAGTAAGTTTAACATCACAAGACAACACCAGTTCAAAAAATACTTTCAAATTGTGTCAGCTTCCCTTTGGACCGCATCTAAAATTAATTTTTATTTTGAAATATTTAAGTTAAGTATATCCATCAAAACTGCTTCCAGAATGCTTATCTTCTAGAGTCAATAAATTGTTAGAATTTGAATTATTTACTGATAAGTGCTATTGATTCCGGAATTCTTTCCCTAACAATCAATATTTAATTTAGTTTTAATATTAGTATACACCAGTGTTAAACACTAACAACCAGAGTATCCGTAACTAACCAGCACCACTCTTAAAATAGATTAACTGCTTTACCTTTAAATACTAAATTTAAATAGTTGTTAATCGGGTCGCCTTCCGAAATATTTCCTGTAAATTAACTTAAGATTAATGACTACCATTTCACTTTACAATATTCGAAAGTATAGCCAACAAAACTGCTTCCAAAACACCAATGTCGTAGAATTTAAATTTATTAGTAAATTGAGATGCATAGATATTATTAATCCCGGAATGCTTTTCTAAATCCGGATTAAATTAGTTTTATTATTCCAATCTATTTTTAAAACATTATCACACCCGAATATTCGTCACTAATCAGCACGCATCATAAATTAGCTTAACTACTTTACCAAGTATAAGTATTCTTTCTATCATACAATAACATATTATAAACTAAATTCTAAATTTAATTTAATTTAAAAACTAGCATTAATATAATAGTGGTCGTTTGCTACAACCCAACATCAACCTGGAGGAGATTTGTAGATATAGTACACAACCTGGAATACTAATAATATAATAATTCAACATTCATATTAGATAATAGAGATTAAGAATAAGATTAAATTAGCTGACTTCCATTTTATTTGTATAATAATGTTTATTATAAATATTGTATATGAACTGTAATGTGATTAATCTAAAATATAATTATTTTAAAATTTCATTAGTATTAACAATGATTAAATATTATGCTAAACCAAGGTAAATCATATAACCATATAGTCATTTAATCTATTAAAATAATATTAGTAAACCAATTGTCGTGAGACAAATTAAATCTTAAATATACAATTAAATTAAATTAAAATAAGAAAAGTTACATTTAAATTGTAATTACAATTCGACCTATAATTGAAAATTTATGATCTGGTTAATAGTGGAAATCTATTATATTCCTAGCGACGGCAGTTGTCACTTCAATGCAGTTCTTGAAGCAAACTAACTTCGATCTGAAATCATAAATGGCGGTTAACAAACACGATCAATTTGGAAGCTTTATACCCAGTAAAACCTATTGAAAGAGCTTATAAGGAAGGAAATTCTTAATTACAAAATATATATCTAAACCGGGATTAAAACGTTTATGTACAAATTATAATTTATTAATTTCTAATAATAAAACTCAGTATTGATAGCGGTCCAATCAGGAAACTATAAATTAAATATAGTATTAATGTTCATTATCTCAGACGGCTTAAGAATCTTAAAATATTTAGAAATTTTAACACTTTAAAATGTATTACTATTAGTAAGTCAAAATACGACCAACTAGAAGCCGGACAAAATACACGGCTTGCACGTACGCAGGCCCAAATTGCACGAATGCAGATCCCACCCATCCACATCTCGCACATGTAACGAAGAAACAAACCCCCAGTCACCCAAACACAAACTCCGTCCATCCATCCCCAATTCTGATAAAGTACCCCTTACCCTCAAGCAAATCTTCACTCAGAACTTCTCCAATCTCCACTACGACGTCGTTAATCCGATGATTACCGTACAATAGAGAAGAAAAACGAATGAAGTTACCACTCTTCATACGATACACTCCAACTAGACTAAAAAAGACACCACCACAGAAAGTGGCAAATCTCCAAACGAAAACCACCCTAAAAACAAAAAACAATTCACAAAATATATGATATACACTGAAAAAAATAATCGGTAATATTCACAAAAAAGCGGAGTAATATTTACTGAAAACTGATTAAAAATTCAGCCACACGAGCACTTTGTATTTACTGCGATGTTAGCAAATCAATTATTACAACTTGCTGAGTAAATTTTATTAGTTTTATTTCACGGTGAATTAGCAATATTTGCTATTGGTTTGATATATTTACCCTGCAGTTTGTAAAATAATTTAGAAATTCTTTATAGAGCGCATGGTAAATAATGACAGCAAAGTGGATAATGGTTTACAATGCATTTTAAAATTTGCGGATTGAGAAAATTGCAGCGCCTTAATATTTACTATGCACAGAAGCAAACATTCGAAACTTCTAGATTGGAGGAGACAGAATTTAATATTTAACATATTAAAAACCAATTTTAATGAAACACATTCTTTATAATTAATCTTTTTTATTCACTTTTCACAAAAGGCCATCGATTTTTCTTAAAATAAAGATGATAATTAATTACATCTTCGGATCGACAATAAACTTACGAGTGAATTTTGATCAAACATGTTTTTCCTTTATGCAGCCTTAAAAGATATGGAATTGTTGTAATGTTGCTAATAATTAAATTCTCTTCATATGAGGAACCATTTAATGTTCAGGGAACTGAGTTGGTCCGGTCCTCTAAAGTTGTTTTATAAAATCCTGAAATTAAAACAAGTAAGCAACAAATATCAGTAAAGCCACATAAAGTATTGTAAATTTAATTTGGGTTTACCATATATCGTTTCAGTACTTCTATGGTTTAATCCTGAAGGCTATAGCGGTCATTTGTTGCGACGCGAAGTAAGGTTACAAAAAAACTGCAAATGAAGGATAAAAATAAATATAATTTATATTTTATTTTATTTTATTTTTTAATAATTACCGTTTTTCGCAACAAATCTGGAAACTAGACGAACTGGCATTTTTGTGGGAATTTGTGTACTGCTTTAAATTCACTTTAAGACTAATTTTTGTTTGAAATTTTAAATAAAATTTGGAGAACAAAATGCCGGGTCAATGCCAAAGTAGGGTAGAATAAATGATTTGATTGGTTATAATCTCCCCGCAAAAATTGTTTTACAAAGTGCAAAGTAAATTTTGAAAAGTATTTGAACATTTTAAAAACACTTTCCAATTTATTCTCAACGAAAAAACAATTTTTTTTCATTTTTAATATGTTTGTATTGAAAATGATATATTCAAATTGCGCAGCTCAAATTTACCCAGCAGCATTTTAATATCATTAATTTAATTTGTCATCAGACGGTGCTCAGCAATAATTTTAATATTTACAAATGCACTGTAAATATTGCACTGAAAATTTTACAAGACTCGTACTTAATTAAGACATTATTGGTAATAATTGCAAATTTGGGTTTACACAGCAAAATGTGTAAATATCTCCGCGCTATTTTTTTCAGTGTACAAACAAAGTCAATGCCCAGTAGAATGAAAATTCATTTATCTGCCACACCTGCTACAAGATACAAACCCATAAAGCCAAAAAAACTTTCCAAAAAAATCCATAGGATTTGCACGAAAGCTTCTCTTCGTGTTTCCGTTCCACATACGTAAAAATAAAGTCCCAACATTTCGAGATGGCCACATACACATGCATAGACACTGATTATCCCTCGTCCGGCGGCATAATTTTACAACGCTAAAAGGCGGCAGACGTACAATTTTACTTTCATATATTTTATATGAAAATCGTCTTTGTAGACATAATTTTTGTAAATAGATAATATTTCGAATTTCCGCATTATTAAAATGTAGAGACCTCACAAAGTTTTAACTCTCTCCGGCTTCTACAAGAAGACTTATTAGTATTTAAAAACAGAAAAGGTATACAATTGTACCTATGCCGCCTGACGAGGTTTAAACAGTTATCTGATTTGTTATATACTCTTCATTCGTGCACGTTCATTACACACACACATACACATTGAAACACATTTTTACATTAAATTTGCACGTAAATCTATATAAATAAAACAAAGTCGTGTTAGTTACACCATTTATAACTCAAGAACGGCTGGACCGATTTTTATGATTTTTGTTTTGTTGGATTTGACTCCGTTCCGAATAGCATAATAACTATTAAAACATCGGAAAAATTCACCAAAAAAAAAGTTATCAAGAAAATTCATTTTCTCATATATTTAGTACATTTTGTTTTTTCTATTTTGTTCGTCTCAATACAGTGGTGGTTTAGGAAAAAAGAAAAGTCGGAAAAACTCAAAAGGGAAGCCCCAAAAATCTAATAAAAAAACATTTTTTTATATGAATTTTGTAGGTGTAGTTTGTATGTGACGAGTGGTGCAGTGGTTAAAGCTTCGGCGCTTGGACCGCAAGGTACTGGATACGAATCCGACTGGAGGCTGCATGCACATTTAACATTTTATTTTTTATCCAATTTTTTTTTTTATTTCATCTACTTATCTATTTATATAGATAAAATCTTTGTCCGAGTTACGATTTCAGTGCGAATAGTAGATTTTGACAGCTCCAAAAAAAGTTTTTTTCCTTTGCGATTTTAATATTAAATTTAATTTATTTTTGGTTTTGGTTATTTCATATTAGTTAAGTGGTTTGTGGTTTAGCATATAATATTAAAATAAGTGGTGGAATTTAGTGAAATAAGAGGTTGTGTGGTGTATGCCAATAACAATAAGAAAACAGTACTTTTTTGCGTACAATAGTACGTAATTTTTTTAGTGGTACAGAGTGTCCCAACACCGGACACCAGTTTTTTTTTTTGGTTTTTTTAATTTTTTTTTTATTCTGCGGAATTCTATTTTCGATCGGGATTTTTAAACGGTAAGTTCCCTTCGAAGATGTTCACTTTGTGAGGTTATCACATTTGTGATTGTGCGCACATCGATAATTGATTATGTAATTTTGGATTGTGTGATTAATTTTCCAGTATTATTTACAATGCCGCGAGCCAGAAGATCTAATCTTTCACCACGAAGCCGTAATGCAATTAGACTTCGGAATATTGCGAATCAATCCACTGCAGATGAACAAGAAATCACACGAGAAGTGCGCTGCGTTAGTATGGCCCGACTTCGCGCTTCACAAAGACAAGCACAAAGAGAGGCAGTACGTCAAATGGCTCAGTTGACAATGAGAAATCGTCGAGCTTATCGCACAGATCAACAACGAGATAATTTTCGACGCGCAAGAAGAAATCCTTCAAGTGTTGATTTGAATCGAATAGCGTTTCAATACGATTGCACAATTGACTACAACTCGCATCCTTTCGTTCAAATTGGCCCAATGGAGTTTGTGTGCGACCATTGCGGTGCATTGAAGTTCGCTGGAGAAACGCCTGGATTGTGCTGTCTCAGTGGCAAGGTGAGATTGCCATTATTGCCTGCACCACCTGAACTGTTGCGTTCATTGCTTCGTGGCGAGACACCAGAATCACGACATTTTCTATCCAACACTCAAAGATACAACGGATGTTTCCAAATGACTTCATTTGGAGCAGACATTATCGAAGAACGCGGATTCAATCCAATATTTAAGGTCATTTCTGCTCGAGAGAGTAAACATTCATTTTCTTTTGGTGATCAAAAATCTATAATTCTGACTTCGTCTTCGACTTTACAGATTCAAGGCCAAATTCACCACCGAATTGGGTCATTGCAACCGATTGAAGATGGACAGCATAAATTCATCCAAATATACTTTATGGGCAATATGGAGGATCAACTTGACCGGCGCCAAACGATCAATACAGCAATGAAAAGGATAGTTCTGAAAGATTTGCAGCAACTACTCCATGAACATCATGCATTGGTTCGATTGTTTAAGTCTGCGTTGGATCGCATGTCAAGTGACGACTGCAAAGTCGTGATCAGAGCAGATAAACGACCCGCTGGAACACACGAACGCCAATTTAATGCTCCAACAATAGATGAAGTCGCATTTGTGATTGTTGGTGAAAGCGTGGAACCGCGCGATATTGTGCTTACACGTCGCGACACTGGACAACTGCAACGAATAAATGAAACACACCGTTCATACGATACATTGCAATACCCGCTGATGTTTTGGCAAAGAGACGATGGATATCACTTCAATATCAACATGATAAATCCATTGAGCGGTGAGTACTGATATCATAATTTAGATTATGACACTAATTTTACTGATTTCATTTCAGGTGAGGAAACTAACAAGAAGGTTAGCTCGATGAATTATTATGCATATCGTTTGATGATTCGTCAAAATGCTGACAACTATTTGCTGCGATTTCGTCGTTTGCTTCAGCAATATATCGTCGACATGTACGTCAAAATCGAAACAGAGCGCCTCATTTTCATTCGGTTGAACCAAGCTAAACTGCGTTCGGAGGAATATATCCATTTACGCGATGCAATCAGCACCGAAGGAGATGCAGCTAATGTTGGTCGATTGACTATTCTACCGGCGACGTACATTGGCAGCCCGCGTCATATGCATGAATATGCGCAAGATGCAATGACATATGTTCGTCATTACGGTTGTCCAGATTTATTCATCACTTTTACTTGCAATCCGAAATGGATAGAGATTGTTCAACTGTTGCTACCCGGGCAAATAACAAGTGATCGGCACGACATCATCGCACGTGTCTTCAAACAAAAAATCCGGTCGCTGATGAACTACATTGTTAGGCATTGCGTCTTTGGGGATACTCGATGTTGGATGTATTCAATTGAATGGCAGAAACGAGGCTTGCCGCATGCTCACATTCTTATTTGGTTAGCCGAAAAAATTCGACCAGACCAAATAGATGACATCATATGTGCCGAGATTCCTGATCCCGAAACCGATCCAGACCTGCATGATGTTGTAATTACGAACATGGTTCACGGTCCGTGTGGCTCCATCAATCCCCAATCACCGTGCATGGTCGACAACAAGTGTTCCAAGCGTTATCCACGAAATTTAACCGCAGAGACTATCACTGGCAATGATGGTTATCCACTGTACCGGCGTCGATCAGCCGATGATAACGGTAGAACTATCACAACGATAGTGAGAGGAAATGAGTTCGTGGTCGACAACACTTGGATTGTTCCATATTCGCCACTTCTTTCCAAAACATTCAAGGCGCATTGCAACGTGGAGTACTGCAATTCAGTGAAGTCCATAAAATACATTTGTAAATATGTCACGAAAGGTAGCGATATGGCAGTTTTTGGTGTTCAAAATCCCAATACAAACGATGAAATCACGCATTATCAAGTTGGTCGATATGTGAGCTGCAATGAGGCGATTTGGCGTATATTCTCATTCCCTATTCATGAACGTCATCCCACTGTTGTACATTTGGCGGTGCATCTGGAGAATGGTCAACGAGTTTATTTCAACTCATCGAATGTTGCTCAACGTGCTGAGACACCTCCAGCAACAACATTGACCAGTTTCTTTTCGATTTGTCAAAGTGATCCGTTTGCACGAACATTGCTCTACTCTGAGATGCCACGTTATTACACTTGGAACGCCTCATCAAAAAAATTTCAACGTCGGAAGCAAGGCGATGAGGTTCCTGATCATCCAAATGTGCGTTCAACTGGTCGCATGCTCTTGGTCGCATTTACACAGTTCATCCGAAGAATGACGAATGCTTCTACTTGCGGTTGTTGCTGGTGAATATTCGTGGGCCGACATCATTTGAATCACTTCGAACTGTCAATGGTGTAGTGTGCCCAACATTTCGTGCTGCATGTCAACAGCTCAACTTGCTTGAAAACGATACTCATTGGGACATGACAATCGCTGAATCAATTATTTCTGCAACTCCAAACCAGATACGCACATTATTTGCTATCATTATTTCGACATGCTTCCCATCAAATCCACGTGAACTATGGAGCAAGTACAAGAATGACATGTCAGAAGACATTCTACATCGAATTCGTGTCAGTTTCGGAAATCCCGATCTCGAGGTGAATGAGGAGATACATAACCAGGCTTTGCTTTTGATCGAAGACATGTGTTTTCGCATGTGCGGCAGTTTGTTAGTCAAATTAGGAATGCCAACGCCATGTCGTGGAATGAACGACGCTTTCAATCGGGAATTGGAACGTGAACATGAATATGATCGAGATGCATTGAACCAATCAGTTCGAACCAATGTACCACTGTTGAACCTCCAACAGAAAGGAGTGTACGATACGTTAATGAAGGCAATTCATGATGGAAATGGTGGATTATTTTTCCTCGATGCGCCCGGTGGAACTGGGAAGACATTCCTCATGTCATTGATTTTCGCCACTGTTCGTGCGAGATCCGATATTGCTGTAGCAGTTGCTTCTTTTGGGATAGCGGCCACATTGCTAGAAGGATGCCGAACAGCTCATTCAGCGTTGAAATTACCGTTAAACCTTCAATCGGCTGAAAACCCGACATGCAACATTGCAAAACACTCAGCAATGGCGAAAGTTTTGGTAGCAAGTAAAATCATCATCTGGGATGAATGTACAATGGCGCACAAACGCGCATTGGAAGCATTCGATAGAACTATGAAAGATCTACGCAATGACTCAAGATGTTTTGGAGGCGCAATGATTCTACTTTCTGGCGATTTCCGTCAAACAATACCAGTTATTCCAAGATCGACCGCTGCTGATGAAATAAACGCTTGCCTCAAATCATCGACTATGTGGTGTTTTGTGAAGAAACTTCAGCTGACGACAAACATGCGAGTTGCGTTGTTAAACGATCCATCTGCCGAAGAATTCTCCAAGCAATTGCTGACTATCGGTAATCGCCGTGTTCCGGTCGACAAATCGAACGGATTGATTTCGTTTCCTCAGAACTTTTGCATTTTTGTCTCAACGAAGGACGAGCTCATCAACAAAGTGTTCCCGAACATCATTACTAACCACAAAAATCACAATTGGGTGAGTGAACGAGTAATTCTTGCGGCAAAGAACAAAGATGTGGATCACTTAAATTTTACAATTCAAAATCTAATCGTCGGTCCACTTCATTCCTTCAAATCTATTGACTGTGTGATAAACGAAGACGAAGCAACCAACTATCCAACTGAATTTTTAAACTCATTGGATCTGGCTGGCTTGCCACCGCACAATTTACAACTAAAAGTTGGCTCGATAATCATCATGCTACGAAACCTGAATCAACCAAAACTATGTAACGGAACGCGTTTGGTGGTGAGAAAACTCATGGGCAATGTAATTCACGCGACGATACTTCAAGGGAAGTTCAAAGGTGAGGAAGTTCTCATTCCAAGAATTCCGATGATCCCAACCGATATGCCATTCGAGTTTAAACGAATTCAATTTCCGATTCGTCTTGCATTCGCCATGACGATCAACAAATCACAAGGCCAATCCTTGAGTGTTTGTGGCCTGAATCTAGAAAATGAATGTTTCTCTCACGGCCAATTGTACGTAGCATGTTCACGTGTCGGTAAACCATCCGCTTTATTCGTTCTCGCACCTAACAATAAAACAAAAAATGTCGTATATCACAAGGTGCTACAATGAAGGGACTCGACTCCATTGCAACTCACCCAGCAAATAGTTTAAAAGAAAGTAGTACAATAATGCTACGCGAACCATTTCTATTCAATTCAATAAAACGAAAGCCTTGCTGCCACGTGAATTACATTCATTTCAATGTAATTAAAATATATTTCATTTTGATTTTTGTGATTTCATTGAATTTAATTAATTTGGAGTATTCATTTAATTTATTTAATCTTAATAAAAAACTCAATTTTATTAAGCTAATAACTTTAAAAAACATTTATTGATTTTGAGGCGGTACGAAGTTCGCCGGGTCAGCTATTATTTATATAGAGGAGAGACAAAAACACGTCTTCCCTCTACGACGTTCAATCGCCGACCCCGATCCATAGTGATATTAATAAAGTTAAAATGTATTTCTCAACCAGTGGTGTTTCATTTGTTAATTTGGTTCAACAGGTGGCGCTTTGCAGAGGATATTTCTTTTGTATCTGAATTAACCTCGTACAGCGTTGTGGCTATCGATAAATCCCATGAAAGGACATTATAAAACAACAATTTATTTAGCCTCTTTAAACATGTAATTTTATTTCTAATAGTTTTGAAATTATAGAAAAGGATGTGTTATCAAAGTTACGAGTTCTTTCGGCGTACGCTTTTAAAGCCACTCATCGAAAATTCAACTGACAAATTTAGGCAATGCACTTACTTTAAAATTATTAAATGTTGTTTCGGGCCCAGTGAAAAGTACAAATATTTATAGAAAAATGTCACAATACGATGCTCTCTTTTTGTTTCGCAAAAAGTTCGCAGTTTTACAAACGAAACAAGTGTTAAAAAACGAAACAAAAAAACATGTGTTACAAAATGTGTTTATTAAGTATTTTAATTTAAATTAAATAATTATGAAGTCTCCAAGTTTTGCTAAGATAATATTTCTGACTTTGACAACAATAACTGTTTTCTGAAAACCACAATATTACTGAATGATAAGCTTCTAATTCGTAAGTTTTAAATTTTGACAAAAACTACTTCTAACAACAGCAACATCATTCAATAACAAGCATACAATTTTTATGTAGAAGTTTGCCATAATTTAAATTATTTTAATTTAAGTTTAACTATTATGAAACCTCTAAGTATTAATAAGAGTATATTCTGATGGTAAAATTTTGACAACAACAACATCTCCCAACGACAAACGTACAAATTTAATTTTAACTAAATTACTTTTGAAACTTCCAAGTTTGTGAAAAGAATGTGATGGTATTAATTTTGACAATAACAGCTATCCTGACAACTTTGAAACCTCTATAGGGATTTTTAAGAGTATGATGGTATGTTGGTTTAAATTTTGAAAACAGTTGAGAAATTATACAATTTTGCCCATAATCCCACATAAACTTTATATGAAACCCAAAATATAAAAAAATATAAATTTGAAATGAAAAAATTGTATAATTAAATAATTCACTAGGTACAATGTTCTATTTTGTAAAGCTTCTATTGTATAACAATACAAAATCCATATAATGACGATTTACAATTGGTATATAAATGAAATTACAAGCTTTGCAAAATAGTTGCATAATGTTGATAATTAATTTTTTAATTAAAATAACAAAGGAAATAATCAAAATGCATTCGCTCTAGAAATTACATAATTAGCTGTATATGATAAAATTTTATATACGAATAACATTGTATTTGGTTTAGTAAAATTAAACTAATGTACAAAAAATATAATATTTGTATTAAAAACTTTACATATTTTATAATTAATTCTCCCGGGTTAAAAAACTAACGACATGAGTATTATTACATAACCGATAATACAATATATACCAGTAGTCAACAAGTAACTCATATACATACCGAAATATGGGAGATAAGTTTTCACAGCGTCCCCACCGATAACAATGTCGCTTGTAATTTATTCTGGGTTCAAAAATTATTCATATACAACTATTTAATACATTGCGACATCTCGGTGGTCCTCTTAGTATTTTGCACCGCGGTAGCTATGCTTAACTATATTGCTAGTCACTGCTCTTGGATGTTAAGAATAGTTTCGTCGGACGAAGATGACTCTTTGCATTTATATTTGAATATGAAAGGCTGGCAAAACGCTCGCTGTACTTGTCTGCAACTATGTAAGATCTCTTAGAAACCATGACGTGAACAATTTGGTTTTCCATTCTTCCAACAATCGATCTCAATTTTGCTTTGTGGATTCTCTTATGTGTGTTATGTATTATTAAAAGAGTAAACCCCTAAAACATAAACCATTGTATATTTGTGATTGTTATGATTAGAAAAAAAAATTATGGTTTTTGTGAAAAGAGTCAAATCGTAAATCAAAAATAATTCAACCGGTGTAAGAAGATAACAAATCAAATAACTTAAGCTATAACCAGCGAGTCTGTAAGAAATTTAAGTAACAAAGCGACATCTGAAAAATGTATGTTTATTGACATTACTGACCAGCGAAACTTAAATTACTTTTCGTTCAGTTTCGTTAAATTTGAATTGTCATTTAGCAATCTATAACACGAACGAAAATTATCGCACAAACTGAAGGAAACGTCAAAATTGTATTTTTGAAATGGCGGAAGTTGGTATGTTTACATTTTTATAATTTATCTGTACAAATATTTATTTATTTTTTAATAAATTATATAATATTTTATGTACATTTTTCATCATTTTTGACCAAAATTGTGGTGTGGTAGTTTGTAATTTTGCAGATTGACATTTCAAAATTTAATTGACAATAATAATCGTGTTACAGATTCGCTGGTCAAATTGTCAAATATTCTGTAACAAAACGTTCTCGTTAAATTCTGTAAGGTTTCGTTACTGACTCTTACAGACTCGCTGGTTATAGCTTTACAATTCTATAACGGACATGAATTGAAAAAATTCTCCCAACATAGCAAAAGTTTCCAGGCGGCAGCACTAGAAACTTAACGAAATGTCTTCGTTTACAAATGAAATAATTTTTTTTTTAACGAATATTTTTTTATTTAACCAAATTAAAATATAAACAAAAGTCAATAGAAATATAAAATTTGACGTTTACGTTAGGACAATTTTAATTATTTTGTATTTATAATTTTAATCATATTTAATAATAGAAGGTTACATACGAATTACGTGGATTCACGAAAAGGTTTTAATCGGTTGTTGTGAACAATTTTAAGTGAGTTTCCTATTTTAATTGATGTATTTTCGGGTGAAATTATTTGTTGAACTTCGTAGGGACCTAGCCAATATTGTGACAGTTTAGATTGTCTAGCTTCGTTTTTCAAACAAACCAAGTCTCCGATGTTGTATGTAACGGCCTTAGAGTTTTTGTCGTAGTAGGTTTTAGATTTCTCTTTAGATTCAATTAAGTTTTGTTTAGCAGTTTCGAAAGATTGTTGCAATTTGGATCTAAGATCATAATAATAGTCGTCATAGTTATAAACGATATCTCGAGAATGAGTAAGGGAACTAGGAATTTGTGGTTTACAACCGAAAACTAGTTCAAATGGCATAAATTTGGTGGACGAATGTGGAGTAGTATTATAACTAAACGTAGCAAAAGGAACCCATAAATCCCAATTTAGTGGGTGCTTATTGCTAAAATTTCGAAGATAGTTCACAAGACTTCTATGCGATCTTTCCAAGGATCCATTAGACTGCGGATGATATGCTGTTGTATTTAGTTTCTTTATTTTAAACAGTTTGGCGATTCTTTTAAATAATTCACTCATGAAATTAGAGCCTTGGTCAGTGAGAATGGAAGTTGGTATACCAAAAACACAGACACAATTTTCGACGAACGCTTGAGCAACTGTCTCAGTCTCTTGATTTGGAATAGGCACGGCTAGTGAAAATTTAGTTAAATCATCTTGCATGGTTAACAAAAATTTATTATCTGAGTAGGATGAATTCAAAGGACCAACGATATCCAGAAACAGCTTTTAAAACGGGCGCGATGACGTATCAGTAATTTTCATGGGCATTTTATTAGGTAGACCTGATTTATTCAGTTGACAAGATTTGCAATTTTTTATCATTTTAGTAATTTGACTTAGCATATTTGGGAAACTATAGAATTTACGTAACCTATTATAAGTTCGATAAATTCCTTGATGACCTCCTGAGGCACTATTATGAAATTCGTCAATTACAGTTTCTATTTCAGATTGGTCTGTCAATTCAACGATATCTTCGTTAGAGGTAGACTTTTCGTTCTCTGACAAGTGACCTTCATCGTTAATAGAAGTTTGACGTAATTTTTGCGCTCTAGTTAGTACGTTGACGTTAGTATTTTCATCGGTTGGTTCTAATCGGATTCGACTCAAGCAATCAGCATAAGTATTAAGTTTACCAGCTTTATGTACGATTTTAAATTGGTATTCGTCTAATTTAATGCGCCAACGAGTGAGTTTTGAAGAAGGATTCGTTTAACTACATAGCCAAATCAATGGTTTATGATCAGTAACCACAAAAAATTCTCTTCCATAAAGATATGGTCGAAAGTGATTAACAGCGCAAACCACAGAAAGAAGTTCCTTTTCAATCGCGGAATAATTTCTTTCTGCTTTATTCTAAACTCGGCTGGAAAAGGCAATTGGCATATCCATATCCTCTACTTCTTGTGATAATACAGAACCTATGGCAACATCGCTAGCATCACAGGTAACCGTAAATTTTTTAGTGTAATCTGGTCGAATTAGTATTGGTGGAGAGCATAGCGCTTTCTTTAATTTATTAAAGCTTTCTTCGCAAAAGGCATCCCAGTTGAAGACAACGTCTTTTTTTAAAAGCTGAGTTAAGGGTTTCGCAATGTCGGAAAAATGTGATATAAAACGGCGATAGTAGCCAGCGAAACCTAGAAACGATTTTACTTCACGAGTAGTTTTGGGAGTGGGGTAGTTTGTAACGGCGGTTATTTTGTTAGGATCAAGTTTAACTCCTTCAGGGGTTATAACATGTCCTAGATAGGTTATCTCTTTGCAGAGGAACTGACATTTAGTGGGATTAACTTTCAAATTATGTAGACGAAAGCAATCGAAGATTTCCTTTATTTTATTATTATGGTCAGTTAGATTACAGCCGTAGACAACTACATCGTCGAGGTAAACAAAACATTTGATACCATTGAGACCACTTAGTACACAATTCATTAGGCGTTGAAAGGTCACCGGGGCACCCTTCAAACCAAATGGCATTCTTCTAAAATGGTAGTGTCCAAAAGGTGTACTAAATGCGGTTTTATTTCGATCTGTCTCATCTAATGGTACCTGGTGATAGCCGTCAGCTAGATCAATAGTACTGAAGTATGAACTTTTTCCGAGTTGATCCAAAATATCAGTAATATTCGGTAGAGGAAAACTGTCGCCTATCGTGATATCGTTCAATTTTCGATAATCGACCACGATGCGCCATTTTTTCTCATCCGTATTTGAGTTTTTTGGAACCACTAGAAGGGGAAAATTCCAAGGAGATTTGCTAGGCTCAATTACATCATTTTCGAGCATTTTAGAGATTTGCAAATCAATCTCATTTCTTTGCGATTGGGGTAACCGATATGGACGAACGTTGATGGGACTATTATTTGGATGAGTCGGAATTTTGTGGGTAGTAGTATCAGTAACCGTTAACTTGTCACCTGGCAGAAGAAAAATGTCATTGTATTCGCGACATAGTTTTAAAATGGACGCTTTTTCTTCCGAATTCAAGTGATCATGGTTGATGGAATTTTCTAAATTTTCTAGTCGATTCTCTAAGTAATGATTCTGCGATTCAATTTGGTATACGTTATATAAGAATTGCCGATAAAAACGCCGGGCATTAATTCTTTTGAAGAGCACAAATATTCTGCGTTTTCTGTGCAACAAGATGAAAACTGAATTAATTTTTCAGAACTAGGTGCCACAAAATTTGACGGAGCCGGGCATAAATTTATAGAACAGGTGCCTGTCTCATGCGGAATTTTTATAAGGTGGTTCTCAAAATCTATATGACACTTAAATTTAGATAGAAAATCTTTACCTAAAATACCACAACATGCTATCGGGAAATCGTCTGTAACTATGTGAAATCGATGAGAGATTTGAAATGACTCAGATAAATTAAGTTTTACGTCGCATACGGCTAAAGTTTGAATGAATTTATCGGAGATGCCTTTTAGAGAGCATTTTAAATCAGGATAGCAAGTTGTATTGGGTTCAACGAAAGTCCTTTTAATGAGACACACATCAGCTCCCGTATCGACTAATAGCAATAACGACTTCGTTTTGGCAACGCCAAGGTTTAATTTTACATATTTTTTATCTGCGATTGAATTAGTTATTAATATCGATTTAACGGTGGAACTGGATGTATTTAATGGTGATAATATATATTTATTTTGATCACGACACGTATCTAAATTTGATGAACTCGGCAAGTCGTGTCGTTTTTGTTGAGTTCCCGAGAGTTTTCCGATTCGTTGTTGGTGTCGGCATTATACTTGTTAGCATTTGCCCTTTTTCGTTTGAAACAATAATTAATGCGATGACCTGGGCACTTACAATAGGCACAAATAATGACAGATTTGACTCTTTGGTTTTGTGAGTTTGGAGGAACTGTTTGACCTTTAAATGGAGTATTAAAGTTTCTAAATTGTACCGTGTTCGAAGGGCCAGGTTGTTGTGTACCTGTTTGAGTAGAAAAATTAGGGTAACTAGTTTGATAGTTATTATATTGTCGAGGATTTCTGAGATAACAAGAAGACGCAGTATGACCCATTTTACAACATAGTTGACACTTAACCAACTGTTTAGGAGGAGTTTGCGAATTGTTTCTTTGTTTATTTAGTTTCAACGCTAATTCTTCCTCGCAAGCTTTAGCTAATGACTCTTTGAAGTCTTGGAATCGACATGCCTTGACAATTAGGCGTATATTGTCGTGGAGGCCTTCTTGAAACGCGCGCAAGGCAGTTTTAGAATTTATACTTTTTATGATGTTGGCTGCTTTGATGGCTTCAACTCTTATGCAAGCCTCGTTTAATTTGGAGAGGATTTCCTGAACTCGACGAGCGTAATCTTTGACACATTCATCTCGTTTTTGTGCAATGTTTTCGAGTTCTAACTGTAAATGTTCACTTGAATATAGTTCTGAGAATTCGTTTTTTAAATCGTTTTGTAACTCATCCCAAGACGTATATTCATTATACTTAAAGATTTGCTCAAAGGCAATGTCAATTATTTTCGATTTTAGTAAATCTAGAAATACAGAAACGTCCTTTTCGGTGACGGTTTGGTGAACAGAGTTACAACAAGCAAGGAAATGTTGGAGCTTGGAGGAGTCACGTCAAAAGAAGGAAACAATTTTAGTGCAATTTCTAGTTTAAATGGCATGTTGTCGAATTGTTCGTTAAGATTTGAAGAACAACTTTCGACAGTACTATCGGAAGAATTACTTGCAGTATCAGAGTGTGTCGGATCACTGGACTTTTCGGAGGATTCTATTTCACAACCAATGACTACCGTTTCGGATTTTGGATTTTCTTGAAAATTACTATTCAAGTTTATGTTAGGGAATTTTTTTTTCTCCGCATCCGATCTTAACCGTACGCGCGTAGTTTCAGTCATATAAAATTTTGCAAAACTGAGGGAAATTTACACGCGCAAAGCTAACATTTGAATTATAAATTAAAATTTCACTAACCTTTACAAAAATTGTATGTTGATGCGATGGTGTTGGTAGTCTTTATACGAAGTGTTGAATATGTAGTCTCGTTCCAGATGGTGTTGTCCCAAAAGTAATTAAATAAATCCTTATAATGTTATATGTGGATGATGAGTCTTTGATGTACTGCTGCTGGATCTTCCCATGTGATTATAAGCCTTCATGTAATTTGTCGTAAATTGTTGATTTAAAGTTGAATTTTTTTTTTTTTTGTCCATTTAATCCGTACGTATGCATACAGCTGGTTCAAGAGGCTGGTACTTTTTTTACGATCACTTAAGTTGATTGTTGTAATGACCAGTGTTGTGCAATTGTATGTAAAAAACTGTTTTATACATTTTTTACGTAAAAAATGGTAATATACTTAAATTACTGTATAAAACGTATAATATTGTATAAAATCAAACGCGTATTTAAAAACCTTAGTAAAGTCGCAAACCTTAATATACGAAACGTAAATTTGTATCATATTAATACATTTAATTTTATTCGATAAAAACTATATTAATAAAAGATGCTAAGTTAAATTAATATATAAAATACGACATAAGCATAACTACAGAAGTCGTTATCCAAATATATACTTCGCAAATGCAATTACTGCGAGGAACACTGCGTAAAATATTCGTAACTAATTCAAAAACATCAATTCTTACGTATATGAAAAAAAAAATTGGATATATGATGTAAAATGAGAAATGGATTTGAAATCTTGGAATTTATTTATATTACTTCCAATTGATTAATTATAATTTAAAGTAGTTAAAGTAGCTAAAGTAGTTTTTCCACGTTGGAAAGTATTTATAAGATTACATATGGGATCAAACAATTCTTTTGAGTTTTGTACGCTTTCGATAAAATCTTTATCAAAAATAAATTTTGATATATTTGCCATAACTATTTTGGTGTCTGACAATTTTAATTGGCCACGGAAATTTGAGGATTGAGGATTGGCACATTTACAAAAACAAAGTGGAATTTTCCAAGCTTTATACTCAAAAGATTCCAGACATTTTTTGGAGTACTGCAGCGAAGCCATCCAAACGTATCCAACTTAGCACTGAAATTATTAAATCTTCCAGCATCGACAGCGCAGATTGAACGGATATTTTCAAATCGGGGTCAAATTCTTTGCCTAATTCGAAATAGCCTGACATTTAATAGGTCTAAAAAATTAATTCATATTTATTAATATTATTCTCTAAATAATAAAGAAATTCTAATTCGATTTGTTGATAGTGGTGATAATGAAGATTTGCGATAAACAAAATTTCATTAATGTTACTTTTAAAAGTAAAACTAAATTTATAATAAATAAATAAACAATTTTTTTGAAATACAACATATTTGTTTTTTATTAATAATTATTATAAGCATAAGTAAACAAAATATTTATTTTTAAGTCAAAATTCTACTTAGTTAAAAAAATTTAAATATTCGAGTTAAAGTGCCATTGTCAAAGTTTCATTTGACTTGTAATTTAATAAGTAATAGAAAACTCACTCGAAAACGGTTAGTAAAATTTTAATATCTCGGGCCAAATTTTGATTTGCCGTATTCTTATAGCTAAGGCTAAGATGAGCAATACATCGAACAAGCATAGATTTGAATTCCAACTCATTCATACGAAATATCGTTTTCAAGCAAATTTGCACTATCCTTGATTCCTTGGCCGTAATAAAATCCTCTAGTTTTGGAGCTGGTGGATATAATTATATTATTTTGATATAATATAATATTTAAATTTTTATATACCTGGGGCGGGATTTTGTAACATCACAATTTTCGAAGTTCGAAAAAATATCGATAGTTTCGAAAAGTCGGTATTTTGTATCATTATCGACGAGCGATAACTTCGATACTTCATCAGTCAAGAAAATCAAAGTGATATGTGATATTTTATGTGATAATCTAAAATAATTATTTTAAATTAAAATAAATTATTTGAAAATGAATAGGGTAGTGATCTTGTATACCAATTTATAATAAAATTTTATTTCTTGTATATTTAATATATAATTAAAACATAAATATTTAAAAATAAAAATAATTTTAATTTGTATTGGCAGGGGCATACAAATTTTAGACGGCCACCAATTTGGTCCCTAATGAAATTTTAGTTTTTCTTAGTACCAAATTCATTCGGGGTTTTATTTGGTCGAGCAAATTTAAAAGTACGTCCTTTGAAACCCGGAAAGATTCCTTGAATCTTAAATAAAACATGTATATGTAATTAATAAATTTGGTGGATTATATTAGTTATATGTTAAGTGTATCTTACTTTTAATCAGTCATATCCAGCACGTTATAGCGATTACGCAAAAACGATGTGCGATGTAAAAATTTATCCCCGAGTCTCTTTCAGTATTGGATTCATTTAAACTTGAAAATTAATCATTTTATTTAAAATTAATTTATAAATTTAATACTGAGACAGAATGAAATTTTTTAACAATATTTTTGACAATCCAAACACAATTTTTGACATAAAAGAATATTTGTAGAACTGTCATTTCAATTTCGAAAAAGGGTTGCCATATATAAATTTCGCTTATCTGTCGAAAATGGTACAAAATACCACCGTTCACCATTTTCGATTCGACTATCATTTTCGATAGTATCGAAAGTGATGTTACAAAATCTCGCCCCTGATTTTATTTTTTGATTTTTATTTTTGTTTTTTTGTGTTGACATTTGACAATAACAAATGACACCTAAATTGTTGGATTTTTTCTCCTCACGTCACATAGCCCAACAATTTTTTTATTTCGTTTTACTACAATATTAGAGCAGTATGGAGTTGTTTATTTTAAGCAATGTAATTCTTATTTTAAGCAATAATCGATAGAGAACAAATTGCGCTACAGATGTCTCTGTCTGTGTCAAGTTAAATAATCTTGTCGAAAGATGGTAATGATTTCTCTTAATCATCTAAACAATTTTTGTAACAGATAACATTAAAATGTTATAGCATTAATATTGAATGAGTTCGATGATTAATCGTTTTACACTTCAATCCCATAGTGTAGTGGATTTTGTTTTTCTATTCTAAAAAATAAGTTAGTAGCTGAGAAACAAACCATATTTTCTTTAAAAAAAAAAAAAATTTTATTTATATTTTTCTACAATTATTTTACTTCTAATTATAATTAACAAATTAGAAGATTTATAAATAAATTCAATTCAATTCAATTCAAAGTTCAATTCTCATTTTACATCATACCTACATCCAATCTTCTTTATACAGACACGTAAGAATTGAGATTATGAACTATAAGTAATTTTGAATTAGTTACGAATAGTTTTTGTATTTTACATTTTGTAAAAAATTGTTATGTGTAAAATACGTATTTTACATGTAAAAAACCGAGTATATTACGTAACGTAAAAAACAGGCACAACACTGGTAATGACCCAATTATTGGAAGAATCGACATCCAGCCATGTAAAATGGTACTTGGGATTCATTTAAAGTATCGAGTATTTGCAGGTCAGCATAATTTAAATATGTAATTTGAAAATTTTAGTTCAACTTTTATTGACACAAAAGAATTTCATTAAAAAAAAATTTTTTATAGAAATTAAAATTAAAATAGATATTTGACCTTCAATAATTTCGATGCAAAAATATTAAAATTCGATTACTAACAATGAAATATGTAAAAGTTTATCTTGTGTGTAACATAGAAAAACATGGTTCACATTTTATTTTCATTCCAAAATTGCTATTTTCTAGCTTAATTTTTTTTTTTTTTTGCACAACCACAATGTTTTAATTTGGTAGAGACCCTTTAGCGTTTTTCGACCGCGGGATCCCTCCGCTGCCACCAATTTGTTACGTGCGGAATGGAAAATGTAGCACCAGTTTTCAATCATAATTAAAACACAACACCTTTATATATTTATTTCATTGTCCCTCGAATTTATCGCACAATCAGAACAAAATTATCACAATCAAACAAAATTATTGAACATCATTTATTTTAATTACAAAAGGTTTTTAATATTTTATTGTTTTATTAATCATTACAATATAAGAAGGAAAAGAATTGCTCTTGTATACAAAAAAGAATACCGAGAGTATTTTGTATGCAACGCAAAATATTTTAATAATAATTTTATGATTCGATTTTTTTATTAGTTTATGATTTAACAATATAGAAAAAAAATAAAATAAATGTAATAAAATGCTGACCTTACTCGTATAGATCCCGAATCCAAAAAGAAAGATAAATTTATAAACAGATATTACAAAATGTCGGGTCAGAGATTATAGCAATTAATTCTGGACTAGATTATTAAGTTTATAATGACATAGTATAAACCCAGTCAAGATGCTATAACCCCCTTCTTACGAGTGGTCACATAAAAATCCACACCATCAGTAGCAGGTACAAGACTACAAAGATGAGCAATCATATTATCGATGTATGATTATCAGATTGAATACTGTCCAGGCAATAAAATTGGAAATGTAAATGCTTTATCGCGTTTGCGAAAAGAGTTATTGACAAATATTGACTTAGATTCAATCAACTATTTTTTTTCTAATAGGTTTCCTATTAGTTTAAAGAAAATAATTGAGGCTGCAAAACATGATCTAATACTAAATTAAATATATTATTTTGTAAAAAACGGTTGGCCGGATAAAGTAGTAGAGATATTCAAAGAAGTCAAAGAATTTCTCAATAAAAGAATATATCTGTCTTATGAAAACCATTGTCTGATATATAAGTAGACTCATAACTCCTAAAGCCATAAAACGGAAGTCTTTCAATATTTACACGAAAACCATTTAGGAATTGTAAAAAATGAAAATAGTGTCTAGATCGAACGTATGTTGGTTTAAAATTGATAAGGATCTCGAAACATTGGTAAGTCAATGTTCTGTATGTCATGGCCTGAAGCAAACTATCCGTTTGAGAGGATACACATGGATTTTCTTCACTTCCAAAAACATACAATTTTATTAGTTATTGATGCTTATAGTAGATACCTAGTTTCGTTGGAAAATTGATAATAATTTTCTTAATCCTTGGTTCGCCAAAGACGATAGTAATTGATCCCCTTTTGGTTCAGAAAAATTTAAAAATTTTGCAAAAAAACATAACATCTGTCTTGTGATGTCTGCTCCCTATAATCCTCAGTCTAATGGTTCCAAAATGAAAAATTAACCTATCGATAAACGTATTTATAAGTTTTTATTGCATCATCGTAATACGCGTTCCATAAGTACGTCTAAATGTCCGTCTGAGCTAGTTTTTGTATTTAAGCCAAGAATATTGGTTGATTTACTTCATAGTAAAAAAGTAGTTTGTTTTAGGAAAATTGTAAAAATAGAAAAACTACAAAAAGAAATCCAAAAATGTAAGGGAAATACAGTATATTTTAAGAATTTTCTAAAGGGGGAAAAAGTAATGTATTTGAGCGAGCACGGGAATTATAAAAATTAGCGACAGCACGCATTATTAGCCAAATCAGCCCATTAACATATATTGTTCAGATAAATAATACAACAAAATTCTGTTACCAAAACAAATTTAAAAGATCACATTGAACGATAAATATCATCCAGGAAAACTAGTTATTGATATAAATCTTTACGAGACTAACTAGCAGGAAAAGGAGATATTAGAAAACCAATCACGAATCCAGCTTTACGTAGAGTTCATAATTTAGTTATTAGTTGAGTTGTGTATATGTTACCTAAATATAGTGAAATTTAGTTACATATTTGTAACTAAATTTCACTATTTGAAATTTAACAAGAGTAATTTAAAAGTTTTAGAAGAATTTGTTTCTAGTTATATGAGTAATATTATATAACTGCAAAAACTACATACATCAAATCAGCTATCGTTAAGTGCTATAACTTTGTACTATATTTAGTAAATATTTTATAAACTATTCCAAATAACTTGATTCTATTATTATTAAAACATTTTAACATTAATTTTAATGTTATATCCATTACAGTATACAATTATGAATAAAATGTTAAAAAAACTATAATCATAGAAATTAAATTATTATTACATGAAATATAACAAAACTGTGCGGTTACGTATTTCATAAAATTATGTTGCTCATGCAATCGTCTCGTACACATAGGTATAATATTACTCCAAACTAGATGTATTTAAGTATATTACTAGTTACAATTTAGTTATAAACTAATATCAATTTTCCAATAAAACATAATTCAGAATTTTTTTATATAAATTTATGGCATGTTATACAGGTGCATGTATATAGTTTTATAGCAAGATTATACGAGCAAACTTATAAAAAAACTGCACATAATTTTAAGATGGGATTTAAATACATGAAAGTATACATCAAGTGCATAATAAACATCAATCATAAGTTATAAAATATATACTTTCGTTGTTTATTACGAGTATAATGTAGTTGAGCGGGTGAAACGATGTTCTTTATGTATAATCAGCATTCCGTTATAAAATTCAACTTTATTTCTAAAATGTAGAGTATGTTGTTAAATAATTTATTTCAACAGACTATATTATTTTTGCAAATAATTGTTAGTGTGAAAGGTGTCTGTGTAATAAAAATTAATGTTCAATTATGTGAGACTTGGGATTGGAGTAGTGCTTGATTGATTGAACATGGGTTTTATGGGTTAGATATTAGTATATAGGAATTAGGTAATTCGGCCACGGACAACAAGTTGTAAGCCGAAATTCAATTTAACAAAATCAAATAACATGAACTATAGGTTTGCGTTTTGATGCCAAATGCAGCGTTAACAATTTTATTTGGTTGTAGGAAATGATGAAAATTGGCACTTGACTGATCAATCTAAGATAATAAAATTCATTATCAGATTAAACGTGTTTTAAAGTATAATGTATAATGTCATTGAAAGAGATGTAAAAATTTATCTTATTATCAGTCTTAAAAAACAAAATGCAACCAAAGGACATTTCAATCCTGATGCATCAAATTTGTATTGTAGTATGCAGTTTAATGGCTTTTATCTAAATATTTATTAGTTAATGAAAAACACATATTACAAGCACGAAGTAAATAAAAATGATTTTTTAACAAATCTAAATCAAATAACTAAATTTTATTTAAATATATATACATAAAAGTCGGTTAAGTGCTTCCTATTATTGTTTTACAAAAATACGTAAATTAAATAAATTACACGCACGAAGTGAATATACTTTCTGTAATATAGTGTTAATGTTATTTTAAAATATTTTAATTAACGATTAATTCAAAATTCAAATACATGTACATACTTAAAATTATATTTAAATAAATTCAAATTGAAAATAAGTATAATAAGATGAACTATGCTGAATATCCTTAATCTAAATGTTAATTGATTTGTCAAATAATATTTATAAATATTTGCATTATTCATTTTGTAACAATCACATTTTATATATTAGGTGTATGACTTAAGTTTTACATATTTTTTCATCAAGCGTAAAATTATATTTAAAATAGAAATATTTGGCTCTGTATTTTGTGTTTTTTAAAGCACATAAATAAGAATGTTCCTTCACCACTATTAATTGAAATATCTACGATGTGGTAAAATATATCTAATTAACAGTCGGCAATTGGTTTAATATCCTTTTAAAGAATTATGAATAGAATAAATTTTTAAATCAGGAAGTAATTACATACCTTCTTAATTAAAAACAATGTTTATTAAAGAATAAATTGAAATGTTAAAAGATATTTAACATTAAAATTAAATTATAAAATTGAGCTCTTCAATAATATATAACATAACGTTAAATGTAACGCGAATCTTATCACTTTGTACGCTAATAGAATAAGACTAAAGTCATTATATCCAGGAAGTGGATATTTCTCTTTATTAAAGCGTCACAATACAAAATGTATCTGAAAGTTATTACTGTCAGCAAGGTATATTAAAGTATTCTGTTTAATACCCTTAATCCAAATATAAACGATTTATCAATGTGTTCAAATTATTAGGTTATGTTAAATATCTACACATTAGAAAAATATATTTATTTCATACTCAGCAAAGCGTTTTTTATCATTTTTAAACCAATATAATTAGAATAAATTTATTACATGCAGGAAGTGAACATTTTCTAAAATATAGAAAAAGATTATTTTAGCTTAAATTAATTTTTTTTATACAATTCCAATGTAAGTACTCTTAAACATATTTATATTTTACTCAAAGTATCAGTTTAATTAATAAAGAATTATAATATGTTTAACGAACTACATGCAGAAAGTAAATATTTCAATTTTTTAATCCTAGTAATACAAAACGCATTATTATAATTCAATCAAGGATCAAATGTGTGTTGTAGTCTGCTGTTTTGCCAATAAACTTAATAATAAATATTTATCAAATAAGTATTTATTATTACATGCATGAAGTAAATAATAATATTCGTTTAACCAAATTATTTGAAAGAACTACGACTGGATAAAACCTCAACCAGTCAAACTTAAGAGCTTAAGTTGTGCTCCGTTTTGGACCACTTAGGAGAGCGGTACAACCACCAACATTTTTGAGGTCAGTTGTTTATTTGTGACGGGAATCCTATAAAATTTTGTTGATTGTAGCACTAACCGAAGTGGTACAATCGGCGTGTAACTTAAACTCTTAAGTGGTTGAGGCATAAGTCAGGTGAGCGTTTATTATCATTTATCAACAAATTTGATAAGATTATAGTAAAATTGCATCTTTCATTTTCACCTTATTTTCCTCTACTATGTCTAATAAGATTAACGTTATTAACGTTTCACAAATGCAGTCCAGATGCATCATATGTCTGATACACAAATAACAATCATTGATTAACAAAACTAAGTCAAATAACTACATTTAAGCAAAATATATCTATTTAGTAGTCAGCAATGCGCGTCTATGACCATTTTTCAACAAATTGGATAAGATAACATTTTTACGCGGAGGAAGTGAAAACTTTTCAAAATAAAGAAAATGTTTATATGTGAATATAATTTTACATAATTATACGAAAATTCTTTATCTATATGAAACTTGACTCTTTTGAATGTAGCAATAAACACGTAGGCTAGCGAGTTAAATAAATAATCCAACATTTGTTTTGACCCTTAGTCCGAATTCTGTTGTATTTCATGTATTCATGCGATTTTTATATAAAATTAAGGATTATTCGGAATTCAAATAGCTGATAATTTCAAATTATTAGCAATTATAAGTCTAATGTATTACATGCAGGATGTGAATATTTATTTTATTTAAATCCTAATAAAACAAATTGCATTCATTTTGTAATAAAAACCTTTTAATTTTCACGTTATCTAAAGTAAATATACATACTAGTAATTGTAAAGTAAGAGCAATACAATTTTCATTAGGATTATTTACATTATTATGCTGGCGTATCTCTTTACTCTTAATTGTTTGGTTTGATCAACATAAGACAAAATATAATCACAAAAAAGTTGGTAAACCACGGTTGACTGGTGAAGAACCTCTAATAGAACCGAGGAATTAAAATTTGGTGAGATTTTATATTACATGCGCGAAGTAAATAATAATAATCGATTAACAAACTTAAGTCAAATAACTATATTTTAGTAAAATATCTACTTAATAGTCAAAAATGCTTCTATTATCATTTTTCAACAAATAAAATATGATAAAATTTATTACACGCAGAGAATGTAATTGTATGTATTTAATTTTAAATTAACATACTAAAATGAAATTATCAAAGATAAAGATTCAAATTTTAAATTGAATTCGTCCACTTATAAAACAAAATAATAAATTGGTATAATTATTTTCGAAAAATAGATATTTTAAACATACATATGCCCTACAATACAAAGTGCATCCGAGGTAATACAAACCAGAATGTTTAATATAGTGCCGAGCTTATCAAATAAGAATTTATTATTACATGGACGAAGTAACTAATAATGTTATTTTTAAAAATAACGACAAATAACTACACCTTAGTTCAAAATATCTATTAATTTTCCGGAAATTCTTTTATTATCATTTCTAAACAAATATGATAAGATTAAACTTATTACACGCATAAAGTGAATGCTTTCTGAAATATAGAAAATATTTCTTAAAGTTTAAATCTATATAAGTACTAAAAACCATTTTTTAATACTATACATTTTTAAACTTCAATTTAAAGACAATTATAATAAATTTAGTGTTTTTTACATGCAAGAAGTGAATATCACCATTATTAAAATCGTCATAAAACAAAATGAAATTATTTTAGAATGAAAACCAAAACTTCTAAATTGCATCCATTATAAAATGTACATTGCAGTATGTGATTTAGTATCATTAAATTAAATTTTTATTGATTTATAAAATACGTATTTTAAATTACTAACACGAAGTTAATAATAAACCTCACAATACAAAACGCATTCAACGGGTATTACACTCCAGGTTCATCAAATGTAAATATTTACTGATTTATCAAACATTATAGTATAATTTATATTACATGAACGAAGTAAATATTAATGATCGCTTAACAAAATTAAGTTAAATACTATAATTTAGTAAAATAAATAATTTATGAAAAAATATTATAAAATAATATTTATTACACACAGGAAATGAGTTCTTTCTAAAATAAAGAAAAAAGTTTTATTAAAATATTTAAAATTTATAATATACGAGTATAATTCAAAATTGAATTGCAATTCGTTCAAAGAAGAACACGATTGACGTTTATATAATATTTCTCTTGTAACATGCCCTACAATACAATGTGTATTCGATATGTATTTCAATTTAGATGCAACAAATGTATATTGAAGTATAACATTTAATAACCTTAAACCAAATATTATGGGTTACTCAAATAAATATTTATATTTACATGCACAATGTAAATAAAGTTAGTTTAAAAAAGATTAAGCTAAATAATTACATTTTAGTCAAATATATTTATTTTATGGTCGGCAATAATAGTTAGATTAATTTTATCGCACGCAGGAAAAATACCTTCTGAAATATAGAAAATGTTTCGTAAATATCGTCATAAAATAAAATGCATTCGTTCTATAATAAAAACCTTAACTACTATATATTACTCATCAGAGATTATGATTGATTTTATTACATGCAGGAAGAAAAAACTTTCTAAATTAAGGTAAAAAAAGTGAAAATAATTTAAATTAAAATAATATACTAAATAGAATTTTGCGAGTTTTAGATATTCGTCTTAATACTAGCCTTAAAACACAAAACGCATCCGAAAGTATGGTGTATCGTGGTATGCTGTTTACTGCTGTTAAAATAAATATTTATTGATTTATCAAATATATATTTAATTTTACATGTTCGTGGTGAAAAATAATAATCGATTAACAAAATTAAATCAAATACCTACATTTTAGCTAAATATATCTATTTAATAGTAAGGAATGCGTTTATCATCATTATTAAACAAATATCATAATTCGATAAAAATATATTTCTAAGGTAGTGAATATTTTCTCTAATATAGAAAATGTTTATTAAAACATAATTTAAAAAATAAATTAATCTTAAGATACTTAATAAAAATTATCAAATATTTATGTTTGAATAGCTTTACCTCAAATTATAAGAACTAGAATAAGATAAACGTAATTACATGCAGGGAGTGAATATTTATTTTATTATAAGCCTTCCAATACAAAATTCATTCAAAAAATTACACTTCAGGTACAAAAAGTGCGTATTTGAGTATGCTGTTTAAAGCCTTAAACCAAATATTTATTGGTTTCCCAAATAATTCTTTCAAATTATATTCACAAAGTTAATAATTATATTCGTTTAACAAAATTAGGTCAAATAACAGAAATTTAGTAAAATATATATATTTAATGCTCGGCAATTCTTTTTTCATCATTTTAAAATAATTAGATTAAACTAGATTAATTAGATTAAATTTATTACACGCAGGAAGTGAATACTGTCTTTATTTTAGTAAATGTTTATTAAAGTTTAAATCAAAATACTAAAAATAATTCTACATCAATTGTAACAAACTTTAAATTAACCATATAAAATTTTACGAAATAAAAAGAAATTCTCATGACATTAATAAAACTACAAAGAAATGCAAAAAAACAAATACTCTGAAAATGAAGGAAAAGTTTATAATGTTTTTTATTCGAAGAATGAATTATATTGTAATTATATCCATTTTTTTCAAGCTGAATCTGCTAAATATCTCAGATTGTACTGGAAATATCACGTTAGACAAAAAGCAGAACAACTGAAAATACAACAACGTGAGATGTACTGGTTAATAGGAAGACATTCCACGCTTAGTCTGTACTGTACCACACCTACGCCTGATCTACGATCGATAATTAAACAATTTGGACGTGTGGTATTCAAATCTGGGGCTGTACTAAACAATGAAATCGTTGAATTATTCAACGTTGTCAAACAAATGTTTACGAGCCATAACGAATGCTTACCGCTACATAATCTACGAGGAATTACACAAAGACCTAAATACTAAATGGATTGATGAAGTGATCCAGGAATTTGCCATCAAACATAAAAGAAGGTTACTGCAACATACCAACGGTGAAGCAATACAACTTCTTGACATAACACGATAACTGAGACGCCTTAAAAGAATTCGCCTTAATCCACTTATTAGTTTCAAATACGTGCGTTTTTTTTTTTTTTTTTTTAATTAACTTTATTTACAATAAAATAATATTGCAATAAAATTATAATGTCAATTCCCCAATGGATTTACTGTCTTTGAAAGGGAAATTAACATTATAATAAACATATTTCTCATACATGTGTCAGATACATATATGCATTTCCAAGTTATACAATTTACAAAATGTAATTATTTACCAATTCTCTATAATAGATCTTTAATTGTTTCTTGAATTGATGAATATTCATTACGGTTTTTAATGACTCAGGCAGTCTGTTGTAAATTTGGGGACCGGAAAATCGGATTGATCTGCGTCCAAATTCATTTGTAATAGATCCGCATGATATGTTATTAGCAAATCTGGTTCCATATTTATGATTACTATTACTAAATTCTAAATTAGATAAGGTAGAAGAGACATTTATTGTCCTGTACATATACAATGAAACTACAATGAAACAACGGCAAAATTCCTTTGGATTCAATTTCATATAAATACAATGATGATACTCGAAAAGGGAGCTTCAAGAAAGCTTTCACACTTTTGTTTTGCATGATTTGAAGAGGTTTTAACCTGCTCCGACTTGCCGTTCCGTAAACAACAATTCCATAAAGAATTCTGGATGAATAAATGCAAAGCACATCAGTCTCAATACATAACTAGGCACAAAATACGAGAGTTTCCTTACCAATCCTACTAAAGGAGCCATTTTAGTACAAACGGATTTAATGTGCTCACCCCAAGACATGTGCGTATCAAAAGTCACTCCTAAGTACTTGAAATATTCAACTCTATCAACTACAACGTTATTTATATTAAGATATGGCAAATCAATTGGAGTTTTTTGTGGTGAATGAAAGATCATAAATTTTGTTTTATTTAAATTCAATGAGATTACATTCGATTTGCAGTATTCCAGTAAGATGATCATATCATGCTCCATGCTATTCTGTATTGTAGAAGGGACTTTAGTTTCATAAAATATTGCAGTATCGTCTGCAAAAATTTGAATTTTGCCAATCAAGGGCAAATTCGAGATGTCATTGATAAATATCAGGAACAGTAATGGTCCCAACACACTGCCTTGAGGAACCCCACATTAAACAGTTAAAATATTACTGCTAATTCCATTAATCATAACATATTGCTGGCCATTAGTTAAGTAACTATTAATCAATTTATAGGCTACACCACGAAATCCATAACCATATAGTTTATTGAGAAGCAGCTTGTGATCAATAGTATCAAAAGCTTTTTTTAGATCTAGAAAGAGGGCTGCAACATACTCCTTTCGATCCAAAGCATTGTAAATCATGTTAGTCATTTCAACAAGAGCCACATCAGTGCTCGCACCTTCTCTAAACCCATACTGATATGCGTAGAAAAAGTTCGATTCATTTAAGAAACTCCTGAATCGCGAATTTATAACTTTTTCAATAATTTTATCAAATACAGATAGAGTACAAATAGGTCTATAGTTAGAAATTAGATTTTTCTCACCAGTTTTGAAAACTGGAACAACTTTGGCAATTTTTAATTGATTAGGATATTCACCGGTTTGAAAAATTGTATTTATTAACTTCGCAATAATTTCAGTGAAGAAGGCTACATTACGCTTCAGAACCTGATTACGAATATTATCTGGTCCACTACCTTTACCATTATCCAGAGAACAAATAATATTACAAATCTCCGCAGGAGTAGTGGGCGATAGAAATATAGAGTCAGGATTCGAACGCAATGTATTAAATTTATTAATATCTCTATCACTTCCAATTACTTCTCCCAGCGAATTACCTATACGTACAAAGTAATCGTTAAATATATCAGCTATATCAGATATATTACTATATTTATTATCATTAACGACAATGGTTTGAATATCGGAGTTACAATTATTTCTATTTAAAAACTGGTTGATATTTTTCCATAAGTGTGTTTGGTTCACATTACTAAACATAATTTCATAAAACTGTTTCTTCGCATAATATTTCTCCGATGATATCTTTTATTTAAATTACACAATTGTTCACGAATTACCATGTTATTGGAGTCTAATTTGTGTTTCTTTAATAATCTATTGCGTTTCCCAATGAGTTTCCACAAATTGTAGGTCATCCAGGGACAAGAGTTGCTCTTCAATTTAGCAACAACACTTTTAGTTACTGTAAATTTTTCAACTAACTGATTATATTTCTCAATAATCAGTTTAAAAGTTGTATCAGGATCATTAGTATCAAAATGCGTGCTTTCGAGAAAATCAACAAAACATGAGTCAACTTTATCAAAGTTAATAACTCTTTTTTGCAGTTTTCGTCGGAAGAATTTCCCTTTGAAGTTAACCGACATAAAGACAAAATTATGATCACTAATATTAGAGAAAATGGTGGAATTTTGAACTGTGCCAATATTAACAAAACTAGATACAACATGATCAAGAATATTGTTACTAATTGATCTTGTAGCAAACGTGTTAGTAACAATCATTCCTGAGCTCATCAGAATATTTGTATAGTTATAAACTAAATTCGATTTTTTATTTACAGGTATATTTATGTCTCCAATAATAATAGTATCAGTTTTGCCCACATTAAACCCATCCAAAAATTCTAAAAATAAGTTTACATCTGAATTTGGTGGTCTATAAACAGCTAATAATATGGTCGATGTGTAATCAGTAAGCTCAATACATATAAAATGAAAGGGAAACTGATTATCATCGCACATAACAATATTAAAATTCAGATTATTTTTAACAAATATAGCTAAACCACCACCTATGCGATCATCCCGACAAGAGAAAATACTCCGAAAATTGTTTAGTTGGAATGAAATGGCGTTGTGACTATGCACCTAAGTTTCACCAAGTACCAAGATATCAATGTTTTCATTCAGATTTTCACTAAATAAAATAACATCATCAAACGTATTCATATTATTCATACCGCGTACATTATATTGCAGAATGTTTAATTTTTTTGAAGTGGAATTAATTGTTGTTTTGCTCAATGCGTAATCATCAACGTTCAAGAAACAACTATTTACACAATTTTTTCCTAGTGTCTTACTGAATTTGCTCATAAAAATCAATTTTATAATTATAAATATAACACATACGTAAGGTTAAGCTATATTTGTGCAGAATGCATTCAATATTTGTTAGAATAAATACGTTTCGCCAATATAAGACTAATAGAAAATAAAATAGAGAGAGAATCAAAAAATTCACACAAACAGCGTAACACTTACGTATTGTTTGGTGTATATTATAATGAATAGTGCGTTACCATCATTAGTAGAAGTGCGTTACCATCATTAGTAATAAATTATCATGTAATAAGATTGTACTATTTAAATAAAAAATAAAAAAAACTATTACATGCAAGAAAAAAATAATAAAATAATATCAAATAACTTCATTAAAATATCTTATTAAAAATAAAATTATTTACTTCCTGCATGTAAATCGTTAAACTTGACACATATATTAATAAATTGTAATAATGGCTTCAGCTTTATCTAAGCATATATAGAATTGCTTTAAGTTTTTTAATTTAATGTTCATTAAACATCTTCTATATATTATAAAATATTCACTTCCTGCATGTAATAAATTTATTCTTATCATATTTGTTTGAAAATGATAAAAATTGCATTGCTGACTATTAAGGTAATGCGTTTTTATCATTCCTAAACAAATATGATCAGAATACATTTATTACACGCAGGAAGTGAATATTTTATAATATACAGAAAATGTTTACTAAAGTTTAAAATATAAAACTTAAAACAATTATATATATATATATATATATATATATATATATATATATATATATATATATATATATATATATATATATATATATTATATATTATATTTATATATAGCTCAAGCGAATTTTCAATTTATAAACAAGTATGATAAAGTTTAACGAATTACATGCTTGAAGGAAATATTTTTATTATTATATAATCTTTTAATTTAATATACACTCAAGTGGTATAATCCTCCAGATTCATCAAATCCATCACATTGAGGATCTTTATTCTCCATAAACAAAATATTTATTGCTTTTCCAAATAAATGTTATTATTTAATATTACATGCTCGAAGTAAATAATAATATTCGTTTAACGAAATTATTTATTAGGAGTTATCGATTATTATCATTTTCAATAAATTTGATAAGTTTAAAAGTTTTACACGCAAGAAGTAAAAACTTTATGTAATTAAATTTTAAACAAATACCTTCACTAGGTCCGTATATGACTGTTCAGGTCATTGGGGTTGTGGTTTTCTGGCGATCTGTGTTGATTTTTCCACTTCAGGCGAAGATTCTGCTTTTCTTATTTTGTTTTGACGTTTAGTTTTAATTTGTCTTCGTATAAAACTCGTTTCATATGCCAATTCATCTTCATCTGTTGCATAGATAGCTAAAGTATTTTTTTGGCTTGAACATCATTTTTGATTACAGCAATTTCATCATAAAGATGTTGGACTTCTTTGAAAAGCTGTTCATTGATTTTCATTAAGTTTTCGATCGATTTCTTTAAATCGTCGTTTTCTCTAGCGACATCGGGGTGGTTTTCTTAGCGACATCGGGGAAGCATTTGTCTAGTTGGTGATCTAGAGATACTTTTGCTTGGTATAAATGGGTTTCGGATTGGTTGACTCACCCCAGAATTCGTTGAGCCTGCCTCGTGTGAGGGTGGATTGGCCAACTGTAAAGTTGACGTACCACCTTTGGTATACATTCCGTTTTGTTGTACATACTCATTGCCTTGATGATTGGTTTATTATTCAGTGTTCCTTCCGCTAGCCAGATTTTGTCCGCCGATGGTATTTTATTTCCCACCTACCCTCCGGCAACCGGTTAAAGAGCATTCCCATATTCGCCACCTGGGGACGCGCCACGATAGGAGTTCGGCATCTCCACACTCCAACCATATAGTGTTGACATATATTTGTATTTTAGTAACCCTAATTTGTTTTATTAAAACGTGGTTAACTATTTTGAACATTTTATTTGGCCACTGTACAGCGACCTATGTTACTTGGTAACATCTCTGCGATTTCTGGAATCGACCATAGTGTGGCAAATATTTCAACCAACGCAGCTCAATTCCTACACTATTATGGATGACGTGTTCCTACATTGTGCCGCATATGCAATTTCAATCATTCGCACACATTTTACCCTTTTTCACTTTTTAGTAGTTACACTTTTCGTGTAGCTACTCTTTTCGTTAAAAAGTTCACTGAAGTTATTTTTTGACCAACTTTTATTCCTAAAATCAAATAGAAAAAATTAAATTGATTGTAGCTCTGAATTAATTAATACTGTGATACTTATGTATCCATCAGCCCTTTTGTAAAAATAAATTTACACCCCCTCCCCATATTATTATTATTTGTCATATTGTAAATACAGTCGTAAGAGGTGAGGGTCTTATGAGTGATTTATATACAGTGCGAGGTTGCGACGTTGAATGGGCAACTAAACTCGTGTGTCTGGGAGCTTTTTGGGCTTTTTTTGGTGTCTGCATATCAATTGACGATGTCATTACTAACCCGAAGTATTTAAAGTTTTCAAAATTTTGATCGCCGATTCTGAGATAAGTCATGGAGTTGCTCCTGGGTGTTTCTAAGAATTTGGTTTTGCTGCTGTTTAAGTGTTTACCTCCAAACCAAGTGCGATATTATCTACAAATCCAAGAATCTGTCAAAATTTATTAATAATTTAGCGTGAAGTTTCATAATTGCTTTTTCTTTATGCGTATGCGAGCGCCAAACGGTCGAGCATAGGTACATGTGCATCTCCCTGTCGAACACCAGGTATTATATCAAAGGAGTCTGATACACTTCCTGCGAATAACGTTCTACTTACAGACCCTAAAGTTGTTATTGTACAAACAAAAACGAGTTTCTGTAGAATTCCTAGACATATGAGCGCATGAATTTAATTTTGCCGCCTGAAATCTGATTTTTTCGATGCATGATCTAAAAAGTTTGCACTTCTTTTGACGGAGGAATCTAGACTTAACTTTTCTAGCACGAAGATATACCGCTAGAGTGATTATAGTGTTGCGGGCCAACCATTTCCGAGACGACGACTTTATTCCAACCATACCGATAATTATTTCAATCTTCAAAATTTACGTACAGAATCATTTGAATATACAGATATTATTTGAGTTAAAATAAGCAAAATTCGATTTATTTACACATTCACAATTAATTAATGTCTACATCAATCTGACGTGTAAATTACAAATTGTTATGTACACAAAAGCGATATGAGGTATAGGTACGATTTTAGAAAGAATTAGCAAAGTACACAAAAGACAAATCGGAAATGTTTTTGTAGAAAATAAAAAAAATGTTTATGTCATTTTGTGACAGGTGAACATAATATCCTCGTGTGCAAATACATGCCAACATATAATCTGCATATTTTATATGTGCTTCATACTACTAGCTCAGGTATGTAGACTAAAGCACTTCAATTTTTAATTTATATTTACTTTTGATTAAAATTCTCCACTTCATTAAGTATTTTTTATATATTTTTTTGGTTTGCTACAATTTAACGTAATACCAAATTTTACATTTTTTATCGGGAGTTGATTAATTTAATTTTTAATTTATTTTTAAACAAATATTATAAATTTACGTGAACGTACATGATATTTATTTTTGTAATTGTAATCAATCAATTATATGTATGCATTTTACATGAAATACGGAATGAGATGTTTAATTTTGTAAACGGAGAATGGGATATGTAAATAAATTTAATGAATTTTTAAATTTAAATTTATTATGTCATTGCGTCATTGGCCATGAACTTTTTGCGAAATATTTTTTATTTTAGTGAATATATATTCAATCGTGTATTATATGTTATTAACAAAATCGTTCTAAGTAGTATATGCAACTTGAAAATTTGGAAAATCGGTTATAGTATATGTATATCCAAATTGAAGCAGTTTTCCTTTCATCTATTGTGAAACTTTGAATATCAGTATAACCCATTTCAAATGGTACTTGTACTTTTTTACTTCAGCCTCCCACTAACATTTGAAAAATTACAATCCATGTTTTCATACACTCCCAATCATATCAATAGGTAACATTTTTCAATTTAAAAAAAAAAACGGTAAAAATTTTAACGGGTTTTTCAATTGCGAAATCAAAGAGTGCCAAGGTTATGAAGTTTAAGAACAAAATTGGATATTTTGAGCAATCCGTTGTATTTTGTTTCAGATTTAAAAAATGTATCAATAAAAAATGCGTCATTAGAATTGGTTCAGTATTATTTTTACGGGAAAAAGTGAATGAGCAGAATCGTTACCAACGTGGAGTAAATCGCTCAACTCTTTATACTCTGGTCAGATCTACACATAGACAGGTATTTATATTTTCATATTATAAAGTTAATACTGCGTGTTTAATAAACTTGCCGCCCCGGTGGCAAAGTGGTTAGCATACTTGATCCAGCGACCGGAGGTCCTGGGTTCGATTCCCGGTGGTGACAAGGAAAAAATTTCACGGTTGGTTTAGGATCAATGAATTCATCACTCATTATCCGAAATGAAAATATGATTATGAAACCTCATGTGAGGCGGCCAAATCCCTTGATGGGATATAGTGCCATAGAGAGAGAGAGTTTAATAAACTTTGGTGTACAATAACTACGCAAATTAATAGGGTGTTCTATTAATTGATTGTTGAATTCGTCCAACAAGCAGGGAACACAGCGATTGAAGATCGAGAGTGGAAAAACTCGTGGAAGAATATATAGCGTTATTGATAATAAATTTTTTGTCATGGAGAATAAGGAAGAAACCGATACGCTATCGAACAACCATCACAAGTCTCAAAATTTTAGTTTGCGCTCGAATAGCAGGGTGAAGGCCATAGGGTCGTTTAATGCTTAATGCAACAATCGATAGACAGCCTGCGTGCAGTACAACTGCGGAAAATATATTCTACATTTTTCTGTGACTTTGCAGAATGGCAGTCTATACATCTACAATTAAATGAATAAAATAGACGAGAAGTTGAAATCTCAATGAGGCAAACTGCTACTGATTTAGAAAAACCTAAACTGTCAGATTTCTTTTGTTTTGGAAGCGGTCAATTTCTTAACCATTTATTAAGGGTTACATTGCTACTGCTCCTCAATCGCTCAAGGCAATTTAACCCAATTGTGCTTTGTGCCAGAACAACGGACATTCCTTATTTCATAGTAAGGCAATTTACCTAGCTTCCTGATTATCAAAGTTTGTAAGCCGAGTAATATTAACATCAACTCAGCCGACATTACAAAAAACAATTTTAGGATAGGTTCTTTCGGGCAAGGCAGGAGAACTGGGCACTGAAGGGGTTGAAGCAATGTCAAAATTTGCAAGCAACTCTTCGGAACTCGTTGATATTGATTAAACTTTGAAGAGATTTTAGGAATTGAAGTCAATTAACCACCCATAAAATATGTTAATATCGCAAGAACAAAGAAACAACCTGCTCAACTCCATCGAAGATTTTATATGAATGAACCCAATCAGTAAAGCTAACAGTAGTAATTTGAAAGCCAACTTTGGATTAGTTCACATTTATGTCGGATCAACAAACCACTGAAAAGTTGGCCAGATGAATCGTACTTTCTGAAGTAAGTCGATTTTTGATCATCTGGGTTTGCTAGCCCCAATCGTCGTGATATTTTTGCAGCTACTCTGGAAAAGCATTTTAAATTGGGACGACCCTCTAACTGAAATCCAAATATTTGAATGGCAATAGTTACGAAATCAGGTCAAAAACATTAACCAAATTTCAGTTCCGCGGTATATTCAAACATATAAAGCTATACTTTGATTTAATTGCACAGATTTTGTGCCATGAGTCGATCAGCAAATATCTATTTGGTTTTTTTAATCTAAAATTTTACCGAAAAAACAGTTATTAAACTAATATCAACAAAAACCAAGGTATTCCCGATTAAGCCATCATCTCTAAGACTAGGATAGAACATTATGGGCCGCTGTGCTATTGGCATTGACACATCTAATAAATTTAATTAAAGTAAGTATAGGGTGGCAGAAGAAGGCCGTTCTAGTGTAAATGTTAAATAACTATCTATTATCTAAGTTTTTTTATTTTCTTTTCAAAATTTTGTATAATTTGTCTGTCTGGTGGTAAATTTCCAGCAACAAGGTGCCGTAAAGAACCTCCCCAGGCTCCAGAAATCGACGTACTGCACGCACGTATGATAATATTTACCATGTACTGGGGAGTGTGCAAAATAGACGAGAAACGTCATCAGGATGACTTTCAACACCACCAGGATTATCGCAAAGGTCCGGACAGAGAATTTGAACCGCGCTATAAGATTGTTTCCATTCAAAATTCAGCTTTTGTAAAAATTACGACCCTCAAATTACCAAGTACCGTTCGATTTTGCCATATCACGACCACACCACAACTAAAAACGAACATTCAAAATGAAATCCTGTGCTTCTACATAAAATTTTGAGAAAAGTTATGGAAATTGTGTAAGAAAGACCACGAATGTGTGAAGCTCAAAATGGTGCAGTTCTTTAAATTTGTTTCAGATTTCATGATGATTTGGTTTCAATTTGCAGCTACGTACCTTACTCCGTGCTCCGTGCGCAAATTGCATGGATCAAACGATGACTCATTTCATATCAAAACGATCAACAAAATGGTTGACTTTTGATTTTTCTCATCGTGTTGGATGTTGCACAATTGGCTGCATTTTGCTTTGCAAAGATGTCGATGCCAACTACAACAGGTTTGACGTTAGACGAAATTTCCTAGTCACGTTGAGTAACTCATTGGTTCTCCCAAATATGGAAGAGCTAATGCAAAACCTTCACATCGCCAAACACTTTACCGCAGTTTATCGTAGTTTCTAAAGTTTACCGTATTGGAGAATTCCATCGACTGTAGAAGCGTTGGATTCTATTACCCCTATTATGGTTTTCGCATTTTACATTCCCGGCGAATGCAACTCGTTAAATATACAATTTGGTATTATGGTTTTCGCATTTGACATTCCCGGCGAATCCAACTCACATTTTTGGTATTATGATATTCACCTAAACGAGCTGAACTGTCAAAATGATTCGCCATATTTTTGTAGGCGAATCTTATAAAATTGGTTTTCTGTTTTCATTTCACAGTCAAAATCAAACAATGGAGGTTCTCGTGTAAGTAATTATATTTTTATAACATGTAGAAAACAACAAATCCCAGCCAATTTTCGCAATTAACGGGCGATGGGGAAAAATACCGGTATTGCAAGGGGAATTCCCAGCTTTGAGAAAACGGACAATTCGTAATCCTGTTGTGGAAAGATTTGACCGTAATGTTGAATAACTTGGGGCCTCCTATAAAATAATGTACCAGGCAGAGTAAACGGATGACATTGGTCCCTTAACGATTTTCGCATCTGTGCCATGTTAATATTTCCATCTGGTTTATCAGAAAAAGATAGAACGACACTAGATAACATAATTTTTAAACAGATTTTAGATTAATTGAAAAAAAAGAAACGTTTATATTAGCACGGCATACTTTATGAAAATAAAAATTAACATACAAAAAAAGGCCCAATCAGGTTATTTTTTTTGCCGTCAGATCTACAAACAGTTCTCTATATGATTACAACAACACAATTATTGACAAAAAACCGCAAACGTCAAATAAAATTGTTATAAAAATTATTATTCGGCTAGTGTTACTAGATGTGCACTCGCCAAAATAAAGGCGAAAACCATAATACGAAAACCCAACTCACACGGATTTAAGATTCACAGTGAATCGTTCGGCCTAGCGAAAACCATAATAGGGGTATATGTCTACAAAGGGGACGATAATTGTCATATCCATCGTTTTGATTCCCCTGGCTTCATAGCATACTGCGATTTGTGTTTTGTTCACCACCAGCTCGATTCTAGTTTTTCCTATAGGAAAAAGAGTTAGGCAAAATATCTCATAGTATTTTGGTGACAAAATTTTTTTTTCCGGCATACTATGGTAAAAAGTTAGTGTAAATTTTGTCAAAAACAAATTTAAATTGGGAATATTTTTCCTATCCAATTTCGATACAGAAAAAATATTTCCTAAATTATAAAATTTTAGATCAAACTTGATTTCTTAGTAGGCCAGAAAATGATATTATTGACAAAAACGCAATGTAAATATTTTTTCTAATTTCTTTTCCTATTCGCGGTTTTCAACAAAGTAGCTGACATCTGGTGAACAAAATGTAAATCATAGTTTGCTATGAAGCAAGGTGGATTAAAACTGTCAACAATTAATTTCACAATTCTCGTCCCACCTTTTAGACGTAGAAACCAACGCTACTTTCATTCGATGAAAATTGCCTATAGGAAAAACGAGAATTGAGCTGCAGATGTCAGCTGCTTTCTTGGAAATCGAAAATAACAAAATTATGTGTAAATAAAAAATAAAGCGTTTTAAATTTATAAAATTTTATTGGATTCCCTGAATTTGGGATTTATTGAATTAATTGAATTCGGGATTTGGATCAAAATTAGATTCTTAAATGATTTTTTGAAATATGGCTACCTGGGACGGTTTTCCATGACAAATTTTTGCAGAAGTTCTGGAATATGGAACACTTGGAAGGAACTCGGTCATTTTAAAATCTATTATGATGAAATTGGATTGGAAGGATGGAAATGGGATTTCTTAACGGTTTTGGAAGAAGTTCTAGATAATGGCTACTCGGCCAATTCATAACTGATTTTGATGGGGTTGAGTGTGTTAGATGAAAATGGGATGCTTTGAATATGGGAACCTGTGACGGAGCTCGGTCCATTCCTTTCTTCTTAACTGATTATCAAGGGATTGGTAAGTTGGATGGAAATGAATTTTAAATACTTCATTTTCATCCAACTTACCGAATCCCTTGATAATCGCTTAAAAAGAAAGAAATAGACGAGTTCTGTCTCAGGGTGCCATATTCGAAGAATCCCATTCCCGTTTTCAGGAGAAGTTCAGAAACATGGCCACAAGGGGAGGAACTCGGCCATTTCTTATACAATTTTGATGGGATTCGATATTTTGGATGGAAATGTGATTCTAAAATGATTTTTGGAAAAGCTCAGTTACTGCCAAACGTAATGTCAAAGTGAATCCAAATAAATATTAAGTTTGTATTGAGATGCATGTTGAAAGAAATAATTTCCGATTTAAGTTGCATAGAGAGAGTAGTAGTAGGTTTAGAGAGTTAGATCCATAATACAATAGTTGGTTATAGTCTCCACTATGGCGATTAAAAAGGAAAGGGGGAAATTTCATTTCGGCTTTCTGATCCACCGGCGAGTACAAAAGTTTATCATCGGCTTCCATCCAATCAGCATGTCGTTAAGAAATGGTAACCTTATTATAGAAATTGTTCCAAAAGACATTTGAGAATCCCATTTTCTTTCTATGGCTGTGGGCTAATAGTCGGTTAAAAGTCAATTTTAAGAAAATTTTTCGGTAAATTCATTTATTTTTCAAAAAATCTATGGCAAACTGATCGAAAAATCTGTTCTTAATCCGATTTTTACCATAGTAAACGATTTACCCAACTATTGGCCCGCAGCCTATATACACAATCACTTCATATTCGGCTTAGAAACGGCCGAGTTACGTGTCATAGGTGGTCGTATTCTAGAACTTCTGCCAAAATGAGTTTAGAATCCAATTTCCATCCATCAAGCCTAGTCCCATTTTCATATAACGGATGTGGGCCAATAGTCGGGTAAATCGTTTACTATGGTAAAAATCGGATTTAGAACAGATTTTTCGATCAGTTTGCCATAGAGTTTTTGAAAAATAATTGAATTTCCCGAAAAATTTACTTAAAATTGACTTTCACGGCTTGGTAACCTAACCTCGATATATTGAAAACTGTTTTATTTTTAAATACTTCATATCAAACTCCATAAGACGCTCAATGTGAAGATGTAGTTGTGTTAACCCGCATTCGATTGTAATTTAAGTTTATGGCTATCATAAAACACACACACACACACACAACTGTGTGACAACCTCGTTTAATTGATCCAAACAAAATGAATTAAATACAATTTCGATGAATAATGTGGGCAAAGCTCAAATAAATGATTCATTAAACTGTAAAGGTTGACACAATAATTTTTGCAACTTTCTTGTAGTCAAATCTTGTATGTAAGAAGTGCAAACTTATTCAAAGGAATGTTGATTCGATGAAGCTAAATTTTAACCTCGTTCTCTTAGAAAATAGTTCCAAGACCGCATGGTTTTGGAAATATACTCTTGGCATGTGAATTGCCCCAACACATGCGGGTAAAACACAAAAATGCAGATTTGTAAAATAATTAATCCACGGCTTCTGCGAAGGAGTTTGTTAATCTGCAATCGAATTACAATCTTGTATAAATGAATATTTACGAATTACCATTGTTGATATTCTTCCACACACAAATTATTAAGTGTGCTGTGCTGAAAAAATATACGCATATATTATGGAATATGATTTATCTAACAAGCATTTTAACTGTCTACCTGCAGAACATAAACAAACTTTGTCACTGATATATAGTTAAGAAATAAATTCGTGCGTGTGTACCAGCGCATACCATAGTAACAAATAAAGTTAACACGCCGTATTGCTTCTGCGATCTTCAAAAAAAAAGAGTTATTTGTAATGTAAAAAATGTAAAACACGTATTATTTTGTATATAGATATATTCATAACGTAATACGCCAGAATACATCTCCAATAATGTATGAATATAAATTTTGTGCCAAAGTCAGTTCACATACATTCAAATTCAATTCAATTCAAACACGTATACCAATAAATAACTTTAAAAATTCCAAAGGATACCAACAACAAAATATCGAAGTTATTATTGTCTGTTTACCTTAGTTTACTTGCCTGCGCCATACCTTGCGGAAAACTTTATATGTACATGGAAAATTTTCGGTTAAAAATATATTTGTCTTTACACCTTTTACCTATATGTGTAGATGTATACCAATCCAAATGTATTGTTGGGAAATATGTTGTGTGGATATATTATAACACAATAATATAAAATTTTCCTTTCGTTTTTCAATTCAAAACGAATGTGCGGGTACCGTTGAACCCATAAACAATATACAATAAATGATATATAATCGGGGAAAAAATGGCAACAAAAAATGTTCGTAATGATTTATGTTATCAATATAATTTTCTAAACTTACAAAAAATAAAATAACAACGATGTAAGATTTTTTGATATAATTTCATTTCGATTCCACCAATATCGATATATAGGTGCTGACAGAATCGATCTGAACATAATAATACAAATCGCATACACAACATACCCCCCTTACGGTTGAAATAAATTCCTAAATCAATTGTCTTGCTTTACAAAGAGCAAATTATAAAAAATGTTTAAATTTGAAAGCACAATCAAAAAAATGTAGGAAATTATATGGAATTTATATATTTGTGGCGCCGCCATTCAAGCTATACATTTTCCAGTGTTTAATTAAAAATTAATAAAAATAACTTTTCCTATGTTTAACGATTGTTTGCATACATTTGGTTTCTAGAAACAGCGGTTAAAGAAAACCGGTTCAGTTTAATTTGGTAGTAACCTATGGAAGAAATGATTAATATTTTTAAAATTTTTTGCTGTATACCTACCTATATTTGATATTGAAAATTAAATATTTTTCAACAATTCGCTATATATGTAATTTTTTTGCGAATTCATTCGTTTTTGTTTTTCCAAGCAAGCTTTTAATTTATTAGAATTATTTTACAGTTGCACTACTTGATCGCTAGTTTCAAGAAACTGTAAAGGGTATCAATAATTAAAATATTTATAAATAAATAACCAACTTTGCTTTACGCGGTATAACGTAACCGAAAATCAACAGCAGAAAAATATGGTTTTGCTATTTGCCGCTAGAGGCAAAACTAAATACATTTAAGCTGATATTAAAAAAAAGCACCAACAATTTTATCGAATTTTTAACAAATCGCTAATTTTCATCAAAAAGTTCTGAAGTTTTTAAAAGTTCTAAAAGTTTTGACAAAAATGATGACCGAATCTGTTTGGCCATCGTTTAGTCAGGATTGGTTACTAGTTTTTATCGTTTGGTCACTTACGATTAAACGGTGAATAAATAAATACATAAAATAAATTTCCCGAGTAGAACCTCATTGCAAGAAAATCATACAATACAAATTTCGTTAGGTAATCGTTAGGTCAGGATTGGTCATTTTTTATTGCGAAAAACAAAATCAAAATTGTATTAATTCAATAAAATCAGGTTCGTCGCTTTTTGGGAATTTTATTTTACATACATAAAATTAACAATAAATCCAATAGGAATAAACCGTTTAGATAAAAATAATAGTCTTGTTTTTTTATTAGCTAGCGCCCAACAGACGAATCCGGAGCACCTAATTTTCTATGTCGAAACATGTATAATTAACTTATTTAACTGTAAACTAAGAACTTTCATTCAACTTTTTTAGTTAAAAATCGATGTAAAAATATTTTGCTCCACCTATTTATCCGGAGCCGCTATCGGGAGCGCTATCCATTTCAATGGGAATTTTGAAAATTCATTTATTTTGTACACCCTTTACTAATTGTTGAGGATTGGTTATAAGTTGTTTTCGTTTGGTCATCTCTACGAAACGATTTATTGCCAAAATTTGTTAAAACTCATCATTTTGAGTCTGGAAAAATCACCGACGCAAACAATTTTGTAAATCCAACGATCGAAATCGTCTCACTGACTGTTGTTTAGGATTGGTTATGTTTTTTTAGATTTGGTTATCCCCACGAGGCGACCTTTTCGCTCAATTCGAAGTGTTCGAGTCTGGAAAATGACCGATGCTAATAATTTTATAAATCCAACAATAGTTGTTTCCGTTTGGTCATCCCTATACGAAACGATTTGTATGACCAAACGTCAACATTTGTTGATAAAATCGGTCTGATTTTATTAAAATTAACATTCATCAATTTAAGTGCAAGTGGCTTGACGTTATACTCAGATTTACTTTATGAAGCCTGCGAAAGCAAGAAACATGGGTAGATTTGTATAGCTACTTTTGATCAGCCACTCTTAATGCAGTAAATTTTTAAGTCTGTGAAGCAAAACAGTGATATATCTGGACTAGTTGTACGCCTTGGAGGATTTCATTTACTCATGTCATATCATGGCACAATTGGATATATCGGAAGCGGACTACAAGATTTATGGGAAACAGTTTGTGGCAGTGCAACAGTCAAACACATGCTTATCGGCATGCTTTCATGTGCTTTGCGATCACATATACTGATGGTATCAGCATTAAATTATTTGATTATGGACAATTTAGCAGATTTAAAATCTGTACTGAAATCTGCTGAAGTCATGGTATCGTATCAGAAACTGATAGGAAACTGCGTATCACCGGATATGTGTCATGATTCGGAAGTATAGTACGCGACCTGGAGAGCTTGTTTAAAAGTACCATCAATAGACTTAGAACAATAAACCGCAAACTTTGGCTCCAAATTTTTTGACTTTTTGAGCAAGTTATGATTGTGCTGCACTATATCCGAGCTGAGCGGACTGGCAAATGGCAATGAATGACTAGCAGAATGGAAAAATGTTGCCATATTTCCATCTGCTGGTCATAGTTTGTATGCAAAATCTGCTCATTTATATTTACAGGAAATTAAGGAGTTGCTAGCCAAGCTGACCGATGAAGAGTACAAAAAATTTCCAGAGAAATATTTTTCGTATTTCGTATTTGGACGGACATGTGCATAGAACAATAACTTATGGGAACAATGAAGACGATAGGAGAATTATCTCGAGGACGGAGCATTATCGGTGACACCATTTTAAAATGGATTGTTTCTACGTCCGTTAGCATGCTTGTGATATCCGCAATGGAAACTTTTACAGGACAATCATCAATTATTTCCGAACAACATTTTTAACTCCGAGGCAGTAGGAAAGCAAGAGACAATCTGGATAAAAATCAATTTAGTTCATCGCTTCAACAACATTTCCCATTTCGGATTAGGGTTGATAAACTTGTCAGTTTGTCAACTGGACTTGTTGCTGATTCCAAAATCACATGTGATAGTGCTTTGGGTAAAGGAAAGAAATGCTGCGGCATAATACATTGGGTAAGAGTTTTGCGGACGTCGTTTATACAAGAAAACACAAAGTTATTCCAATTGCAGCTCAGGTTCAGGGAATAAAAATAAATAACGAAGCCTTCGTTATAAACTCGCCGCATTATTTCATGGAATTGTTTGTGTCGTTAAAAGTCCGAAAGAGTTGCAGTCCTATTTTAAATATCAATTGGTTTTAGCTCCACCTTCTTTTTCAACAACGACCTCCTACGAAAGGGAATAAAATCGAGCTTCAAAACCATATTTAAAAGAGCTAGTATGGCCAAAGCCAGCGACATATGGCACGATTCTACAAATTTAGGTATGTATTTGATTGTTATCCGGACTATGCCACCACGAAAAGAGAAGGACAAAACAGAAGAGCCAGTGCCATAATTTCTTCAAACATCGAAGTAGCGAGTAATATGATGTGCACAAATTCTCAATCCGAATTTATCGCAACCACCCATAATAAATCGAAATTCAGAAGACTTTTACCGGAGGCAATACAACCTCAGCACTGTACAGGAAAGGAAAATTTAAAGAATTTAAGCTTTTGCAGGCCAATGCAGAACTGAGGAGCGACGTGCAAGTGTTCTTGCAAACGAGTGCCACGAAGGAGAATATTGTAGCCAGCATAGTGCATCTAATATATAGACTATATAACATCACAGAATGGATTCCACTAGAATAAACAAGATATCTTGCTTACAACATAGTAATTGGTGATCTGCAGTTACATTAAAAATTTAGCTCATCTAACAAAAACAAAAGCAGCTGCAGATCAGCATTCATTTCGGGTCTACCATCAAGTTGAAGCATGGCTGGGAAATGCTTTGCTACCAAAAGATTTGGGATGGAAATGTGTCAAAAGTAGTTTATTGTCCATTCCAACAGACCTGCCACCGGCTCCAGAACATCTGCTCAAGTTGATATCTTGCAACTGTCGTACGAAATGCACAACAAGATACTCTAACTTTTAAAAGCCTTTATAATTAATATTTAAATGGTAATTAAAAAAAAACTGATGTATTATACTAAGAATCAATAATAGTTTGAAATAATAAAATATTGACATTAATTTTTTAATTTTTATATCATGGATTTTTTGAAGGTTGGTTATTCCAACCCTGATTGCAGGATTAGCTCAACCTTTAGAGGTGGGAGTTTTCTAAAAAATTCTGTCTAATACTACAACCCTGTAAGATTTCGTTTCTATTGGAATTATTTACTACTTTTGCACAAAACTCCTGCACTAATTCGAGGGAAGTCAGACCCCGATATTCTTTTTTAAATTTTTCATCAACCAGTGGTGCTTTTCCTTATTGTCTTTTTCACACTAACGCACGATACTTTTCCTCTTCTGTTGTTGTTGTAAGTGATGCTTTTTTTCTCTTTCTAAACTAAACAGCGATATTTTCTATTACTCTAATTGTCTTAATTTTATTTTTTCTTCACGTTACTCCGACCGACAAATATTTTTAATACCCTCTTTCGTTCAAATTTTTCTGATCCACAAAACAACACCAGATCCTGGCATTTTATGTTTCTGTTTTTCGCGTCGTACAATTCCAACCTCCAAAACTTGAGTATTAGAAAATGCAACATCATCCCACAAATCCCATTCCTCCTTTTTTAAATTTTATTTATTTTCTTATCAATACGAAAAGAATTAGACCAATGCCATTTTTACTCTTGCTTTTCATTTAGCTGTCATCTGCTGTAATCCTCATTGTAAAATTTTTAGTATTCTTTACCGTTTCACATCTGTCAAATTTTTCACGAATAAAAAAAAAATAATTCTACAGGGAGCATGTTTATTGTTTTGATTCTCTCCTTCCTGAATTTAAATCTAATCATACGCAGTGATGGTGAACTATTGGATTGGAATATAACGTTGTTTTCATGTCAGCCGATCTTGCAGCAAGTTTCGATAAGAATAACCCTTTGATTCGTTTGGATTCGTCACCTTTTTTGGTATCAGCCATGTCACTTGGATGCCGATAAATTCTCCAGGGTGATGCAGTTACACAATATATACGGGCGCATACGATCCGCCATCTTTCATGTACTCCCAATGGAATCAAAACAAGGAAGTTATTTACGTTCGATACATACGAAAACCGTCCCCTTATCCTGGGATATGATGTAATACGATTTATCAAATATGTATATATTCAGCAGCGTGAGTTAATTGGAATGGGAATGATGATGTAATTGGATGAACATCAAATGAGGACATCAGGAAGCGGATTGGATACAAGCATTTTGTTGACAACGAGTATTAATACGCGATTTCATCCACCTTCTATCATATAACGCACATCTAGCAGTCCAGCTACAGTCACATTTTCTGTATTCTCTACAGCCCAGACAAATTGACTGATCGGGGAAAAATGCAAAGTATATGAAGTTATCCCAGCATTCTATCCCAGAAAATAAGATTTTTTGATCAAGTAACACTGACATATCAATAACCACTTAGCTCTTGCGTGAAGTTGTTCCAGTCCAAATTTCGATTTATTTAATTCAAAGACTTTATATTTGTGACGTTAGCCCAGCCCAGACATTTAATCAAAATTAATAAATTAAACTCGACTTGTTTTAAATCAATTAATTAAAAATAAATTATCCATTACTATATGCATCTCAGAATCTTACAATTTTCATACTTTAGTTAATATTCGATCAGTTTTATTAAGATTCCCATCTGTACCCTAAACTTCTAAGCAGTAAGATAATTTGTAAACGTGTCAACGATAACTTATCTTGCCTTTTTACAATATTGGCATTCTCTAATAGCACTCCAAGATAAAATTCAAAATGGTTACGATAAATAAATGTCAAAATTTAACATACTCTTATGATTTATGTAGATTTATATTTAGACTTTGAGCGCCTATAACTACCGTCCCCATTTAAATTTCAACATTATTTTTATGGATATAAGTTATTCTAAATAGTATCTATTTACAAACAATAGTTCAAGTTGTTATGGGTTCTGGTATGGCTAATTTTACAGGTGAAAATTCTATACAATAAATTTTCTTGGCATTTTTAAATCACATTCTCTAAGCATTTTTTTACCCAAGATAAAAATACTGATGTCAAGTGTCAAGTTAACATTGAACGTCAAAACGAAATTTTAATTATTTTATATCCTTAATAACTCAAAAAATACAATCTCTACAAACGAACATTCTTGCATATACATCAAAGCCATCTAGAATCACACATAGCCTTAAAAATCATTTTGAAAAATAGTCGGAGTCGGGAGTTATTTGATATTCAAATCAAGATACGGTTAGATAAAGATATAAAACAAATCAAATGTTTGAAAAGAACATTACAACAGTCAAATAGGTAAAGAAATATTTCGTATGGTAAAGACATATACAATATAAGTCTTATTTACAATTCATCCGTTGAATTTTGATTAATATTGCATTTCTAAACCGTTTAAAGGTTATTCTTTATTCTAAGTACAAAATCACATTACTCTGTAATTATTATTTACGACATGTTTTAGAAATCCAACCAAATCTGTGTTAAGCAGATCTTAATTTCAGTGTACTTCATTGTTGAAGACGAAATGCTCTATTTAGCACTTTCTGAGTATAATGGTCGGATCTTGGAATCTTGAATATTTTCTGTTCTCGGGATTGTCGTACTAGAATTTTAGAATTTCGGGTAAACTACAAAACACTATATGCGTTTTAAGCAGCGAAGCTCATTTAAACATCGAATTTAGTTAGTCACTGCAAGTTACAGCATCTAAAATTTACCAATCGAAACCCTTTTTAGTATTTGATTTAGGTATAGTTATGGAAGGTTTTACTTTTACCATTTGTTTTTTACCTTGTTTTAATTTTTAATCTTTGTAAAATGTATGGGTTAATGTTAAGGATTGGTAACGAGAAGGTGGTGAGACTTGTATCAATTAATTGCTCCTTTTGAAATCGATGTTATGAAATAAATATGTTGCTTTACCTTAGGGCTAGTTAAAAGTTAGATTTATTGCATAACATAATTAATATTTGTACTCGTTCATTATTGTTCTAAATTTGTCTTAATCATCAATTTCTAAAACACAAGATTAATAAATAGTCTAGGATTAAAGCATTGTAAGATCTTAAAGACTGTTGAGAGCTAATGGTGCCTCTAAATGAAATATTAAACATCAACAAACTGAAATTTGTTAACTAATTTAGATTTTCTAGGCCGTCGTATTTAATGTACTCGTCGGTTTTCTTAATTGTGCAAGTGTTATGATCAAGTAAAATATTACGAGTGCATACCAAATTGAAAGCTTTGCTTGTCATGTAGAGAATTGATCCATTAGATGTTGTCTAATCAGACACTTCAAACACTTGACATTTATAGTGAATTAAGCAACTAAACTGTTGTTCTAGGACATTCTACCCCTTAAATCTTTTTCTTCTAATATAAATAGGCACATTATTTATTCCCTATACTTTAAACATAAAATTATAAATAATAAATTTATTTGTTTTGTTGTTTTTGTGGAAATACTGGAGATAAACCTAAGCAAAAGTATAGGTCAAAGTGAAGACGATGGAGGAAATATTCGAATGTTTAACTTTACTGCAAGAATATTTTCATTCCAACGATAACAATCCATTTGTGAACTTATATCCAAATTTACATTCTAAATTTAATTAATTTTATAACTTTTTATGTAAGGTAACGCTTTTTATGTAATTAAATTGTTACAGCTTGAGCTTATTTAGTTATAAAATAAAACTATAAACGAAAACATCAAAAATTGCAATTAATTATTAATAATATCCAAACGAAAGCCTTTTACACACTCACGTAATGTTTTTCAACGATAAATTGTTGGTGATACTTTTTGACATAAATTTATCTTGCCACTTTACAACATATCTTGAAAAAAATTTAGTGAATGCGAACTTACTAATACATCACGATATTCTATATAAATCTAGACTTCTACGATAATTATTTTCATATGTAAAGGTTATCACTAGGGCAACCAAAAATATGCTCTTAAAAATAGGTTTTAGCGGCATATCCTCTATCCGGTCGCAAATTATTTAATTGCGAGGCGAAATATGGTTACTAGATTTATGTTGCCATGCCATTTGACACATGTTTTTTAAATTTAAATTTGTTTTTCGATTGTAAAGTAGAAATACACGAAAAGTCTGTAACGCGTCGCAGTCTTTTCGTGTATTTCTACTTTACAATCGAAAAACAAATTTAAATTTTAAAAAAATGTGTCAAATGGCATGGCAACATAAATCTAGTAACTATATTTCGCCTCGCAATTAAATAATTTGCGACCGGATAGAGGATATGCCGCTAAAACCTATTTTTAAGAGCATATTTTTGGTTGCCCTAGTTATCACTTTTACATAATACAATTTATCTTGGTTTTTAGAGAAATAGGGCACTGGGGCCTTGAAAAATTGAAATTCTCCATATTATTCAAATTTTTAGACGGCTACTTTAATCGTTTTATCAAATTTGTTTTCAGGTTTACTAATATTTGTATCCCTACTAATTGAATAATTTCGAATCGATTTGTCCAGTCGGAATTTTTCCCGTAGTAGCAGGAAAAAAAATATGTTACTTAATTTAAAAAAGACAAATTAATTAAAGTTGTCCGTGAAAAATTCGAATAATATGGAGAATTTCAAAGCAAACTATATTCCGATTGGGGAAATTTCCACCGTATTGAAGAATACGGCCCCAGATGGGAATCTTAATAAAACTGATCGAATATTAACTAAAGTATCAAAATTGTAAGATTCAATTCAATTCAATTCAAGAAAAATTTGAATAATATGGAGAATTTCAAAGCAAATTGTATTCCGATTAGGAAATTTCCACCGATTTCATGAATACGGTGGAAATTTTCTCAATTGGAGTACATAATTTGTTATGCAATTCTCTATATTCGAATTTTTCGCCAGCTGCTTTGATTTTTTTTAGATTTCTTTTCATTTTTAAATGAGATCATTTTTTTAGATTTCCGGGTGTGTAACGAAATCTCGCTTTTCAAAATCCTGGTTTGTCAAAATCTCGGTTTTTTTCTAAATCTCGGTTTTCAAAATCTCGGTTTTCAAAATCCCGGTTTTCAAAATCTCTGTTTTCAAAATCCCGGTTTTCAAAATCCCAGTTTTCAAAATCCCGGTTTTGTATTAAAAAATAATCCGCGTAACAAAATGGTGCGATTATTTTTCTTTTTAGTAGATGTCATTAATAGATTCTATATAATCCGCTCCCACGTGCGGCACGCAGTGTGGCATATTGGCTGATCCCGGCTCCTACGTCCCCGAAGTTCAAATCTAAAGCCTCTCAGAGGGCTAAACGGGGAGGGGGGGGGGGGGGAGCGCTGCGACCACCCGCGTACTCGTGAAACTTATCGAAGCCTACAATTATTGCATTATTGGTCTCTACAATTATTGCATTTCATAATGTTGCATTAACATAATATTGCTTTTTTTATTAATCTTGCATCTACAAAATGTTGCTATTACAAAATGTTGCAAGTACCAAATCTTGCAATTAAAAAACTTTATTAATTATTTTGTACAATTAGAACTAAAAGAAAATAAAACCGAGAATTTGAAAACCGGGATTTTGAAAACCGAGATTTTGAAAACAGAGATTTCGTACTGCACCCAATTGTCCCCATACTAAGGGAAAAATTCCGACTGGAGAAATCGATTCGAAATTATTCCCTTAGTAGGGGGACAAATATCTGTAAACTTGAAGACAAATTTGAAAAAATAATTGAAGTAGCCGGCGAAAAATTCAATTAATTTAGAAAATTTTAAAGCAAATGCATTCTGATTGGGAAAATTTTTACCGATTTCAAGAATACGGTTCTAGATGGTTTGGTTTTTTTAATATTTGATTTAAAACTATTTGTGTTGCCTGATTAAAAATTTTATTTTCTAGAATATAATGTATGTACAATTCGAATGTATGTATTATCGACGATGACAAAGAACAAGCAGACAACGATGTTAGACTGAAAGAGAATGACTTCCTATCGTCATTGGCGAAGATAAATGTAGGTCTGAGAAATGAACCACACATCATGCAAAGCATCGAGAAGGTGCTGGCCGGACCATTGAATTGTTTGAGAATGTTCATGCACTTGTAATACTGGAACTGGCAAGACGGTCACCCTAAATTGACCGTTCAAATTACCGATTTCACGGGATTTGAAGCTGCTAAGACTGTCAAAGCAAGCTGAAATGTAAGCTGCGGACATTTCCTGCAAAATTCTCAATTTTAAATGACTTCAACTTCATTTTGATTGTATATTTAAGCGTTCTTTCATTTTAACTTGATACGCAAAGGCAGGATTTGCTTCAATTTTTTTTAATGCTTTTGTTATTATAAATATTATATTTGTTTTTGGGTTACGAATATTATGCGGAGTGACATCTCATGACGAACATTACATAAATTAACATAATAGCAAGTTTAGTATTTTTGACAGATGACTCATTTCAGCGGATGATATATTAAACTAAAGTTGCCAGTTTGCTGTGATGTCACAGGATTTTACTCTTTTTCTATACCCACTCTCATCGCAGCGAACTGTATTTTTGCCATTTTCCACCAGACTAAATTTGTATAGTATTCGCTCATTTTCATTTTTTTATTATTTTATTATCCCAGCAAACTGTTTTGGTGCCAATGACCTCCCAAATCTTTTGCGGTTTGCTTTTCCCATCCTTGCTTTTACGCCGTTGCCAGCCAATTCGAGGGTATACGGCTATAGGTCCAATTTTATCCCCATCTGCATATTGCATAGCTCCATGCCAGCCTGTGTGTTTTGCACTCTGACAGGGGGTCATAGCTGTGTTCAATTTCATCACAGACCATTATCTGTCAATGAAAATTTCCTTTGCATCCTGCCCTTATCGGCATTCAAACCCGATACCTCCCGATCCAAACGCCAAAGCTTTAACCACTGTGCCATTTGGTCGGCCATTTTTAAATTGCAGAAGTTTCTACCTCCTGCGACATTTGCATACCTCAGGAATTTACCTTGCAAATTAAGTGATAAAGACAGAATATTGATGCTCAAGCTAACTATTATTTTCGTATTCATAATACATTTTCATTAAAAGTATCAGCGTAACAAAATCAACGCAATTATTTGGCCACAGCATAAAATTGAAAATCAATTTAATTCAAGAATAAGGAAACTGTATACAAAATTAATAAACTCTGTATACAATTTTTTATAAACTTATAATTTTTATACTTAAGCTATATTCAGAATATTTTCTACAAATAAACCTCCAGAATTTAACCACAGCATCAAAATAAAAATTTATAATTTTTCGTTATAAACTAAAATTTTATTCTACATTGAACCGCGATTTAAATTTTTCAAACCCGATTTATAAAGCTCAGGCAGTACAAAAACTAAAATTAAATGCTTTAAAATCTATTTTATCAAATATGTGTTCAATGAATTCATATTTTAATTACCAAAGAATTTAATAACATATTTTGTTAATATTCAATATTATGCAAAAAATCTTTTCTCATGGTTCAACTATAAATGTTATTTTTAGTTGCACCACAAGCTTTAATACAAAGTTTTATGCCGAAGCTTTTTTTTTGTACAAAGTAAGAAACAAACAAAGTTGTTTAAAATAAATTAGTTATTTTGTTTTATGTTAAATTTAATAAACAAAATAAAATATTTTTTATGTGTACGAGTACATAAAGCATAAATATTTAGGTTCTAGTTGTTAGTGTTATCGTATTAAGTTTATATGAAAGCATAAACTTTAACATTTTTTTATATGTTTGATGAAATAAATAAACAAAGTGAAGTTCTATGCGGTTCAATGATTAAGTTTTGAATATTTAATAAAAACTTACGTTTGTGTTTGTTAACATCTGTATATACTATACGTATGTATGTAGTAAGTGCACCCTACCCTTGCATTATTTTTTAATAAATAACTAAAGTGAAAATTCAATTATAAGGCTTTCATATGTTTATTCTCATACAGTCTAGTCAATTTAAATTAAAATATAATTTATATTTATTTATTTATTAATTTTATTTATTGGCACATCTGTTGATGCATTTACTCTGATTGCACGTAAAGAGTGATAAGTGATGCCTTAGCGATGTGTTTCAATTGAGTTGAAATATTCTAACTGCTACAAAAATATAGGGGATTTATCACAATTGTAAGTCATTAACGCAATTCTATAAAGTAATAATTCCATTATATTTTAATAAATATGTATTTCAGTTCTTCCTGATTGTATAATTTTAGATTTTGAAACGAATTTTCTTTGATTACACCCAAACCTGTTTTTACACCGTGATACGTACGCACGAGACATCAAAATGAAATTTGCATACCGATTAAGCCCAATTTGTGCTAATTAGTACAGGAGCCGAAAAAACGGAAAATTGTCAACGGCGACGCGTGCATCAAGTTTTTTTTTATAGTAGTAAATAGAAAAGTGGTTTTGTTCATGAAATCGTGATAAATTGAAACAATTAATTGATACAACAATTAAAGCGTGAAACAATTAAAAGATAATTTTATATAAGAACATTTTCTAAAATCAGGTAAGCATTTATATAATTATCTAAATAATATCGAGTGTTGTGCAAATCCATATTTTTTACAGCATTCTAAAATTTTTTACGATCATCTTGACTTAACCTAGACGACAATACAATTGAGAAATTAACACCCTATTCTCTTAGTCGTGTCACCGGTCGTTTCTTACGACAACAATTTTTTTATATTTTCTTAGTCGATATAAGTGACATGCGTTGCTTGAGGTGACAACCATGATATTCTGCTAGTCGTTAAAAAAGTTTCATGTCACCTGAGGTGACATTTGTAGTCGTGCGAAATTTTTAGGCGACAAAGTGAAGGGAGATAAAATGTAAGTTTTTAATTATTAATTTGATGAATTATTGGAGGTTTTTAATTATTACTTTGATAATATTACAAATGTTTAATTATTATTTTGATAAATTGTTAGGATATAATTGTTCCAACAATATTAAAATTTTTACTTTTATTAAGCGTAAAAATCACCAATGTAACAATTTATGTGTTTAGTAGACTGTATGGAGGAAAATCCAGACATTGCCAAAGTGTACTTCAGTTTTGGCAGCTGAAAAACAGAGTATAATTATTTGTATAATCTAACAAATCTAAAAGAAAAAAATTAGAATAGAAAACGTTTTAAAATAAAAATTTTGATCGAAGATTTGATCGATCTCTTAACCGTCTCCGAAAATCAGCCATATTGCAAATGGCTTCCTTATCCCTCGAAGAATAAAACATTTCGTGATGGTAATGAACTAACTATGATCCCTGTCGGAGTGCACAATTCATGGGCCGACCCATCTTCCATGTTAGTACTGTAGGCTGGCATGGAGCAATGCAATGTGCAGATGGTTCTACGTAAATCGGACCTATAGCCGTACGTCCTCGATTTGGCAAGCAATGCGTAAAGTAGGTTTCAACACGATTTAGTTTAAATAACCAGTAAATCAGTATAAAAATAATCAATCACAAATTCACGCAAATGTAATAAATCACAACCGTATTCAAATTATCATTATTTTCTGACAAGCATAAATATTCTGTCAAAATTTGAGACAATTTTTTGTATTGCCGTATGACTTTAGGTTAATGAAGTTGTCGCGTCACGTCACTTCGGTCGACCAAGAGAATACCATTTTACAAACGAAGTGACCAGACCATTGTCACGTCGCATGAAACGACACGACTAAGGAAATAGGGGCATAATTGTGTTTGAAATTAAGTTGCGCATGCTATTGTGTTTTGATTATTATAAAAACAAGCAAGAAATATTTTAAATGTTCTGACATTTTTGGTCATATCAAATCTCTGATAGTTCACCTCGGGAAAGTTCATAAACTTGAAACGTATGATGTGTTTTGTTGTGTAGAAGATATTTGCTTAAGCACATTTCAAATTGTCAGCGCGTGTCAGACACATGCTTATGAAACACTTTGGAGACAGTTCTGCTAATTTTGTGCCTTAAACTGTGTATCACCCCTCCTCAATTCATGACACCACTAAACAATCTTTATTTAATGTTGAATAGCTACAACCCGAACACACTGTATATCTTCCGAAAATCGAATAAATGTAGTATTTAATTCCGTCAATATACAAAAATTAATTGAGGAATAAGCCACCAAATTTAGTATAGGCTTATATAATAAAAATAATTTTGATAAATCTGATGTAATAGAAATTCAAAATTCTATCGTTCATTCTATATTGAACCCCATTCTGAATATCATTAAAACGTTATTTCAAAAAAACATACCTCAAACGTATTCTGAACATAAACAGTTTTTTAATTTTTGCGAAAACCCATTTTATAATATTGATACGGAATACAAGTTTTATAAATTTTTGCAACAAAATGATTTAGCATTACCAAAGTCTAATATAGTCTAACAAAATCTAATATACAAAAAAACTTTGCGTGGAAAATCACAGAAACCTCAGAAATAAACAAAATTATGCTTTCGATGTTGCAGAAAGTGATCCTCAGTCTTCTGTAATTCGACGCGAATCTATTTTAAACCAAATACCGTCCTTCGATGGTACTTCAACCTATTCGGTTAATCTAATGCATGATTTTTATGAAGGTATCCTCCATTACGACTTGAGTCACGCTCTTAAATACTTCATATACGAAAAGAAATATTTTTCACTGGAAAACTTTAACCAGCCAAATAATTATTTAATTACGGTTCAATTGAAATCAAAAATGTATCCCCTCCTATTACTCAATTGTATCTATCTAATGGTCATTTCAAAATGTGTGCTCAAGAAATGATGACATTTTGGCATTTTATGCCTTTAACTATCGGTAATCTTGTTCCCTCGAATAATGAAATATGGAAGATTGTTCTAAATTTGATTGATATAAATGATATACTGCTACTTTTTGAAATTCCCAAATCAACTATTTCACTTTTAAAAGAAAAAATTAAATTTCATAATTCCGAATATCTACGTCTATTCAAAGAAGATCTAAAGCCTAAACACCATTTTTTTACACACTACCCCACCATAATACGATACTCAGGCCCACCACGACCGAAAAAACATTTGCTTATCAATATCAAAAAATATCAATATAAATTCGCCTATAGTATAACAAATAAACCAAATGATGCTTTTGAGTTTGACCAAAACTGTATCATAAAATCACCTACAACGGTTATATTAACAGTCATCTAAATCTTTCCGACGATAACATAGGAAGCCTTTCAAGGGTTGCATATAAATCTATCCAATATAAAATTACTGCCTCTTCAAATCAGGGAAAACTGCAAATATTTAAAATATTGCACATTGTAGTTATCAACCAAATCAATTTGAAAGTGGTTTGTTGCGAAGTCAAGTTAGACAAATACTACTGTCGGCAAAAAATAGTAAGACTTTGTTCATAATTTTAAAATTCTTTATTTATTTCTCCAAATCTATTTTGTCCCCCTCAAAGTAATCCCCTTTGGCCTCAATACACTTGTGCCAACGTTTTTTCTAATCCTCGAAACAGTTGTTAAAGTCAATCCGGAATAGCCTCTAATGCGCGTAGCGATTCACGGTTTCCCCGGAGAAGTCGTTTGAGTTTGCTGAACAGCCAGAAGTCACACGGAGCTTAATCATGCGAATACGGTGGTTGCGAAACGATATGAGTGGAATTTTTGGCGAAAAAATCTCATAAAACCAATGCAGTATGAGAAGGTGCACTATTGTGGTGCCAAAACGAAGGGTTTTTACTGATCCTTCCGATATTTCAACGATGCCAGTAAGATCTCTGACTGTTAATCGTCGATTCTCGAGCACCAATACCTTAATTTTATTAACGTGTTGATCATCAGTTGATGTTGATGGCCGTCCTACACGTGGTTCGTCGTCAACACGTTCTCGACCCTCTTTGAACAATTTGTACCAATCAACAACTTTTGCTCGCGACATACAATTATCACCAAAGGCTTTTTGCAACAAAATTGATTCCGCACACAAAATTTAATGGAACTTCTTTGTTGAATAATTTCACTCATGGTAAAAATCGCCGAATGCACTTTTTGTACTTCAGAAAGACAAGCGTATACTAAACACTAATGATTATTTTGATGTGAAATTTGGCACAGATGTCACTGACAGTCATACCAATAAGAAAAAAAAAAATATTTCGATTAATAGTTTTCCGCGCGAAATTTAAATTTAAAATTCTTACGTTTTTTTTGCTCACAGTAGTATATTCTAATTCAATTTTTGGCCTTGATTTGTGTGGTTCTATTGTCGTGTTTGCAGATCATATGGCCTTGTTGTATACTGGCTCTAAAATGGAATTTGTTAATCATGCTATTAATCAAGACATTGTTTTGCTAAGAAAATGGTTTTACGTGCATAATATGATACTGAACTGCATGTCAAAAATAATGAACGTTTACGTAGGTGGTACAATTCATGAACCCCCTTCAAATCTCATTTACCATTAATTTTCTTGTACACAAAATATTTGTGAATTCTATTGCATTCCAATCGAAACCGTAAACTCCTTTAAATATCTGGGGTTACACTTAGACTCACAACTAAATTTCAAACAGCATGTGTATAATTTAAAGAGTAAGCTGAGAATGGCATTACAGTCATTTTACTATTTGAGGGATATTTTTAGTCCTGAATTTATTGTGTATATACTACGCTCTAGCGGATTGTCACTTTCAATACGGAATTGCATGTTGGGGTGGTATTTACTTATCATATTGTTACGGTTTCCCGACCGTGAATTGGTGACGATGACAGAATTGCATCGCTCTTGATAACATCGGCCGTAACTGAATTTATAAATTATTTCGTCAGAACCTTCAAGGCGGTCATTTGAGCGCGGCTAGAACTCAGGGTTGGGGTGGGGTTTCTTGAAGGATAACAAAATCTCGTTGGACTCTATAAAAATAGGAAGAAAACTAATAAGATTTAAATTGAACAATAAGAGAAAAAACTTATGGAGAATACTCACCTATTATACGGACATACTATGCTATGCTGATCTCACATCCCACAACAAACTTACGGCCCTAATGCATATTCCACAAAATCACAGTGAATGAAATAAATGAGAACATAAATAATTGAGTTTTTACAAAATATTTTTTCACTTTTATATTTCGAAAATAATAAAGAATATAAACTAAAAAAAAAATTAAATTTTGAAGGATTTTTCTATACCCTATCTAATCTACCACTTAACTAAGACCCCAGAAAATATAATTTAATTCTAAATAAATTTTTTATCATAATATTTAATAAATGAAATTTTAATGAAAATTATATGTCAGTACAAACTCGATAATTGCAACCAATTAAAGTTCGCAGGCGTTGCAAAAATCGAATAATTGCAAATATCGAGTAAAAGTTAAACATTGAAAAATTTAATGAAAACTGTTGATTTTTCAACAAAGATATGTCTTGAAAATAAAAATCACAGAAATTTATAACTTCGTTCGTATACAATTCAATTTAATTCAGAGACATTCAGAAAACGTTCTCTTTAGGTTCATGTTTAACTTAAACATTTTCCAAATTTTTGATTTCTTTTTCGGATTTCGTTTAAAATTTAAAAATTAAAATTTCGTTAGGCGAAATTTTTTATAGTAAAGTCAATATTGGATTAAAATTGTCTGCACTATCTTCTGTCGTGCTATTACGGATTACAATTAATGGGATGTCATGTTCGGAGTCATAATCATCAATTCCCGGCATTATTCGTTTCCATACTTAGCAACTTTTCGCTGACTCGAGATTTTCCCAGGCCCGAGTTAATGCAGTCTCAAAATCGTGTTCACTTGATTTCTTGTGCAAATCATCTAATACATTTTTTATATGTTAATTTGTATAAATTGATTACGTTTTGACACATAGGCTGAATCAATTCGGTACAGTTTGGTGGAAGGCACATTATAAGTCCATCAAAAGTAAACATCATAAACTTTTGGGTGACAGGAAGTGTTATCTAACAATAAGAGTGCCTGTTCTTCCAGTTCATTTTGTTTCAAAAATGAGTGACCGAAAACAACAAAAAAATATATTTTAAGTTTTTGTTAAGTGTAGCAAGTAATCCAAATTATTGAATTTCTTGCATCCGTAATAAAATGTTTTTCAAACTATTCTTTGAACATCTCTGAGGTCATCAACTCTAAGGTTTAACTTTCCGATTACAGAAGGTTTTAATTTACGACTGCCCAGGGCCTATGTGTCAACAATTGTAAGGATTAGGTTTTCTGATTACAGAAGGTTTTAATTTGTGACTGCCCGAGTCATATGTGCATGCCAAAAAATAATCTGTTCGTTAGAGACTTTTCGGCCTGGTGCACAAATTTATTTATGGCGAACAAGCGTTTTATTTGGGAGAATTCTCTAAAATAAACCAGATTCATCCGCATTGTATACCTTATCGAATGATTAATGGAATCTTTCATTTTATCATGCAACCATAATCCTTTTCTTTTTAATGACATTGAACAGCAAAATTTATCGAATAGTGTTTAATCGCGAAATCGAATAATGTTTATTAAAATTGCAATTATCGAGGTAAAATTTTATTCGGTTGCAATTCTAAAGTTTTATTATAGACAATTTACATTGTTGCAAGTATCGAGTATTGCAACTACCAAGGGTTGCATTTATCGAGTTTGTACTATATTATATAAAATAAATCACAAAAAATTTTACTTGTACTGATCCATTATATTTGTTGATCCGCCATGTTATCCATTGTAATTAAAGAGTTGCAACTAATTTTCGCCGTATCCATAATAATCATGAGTAATTTTATCCATCAAAATACATTAATAACAGATCTATCCGTTAAAATATCTGTTTATTTGATATTGATGTGAGTGAGAAAAAGCACTAACAACTTGATCACATTTTATTTCTATACGTTCGACGAAATTGGTGTAAATTATTTGCAAACACCGCTGTTCTGTATCGTTTTGTTATTTCTTTATACACACTCAAACGCAGGTTAATTCGAATTTTGGTGCATTTATTTGTACCGAACTATGTTTTCACCAATTTTCTTATTTCATAACTTATTTATGAATTAATTTAGTTTATTTGAAATTAGATATTTATTTTAGTTTAGTTATTAATTATTATAGTCTTTGTTATTTTACTTCATTAATTTACACATTATTACTTTTCTAGCAGATTACATATATGAATACTTATTGTGACTTTTGAAATTTATTTCGTCCATATTGATTGTTTAATATTTAGTTTTTATCAATATGAATTATTTATTTATGTATTAATTATTATTTATTTATTTGTGTATTAATTTACCGAACTTATTTAATTAATTAATTTATTTATTTATTAATTTAATATTTATTATATTGTCTTTATTTAGTGATTACACTAAGCACAAAAACCGTTATGTCCGCTATGATCGATCTTTTTTTGAGTCTTCTTTCTTTCTTTCTTAGAAAAAAAAAACACATGAGGTTTTTATCAACCTGATTGACACCAATTTATTTGTCTTAATTATTAATTATAAAATAAAATTATATATCACTAAGTTTTGTTAACAATTCAAAGTCAAACTCAATTATTTATTTTATAAAGTTAACAGGCCACTTTTTACTGAACTTGACACAAAAAAACAGAAAAACCAAACTTGCAAATTTTTACTATTTTGGCCTCTCTGGGCGAAAAAAAAAATAAATTATTATTCTACTAAACAAAAATCAGCTTCACTGACTAACTCCCGATTCTTTTCGTTTTTTCTCTTATATAGCCGTCGTCGAAACCCCCTCCATCACCCAAAACAAGTTGTTGCTCAATTTAAGTCTAGTGTTGTCCATGCAAGGGAAATTACAAACTGTAACGTTTAACGCACCAGACGCAGCACCACGCGTTATACAAATGCGTTATGCACCACAGCTGGAGAGTTAAACTTAACAATATATTAAACCTTTGATCTCAGTTCAGAAAGCAGTTTTGCGAATCATTAACTTCCTGCCAAAAACTGCGCCAACATTTTACCGTTTCGGTACCTTTATATTTTCAAAGTGTTCAAAGCTTTCTATATACTTAACGGCAATCGCTTAGTTAATTATTTGTGTAGCATAACATACAATCCACGCAACACAAATAGATTGAGAATTCCCTTTCCAAATAAGGAACATTGGAAAAGATTCTACACATATACAGTCCGAAGTTTTACAGTCAATTACCACCCACATGTTTTGCAACTAATAATCGTCATGAATTTCGTAGATTATTAAAAGATTTGTTACTTTCAATTGTAACATTGGAACTTTCTTTGACACTTTTTGCTTTCTTTTTCTTTTTTTTAAGAGCAATTTTTTATTATATTATTTTTTTTTTCCTTTTTTCTAAAACTCCGAATTAATGTTAGTCTTAATATTGCGATTTTTATATGATTTATTTATAACTCTATCCTTATTAATTATAAAAATGAGCGTGAACTTTTTCTTAAACCATTCCTAGAAAATAAAAAACAAATATTAGGAATAGTTTAGCAAAAACTTCACAGTCCTATGTCGAAATGTGAAATTTTTCCTAAAACAAAATAATACTATAAGTATTATTGAATTTATTACACAAAAAATAAATCAACTTCAAGATGAACGATTAATTCAATGATGATATATAGCTTGTTCAACAAATCTGATCTACACAATAGATTTTAATAAATCGAAACAAAAAAATTAATTTATTATCTAAGTATAACATATAGTTAACGTAGTATGGTTAAATTATTTATCTTGCTGAAAATTTGCTATTATCTGCTTAGAAAAACTTGAAAATAAGCGTATCCGAAATATTGTCCAGCTACACAGCTTCATTTTTTATTGTGTATTCGTGAAATATTTGATTTTATTTGCATTCATATCTTTGCATTCCCAAACTATCTAAGAATTCGAAGGCATCAATAAGCGAATATTTGTAGATAGATATTGGTCAGTTAAGCTATGCAACAATTTTCAAGAAAATCTCTTGGGGATTTGGAGGTCAAATTTGAATAAAACTCCAATAATTGAATTGAAGATCAATTGAATCGTTTTGCATTCATATTTAGCTTTCCTACACCACCTTAGTTCTATGGAATCGTTATATGGAATGCATTCAATCACATTTGTTCAAAGCTACCTAAAGCAAAGGATGAACCTGTGCAGACGTTTGCAAATAAGGTTCAAACTTATTTAGCAGAGTTAAACGAAGCTTGCCTTGAGACGCAAGGCAAACTAACCGACGAAGTACAGCAGTTAAATTCGAAAACTGCCTTACGGTCATTTCAATGTGGGCTTCGAGAATCTATTGGGATTATAATAAAAGCAGACGATGAGTTATTTATGCACTTGATAATGGTCAAGTGAACAGGAATTATGTAGTAGAATCTAAAAATTGTATGGAATGCATGTTAAATAAAATTGTCTATATATTTTTAAGAGTTGAAAGTTATTATTTGTTTAATTAAATTGAGAAAAAATATTAAACCCAACGTGATTAAACAAATTATATTTATTAATTTAGCCAATTGAAAGCAGTTTTCGTAGAAATTATAAATTGTATAAATATTTTCGTTTTTTACTTAGCTGTGGGTGTCATTTTTGAAATAATTGCCTGTCATATTTGCCTTTACATCGGAAAACATTTTTTTGGTTACAGGAAACAGCTAGACCGGTATAATGGTTGGTTACATGATTTTATACCCAACAACCATGATATTTATGAATGCTTAATATATAAATTATTCTGTACGATTCATAGAACTCAAATAAATTCTAATAAATCGTTGCTATATATATATATTCACAGAAACCTTCCTATAATCATATTTATAATTTTTGTTTAGCATAAATAAATTAATCAGAAGCAATTAAATGTAAAAATCAATCATAAATCATAACATTAAATAAGAGTAGGGTAGTATTTCTATAACACAAATTTTTCAATTGAATAAAAATTCTATTATATTCTAAAAACAATAAAATTCTAAAAATCCTTATTTATCATTTTCATATAATTTGTTATTTTATTGAAAACTATATATAATGCTGTAGTAGACGAGTACGAGTATGTATAGTGTACGAGCTATTGGGTAAAACCAAATTTTCATGACATATATTTGATTTCGTAATTGATTTGTAGATATATGTATGGAGCCCCCTGTGGTTATACTCATAAATTTTCGAAAATAATTAATAACAAAAGGCTCAATTTGTCAATAACAAATTGTGATTGTCTCTGCACATGTATGTATGGTAACCCAATTTCCTGGAAAACATTGCAGTGTGTAAAACGACGTTATATAAGCTTTTTGAGCATTCGAATAACATTTATTATAAATCGCAAGTGTTTAAATGTATAAATGGAACCGCGATTTTAAACTCGTATATCTCAATCAAATGCGAACCGAAACACATTGGCTAACAAAATAACAAACAATAATCCCACCAAAGTACGAAATAATATAAATTTTTATTAGATTTTCCTATAAATATTTGGCACAAAATATAAATAAATAAAAATACATATTTTTTATGGCCCGCACCGTCTCTCTGCCACAAAAAACCATAAACAAAATTATTAGAAATCATAATTTATTAGATATGACGGTTGCGGCATAAATATGATTATCCGATTCAGAATAATTTGATTCGCCTCTTATTTTTGTAATTTTTGGTGTAATGTAAATTTTTTATTAATTTTTTTTTTTTTTTTTGGTTTTACGATAAGCGAAATTAAATTATATATAAATAATAATAAAATGAATAAAAATTGAACAATTTCCATTTAAACCTCATTATTAAATTGGTATTACAATGGGCGAGCACCGTAAGCACCATTGCAGGCTTAATTTTAACGACTATTTTTATACACATTAAACGTTTTGTTACAGGCCTTCTAAATCCTCGTTTAATTTTTTTTTTACAATTTAATGCTCGAGAATCAAAGTTTAATTTATATGTACAATCAATATCAATACGGGCATTTAAAATATAAAAATTTCAATGATTTCATTTTACCCAAACCCTCCCGTAACAAATATATTTCATAAAAATATAACCCGTATGTAAAAGGTATAAGTATGATTTATACCGCAATTCGAAAGGTTTAGGTCATTTAGCACTTAGGATTAAATCACTAAAAGCTTTTAAAACATTTGCCAAAAAATATATACTCGTATGTGTGTGTGCAGTGTTTTTTATATTTTTCGAATCAATTTACGCTTATTCTTGTGCTTAAAACAAGAAACAAAAATTAAAAGCGGTACGGCCAAATAGCCCAAAAAAAGCAAAAATGATATTTTGCGCAACATTAATTTTATGTTGAAAGAAAGCAACAAAAATGGATTTTAAATTTTTCTTTCTCTGAATCGCAATAGCAGCACATAAGTTATGAAACGTGCGTGTGAAAAGCAAAGCTGTGGGTTGTTTGAAAGTGTGGCGAAAATTGGATTGGCTATTTAATATTAACGGTGTAAATGATTTTGGAAAATGACAACGTAAAATGATGTGAAATAATGTGCTATAAATTCAAATTTATCACTTCTTACGTGTATTTTTAAAATGGATGGTTTTATTTGTAGTAGCGTTCTGCAAGTTAGGACGGGTTCCAAAAATTTAAAAATAAAAAAATAATAAAAAAAGACTGTAAATAACTTTAATCATAAATTTACAAAAAATAATAATAACTGCAAATAAAGATGATCGCCTTTTCAAAACGATATAAGCACAAAGATTTTCGAGGAAGTCAAAATTATTGTAAGTGTTAACCCTTTCATTCTATTTGTACATTATAGCCCTATTCCATTCAAAAATACGAGATTTTGTACAAAATTAAAAAAAGACGGAAATAAACCATTTCTATTTGTGGGAATTTTTTGTTTTGTTCTCCAATAAATTGGAGATTGATGAACATTTTTGCTCTAACACTTTATTCAGTGATTAAGCCTATTTCTAGTGAAACGTCTATGTCAATAAAGAAAATTGCAGAATTTGGAGCGAAACAATCTAAAAGTCATCAGTGAACTTTGACGACTTTTAGATTGTTTTCGCTCCAAATTCTGCAATTTTCTTTATTGACATAGACGTTTCACTAGAAATGGGCTTAATCACTCCATGATCGCATCCATGATAAACTGGTGGTGTGCTTTTCATGCTGTGGTGTCATGGCTCTTCATTGAGTTCGGTTAATAGAATTGTGATTATTGGTTCAAAAACATGTAAAACATCAAAACAAGTGAAATTTGGTTTTAGAAAATTGGTATTACGAGCCATTCAGCAAGCGCTACCATCGATTTGATGAAAACAAAATTTAATGAAAAAAATATCTCAAGAAATTGAATATTGGCCTCCTAAATTATGCGACATCACTCCATTAGAAAAGCAAATTTTTCATTCATCTCATATTTACTTTTTGTTTTATTTCATTTTAAAGTTAGTACACCCTTATTGAATAACCCTTTATTTGTAATATTCATTATCACTAATCGATAAACATAAATTCATATTTTTCACTAGCTGGAACCAACAACAAAGTTTATGAATTTTAATATAATTTTAAACATAAATTCTGTATACGGAAATTTTGTTCACGTAAAAAAAAACTTGATTTTTAATTAAAAGTTAACATGAAAATGTTATGTTAAATGGCAAAAATATTTGCATATTTATGTTGAGATTTTTTTTTTAAATTTATTATTAAACTTTTATATTTTTTTTATTATGTACATTGTTGTAATGCACAGTATATATACATAAATATAAGAATGATTTACATCGATACAAAAATCGAATTTTAAATCAGTTGGATTTTAATTTCAAAAACCAGCAAAATAATAGACATTGTAATAAATAAAGGAAGATTTACTTTTTTATTAATTTTTGACAGAGGATTGATTTACACGATTACAAATTATTTTAATCTATGTGTATAGTAAATGTCATTTTGTAGTAAACAAAATATAAATACCCAAATGCAAGTTAACGGATTTAAAGAGTTCTGTCATTTCGGTTTAGGTTTACGATTAATGTTTAATTGTGCAAGCATTATTTTTCCTTACCCGTACCATTAACATTTAAACAATTTTAAAGGCAGCAACGAAAAATGTTTAAAATATTAAAAATTTCCGGTTTTAAAAGAAATAAAATAAGACATTATCACAAAATGAATATCAGTTTATATATATGCGCAGCATCAGTAAGCTCTATATTTTAATAAATGTCTTTCAAAAGCTCATGAAAATTATTTCCACAAATAACTGAAATACTGGAGGAGAGAATATGTTGAAGCCCCTTATATTATAAGTTGAAATGTCAGTGCCCATTACGCCAGCTGCAACCATATCAGCCGGAACCAAACAACTAAGGCACAAGTAGCTAGTTATTAGCAAGGCATCGCATTCCTCTGCTACTCGTAGTACATCTTCGGTGTACATATGGTTCAGTGGAACCACAGCGTAGAAGCGTTCATTTTCATAAGTCTCTATATCTTCAGTCGCCTGTAGATCCATTATGAGCTAACGGACCAACTGAGTTTCACAAAGCTTATACATATGCAACAACAGCAATATCTTTTTTGCAATTACATTATTATACTTTTCACCAATCTCACGAAAAGTACCGCCACTTGCACCAAATGTGCCAACGACGAGCGCCAAATATCGTCAGGCCAAAACAGGAGAATGGAATAGCGCAAGAAAACGACAAATTGCACATATTTTTTGAAAGCAACACCAAATCACACAATGACGAAACGAAAAGATCGAAATGTCGAAATTATAACGTTGACTGAGCCCGCTAATAGCAGGTACGCCACCGGTCGGGCAGGTCTGTCTGGTGCGCTAGTTTTGTTATATAAAATTACGGTCCCCATAAACCGCTAGTTCCGAAAACCAAACCTAGTAGTAACCACTTATAATCATTTCCGTTACTCACAATTAAAATTTCAAGATAATCCTACCGTTGTGACTATAATCTCACTGTAATGTAATTATTTGAAAAAATTTCGTTCAAATATGTCTGGGGTCTGAATATATATTTTTTTTCCATGCAATTTGTTTTATTACGAGGTTTTAATATTTCTTGGCCTGAACTAATATCAATTTACATAATTTTAATGAAATGCTGGGCTGGTATAAATATACAACTTTAGTGTTGCCTAGTTATAGGAATTTAAGAATTTATCTAATGTGGTAGAAGGCTGGAGCATGCGGTGATAACCGAACTCAGACAATAATTCAGTTGTACGGTTTTCTGTACCGTGTACAACAATCAGTTGTGCAACGGATGTTAGTAAGGGTGAAAAGGGTTTTTCTAGAAACAATGTGCATCATCTCATTCCTTGCAGAGTGGTAAGACCGGGGGTATTAAGAGCTGCACATTTCTCAGATACTAAAACTACTTTTCCGCATCCTAAAGTAAATTGCACGACTGTCACTAAATTATCCTACAGTTTGATTCCACAATAGTGATAAGAAATTATTACCAGTTGTGGCAAAGTTTATTGTTCAAAAATATGGATTTCCAGCAGGCAGTGTACGTTAGGTTATTGCGATAATTCCACCTTGTTATCTGTTTAATTTAATTGTCATCCTTCGGGATGGGTTTTGCACGTTCCAAGTAAGACTGCTCAGAGTAAGACTGCCAGCTGCGGATACGGGGGCAAGAATTTTGCCATGGCCTATTGGGTACCATTAGTGTTATCTGTTTTCAAGTTCACCATAGCAGCGAGGATCACCTTGTATGTCAGGTTTAGACTACCGTTGCATCATTGGGAACAAGGAAACAGTTTCATCAAAATTTCAACTCCTTTATCCTACCCTTATTTTGATCCAAATTGGCGGAATTTATTCATTTTTGGGGATACCCATGGTTGTTTAGTTTTTGAATACAATTTTTATTTTTTTTAGTTAGGTTTCTTTTATTTGTGGTTGAGTAAAACCTTTTTTCCTTGTTTGAAATCAACAAAAATAATATAATGAATCTAGATTACCTAGATCAAGACGAGCTTCTTGTGGAGTTCGAAGTAAGAGGGATGGGTGAAGCCGCTAAGCAAGCTATATCGGACGAGCTAAGGAAGACGCTTCAGAAAAAGTTCAAGGAGGAGGCCGAAGAAACTTACCTCCAGCCTCAGAGAGCCCATAGTGGTGCCCTTAAGCAACCCCAGACAGAAGCTGAGGTATGCTTAAGGAAGACACAAGCCTTAAGAATGGAACTGCTAGACTTCTTGGGGCAGGACCAACCCAAGTTCGAGGAACTACCTCAGTTCCTGATGAAACTTAATCACATCCAAGCCCGTATATACCGAAGTTCCACGTCTCCAACGTTCCAAGCCCAAGCAGCAAGTTGGACTAAAAATTTCAGGGAGCTAATTACAGTAGTTGGAAAACTAAAAAGTAAGCTATTGACGGCGCAGAGAAAATAAAAAAATTGATTGGTCGTGCGAGTTCAAGGCGTCGGCCCGGCCAACCTAATCAAACGACAGACGTTTCGTCAGACGAGGATGACGGAGAAGTGTTAACTTCAAGTCCTTTTAAAATCAAGGGAATCGATAATATCCGGACGTCATGGCCACCAAAGATAACAGTCATAAATCATTTCTGGATCATCAGCTGTACAACGAGATACAATATTCAGTAACGGATGACAAGCCAGCAGTTTTAAGCCAATTTTGGTCGTGGGAACTATCTTCAAAGAAAACACGAGGTCCATTGTGGTGCGACTCCCGAGCTGATAGGGATATTGATCAGATAAAATCATCTAAATGCTAAAGCATCAGAGGGTGGCAGTTGTAAAAAAAAATATGACAAAAGCAGTTCTAATGAAGAGTGGACAAGTGTGAAGTCCAACTAAACATCAAATTCTACACTAAAATATGGTGCTCCCTATTTGTGAGATTACGTAAAACAACATAAATGAAGCCAAGAAGCGTTCCAAGGGGCAGCATTAAATGATCGGATGTCAAGAGTATGTGTGATGTTTGGTGCGGATTCAACATCTCATCAAAAGATCCCGATTGGTAATCACGTTGACGCCTGCTGCGTAGTGAATAACATCCGAATAATTGATATATGTACTCTAGAAGTTTGTTTTTAATTTCATTCAAATAATAATAAAATGAGTGGTTGATTGAACCTAAAATTCATCAGTCAATATATGTAAATTGGTTTATAATATGTAATTGGAATTTTCTTAAAAACAAAATTATTTTTACAATTTTCAAAATTAAATACATAATTGAATATGAATATATTACGATAGTAGCCCACAGTTATAATTTAGATATAGGTTAAGTACCCGGCTTTGAGACTTTCTCAGGGTGTGGGGCATCCGCCACGTTGGGCTATCTAAGGACTGAATCCCAAGACCTCGTCCTTTCTAAATAGAGCATGAGATCTCTTTTCATCTCAGGGATTGGGTTTTCCCCACGCTGTAACAGAATTCTATCTAATTCTGTTATCAACCTATCCCAATTCTTTTATTTCCAATTAACATGACCTCGACGATAACGTCTTTAACCATCTCTAATGTAATAAGCCCGTCATGTTTAATTTGCTTTACATTTTCTTTTAGAGTCTATTTAATTCAAGGTTACAAAATTTATTCACATTAGAATATTGTATGTGCCTCGGTTAAATGAACCCAAATATGTTCATGAACGTAATTTGATTACGTCTTTATGCACATATTGGAAATGTAAGTTTTTATACTATACTTACCAATAGGTTAGTAACAATGACACCGATGCAAATATTAAAAAGCATTGTGGTTGTTGTTGTTCGAACTTCCTCTACGGATGGGTTAAAGAAAACAATATTTTCGCGTGGCTCGATTCAGCAAAATCGATGTCACGTTGGTGTACAATTTTCGTAGGAATTTTTGTGATGAGATCGCAAAAATTACCTTAAAATACTCGAAAGAGGTACGTTTTCGTTTCTGGATGGGCAGTCGGTGAAGAGATAGATCCACGGGTGGTCAGTTGGTTTTTTTTAATTTTACAAGTTAATATTTACATTTTTTAGTGTTTGTTAATTGTCTGGAAATTGTATGGAAAAATAAGTTCGTTTTAATTCAATTGTTTTTTTTTCTTGTGTGTTCTCAGTCGATTCAAAACAGAATTGTTATTGATTAAATTAAATTAAAGTACAAAACACAAAAAATAGTATCACACGCAATTAGGTCATTATGATAAAGAAAAACTTAACGTGTGTCGAGATAAATTAAAAGTTTGAAATAGACAATAATATAAAAAAATATATAAAAACTAAGGTGTAAGAACTTCATATCCAAGAAATTTTCTTTAAAAGTGAAATTTTTGTCTAATAAATGAATTAAATCTAAATAGAAAGTGCAATAAATGAGTTTGGAATTCTGATTATAGTACGGTGTAAAATTTGGAAAAGCGTTTAACTAGGACCATTGGTGAGTATGGTGTAGTGTGACTAATTTTTTTATTATTGTGGCGAGGTCCCTTAGTTGCTTCTAGCAAAGCTGAGTCTTGCTAGAAGCGAGAGCATCGAAAGTAACCCTGCCCATAGGCAGGACACTCTCTCTATCTGCTAAGGACCTCCTCCACTTCTTTCTCCTACTAAAAGAATTATTTTTTGTGTTTTATTGTAATTTTTGAGTGTTCTTGCTTCTTAAGGTAACTATGTTGCCCTAAGAAGCAGGAAATAACAACCAAGGGTGAAAACCCATTCCCGTGAAATGTGTAGGAACCGCCAGTTTTGGGTCCGATGACCCCCCTTTTTCATTTTGATTTAAATTTTAGGTGGTAAATTATAGGCCATCTTCTCTGTCTTTACATTATCGTGCGGTAATCTAGGTCCCTTATTCCATCTAACCCCAAAAACCCACGACCACATTCCCTACAAGACTGAGCTGCGGGAAACCAAGCCGCACATGGGGCTAGGTCATGAAATGGGGACAATTTCTTTAACGATAGGGTATACTGTCGTAAGACAGTAAACTTTTATCGTTACAAATCTTATCTTGAATTTCAAATCAAATATTTGGGATATTTAGTGGGTGAAGGTGGATTATTTAGTGATCCATTAAAAATTGATGCTATCGATAATTTTCCTTCTCGAGTATCAGTCAAACAAGTAAGGTGCTTTATGCGGGTATATCAGGATGGTACTGGAGGTTTTCACCAAATTTCGCTGATGTAACCGCACCGGTTACGTCTTTGTTCAAGAAGAAGCAACCTTCCCTTTGAACTGATGAAACCCAAACTGCATTCGACAAAATTAAGCAGCTGTTAACGTCCCTGTATTAGTTAATCCAGACTACAAAAAAAGTTTGTTTATTCCAGAAGACGCGAGTATTGAAGGATTAGGTGGAGTTTTATTTCAAAATACTAATGAAGGTTACGAACAACCATTTTCATATTAAATTAAACAATAAATTCAATGCTAATTGTTATGAAATCATAAATAATGTTACGTTTCTAATTTCATTGGAGATATCGAGATGAGTGGGTGCTTTTGATGATTGTTATCTCATACATAATTATAATTCTGGTTGTCTTCGTATATACCCACCCAAACAACCTCACGCTTTACCCAAAAAGGAATACAAAAAAGGTTTTTGGGTGAAATTTATCCTTATAGGCAAGTTATATGAGTGGTTTTGAACTATCCAATGAAATGTAATTAATTCGTAACAAGTTCTGGTGATTTTGATATCATAGTTACAACAAAAGTTCCAATTTGCAGTGCAGGTTTAATTATAAGCTAAACAGTTAATTTGGTCAGTGCAAGCTTAAAGCACTGAATATTTAATAGCGCTTAATAGAGGTACATCAATATATAAAAATTTAAATCATTACATTTAATCCTAGAAAAAATATATTTTCCTTGATGACGCTGTAATAAAAATTATTTTCTGAATACAAGTTCCGATTTAAGATGACCTCATAATTCAACTGTGAAATAGATGCAAATTATGATGATTTTAACTATTTAAAAAATCATAAATGCACATCTATTACAACATAATTTTATGCACAAAACCATAAAACCTAAATACAAAGTAAAACATACAAAAATGATAATTTTGTGTTAATAAAACCGTAAACAGTATCTTTATTTTTTGTACCAGCTATAGTACACAAATCCTTTAACCAGACAGATACTATTAAAGCGCATCGTTACATATATGATCATCGCAACGTAATGCTGTGCAAAAAAAAAAATTCAAATCATCATTGAAACTTCCAATTATCTCGCAATAGTTAGCACACATAAAACGTCAGAATATACATAACACATCGCAAAAAAAAAATTGTCAAGTGTTACAGCGTTCTTTTACTCCACAATTATAGATTACATTCAGTAAATTTGCTGCTGTTCGTTTAATTTTTTATTATTATTTTTTTTTTGGTTGTGCTCATTTTGCCATAGTGTGCTTCATGTCGGTCAACAAATTTTCATGACAAAAAATCTCGTTATTTCATCAAATCATTTTTTTATTTTATTTTTTCGGATCATTTATCATTCTAGTGGCTTATAGCGATAATATTAATGAAAAAATAAAATAAAAAAATAAATAAATTTTACAATTTTCCTTTATATCGCTCTACACATTTTCTTGTGCTCGGTATGGTGTGTGTGTGTGTGTGTGTGTATATATGTATTATCGTTGCGCGCCAACAATGAAAATGGTTGGTCCATTAAAGACAACAACAGCGAGGCAACAACACAAAGTGATTGTTACGATATGGAATTTTGCTTTTATGTATACGCAGAATAAAATGAAAATGGCAACAACTATTAAAACTTGGAATTAATTGATGACTTTTATGTTTTTTTCCAAGAAAATGATTTGTTAAATGGAAATATGTTGCGAAGATAACAAAATTAGAGTGTGATGAAATTGCTGGTTTCGGATATTTTGACTGATGCGCGGTTTAATGATGGTGCCAGATTTAAAATTTTTAATAGAATAAAATTGATGTTATATGGAGTCGAGCTCACTCGCGAAAAGAAATTGCTACTTAAATTTCTATAAGACATATTTCTGTCAGTTCCTAAATTTTCAGTTCATAATTTTCATTCATGTATGTATTTTGGAGATCGAACCAAAATTTTAGCATATTTTAATTTTCGTTTTTTTTTTGTGTGTGTGTGTCAAATAAATTTTTATTTCACAATCTACGACGAAATTTACGACGAATATTTTTACCCCAATTACCATAGTCGAATCACTTCATGTGAAGTGACTATAGTCATGTCACTTCACTTGAAATTTGCCATTCTCACAGTCGTTTTAAACGACACGCATACAACAATAGAAATATCGGGCAGCACTAATAATTTCCCTAAATTTGACATGCCATTCGATGTCAAAAATCAAAATATTTACCAATATTATATTCTAAATGCACGTTAGAAAATAGGTAAGTAAAATCTAATTATTTAATGATTAAATTAATTTCTAGAACCCGTACAATAAAGGCAAAATATGGTGAAGGCAAAATATGTACCACGTAAAAAATTTGTAATTTTCCATTGTAATTAAAAATTGAGGATGGGTGGTTTGGACCATCCAAATTTTCAACGGGAGAGAAATTAGAATGAAATTAGAAATTAGAATGATAAATTTATCTTATGCAGTAAAATATTCGTAAAATGAATTACAAAATAAATTGTAATAAATTGTATTACAAAAAAAAAATCATAAATAAAAATTGTGTATTGTATTTAAATAGTTTTGTTCATGTTTTACGACCCTCCATTTCACAGTCACATAAGAATAAAACGATGTGACAATAGTCGTATAAAACGACAATAGGCGTGAGTTGCGACTATAAGAATAGAAAAAGTAAGCGATGTGACTATAGTCACAAAATATGACGTGATGCGACTATGGTAATTGGGGTGTTTAAATCGATTGGTAGATTTTAGCTTAATTTTTTCTTTTTCATTAATTTCGCTACAATTAAATATCATTCCTAGTTTATGTTTCTTGTTCGGCCATAAAATAAAAACAATGTCACCAACACCAAACAAAGGTGGAAATGCCGACACTAAACCAGGTACTTCTAACAATGAACCACAAGGTGAAAAGTCTAATGACACAACAGTCACTTGTTACGATTACATGATCGTAGCAAGCGCTTTTTGTGTTATATTTCCCTCCGGTTGTGTCTTTGCTAAGTGGTGTTTGTTTGTACTTTTTAGTACAGCAACGAAGCACATTACATAGTTGTCAGATTTATGTTGTGTTGTGATGGAGCGAGACCAATGTGTATCGGGTGCGCGAAAACCAAAACATTCCACAAGAAAGTTTTTTTTATATGCGTCTCGTTTACATCAATGCGAATTGATGTAAACGAGAAACAGAGAAGAAAGACAATTCTTCTAGAATGTTTTGCGCATCGTTTGTGCGGCGTAGTGCTGGAAACACATGTGCAGAATTCTGCATGCATCAAAATTAGAATACACTAGTGTATATGAGTTAAAATACATGTACGACGCATGCCATGCAGAATTCTGCACGTCGTCTCTATTTCGATGCGCATCGCTCAGTTTTGACACCACACAAAAAGAAAAAATTAAAATTATCGCTAACTTCACATGAGACTTTTTGTTGTTTTCTACATTTTGAACAGATTTAAATTCAAATTTTCAAGATTGAGGAAAAAATAATTGAGTTCGTTAAGGAACACGAATTTTTATACAATAAAAAACATCATAATTATAAAAATATCTACATGAGAGATAAAAAATTCAATGAATTATTAAAGCAATTAAAAATTCCCAGTAAGTTATAATATTTCAACATATGTATTATTATTTATTTATTTATGTAGTTTATATATTTTTATGTAAATATGTATATAATACAAATGTATACATATTTCTTTAACATTTTTGTATATGATAATCTAAATTTTAATGTATCTTTGTATTTATAGTGGAAAAAGTAAAATCCCGATGGCGCACACTGAGAGATAAATTCCAAAAGGAAATTAAAACTTTAAAAGGAAATACCTCAGGCAGTGGAGCTCTCAGTCCCTGCAAGAAATGGAAGTGGATGGAAAGCTTGATGTTCCTCAAAGATGTTGAAACTTCAAATGACAGGTAATAGTTTTAAATTACATATTAATCTATTTAAATTTTGTTTTTCAACACAATAATTATTTATGTTAATTTTTTTTATAGAACAACTGGCAACTACGGAAAAAATGTTGACCATGAACACTCAGTAAATGCAGCAAATGAGTTCCATGAATTTACTGATTCTAACAACGCCACAGACTTCAGATACAGCGAACCATCCACATCTGTTTCTACCCCGACTACAATACGAAAAAATAAATCCGATGTGTTGTTAGAATCAGCCAATAATGAAATGAAGCAGCTAATAGAATTAGCAAAATCTTCATTTACTCAGCCGATTGAGAGTCCAAAAACGCCTGTAAGTTTGTTTTTTGATGGAATAACAAGACAGATTGAAGATGAGCGGATTTCACCAGAAGATTTTGTAAAACTATAAATGGACATCCTGAAAGTGGTGAATGACCATTTATTCAAGAAAAAATGATTCTTTATTTTTAATAAATTTTATTAAGTTTAATTTAAAATAATTAAAAATGGTTTTAAATTATCGCGGATTGAAAATGCCTCATTACTTGAATTATACCTCGTGAACATCCCGTATTGCGGCAAAGGGTTAACTTCTTGTCGCCAAGTACCTTGAACCATTTCTTTTTCCTCATTTAAATGGTATATAAATTTTTAAAAATAATTTAGAACAAAAATCCATGTAATTCACGTTCTTGTTCTGTAAATATTTCTCGCGTCCACATACGCCGAGCTTTACAAATATTCTGCAACTCATAAATTTTAATCACTTTTAAGTACGATAAATAACATAAATATACTAAAATTAGTTTATTAAAATTGTCATACTTAAATATTTTCATTATTTAAAAAGCAAAAATTAGAGAAGAAAAAAATCACAACAATCTGACAGCTTAATATAACTTGAAATAAATTAAAAAATGTCATAAATGATGCACATGTATTTTACGTGCAGATCTGCATGCGGTGCTGCATGCAGAAAATCTGCACATCTGTTTTCAGCATAAGAATTTTTTTTTTGTAGTATGTCATTCGAGTTTTGGTTTTTGGTATAAACAGTTCTTGTGAAAATTTTAGAGTCGAGTTTTTGATTGGAAAAATAAAAGTCGAATTTAAAAAAAAAAAAGTCTAGCGTGGATTTTTTGTTAATAGATAGTTTTTTTGGTTGATTAATTAGTAGTTTATACGTGATTCTTATTAAATTTACAAAAACATAAGATGTAATAAATTGGTGTATAAAATTACCCCTTGTGTTTTAATGATATCCAACCATTCTTGTGGTATACCGAATATTTTCCGTGATTGAATTGTGTAGACCATTATAACTGTATGGTGCACATAATTACAGTTGTAGAAGATAAATATGTGTAGTTTGATACTGAACAATTATAATGTTTATTGGCGGATAGACGTCGCTACCCAAAAGTGAATTTTCGAACGTTTTGGAAGGGTACTGCCAACCAACATTGTTGAGTTGGTCTGTGCTACTGGTGTTTCACAAAGCAAAACGTTACAACTGGTGCTGTATATAAGTTACGAGTACCACATTATTTTACTGGTGCCGCATTTACAACGGGTACTGTGTATAAGTTACGGGTACCACATTATTGTACTGGTGCCGCATTTACAACGGGTACTGTGTATAAGTTATGGGTACCACATTATTGTACTGGTGCCGCATTTACAACGGATGCCATATAATTATAGGACGCTGCTGTTATTTTCGTCAGTTACCACGTGTTCAACGAGTGCCCCAATTTACGATTATCAAATATTATCATCGGGTACCATATTATCGAGATGTACCCATTGTAACGGCAAGACAACGCCTATTATTGGTAAGAAAAGGCGAAAGCACGCCCAACATTTTTTTTTGAATTGCCTAACCAGCCGTAATATTTATATTTGGTATCGGGGAAAGGCCCCGCAACGCCCGACCGCACAAGGTCGCAACGTACGGGTGGCCAACCGGCCCCTCGTGTTTTTTGTATATTTGGTATCGGGGAAAGGCCCCGCTACGCCCGACCGTGCAAGGCCGCAACATTTTCTTGTTTTATTTACATAACGTACAATTTTTATTTTATTTTAACTTTTTTGATTTTATTTTTATATATATTTAAAAAATTTTATTAATATAATTTCGCAAATTTATTGTAATCGAGCGCCGCACAGCGATTGTTGTCGCGCGCTCGATGGGCATTGGTCTCGCGTCTCGCGTCTCCATTCTCCATTCTTTTCTGCGATTACCTTTTTGTATTATTTTTTTTCTGATTTGTTTTTTTTAGTAAAATGAATTACTAATTTTTTTTGGATATGGTATGATGGGAGCGGAGACTCCCTCTGTGTCGGCGTGTTGATTGCGGTCCTTTGGTGCCCGCACCCAATTTCATAACCAGGGCTTTGCCCTGTTTGACTTCGAATGGATGCGCGCACCAAGGCAAGGCTCTCGGGTTATGATTTGTGTTGTTTGTTCTTCAGGTTCCGTCCGACGAATTTCGGTGGAACTCCGGTTTCTATTTTATTATTATTTGCGTTTTTTTCTTTAATTTTTAATTTCTGTATCATCACGGTGTAAGCCAGGAGCCATGCATGCCTCATACTCTATGACCCTTCGCACTTCTCCCTGAGAACGTAGCCGGCACAAGATCACCGTGGAGGCCTCTGCCTGCGCTTAGTGATATCTGCAGGATGGCAGTAGCCATCCTGGAACACACTATTGCTCCATACCAAGTACAGATGGAATCGAATAATTTACATTTACCACTAGAAAACCATTATAAAGATGACCTCCTTTTAAAGAGGAATCCGAAATGAGACGAATTCAAATCAATCGCCCTCAAGTTTCGTCAATATCGAATCAAGAAATAACATGCCAAATGATCAATTTGATTTACACGAATTATGTAAATCAATAAACGAACTGAAAACTCGGTTCGAAAGATTCGATCTTCGTGCGAATGAAGAAAGAACTAGATCTCGTATACTATAAATCATTCACGATCAAGTTCAAGATCTCGCTCGGTGAACCATCCTATGAGTTAGTATCACTATTAATTCGGCAGCATGGCCAGACAATGTGGTAAGTCTAGTTGTACTTTCAAGATGGATGCAAATAAAAAAAACTAATTTCCACCGTCATCAGGCAGATGCTGGAATATCCACAGTCCGTCGTTTATTTATAAATTGCAAAAATAATAATTTAATTTTCTTGATCGACACAGCCATTTCTGCCATACATGCGTCTGAGACTTCGTCAAGAATTTCGGCACCCATTTTTTGTGGCAACAGTAAATAAGCCAATCATTAGTGCTGATTCCATGGTAAAGTTTGGTTTAACAGTCAAATTAACGAATAAGCGCTTGAGCACTTAAAGAATTATACGGCATGTGTTAGAAAATGAATGGGAACCGTTACCATTCTTCTCAAAAAAATTTTAACCTGCAGAACCAAAATATTTTACTGTAATTCGTGAATTATTAGCGATCTTCGTTGGAATAAAGAAATTTATTTATTTTTTCCTCGAAGGGAGTGCAATCAGGATTTATACTGATCATAAACCTTTCCAAAATGGAACGAAGTCCGAGACAAATTCGTCATTTGGAATTTATTGCCCAGTTCACAACGGATATTCGGTACTTGAGTGGCCCAGACAACGTAGTGGCTGACAACCTCTCGCGCCCCGTTGATAACATAGTTTTAACTTTCATTGGTTTTGACATCGGGACATTAATTCAATCACAGGAACAAGATCTAGAACTAAAAAGATACTAAGATGGTTCGAAACCGCTTAATTAAAAATTGAAACTCAAACAAGTCTCACCGGATAATAATTCAGATCAATATGGTTTGAAACTTCAACCATTTCACCTCGACGTTATATCCCAGAAACAATGAGACGCCATATTTTGGAAGGTGTCCATGACTTTGTGGCGTTTTCACACCTTGTTTCTAAATCTATAATATAAAATTATTTAAATTGATTGGCACTGAAATGGTTAGTTGGGTATCCAACTAAAAATATGGTAGTTTCTGTTTTTTTGTTAAGCTAGCTTTGAAAAATAAAAGTTAGTTCAGTTTTTATGTTTTTTCTAAAAAGATATATACGGACTAATAAATAATAGTCAAAAATAAATATATTATATTAAAAGTAAAAGCCGATGAGAATTAATAATTTGTGTTGTCATACGTGTATCAGATTGATACCTTAAAGTTTGGTGGAGCTCGATAACCACCAAAACTGGTGACCCCGACGTAATCGGGACAACAAGTAAATTAAATCAAAATCACGCTGCTTACAACAAAATTACACAAAAAATTACGACCGCTTTTAATTAAAAGGACAACAGCCACTCATTTCATCAACCGTTGGACAAGCAGAATTAATTAAAGTTACGGCCGCTTTCAATTACGGCCAAATCCAAACTCGGTCGATTTTATCAGAAAATTCGGAGCACCGGCAGCAATATCAGTGATATTTCATTATCACTGTCAACATTTACACCATTTAGAGACCGAGGTGACACTGTAAATAACGTGTCTCTGCAACGAAAGAAAAAATTAAAAAACTAAATAACTGTAAGTACTCAACTAATCATTTTTGGTGCTAAAATTAATAAATTATTTCTTTTCGAAAATAAATTCATATTTGTTTCTTTTTCAATTATTTTTGTTTATTAAAATGTGTTTTCTTTTTTGTTTCGGCGTATTGTTCAAGGTGTGAATGATCCACCTTATTCCCTACCAGTGACGATTGAGTCAGACTCGGCAGCAGCATCAAACAGCCGTTCAACAAGGGAGTCTAGCATCACGTTGACTCCCAATGAGCTGGCTGGTCTTGTTAATGATGCCGTTGCCAGGGCTGTCTCACATTTAAATATTAAATCAAATGGAATTCCAGAGACTTCGCGAACAAATGTAAATTTTTCTGCCGGTGCTGGACTTGTTGCTCGAGTGGCTATCAAACCTCCACAGCCATTGCACTCGCAAAATCCAATAGTGTGGTTTGAGATTCTTGAGCAGCAGTTCGCATTGGCGGAGATTACGGTCGAGTCCACGAAATATGCTCATGCGGTAGGAGCTCTGAATGCACGACTACACGACACGTTTGCTTATATTATAACAAGCCCGAAGGGTAACACTCCTTATTCTTCGTTTAAGGCAGAAGTGATTCGGGTACTTGGCGAATCAGAAAAAACGAAACTCAATAATCTGATGCATGGCTTGACTCTTCGACACAGGAAGCCGTCACAATTATTGAGTCTTATGAAATTAAATGCTGGTGACAATTTTAATGCAGCAACACTTCGTCAATTCTGGATGAAGAGGTTGCATCAGACAGTGCAAATGGTGCTTACACCATGCGAAAATGACGTCTCCGTGTCAGTCCTTGCGGAACGGGCTGACACCGTGCATGAGACGATGACTCAGGCACAAATAAATTCCATTGAGGCATCTGCATCTGGTTCTTCTGGTCCAAATTTAGCTTTCTCTATTGATAATAATCTTTCGGAATTTAAAAAAACATTATTATCGGAGATTTCGGAAAATTTTAGTCGAAATTCTAGATCTCCAATTCACGCGGTCCTAATTTTTCACGGTCAAGTTCAGGCAATAATTATTCTCGTAATAACTCTCCAAATTTTCGAAAACCATTCAATCCTTTTTACGGTAATCCTTCGGCTGAAAATAATTTTACGTGTTTTTATTATCATCATTTCGGCACAAAGGCATTAAAATGTAAACCTAATTGTAGGTTCGAAATTTCGAATTAAACAACTCCGATAATAATGTTCCAAAAAAATAGATAGTCATTCACAATTGGCGGTGTGTAATGACGAGTCTAAAACTAGTCGCCTTTTAATTTACGAAATTTTTCTTCAAACACATTTTTTAATAGATACAGGTGCAGATGTCTAAGTTTTGCCAGCCCGTTTTGTTCGGAATCCAAGGGTTGACCCATCATTCAGATTGTTTGCAGCTCTTTTATGGTTCTTCGGCAAATGCTTACGGGACTAAATTTTTAAAACTTGACATCGAACTGCGCCGCGAATTCTCCTGGGAATTCATAGTTGCTGACGTGTCGATGCCTATCATCGGCGCGGATTTTTTGAGGAAAACTGGTTTGCTAGTGGATATACAGAGACAGAGGCTCAAAGATCCGTTAACCTCTCTGTTTTCAAATGGTTCCTCTTCCTCCTATGATGATAATACTGTTTCTAGGATCGACAAGTCAGTAATTGATCCAGGAGTTTTCAACGTAATATCAAAATTTTTTACAGTCATTCACGGTAATATTAACATTGACAATACTAGACATAGTGTGACTCATAAAATTGAGACGAACGGACTACCGGTTGCATGCAGACCACGACGACAAGCACCGGACAAATTCATCATCGCGAAGACAGAATTCGAAAATATGATGAAACTCGGGATTTGCCGACCTAGTAGCAGTCCTTGGTCTAGTCCGTTACATTTAGTGCCCAAAAAGAATGGGTCTTGGAGACCTTGTGGAGAGTTTCGGGCACTGAATAAAGTCACGATTCCTGACAGGTATCCGATTCCACATATCCAAAATTTTACACAACGACTCGAGGGCTGCACTATATTCACAGCGATAGACCTTGTCCATAGGCTTACCACCAAATTCCTATTGAACCGACGGACATTCCAAAGACAGCAATTTCGACACCTTTCGGACTATTTGAATTTTGTAGAATGACTTTCGGCCTTAGGAATGCAGCACTGTCGTTCCAACGTCTTATGCACTCAGTACTACGCGGATTTGACTTCTGCTTTGTATATTTGGGCGATGTGCTCATTGCCTCTCGAAATTATGGCGAACATCTCGGGCATATTAAAACCATTTTTTCTAAATTAGAAGAACATGGACTTGTGGTTAATGTGGACAAATACGTGTGCGCAAAGACCGAAATAATTTTTATAGGCCATTTGGTAACTGGACAAGGTATATTACCGTCGAATGAACGGGTTCAAGTCATCAAACATTTCGAATGACCACAGACTGTAAAATAACTGAAAAGCTTTTTAGGTATGATTAACTTTTATCGACGCTTCATTCCGGGTGCTGCTGCTGACCAGGAATTGTTGAATGATTACCTAAGAGGTTACACTAAGAACAGTCGAGTTCCAATCCAATGGTCAGCAGTGGCTATCGAAGCGTTCGATAATTGTAAAAATAAACTTACGGACGCTACTTTATTTATTCATTCATCATCATCAGCACCTCTGGCCATCATGGTTGACGCTTCCGATACGGCGATCGGAGCAGTGGTTCAGCAGTTTGTATCAGTCACATGGCAACCACTCGGTTTCTTTTCAGTACGTCTCAGTAATACGCAAAAAAGATCCAGTGCTTATGATTGTGAACTTCTCGCGGCTTATTAGGGAATTAAACATTTTCGATATCTTCTCGAAGGTCGTTTATTCACGCTGTATACCGATCATAAGCCACTTGTCTACGCTTTAAATCAGAAACCTGAAAAAGCATCTCCTCGTCAATTTTGACACTTAGATTTCATTGGTCAATTCACGACTGATATTCAGCACATTGCTGGTCTGGATAACGTCGTCGCAGATTCTCTCTCACGCATTAATCAAATTTCTATTCCCGAAAGTGTTGATTATGCTATCATCGCAGATGCTCAGACCGATGACGAGGAACTTCATAAATTTTAAGGAGTAACTCTGTTCTTAAATTTAAGAAATTGCCTGTTTCTTTCAATTCAAAAAAATTAATTTAGTGCGCTATTTCTACTACTACACCTAGGCCATTCATTCTCCTTAATTTCCGAAAACAAGTTTTCGAGGCTTTTCATAACCTTTCACATCCTGGCGTCAAAGCTTCTATCAAACTTTTGACTCAGAATGTCATCTGGTCATCGATTAATAAAGACGTTCAGAAAATGGCTCAAAGTTGTGTAGCTTGCCAAAAGTCTAAAATCTCTCGACATACAAAATCTCCACCTTGAAACTATAAATTAACTTCTCAACGCTTTTGCACTATTCACCTCGATATTATTGGTCCTTTACCAGTTTCTGATAATCAGCGGTATTGCGTTACACTGATTGATAGATACACTCGCTGGGCCGAGGCCGTTCCAGTTCCAGATACTACTGCTGCAACTGTTGCTTTCGCTGCCTACTCTCATTGGATAGCTCGTTTTGGTGTGTCAGAGTTCATTGTCACGGACCAAGGCATGCAATTCGAATCACAACTATTTCTTGAACTGGCGATTTTACTTGGTTTTGAACGTAGGAGAACAACTAGTTACAATCAAAAATGTAATGGCATGATCGAGAGATGGCATCGGGTCATCAAATCTGCCATTATGTGCTATGATCGATCGGATTGAACTAGTGTTCTTCCTGCAATCCTACTTGGACTACGAACGACTTACAGTGACGAACTAAAAGCTACTCCAGCTGAATTGGTTTACGGATGCACAACTCGAGTTCCTGGAACATTTTTAGTTACTACGAACGCTCAAATTTTACAATAGGACTTTATTACTAACTTAAGACGACATTTTGATGAAATTCGACCTGTACCGGCTTCTCGACATTCTACGGACAAAATTTTTATCAGTAAAGATTTGCTTACTTGCTCGCACGTTTTCTTACGGACGGACGCAGTACGCAGATCACTGCAACCACCATATACTGGACCGTTTTTGGTAATCGACCGTACAGACAAATTTTATACTTTGGATCTGAACGACGACACGTCAAAATATCCATCGACCGACTCAAACCATGTTACTCTGACAACCAATCAAAAGCTACGGACGCACCAACTATACAAACAAGATTACTTTTACCGACTCACGAACCAGAACTCAGTATTTTGGCTGACGGATCTAAATTACTTACTGAGGAACCAAAGGTTTGCAAAAAGGTTCGTTTTGATGTTTCGTCAAGTACTAAATAAACTACAAGATCGGGTCGTGTGTCCAGGACTCCTACCAGATTCTTAGATTTTCGATAGATCTTCAATCTCTCTGGGGGCAGTATTGTGGCGTTTTCAAACTTTGTTTCTAAATCTATAATATAAAATTATTTTAAATTGATTGGCACTGAAATGGTTAGTTGGGTGTCCAACTAAAAATTCTGTAGTTTCTGTTTTTTTGTTAAGCTAGCTTTGAAAAATAAAAGTTAGTTCTTTTTTTATGTTTTTTCTAAAAAGATATATACGGACTAATAAATAATAGTCAAAAATAAATATATTATATTAAAAATAAAAGCCAAAATATTGTTTAATAGTTAAGTGATAATTAATAATTTGAGCTCTATAACCACCAAAACTTAATACACCCAGGTAATAGAGCTACAAGAAAAATGTAGCATCAAAATATTTTTGGCCCTCAATGAACAATGATAGTTCATATTGGGCAACAACTTGCATTGATTGTCAAAAAGCCAAAATTACAAGGCACACTCGATCGGAATTTTAAAAAAGTTTTCTATTATTTATTTCACTACTAAACAAAAATCGGTGGAAATCTCCGCCTAGGTAAGTCATTGCGGATTTATTCCCCCAAATAATCGAAAACTTGTAAGCAAATTTGAAAAAAGACAATTAAAGTAGCCGGCGAAAAATTCGAACAATAAAAAGAAATTTTAACGCAAATTATAATTCGTGCACGAAAATATCAACCGATTTCAAGAATACGCGCCCTGTGCCCTAATTCTCTAAAAACCAAGATAAATTGCAATGTGTAAAAGTGATAACTTTTACACACGAAAAAAATTATCGTAGAAGTCTAGATTTATATTGGATATCGTGATGTTTAGTAAATTCGCATTCCCTAAATTTTTTTCAAGATGAAATGTAAAGTGGCAAGATAATTTTATGTCAAAAAGTAACACAAGTAATTTATCACGGAATAACTTTGCTTGGATGTGTAAAACGCTTTCGTTTGGATATTATTAATAACTTTTGATATTTTAGTTTATAGTTTTATTTTAGAATTAAATAAGATCAAGCTCTAACATTTTAATTAACTTAATTAATTAATTTACTAATTATTAATTAAATTTGGGTACTTATAAAAATGGACTATTATCGTTAGAATTAAAATATTCTTTCAGTAAAGTCAAACATTCGAATATGTTACTCGAGCCGTCTTCACTTTTACCTATACTTTTGCTTAGGTTTATATCCAGTCGTTCCACAAATAAAACAAAACAAATAAATTTATTATTTATTTATGATTTTATGTTTAAAGTAGGGAATAAATAATGCACCTATTTATATTAGACGAAGAACACTTAAGGGGTAGAACATCCTAGAACAAGATGGTCTGTGGATTACAGCAAAAGCAATTTTAGTTGCTCAATTTTCAAATATAAATGTCAAGTGTTTCAAGTGTTTGATTTGTCAACATCTAAAATGACCCGTTCTTTACATTGGAAGCAAAGCTTTCAACTTGGTGTGCACTTGTAATATTTTACTTGATCATTACACTTGCATAATTAAGAAAACTGACGAGTACGATAAATTTGACGGCCCATAGAAAATCTAAATTAGTTAACAAATTTCAGTTTGTTGTTGTTTAATATTTCATTTAGATGCAGTATTAGCCCTCAACAATCTTTAAGATCTTACAATGCTTTAATCCTAGATTATTTATTATTTTGTGTTTGAGAAATTGATAATTAGGACAAATTTCGAACAGTAATGAACGAGTACACAATTTATTATATAATGCATTAAAAGTTAAAATTAGCTTTTTACTAGCACTAAGGTCAAACAAGATGTATATTGCATAAAATCGATTTCTAAAATAGAGGTAATTGATCAAAGTCTCACCTCCTACTCGTTACCGATCCTTAAGATTAACAGAAACATTTTACAAAAATTAAAAATCAACTCATGGTCCTACATCAAATACTAGAAATGGTTTCGATACAAATTTTCGGTGTTATTGATGAGGCACATAAAAAAAATATTGGATGAGGATCTCGTGGAGCTCGGAAAACTCGCAGTGACTAACTAAATTTGATGATTAAATGAGCTTCATTGCTTAAAACGCAAAGATTTTTGTAGTTTACTCGCAATTCTAAAATTCTTGTAAGACAATCCCGGGTTTCCGTGATCCGACTATTATAATTAGGTATTGTCAACTCGCATGTGCGGAAAGTGGTAGTTAGTTCCTCAACTATGAACTACACTGAAATTATGAACTGCTTAAGACAGATTTGATTGAATTTCAAAAACATATCGCAAATAACAATTACATAATTATGCTATTTTGTACTTAGTATAAAGAATAACTTTTAAACAGATTAGAATACACAACATTAATCAAAATTCAACGGTTCGATCAATTGTAAATAAGACTTATATTGTACACGTCTTTACTATCGAAAAAAATTTTAATTGTTGTAAGGTTCTTTTCAAACATTTGGTTTGTTTTATAAGTTTATCTTACCGTATCTTGATTTGAATTTCAAATAACTCCCATAACTTCGATTATTTTTCAATATGATTTTGGGGGCTATGTGTGATTCTAGATGGCTTTGTTGTACATGCAACAATTTACGTTTCTAGAGATTATATTTTTTGAGTTGAATATAAAATAATTAAAATTTCGTTTTGACGTTTAATGTTATCTTGTCCATTTGACGTCAATATTTTTATCTTGTGTAAAAAAACTGTTTAGAGAATGCGATTTAAAAATGCAAAGATAATATATTGTATAAAATTTTCACCTGTAAAATTACCCTTACCACAACCCATAACAACTTGAACTATAGTTTGTGAACAGATGCTATTTTGAATCACTTTTATCCATAAGATTAATGTTAAAATTTAAAAGGGAACGGTAGTTATAGGCCCTCAAAGTCTAAATATGAACTTATATACATCATAAGAGTGTGTTAAGTTTTGACATTTATTTATCGAATGCAAATATTATAAAAAGGCAAGATAAATTACCGTTTACACGTTTACAAATTATCTTACTGCTTAGAGAATTAGGGCACTGGATAGTTTGAAAAAATTCACATCACTTAGGCTGCGGGCCAATTGTTAGGTAAATGTCAATTTTAAGTAAATTTTTCGATAATTTCATTTATTTTTCAAAAACTCTATGGCAAACGGATCGAAAATTCTGTTTTAACTCCGAGTTTTACCATAGTAAACGATTAACCCGCCTATTGGCCCGTAGCCTTAATATTATCAATCGGTTTACTAGACGTATGTGAAGTTATCCCACGATTCTATCCCAGAAAATAAAAAAAATTCTTCAGGCAACCCTAATCAATGAAAACCCCATTTGCTCTTGTGTGAAGTTAGCCCAGCCCAGAATTTAATAAAAATCAAGTTAAAAACAAAAATAAAATTCGTTACTTTTAAATTATGCGAATTTTAGCCAGTTTTAAACGTTATATCAATAGAACATGTATTTGTACAAAATAAAATTAAATTAGACATGATAAAGGTAGTTAGCACGTTAAAAGTATAAACTTGTCGGATTAATGCTATGTGGTTCTGAGATCGTCACACTCCTGCGTTACTTTGAGAAAAGTTAGGAAAAAATCGTTCCGTGGCAACTTTGTGAAATTGGGCCCTGGGCCAGATATATCCATACAAGTTGTATGTGTGTTGGACGAGAATTGCTCGTCATTCTAATCGTTGTTCCTAAAAATAAAATTTCCTATTTAATGAATCGTACAATTTAAATATTTATAAAAAAAAAACTTTTCTGCGTAGAATCTAGATCCATTAACTTAATAATTGTTGTGTATCTCTGCAATTAAACTTAAGAACTTACCAACAATAGTGTAGCTACTGTAATCAACTTGTCTACTAAAATTATTTCGATTCAAAACAAGGTTACCAACATAAATTTCAATTCTAAAAACACGGCTTTTGCGGGTATATAAATTGTTGTACTGCACTGTGTTTTGTGAGTTGTCGTTGGTGTTAAACGCGAAGATTGTCGTAGTTGATCGCAGGACTACAAATTTTATAATCAAATAATATAATTACCGTTGTCTGTTTGTCTGTATGGATATAACGCTATGACGCTATCGACATCGTTCTCGAGGATTGCTATGATGTTTTGTTTTTTATATAAACTATATGAACACCGTTGTCTGTTTCTCGATGCTTACTAAGATGTTTTTTTTTATATAAACTATCAACATAATATATAATTAGTACGACCGTTGTCTGTTAACGTTATGAAACCCGTTATGAAATTTACTTTTTTACTTAAAGTTTACTATAATACTATTAGATTGATTGCGTCTATTTTTTCTCTTGAACAATTAATTTTTATTTAAATTTAAAAGTCAATCTTTATATTCCTTATTTCAAAGTAAGTTTGTAAATATTCAAATGTGTAAAAGATTTATAAAAAGATTGATTGATATTTTAGACTTAATTATTATCGTTTCTTTGAACGAACTTGGAATTATCATCATCACCATTATCAAAAAGCACAATACTATAAGTGAGTATAGTAAAAAAACTATTTACGAAAATTTTATCACAGAATGAATAGTGAAAGTCGAGAAGAACGTAAATTGCGTATGAATCGTGAGCGACAGCAAAGATGGAGAGATCGTCAAAGTCAAGATACGCTACAGCGCTTGGCACAACGGAATACAAAATACAAACATCAGCGGCGTGCACATGAGGACCCTGAAGAAGCTAAAGAACGTAGAGCGCAAATTACTGATCAAGTTCGACTGTCAAGATCGATTCAAAGAGCTAAAGAATCGGAGGAGCAGACTGCAGCACGTCTCTTTCAAGCTTCTCAACAGAGGCAGCAATCAAGAACCAGACAACAAGCCGAAGAATCTGAAGAGCAGGCTGCAGCACGTCGTCAGCAAGCAGTTGACCAAGTTCATCAATCAAGAGCCACGCGACAAGCTCAAGAATCTGAAGAGCAGGCGGCAGCACGTCGTCAACTTTCATCTATACAAAGGCAACGATTGAGAAATCAACGATTTCCAGTGGTTCCTACTCATGCCACATTCAATGAAAGTGAAGTGACTATTCACAGTTGTGGCTCTATGGACCAAGAATGCATTCATTGTCTATCTCTGAATTTTCTCGCGGAAAAGTCAACAGACGGTACATTTAAATACTGCTGCCACAAAGGTACGGTTTTGTTAGAATCAGATGGACAGCAAGGATGTATGTTTCCGTCATATCTCCAGGAGCTTTTAAGTAATCCAGCACATCCTCAGTATCGCAATTTTCAAGAAAATATCCGCTCATATAATTCAGCCGTAGCTTTTGCATCCATGGGCGCACAAATCGATAACTTAGTTGGACGTGGTCCATATGTATTTCGTGTGCACGGACAAATTTATCATCGCACTGGACACATGCATCCTGAAGATGGTGCAAAGCGTCAATACGCTCAATTTTACGTCGTCGATTCCGCAATGGCAAATGTTGATCGGATGCAACATCCGGCAAATCAACGACTTAACGTCAGTATTGTTCAGAATTTAGACCGCTTAATTCGACAACACAACGTTTACGCAAAAGCTTATCGCATGCTTGGTGAAGTAGAACAAGAGGAGCAACACCGAGCTGCTACTAATAATCATTCGACACCAGTTGTAAATATGGTATTTCGACGTGATCGCAACACTGACAGACGACGTTACAATTTACCAACCGTCGATGAAGTCGCAATGATCTTTCGCTCTGCTGATGGTGAACCTCCTTTTCAGCGAGATTTTCGAGTATATCCACGAGATGCAGCACAACCGTTGATCAATTTAAATATTATGAGCCCTCACTTAGATCCCATGATATATGTTCTATTTTATCCTTACGGTGAAGCAGGTTGGCAACCGAAAATGCAAATTAATCTCGACAATCGTCCTGGTAGAGTGAGAACACAAATAACGCTTCTGCAGTGGAAAGTCGCTCAAATAGCTGTCAGAGTTGGTCGCTTCAATCCGATATTACATGGTGGAAAATTATTTCAACAATGGGCTGTTGATTCACACCTTCAAGTCGAGGCGAATAATCTTAATTTCGTTCGGAATCAGCAGGGACGTTTGCGTGTAGAACAGTACCGAGGACTAATGGATCATTTGAACGACGCAGCTATTAGACTAGGAAAAACTGTTGGTCGCTCAGTTATTCTTCCATCATCTTTTCAAGGTTCACCACGAAACATGAGAGAGAAGTACCACGATGCAATGGCGATTGTGGCTAAATTTGGAAAACCTGACCTTTTTATTACAATGACTTGCAATCCAAATTGGCCTGAAATTCGCGATAATCTTTTTGAAGCCCAACAACCAAGTGACAGACCGGATCTAATAGCGCGTGTATTCAGCATCAAGTTAAAAGCACTTATTGAAGATATCACCAAAAAGGGAGTTTTTGGAATTGTAAAAGCATTTGTTTACACAATAGAATTTCAAAAACGTGGACTACCACACGCACATCTGCTTTTCATTCTAACTGATGAATGTAAGATTGATACAGCTGAAAAGATTGACCGCTTTATCTGCGCTGAGATTCCTGATCATCATCGTGAGCCAGAATTGCATGAAACAGTCGTTCGTACAATGATTCATGGTCCGTGCTGTGATCAAAATCCTAATGCACCATGTATGGAAAATAATGAATGCACCAAAAAATTTCCTAAGCAATTTTCTCACCATACTGTCACAGAAGTAAATGGCTATCCTATTTATCGAAGACTTCAAGATGTAGAAGTTCAATTGGGAGATCGGATTGTCGACAATCGATTCGTTGTGCCATACAACAAATTTCTTACACGCAAATACAACTGCCATATCAACGTAGAATCATGTCAATCAGTTAAGGCCATAAAGTATATTTTCAAATACATCTACAAAGGTTATGACTGCGCTTCAATGGAATTAAATTCAAGTGATGGCACAATTGTTCACAATGAAATCAGACAATTTCTTGATGCACGATACGTTTGCGCTCCAGAAGCAATTTGGCGGCTTCTTGAGAATCCGATGCACGATCGCTCACACACCGTTTATCGCCTTGCAGTTCACCTTCCTGATGAGCAGATGGTATATTTTCAAGACGGACAAGAGCAACAAGCAATTGAGAGAGCTGAGAATCGTTTGACACATTTGACAGCATGGTTCAAATTAAATAAGACTGATGAAAATGCAAGGCGATATTTGTACTCAGAAATTCCTGAATATTTTGTGTTTGATAAAACACGTAGTATTTGGAAAGTTCGACAAAGAGGAGGAGACAAAGTCATCACCCGTTATTATGCCGTCAGTCCCAAAGACCAAGAACGTTTCTATCTTAGATTACTGTTGCAACATATTCGAGGTGCGCAAAGCTTTGCTGATCTAAAAAAAGTTAACGGAATTGTGGAAGAATCATTTAAAGGTGCGGCTATAAAGTTAAATCTACTTGAAGATGATTCGGAATGGGAGAGGTGCTTGGATGAAGCTTGCAGTGTTTGTATGCCACCACAAATTCGTTTGACATTTGCACTGATATGCGTTTTCAATTCGCCGCAACATCCAGTTGATCTATTTGACAAGTATAAGGAGTTCTTACTGGCCGATTACATCCGAAACTATGATGGTTTTATAGCAGAAAAGAAAGCACTGCAAGATATTGAAGCAGTGCTGCGAATGCATGGCATGAAATGTAGTGACTTCAATTTGCCTGAACCCGGTCCGATCCACAATGTCGAACATGTTTTCGATATTGCTGAACAAGCAGAGAGAGCCAATCGTCTAATCGCTACACTCAATCCTTTACAGCATCAAATATTTGATGAGATATCAGCTTCGTTTGATGATTTAAATGCTGAATCACGCTTCTTTTTTATTGATGGCCCCGGAGGCGCAGGCAAAACATACCTTTACAATACACTAATGTGCTATGTAAGAGGAAAAGGACAAAAAGTTCAAGCATTCGCCACCACAGGAATTGCAGCGGATTTGTTGGCAGGCGGTCGGACAGCACATAGTGGATTCAAAATTCCACTCTCGGCAAATGAAACATCAGTTTCAAACATGAAAATTCCATCACTTGAGTCTAACAAATTAAAGAAAGCGTCTCTGCTGATAATCGACGAAGCATCTATGCTTTCCACTCATTCGCTTCGAGTAATAGACCTGTTACTTAGAGAAATTATGAACGACGTTCGACCATTTGGAGGAAAAGTACTGATATTGGGAGGTGACTTTCGTCAAACATCAAATGTAGTGCCAAGAGGTACTGTAACTGACATCATTGAATTGTGCGTCAAAAATTCTCCACTGTGGCGTCACGTCAAACAACGCAGTTTAATTACCAACATGCGCTCAGCAGGACAACATGAATTTAATAAATGGGTGTTGCGTTTAGGTGATGGTAACTTAACAAACGATTGTGACGATTTGGATCCAGAATTGGTTGAAATACCTGATGCAATGGTGGAAAAGGAACAAATTATTAGCTCAATATTTGGCAGTTCAATAAGAACATCGAGTCCTGATGAAGTTGCTGAAACTGCCAACAAAGTCATTCTCACACCAAAAAACATCGATGCCACAGCACTCAATTTCAAAATGCTGGAACTTATTGCAGGAAATGAAACTGTCTATATGAGCATTGATTCTATGATTTCAGACGATCCAAATGATTCCATTGATTTCCCCGTTGAATTTTTACACGGACAATGTCCATCGGGAATGCCGCCACATATCCTGAAATTAAAAGTTGGTGCATTTATCATGCTTCTTCGAAATCTAAACCCAAAAAAGGGTTTGTTGAATGGAACTCGATTAATAGTCAGGAGTCTTCATCGAAACTGCATAAAAGCAGAAATTATCACAGGAAGTAATAAAGGAGAAGAAATTTGCATTCCTAGAATTGATTTGGAGCCGAGCGAGAATACTTTGCCATTCAGAATGAAGCGTCGCCAATTTCCATTGATGTTGGCTTTTGCTATAACAATCAACAAGAGTCAAGGCCAGTCTTTTGATCATGTCGGTGTATATCTTCCTGAGTCAGTTTTCGCTCATGGACAGTTATATGTCGCTTTAACTCGAGGAAGATATCATGAAAATTTAAAAGTGTTAGTTAAAAATACCGATTATCAAGGAGATTTACTTAAGAACTCGAGAATATTTACAAGAAACATTGTTATTAAAGAAATCCTGAACTAAATAAATAAATATGCCTATTTTTTGAAATTACTCTTATCCTAAACAAATATTTATTTTTCTTTAAAATTTTTCAAAGCGGTAATTAGGTATTGGGAGTCAAGCGAAAAAAGTTAATTCCGTCAGTTTTGACGGGTTCCCACTAGTTTATATAATAATTGTTAATTAATAAAAAAAAATGTATATATAACACATAACCACCTATATTAATAAAGTGTTCAAGTTTAAACGTTTAATTTATAACGTAATATACTATATATCGTGCGTTTTATATTTAGTCAGACAAGAAAATCTACGTCCTTTACAAAAATAATTTCTTGTTCACAACGTGGTGAACAATGTGAACAAAAATTAAATTTAAATTCCGCACGTTAAAAGTATAAATTTGTCGGATTAAAGCTATGTGGTTCTGAGATCGTCACACTCCTGCCTTACTTTGCGAAAAGTAAGAAAAAAATCGTTGCGTGGCAACTTTGTGAAATTTTGCCCTGGGCCAGATATATCCATACAAGTTGTATGTGAACAAAAATTAAATTTAAATTCCGCACGTTAAAAGTATAAATTTGTCAGATTAGGGCTATGTGGTTCTGAGATCGACACACTCCTGCCTTACTTTGAGAAAAGTTAGAAAAAAATCGTTCCGTGGCAACTTTGTGAAATTGGGCCCTGGGCCAGATATATCCAAAAAAGTTGTAGAAGTATGTACCTAAATGTTTCAAAATGGCCCAAATAATTATGTTAATGAAACCAGGTAAAAAAGATGATGAAGTAACGTCATACAGACCAACCTCACTGCTTCCGACCTTATCAAATCTGTTCGAGAAATTACTACTAAAACGTCTAAAGCCAATGGTAAACGTTCCTGATTTTCAATTTGGATTCAGGAATACCCACTCCACAATAGATCAAGTCCATCGAATAACTGCGGTAATAGAGCAAGCGTTAGAAGAAAAGAAATATTGCCCCGGCGTATTTCCGGATGTATCCCAGGCCTTTGATAGGGTTTGGCATGATGGATTGACATTCAAGATGAGCAAAATGCTACCACAAAACTATTGCCAGCTGCTTGAATCATACCTCTCTGATCGCCAATTCAGAGTCGTTCATGAAGAAACATGTTCGGACTCTTATCCAGCGATTGCGGGAGTTCCGCAGGGAAGCGTATTGGGTCCCCTCCTCTACCTTCTTTATACTGCGAACATACCTACGACGAATAAAACATTCATCGGCACGTTCGCTGACGTCACTGCAATTATGTCATTAGACGAATCTCAACCAAGAGCAGTGGAAAATCTTCAACGAGCAATGGACAACGTTACTAAATGGACAATTGACTGGAAAATCGCACTGATTGAGCTCAAATCAACCTATGTGAGATTTACGCTTCGACATAAGAATAACACTCTTAATATATACCTCAATGGGAAGCAAGTGCCGCAGGCTGAATCGGCAAAATACCTTGGTCTGCATTTGGATTCAAGGCTCAACTAGAAACATCACGTGAGACAAAAAGTTGAACAGATATGATTGAAACAAAGTCAAATGTACTGGTTAATTGGACATCATTCCAAAATGAACCTGTATTGCAAAAGACTGGTATACCAGACTATCTTCAAACCAATATGGATGTATGGGGCGCAGCTATGGGGTTGTACACATGAATCCAATAGAGACATTATACAACGAAGCCAAAATAAATTTCTTCGAATGATCACCAACGCCTACCGATTTGTGACTACCAAGGAAATCCACAATGATTTAGAAATACAATTGATAGACGACGTTATCCGCGAATGTGCCATAAAACATGAAAAGAGACTTCTTACCCACACCAATCTTGAGGCCGTACAACTACTGGACAGTACAAACGAAGTAAGGCGGCTCAAACGAATCAAACCACATGACCTAACCGTATGAAAATTATAAACCAAAGGAACTGTACACTGGTCCAGCAGACCCACACAAGTTTATGCTTATCTCATAAGTACTAATGTCAACCTTACTAATGAATTAATAATGTTTAAGATTGTAGTAGCCATATCAATAAAGTTGTTATAAAAAAAAAAAAAAAATAAAAAAAAAAAAAAAATTTTGTTATAGCTATATTTTTCTATACTTGTCAAAACAAAACATTTGTGCCGAACCTTGTTACGGACGACTCAGCAGCCGACCCGCAGATTTCAACTAGTCATGCAGTGGCCTAACGCACGGTGATTTTGCCGGCTAATACTCAGGGTTTTGGGACGTGGGGATTTAGAGACTTGCATGACTCTGGCCTACACCGTGTTTACAGAAATTAATAAAAAAAACGCAAAATAAAACTAAATTTGCTGCAATTTGTCGGAAGAAACTTGAAGAACAGTAAATTAATTAAAACCGGGTATCCGACGACGACCGGATCTCTCCGATTGACAAGTGTCCAGTCTGCTGACGAGACCTCCCCGAATGACTCATTGACCCCGAAAGGCCGATGCCCACCTGCAACGAAGCAGCATTAGAGGGTAATTACGTCTCTCCAACAGACCAAGACTCTCTTCACCTGGAGAGACTTCTAACGAATCACCCACAACTCACACTAAGGCAGCATGAAACCATCGAAGTATGACGAGGAGCCCGCTGGGTTTTACAGTCGCCTGGGTTTTACAGTCGCCCCCAAAACGACGACCAATCTGTTGGACTCGCCACTCCGACGCTGTGGATGTCCTGCCAAGGGGACCCATGTAGCAATTTTTAACCGAGGTTAGAATATAACTTACCACTTTATCAACTTTTAAGTTATATTTAAGTTTATGTCAAACCGGGATTCTCAAACCTTAAAATTCAGTTGCAAAAACCTCCATATTTTACTTATTCGTTTAATGCAAACCAATTTTGAACTTTGCATAACCTAAGTTAAATTTAGGTTGTTTTCCTTTAGTATTTACTTTATTTTGGTTGAAATTAACCTCTAGTAAACCCATACCTTCGGAATTGTCATTTGAGTTATTTTGGAGTTAGGAATTTACTTTTGGGTTTATTTTCAACCTTCATTTATGCGCTTATTAACGAAAATTGAATTTTGGATCGATGCGAGGAATTCTATTGGTTTGAAATAAACCTTTACTTAATCCCTTTTAACCATAGTTAATTGGAAGTCAATAACTTACTTTTAAGCTTGATTTCAACTTCAGTTAGACCTTATTTCTACTGTAGTTGGATTTTGGATACAAGCGTGCGGGTGCCTCTTAGTTTAAAATTAACCTGTTTTAAACTTTTTCGGTTCCAACCAGAGACATTCGTGTTAATTTAGGGTTAACAATTTACTTTTAGGTTTGATTTTTGACATTAATTATTACTAAGTTCAACCAAAGTTGAATTTTAGTTGGAAAATATTTTATGTTTGACTAACAGGTTATATACTATTACCATTTCAACTCTTCTTCTAACCAATAACGCTAACTTTTTTTAGTTTTTAAAAATAGTATTTGTAAGTTTATCACTGTGAAGTTAATTAAGTGCTAGTACTAAATTTAATTTATTAAAACGCGGAATAATTTGTTACTCGGGATACATTTAAAATACGTGGCGTTCTTATTTGGCAAAAAATAAAACAGCAAATACAAATGTACTATAGCTACACAATTAGTGTATCTACATTTGTATTTGCTGTTTTATTTTTTGGTAAATAATTAGGTTAATGTGACCCAGTGTTACACGAAATTAATAGTGTAAAAATAATTAAAAGTGATTTGAAGTCATAGGCAATAAATCATAAGTAGCACATACTGTGTTAAATGATTTTGTGACTATTTTTTTTAGGCACGATATGCCTGAAATACGTCATTTCAAATCTTTTTGGATTTTGGATACAAGCGTGGATTCCTGTTGATTTGAAATAAACCTTTCTTGATCCCTGTTTCAACCAAAGATACATTCGTGTTAATTATGAGTTAACAATTTACTTTTACGTTTGATTTCAACTATTATTAAACCTAGGTTCAACCAAATTTAGACAGCGACCTAAGTAAGTTAAATTGAGCGTTCTCTCAATAGGGTTCATTTTTATATTAAGAATGTTTTATATTTTTAGAAACAAATCAAAACATGACAAGGTTGTAACATCCACTAATGGAGGTAAACCGAATGCAGATCCGGCATAAATTGGGTGTATTATATCCAAACAATTATTTTTATATCACTTTTTTATATTTGATATATTCTCTTTTATTTGAATTGGTGAACATTTTTATTTTTATATTACAGAACTTTGTAGCTATTCAACGTGAGACTCTGTGATTATGTTTTTATTTTAAATTTTATTTTATAAAATATAAATTATATACTTTTTGATGATAAATTTATTCAAAAATTTTTATTTTAATTTTTAGTTTTATTATTTACCCATTTTTAAAATCCAGTTCCTGGGTGTGCCAATTATGAATATGTACTTTATGTTGACCAGCTAATTATTAAGCGAAAAATAGTAGAAAATAATTTAAAAACATTTCCTTTATGCTCCAATTTAGTAGTTGAAATAATCGACGATTTAGTATAAAATTAGATTAGAAAGAGAATTAAATTTATTTCAAGCATACCATAAAAACTAGAAATCTAACATTACACAGATTAAGGGAGGAAACGACTTTTTCAACTACGGTACTGAAAGATAGGAAAATCTTATTAAGATATTTACGACTTATTTTTGAATCCGGATTCAGCTGATGAATTTATGGTATTCATAACTGGAACACCCTGTAGCTCTGCAAAAGTTGGATTGCCACCGGTAAATAACGTTCAATTGAATTGTTAAAGCAACGGTTGCATAACCAGTAGATCCCAACTTATAAGTTGATTTCATGTACATCCCTAACTCGAAAAGTGAATAAATTCAATGTTGAATATGGGTTTAGGAAAAACCACGAATTATTTCCAACCCTTCTATGCTTCTGCGGTTAACGGTTAAACAATAACCTTTTTGAAACTAGTATGTTACACTCAAGTTAGTTGTATACGGTTGTTTAACCATAGTAATGCAACTAAGGTTAGTAATTACCTGTCACAACGCCTGTCGATCGACGGTTAGTGAAACGTTAGATTAACGGAAAATAAGCCAATTTTAAACTTCTGCATTATTTCATCCTAAGTTAAATTACGGTTTATGAACCATTCTCGAACTCCAAATTGCTACATGGGGATGATGGGGAGTGGCAAGCCCAGTCTGTACATATGGAACCGGCATAGAATCCATTCTATGCCGGTTCCATATGTACAGGTCTCCCCTTCCACCATACTGATCCAAATAAAATTTTGTTAAGTCATATGTTAAGAAATATGTGATTAAGGCGTTCTCGCCGATACCAATTTCAACAGAAAAACGTATAAGCTATGTTCATAAGTTCGCAGTCTACGTTCATAAACATTCCACGACCACAACTTGGTATATTGTAGAAGTGATGGCGACGACCTTTAAAACTTTAAAAACACTACCACTTCACCGTTTAATTTACTAACATTTTATTCAAAATGGATAAAAAAAATATCAATTTTATCTTAAAAGATATTTAATAGCACCAGCTTTAATTTTCTACGTTGTTAAATTTTACAGTAGTTTTTATAACTTTTATTTTAAACATACAAATGAATTTATCGATCATCCAAAAACAAAACTCACTATTGAGAAAAAATCGAATTCTTTAATTTAAAACTTGATTTTCGTCTTTTCAACATTCCAATCAAGCCTAAAAACTAAACCAAATTCTCGCACCAAATAAACGAAGCAGAATTTTTTTTATATGCCTCTCATTCTATATGCTTCTCTATTCTCTCTACACCAGCGGCGCAAGAAGAATAAAAAATATTAATCTACATTGTACCCGCTCGTACACACGCACAAGGGCACATATTGGTCTCGCCCCATCATTTATTCGCCGAACCATGAAATACAAGCGATGCACAAAAAGAAAATACAAAAATGTATCACTGCAATGTCACGACCTCACTAGTGATTTTAGACATACATGATTCAACCGATTACAATCCAATTAAAATTTGAAGTAAAGTGTGTAGAGCATTGTTATGATCGTGAAGTCGTAACAAGCTTTAACCACTGCACCACTTGTCCGGCGTTTTGATTTGCAGAGCACCATAGAGTTGTGAATACTGGTCAATAGTATGGTTTGCTGAAGGCATAACATGGCTTCCGCATGACCAGTTGAAATCGGAGTTGATAAAATAAAGTTTTTAGATTTTTCCTTCATTTTCCTCGACTACACTTGCATTTGCACTGAGACAATTTTTGCATTTTTAAACTTACTCATATGTTTGCCATAAATTGCGTACTCTATTGAAATGATGAGAGACACATCTTTGAAGTATGCTTTGTATATCTGTAAAATAAATTGTAATTACAAACCATATCTCTAAAGAAAAGAAACTTAATAACATTTATGTCATTAACAGTGTATAGGGAAGCAATCATATAAATAGAAATACAAAAAACGAACGAATATAGAAAAATATCTGACAAACATAAATATTTTTGTAATTTAGATTTTTGTTGTTGTATGTTGTATGTATATGTTTCAAGTTTTATGTATTCCAGCAAAGGATTTTTTGTTGTTGAAAATTATTACAGCAAAGTACTTTTGTCGTGTGTAAGCTTTCTGTATATTACATATACGAGTATATACCAAGAGTGTGTAATTTATAAAATTGTGAACATAAAATGGCAAAAATCATATAGCAGGAAAATATCACAGCAATATATTTGTTTTATGTTTGGATGGCGCGCAACAAAAAGCGCACAAAAAAGCTCTGCACTATATAAGCATTTATATACGAAAAAAAAAAAAAATCATTGAAAAATTACAAAATAAACTGTTGACATAAAAATAGATTCTATTTATAAATGGAATCAACAATATTAAATATATAAACATTTTAAACAAGATGATTAATTGTGTAATTTTAGATATGTTAGAGCTTTTTTGTTGTACACAAATGATTTATTGGTTATGTCGCTGTACTCGCGTATAATTTAATGTTTATTTATGAAATAGGCGCAAAAGGTCATCAATTAAATTGACCAATATATAAATACACAGTGCTCTGGTATTTTGAAATTAAATGGATATGGCTGCCATATTCATACCATATAAACTCGTATAAGAGGATGGGGCGCACAACAACAAATACATTTATGTATGTTATATCCCGACGTAAGTTATATATAAATACATAAATATTTTCTTATCAATAAACAAGATTGGTTGGTATAAATTTTCGTTTTATCTATCAAATTGAATTAAATTTTTGTTGGTGTATTTTTTACGATAAAAAACCATCTATATAAATTTTCATTTTTTACGATGATAACACAAATTGATTTTTCTAGTAAAAATTATGAATATCTATAACTGTATATATGTATATGTACGTATCCGAGAATAATGAGCATAATAAAGTTCAACGAATTGTACAGAATTTCATTTTGTCATCTATACTTTGTGTACGTATTCAGATCTCTTTGATACAGATACGGCATTTTTCTTTTTTACATATATGACTAGAAATTTACATATTTTATCGAATATTTTTCGGGTTATCGAATCGTCTTATCCTGGTATCTTTTTATAGTTTAATAATATGTAAAGATTTTTACCAATATTTTTGAATTAAAGTCGATTGCTAGTCGTTAAGAAAGAACAGACGGCTTTTTGGACGCTTGATGTGGCATTTTGTTTCAAAATCCAGTTAACAGTCAATATTGAAACGACGAATTTTAAAGGCGAATGCAACATGAACAACATACCTATATGCTTTATAGCCCACATTGGTTTATTTAAGAATTTTTAATACTGACAAGAACCGATATACATATTTACACTTGGCAAATATTCCATATATCAACTCACCAAACAAACTTGGAAAAATGTCGATATGAAATTCGATTTAATAGAAAAATTCCGCAGATCATACAAAAGCACTGTTTACATAGCCCATTAGATGTACGGACAAAAAAATATAACTTCTGTTTGATTTGTTGTCCATTAAAATTCAATTTCCAAAAAAAATAATAATTTTAAGTTGAACGGGAAAATCTGTATTTTCCTTAAACATCAATATTTTTTTGGCTTTAAGTTTCATTCAAACAACAAAACAACAACTTCTTCACTAAAAACTGATTTAACAACTTCCAAATACACACACACACACATACACACGTTGAAAAGCATATGTGTATAAGTTTGAAAAAGTTGTTTCCCGAGCCAATACAATGTATAAGAAACGCAAGCAAGAAGATAAATGGTCAGTATATCTATTGGAAATTTACGAAGAAAATTTAATCAAAAAATAAATTTTTCTCATTTTTCTAGATTTTCCAAACTTAACTAAACTAACAAAGTAAAATTGCAATTTAGGGATGAAAAAAAACGATTTTAGTTTATTCTGTAAATAGATACGAGTAGATTATGTACTACAATAATTTAATAGCATTTGGTAGGTTTCCTCGATTTAAAATTCAACAATGATGTTTCTTGTGTACATATTACATAGTGAAATTAATGCGAACGTTATGTACTTTGCGAATAATCAATTGAATGCAATTGTGGTGAATTAACTAATTTTAAAGTTTGTGTTCTGCATTTGATGTTTGCAACGAGTTTTAGCAAATGGTATAATGTTTTAAGAACAACCAAATTATTTCGATACCGTCAATAAATTATAGACATTTACGATTAAACTTTGATCTTGTTTACATTTTTTTACACTCTATTTAAGAAACGCAACGTTCTGATTCTCATATGGAAGCTATACAATGGATAAATTAATGATTCACTGAAATTTTTCGTTGTTATTTAAAATAATATTCAAAGTATTAAAAATATTTAACTTAAAACTATCATATTATCATCCTAAACCCTACACACTGTATAATTTCAGTGTGCAGGGTTTAGGATGATAATCCATTTTAAAATAACGTTTACGAGAGGGAAGGAGACCCTTTCTATGAGGTGCAAAATGTTGAAAATTTAATGATCTGATTGATTAGGCTTGATTCAAGATGTATACGTAATAAATTATGCTTTAAATATTTTTTTTAGTTTAAAATTGTTTCTGAAAATCACGATTTTTAAATATGTTTCATTTAAATTTGTCATTATTTATAAATCAATAGCCATTAATCCGTATATATAGTTAGTTACAAGCGATATTTTTTCATAATGAGAAAACAAAAATTTAACTTTTATCGATAAAATATCGAAATTCACGCAGTTTTTCATCCGAAAGAAGCAAGAAATTACCCTCTTTAAAACAATAAGATTCTAAAATCCAGACAACTTGTATATAAAAAGTGCATAATATGGGAAAACACAAAACTCAGGTGCAAAAAATTCGCACATTGATCAATCTTCAACAAAAGTTTGAAATATTAAAAAATTCAATGTTTGTTTAATTTTATCGAGTGCAGATTCAAGGTTTATTTCAACACTTATCCAGTGGTACCTATTTGTTTTTATTCCGGCTAACAAAGTGATTTTAGGGGTCAAAATCTGAAGTACAATTTTTTTGTCAATTTTTCTGCATGAAAATTAGTGATATAAATCGAATTAAAACATGGATATCACCAAAAAAACATTTTTATTAATAAGCACTATTTTCTCTCCTAGCCCGAATGACACTTTCCATCCATTCAATGTTTCACTTATTTCACTAACGTTTTCACTAAGTCTTGAGGTATCGCCTCTCATTCTTTTGCGAACGTATGTTGCAGCCCTGGAAACTCGTTGGAACAATATCTCTGGCTCGAACTGTTTTTTGAGCTCGTCCCATAAATAATCGTTGGGATTGAGGTCCGGAATTTGAACTGGCCACTCCATAACAGGCACGATTACCTCTTGAAGGTTCTGGTGCACCATACCAGCCGTATATGCTGTCTCGCATTATCCTGCATGAAAAGGAAATTTTCACCAATACCAATAAATGCGGCAAAAGATGCGACGTAGTTCTTGAGTACGAGTATACTTCCTCATTAGACCGTTGATAAGTCTATCCTCTTGATCGCCGGCCTGCATGAACACAAGATCTGAGGTGTGATCAATTTCAGCCCATTTGTTGCGGTCTGGTTGTTCACCGATTGACTTCGACTTGACGAACTTCTTGGAACTTGGTTATTATTAACTGGGTACTTGAATATTTAAATGTATAATTTTACCATACTGGCGCAGCTCAAAACTTAAATCACAATAATTCATTTATTCTGACGCTGTTTAATATTAAAATATATTTTATTGTGTCTTAATTGTCAAATGTAAAAATCAAGTTAAAAATAAAAGAAACTAATTTGAACCTATTTTAAAATTAACGAGTGATCAACAAAAACATTTTCACACTGGTAGACAACCACTTTTTACTGAATTAATTTAGATTGCAAAAGGAATTTTTGCATACAGAATTTATCGCATTATCATCAATATTAAACAAGAATTTTCTTGACAATGAGTATTAATTTAAATATTTAATCGTAAATCGGTACACAAACACTATTCCTATTACTTTTCCTTGCAGTTCCCATTGCGAAACAAATTAATTCGCAATGGTTTAAACCAAGCACGTGATCACCAAAAATACAAAAATATTTTGGCCAGTGCACTATTTAGTAATAAACCAGTACACAAAAACCAATAAATATAAAAATCATATATTGTAAATATACAAAATATACAAATTAAACAAAATATACAGAATATACAAAAGTTTAAAAATATACAAAATATACCAAAAAAAAAAAACAAAATGTACAAAATATAACAAAATATATAAAATATACAATAAATACAAATATACAAAATATACAAAATATATAAAATATACATAATATAAAAAATATGCGCAATATACAAAATAGAAAATATAAACATATGCAAAATATACAAAACTTACAATGTTTTCAACATATACAAATTATACAAAACAAACAGAATGTACAAAACAAACAAAACCTATTAAATGTAAAAATATCCAAAATATACAAAATTTAACAAAATATAACAAAATATACAAAATATACAAAATTTAAGAAAATATACAAAATAATAAAAAATATGTAAAATATACAAAATATACAAAATATTACAAAATTTTCAAAGTATTTAAAATATGCAAAATATGCAAAATGTACAAAATGTACAAAATATTCGAAATATGCAAAATATTCAAAATATACAATATATCAAAAATATACAAAATATACATAATATACAAAATATACAAAATTTACAAAGTTATCAACATATACAAATTATACAAAATAAACAAAATGTACAAATTTTACCAAATGCTCAAAACATACAACTTATTCAAAATATATACAAAATATACAAAATATACAAAATATATAAAATATACAAAATTTACAAAGTTATCAACATATACAAATTCTACAAAATAAACAAAATGTACAAAACACACAAACCTATTAAATGTAAAAAATATACCAAATATACAAAATTTAACATAATATAACAAAATATACAAAATATACAACATAATATGTAAAATAAACAAAATATAACAAAATTATTATAGATAATTTTAGTTTTAATAAAAACACTTTCTTTAATTTGTGATATATTTTTTTATATATTTTATATAAACAAACAACAACTAGTTTCGAGCTATCTGCTCATCATCAGGTTGATTTAAAAACTGAAGTAAAAATTAAACTTGATACAATTACTACATATTAAAATATGTAGTAATTGTATCAAGTTTAATTTTTACTTCAGTTTTTAAATCAACCTGATGATGAGCAGATAGCTCGAAACTAGTTGTTGTTTGTTTATATAAAATATATCACAAATTAAAGAAAGTGTTTTTATTAAAACTAAAATTATCTATAATTATATTGTGATAAAGCGTGTGAAATTATATTGTGACAAATAAAGATGTCGATATATATAACAAAATATACAAAATATACAAAATTTAACAAAATATACAAAATAATAAAAAATATGCAATATATACAAAATATACAAAATTTAACTAAATATTACAAAATTTTCAAAGTATTTAAAATATGCAAAATATGCAAACTGTACAAAACGTCCAAAATATTCGAAATATGCAAAATATTCAAAATATACAATATATACGAAATATAGAAAATTTAACAAAAAATAACAAAACGTACAAAATATACAAAATATGCAAAATGTATAAAATATACAAAATATACAAAATATACATAATATACAAAATATTCAAAATATACAAAATGTATAATATATACAAAATATACAATATATTGAAAACATAGAAAATATAAAAAATATACAAAATATACAAAATTTAGAAAATATACAAAATATGCAAAATGTACAAATTTTACCAAATGCTCAAAACATACAACTTATTTAAAATATATACAAAATATGCAAATTATACAAAATTGTTTTTGTTTTTATGACAACTATGTAGTATTTAAGAATTAGCATTTTACTGCAGAATTTCAGTCTCCTTTGTGACTTTGAAAAGTGAAAGTGTTTTTTTTTAATATTAGTGAAATTGATTATGGGTAAAGCAAAGGACATCAAAGGGGTGCTGTAACCAGAGCCATTTAGAAGTAGGCCAGTGAACGCATGCGCAAACAGCCCAGAAAACAGGAGTGAGCCGATCATTCGTCAGCAAATTTCTGCAAAAATTAACATCTCAGTCTTCAACAAGTCCCAGAAGAAGAGGAAAATGTGGTACAAGCAAATTTAAATGTGGTACAAGCAAAAATAGGCCAGTGAACGCATGCGCAAACAGCCCAGAAAACAGGAGTGAGCCGATCATTCGTCAGCAAATTTTTGCAAAAATTAACATCTCAGTCTTCAACAAGTCCCAGAAGAAGAGGAAAATGTGGTGGCAATCCTAAAACAACAGTGAAATTATGAAATAGTGAAATTGATTATGGGTAAAGCAAAGGGGTGCTGTAACCAGAGCCATTTAGAGCCATTTAGCCATTCAGTCTTCAACAAGTCCCAGAAGAAGAGGAAAATGTGGTGGCAATTCTAAAACAACAGTCAAGCAGGACAAATTTTTAATGCAGAAAGCTAAAGAAGATCCAACGTTATCCAGTAAGTCTTTGAGGGGTACAATGCGTAACGTTGGTACGGAAATAGTGGAGAGAACAGTGAGACGGAGACTTTTACAATATGGGCTATGTGCAAGACGACCTAGTCAGAAGCAAAGATTAAACGCTAGGATGATGCAACAAAGAAAACATGGGCAAATGGACATTTTACATGGTCTAGAGAGGACTGAGAAAAAGTACAAACAATAAAAGTCCTTCTTTTAGTAATATTATAAAGTTACACTTTTCAATAAATGTCTCTTTAAACTTTATCTTTTTATATTTCTTGATTAGGTTGTATTCAACGACGAGACTACGATGACTTTGACACTACCAATGTCCAGGACAATTCGTAGATCAAAAGGAGGAAAATATTTACGTTCCTGTGTCCAACAGCAGGTCAAACAATCAGTTAGAGTCATGATCTGGTCAGCAATATCATCAAAAGGACTCTTCCCACTTTATGTAGTAAACGAAATAATGAACGCGAATCAATATTTAAATGTTCTGCAATCACAACTGGTACCGACTATGAACGAAAAACTTAATGGGGGCGAAGTTTTTATGCATGAAAAGGCTCCGTGTCATACGGCGAAAAAAGTCACCGAATATTTAAGGACCAATGGCATCCAAATCCTTGATTGGCCAGCGAATAGCCCAGATATGAATCCCATCGAAAACATCTGGGCTATTCTTAAAGAAAAAGTAGCAGAAAAATGCCCGTGCACCAAGTCAGAATTGGTCGAAGCGATGAAGAAAATCTAGGAAAATGACGCAGATCTACTCACCAAAGCCAAAAATGCAATAAGTGATATGACTCGTAGGATAAGGTTATTAAAAAATGCTATGCTTAATCGAATTAAAACATGGATATCACCAAAAAAAATTTTATTAATAAGCACTATTCCCTCTCCTAGCCCGAATAACAGTTTCCATCCAATCAATGTTTCACTTATTTTACTAACGTTTTCACTAAATTTTGAGCTATCGCCTCGCATTCCTCTGCGATCGTCTATTGCAGCCCTAGAAACTCGTTGGAACAATATTTCTGGCTCGAACTTTGTTTTAGATCGTCCCATAAATGTTCGATGGGATTGAGGTCCAGATTTTGAGATGCCTACTCCATAACAGACACATTCATCTCATGAAGGTACTGGTGCACTTTACCAGTCGTATGTGCTGTCTCGCATTATCCTGCATCAAAAGGAAATGTTCACCAATACCAAGAAACACGGCAAAAGGTACGATGTATTTCTCGAGTATACTTCCTCAATATACCGTTCAGAAGTCAATCCTCTTGATCTGTAACGATATGGCTTTCATCTCGCTACAAACGAACGAATTCATCTACTGACGTTGTTATATCATTTACCTCTTTCATGCCATTTCAATTGTGCTATACAACATGTTGTATACGTTTTTTTTCCCCTTTATGTAACACAAACGAGTCTACTGACAATGCTCATAACCTGATTTTTTTTTACTAGAAAAACGATCGTTTTGTTATTCTGTGGTCTATTTTATGTGTGTGTACATCGTTGCTCTGGAGAACACGTTGGTGTTTCTCTGCCGAATGTACATACTAATTAAAAATTCTGTTTTGCATTTACCATTAAGACAATTCTGATGGTGTGTGTTCATGTTCAAAACAGCACAGTGGCGATGTTTCGTTGTTGGATTCAGGTTTTCCTAATGTATAATACAATGTAGGTTCGATACTGGAATTGGAGAGCGATTTGTTTACATATATATACCCAGGGTGTTGTTGTATTAGCGTTTGGACCTTGCTTCTCTCAAACATATACAACCGCAAACCTTATAATTAGTATGAAACAAAAGCAGAAATTATTAAAATTGATAATACGATCAGTCAGTTGCCAAAATTAAAACCAAATTCATTTGTGTACGGTGATTAACTCAAGTGTTGTGCTGCTTATAAATTAAAAAAAATAAAAATTTAGAAAACTTATTTAGTTTTGTGAATCAAAACTGGTAGCGTCCCAAAAAGGAAGGAATCCTAAACTAGTTTAGTATTTACGAGGGCCGTGTATAGTCTGCAACTTTGGGAAGTGGGAACCTGTGGTAACCCGGATCCATATTAATTGGACTATAATTAAAACTTTATAAGGTAAGTTTTTATGCAATTTCATAGTACGAAGTGTTCAATGTTGCGAATTCCGTTGGTTATATTAACTTGTCGTTTGTCTTATTATTATTATTTCTCTTAGGAGAAACAACGATTGCAACTTGCGGCCTTCGGTTTCGGATGCAGTTTTAAGATAAATTATTATATTTCGGATTAATATGTAATAAAAATTATTACAATTTCGAAAAAAAAACCCAAACATACGTGACGCTCGACAGGGCGCTGAAAATTTACTGTTAGTTTACCGTTGGATCACGCGAACATTCCATCTATCGTATGTGGCGAGTTTTCTTGAGGATTGCGTGGATTACTTGGTTTCTGTCTTAAACCTTAGTATAAAATAAATATTATTAGTATTATTTATATCGTTAAGTGTATGTATATCGTATCCATTTAAAACCATTTAATTTTTGTGGTATAAGAACACATGGTATGCGAATGCACTAACGGTTAACCTAAAACCCTTATGCGGTTATTTATATATATTTTTTTTCTTTATATGTAAGATTAACTTTGATTTAGTTTTGCTTACAATCAAATTATTTTTTTTTGTGTTTAATAATTATTTTAATACTTTATTTAATTACTATTTTTTTGTGTATAATAGTTTTACATTGTGTTTGGAAATAACGTCATTTTTTGCATAATTGCGTCGCGAAATTAAGTTCTATTCTTAGGTAACCGGACTATCAGGACCAGGTGGAAAGTACTTTCTTCTGTGGATAGCTTTGGTGGCCTTGGTAAGTCGCATAACATTATTTTAATTTTTTTTATGAGCTTTATATTGGGCTCTTTGTTATTTTCAAAACCAAATAAAAGTATATATTTTAGTTTTAGTTTCATTATTATAAAATTAATCTTTAAAATTAAATACATAAAATTGCTAATTTACATACGAAAAGAAAAAGTTAATTTCTTTCTATTTTATTATTATTATTATTATTATTATATAGTTCCATTTTGTTGCATTCTTAGCTTGCTTGTTTACAATTTTCTAGAGCTTTCTTCTGTTTCTGTTCTACTAATTTACTTGTTCTTGTTGCATTCATAATGTCTACCTAAGTTTTTTTAATTTCATGGGATATAGTCAGAGCAACGGTGGAAACCTTTAATAAAGAATAGTTAAATACCGCGTTAAGCAAAATTTGTTTTATGATATTTCATTAACGTTATCTCGACGGTTAACCAAGATACAGAACATACTGTAGCAAGACCAACGACAGACTGAGCTTAGCCGCGCAAAAATGACAGTACCGTCGTACAGTCCCTGTTCTGGATATTGATCTACGTAACGGTGTGGTTGTGATTGGCTTAGACCACTGGGACACAGCAAGCACAACGTTACAGATCGACGGCCTATATTCTCTCCGGAGATGAACACAAGATCTGTCTTTGCCTCCAGTGAAATTACTCCCTGCAGTACAATTACGATCCACCGCCATACGAGATGCGTTTTTCAATGCAGCACTGTGCAAATCGCTCTCATGATCTTCTGTACAATTCTCGTTCATCATTGCTATGGCTTACATACCGCACTCGTCAGAGAACAGGACCATTCTTCATTGTTTTTCTGCCCTATCCAAATGCTCTCGAGTGAACTGTAGAGACGGGCCTCATCAGTGGGGTGTGATCAATTTCGGTCCGATTCGTCTTCACGAAATTCTTGGAGCCACTGTTCCAGTTGAATCGTCTTCAATTTCCAATTTTGCAACGAAGTCGTCACAAGAAAGCAGGCATCACATTGTGTTGTAACACGCGAGGTCGGCCAGATCCTTGTCGCCGTTTGTAGCCGTTAGTGTTTTGATTTCTCTGTCATAGTTGACGAACGGTTAATCGGTTCAAATTTAATTGCCGAGCCACTTCACTTTGGGTCTTTCCCGAATCAATTAGTGCATTCGCTTGGGAGGCTACCTCTTGTGTGGTATTCATTTTTTTGTTACGGATGCAGTCTTAATCGATAGAAATCCGTTCAAACTAAGCGTTGATATGTAAATGACGACAATTCCCTTAAAACGTATATGGCAGTTATCTTTTATACACATCCAGACAAAAGGACAGGGTTAAAGAAATTACATGGTTTGATCCACCTATGCGCAGCCGATAATAGGTAAATTATTTGGAGTTAAAATAATAAAACAACTCAAAATATTTTAATACAGCAATTTTAAATTACATTTAGATTAAGTTAATATAAACAGTATCTGTTAAAAAAATGTTGGCTAATGACCTAGTTTCCAATTTATATACCTGTAAAATTTATAAAATTATTACTGAACAAACTATAATAAACGATCTGAAGTAAATTTTTCCAAAGCGACTATAATTATTATTATTAACTGGGTACTTGAAAATTTAAGTATACAGTTTTACCATACTGGCACAGCTCAAACCTTAAATTACAATAATTAGTTTATTCTGACCATGTTTTATAATAAAATATATTTTTTTGTGTCTTAGTTACCAAATTTAAAAGCCAAGTTAAAAATGAAAGAAATTAATTTGAACAAATTTTAAATTCAACGCGTGATCAATAAAAATATTCTCACTGCACTATTTTACAATAAACTACTACACACCACCAATTAAGGTTGCAAAAGGAATTATTTCATACTGAATTTATCACGTTATCATCAATATGATCAAACAAGAATATTCTTGTGATGAGTATTATCTGAGTGTTAGTTTAATTAATTAATTGTACATCAGTATACAATCACTATTCCTATATGAATTGCAATCCATTGCAAGATAAATTAATTCGCAATGATTTAAACAAAGCACGTGATCAGAAAAAATATAAGAAAAGTTTGTCCACTGCACTATTTAGTAATAAACCACTACACAAAAACCAACAAATATAAAAATCATATAATCGAAATATGCAAAATTAAATAAAAAAAAAATACATAAAATATACAAAATATATAAATGAAACAAATTATACAAAATATACTAAATATACTAAATATACTAAATATACAAAATATACAAAATATACAAAATATACAAAATATACAAAATATACAAAATATACAAAATATACAAAATATATAAAATTTACAATATATAAAAAATATACAAAATATACAAAATATATAAAATATAGAAAATATAAAAATATACAAAACTTAGCAAAATATACAAAATAAACAAAATATACAATAATACAAAATATTCAAAACAAACAAAATATTCAAAATAAACTAAACATAAAAAATATACAAAATATCCTAAATGTACAAAATATACAAAATAATAAAAAATATACAAAATATACAAACAAGATATAAAAAATATACAAATTATACAAAATATAAAAATTATATAAAAAATACAAAATATACAAAATAGACAAAACATACAAAATAAAGGGTGATTTTTTTGTGGTTAGGATTTTCATTCATTAGTATTTGACAGATCACGCGGGATTTCAGACAAGGTGTCAAAGAAAAAGATGCTCAGTATGCTTTGACATTTCATAATGAATAGACTTACTAACGAGCAACGCTTGCAAATAATTGAATTATATTACAAAAATCAGTGTTCGGTTCGAAAAGTGTTTCGCGATTTACGTCCGATTTATGGTCTACATAATCGACCAAGTGAGCAAACAATTAATGCGATTGTGACCAAGTTTCGCACTCAGTTTACTTTATTGGACATTAAACCAACCACACGAATGCGTACAGTGCGTACAGAAGAGAATATTGCGTCTGTTTCTGAGAGTGTTGCTGAAGACCGTGAAATGTCGATTCGTCGCCGTTCGCAGCAATTGGGTTTGTGTTATTCGACGACATGGAAGATTTTACGCAAAGATCTTGGTGTAAAACCGTATAAAATACAGCTCCTGCAAGAACTGAAGCCGAACGATCTGCCACAACGTCGAATTTTCAGTGAATGGGCCCTAGAAAAGTTGGCAGAAAATCCGCTTTTTTATCGACAAATTTTGTTCAGCGATGAGGCTCATTTCTGGTTGAATGGCTACGTAAATAAGCAAAATTGCCGCATTTGGAGTGAAGAGCAACCAGAAGCCGTTCAAGAACTGCCCATGCATCCCGAAAAATGCACTGTTTGGTGTGGTTTGTACGCTGGTGGAATCATTGGACCGTATTTTTTCAAAGATGCTGTTGGACGCAACGTTACGGTGAATGGCGATCGCTATCGTTCGATGCTAACAAACTTTTTGTTGCCAAAAATGGAAGAACTGAACTTAGTTGACATGTGGTTTCAACAAGATGGCGCTACATGCCACACAGCTCGCGATTCTATGGCCATTTTGAGGGAAAACTTCGGAGAACAATTCATCTCAAGAAATGGCCCGGTAAGTTGGCCACCAAGATCATGCGATTTGACGCCTTTAGACTATTTTTTGTGGGGCTACGTCAAGTCTAAAGTCTACAGAAATAAGCCAGCAACTATTCCAGTTTTGGAAGACAACATTTCCGAAGAAATTCGGGCTATTCCGGCCGAAATGCTCGAAAAAGTTGCCCAAAATTGGACTTTCCGAATGGACCACCTAAGACGCAGCCGCGGTCAACATTTAAATGAAATTATCTTCAAAAAGTAAATGTCATGGACCAATCTAACGTTTCAAATAAAGAACCGATGAGATTTTGCAAATTTTATGCGTTTTTTTTTAAAAAAAAGTTCTCAAGCTCTTAAAAAATCACCCGTTATACAAAATATACAAAATTAGGAAAAAAAAAATACAAAATGTACATAATGTACAAAATATACAATATTAACAAAATATACTATCCATACAAAATTTACAAAATATACAAAACAAGCAAAATATACAAAATATACAAAAATAGTACAACTGATACAAAATATAAAAAAAAATATACAAAATATACAAAATATTCAAAATATACAAAACATACATAATATACAAAATATTCAAAATATACAAAATACACAAAATATACAAAATATTCAGAATATACGAAAAATATTAAATAGCTAAAATGTACAAAATATACAAAATATACAAGTTATACAAAATATACAAATTATACAAATTATACAGGATATACAAAATATACAAAATACCAAAGTTAGTTACCAAATTTAAAAGCCAAGTTAAAAATGATAGAAATTAATTTGAACAAATTTTAAATTCAACGCGTGATCAATAAAAATATTCTCACCGCACTATTTTACAATAAACTACTACACACCACCAAATAAGGTTGCAAACGGAATTACTTCATACTGAATTTATCACGTTATCATCAATATGATCAAACAAGAATATTCTTGTGATGAGTATTATGTGAGTTTTCGTTTAATTTTTTAATTGTACATCAGTATACAATCACTATTCCTATATGAATTGCAACCCATTGCAAGATAAATTAATTCGCAATGATTTAAACAAAGCACGTGATCAGAAAAAATATAAGAAAAGTTTGTCCACTGCACTATTTAGTAATAAACCACTACACAAAAACCAACAAGATAAGATAAGATAAGATAAGATATATACAACGCAGGGCAGCTGTTAGGCTGGTTACCTATAACGTACTTCATGCTAAGTATGCCCATGTCAAGATGAACACAGATTTGTTCGAACAACGCAGCAACTGAATTACTTGAGCACATGCAACTACTGCTACTTCATTCGAATATCACCTAATTATTCGACGAAATCTGTTACATAAGACACGATTCGGTGACCGAACTGACTAGGAATCCTGAACCTGCGAGGGTCTCTAATACTACTGGAAAAGGATTTGTTAAATGTTCTAACTTATAAAGAACCTACATGAGCAAACTGTCGTTTTTCCACAATACAGTTCGGTGTTTTGTTCTCACAAGTGCACCATAACCATTTCTAAATTCCCTTGTTAGTAAAAAATTATTATAATATTTAGGTTAGTTTGTTAGTTGGGGCCATTCTTTTGACTATCTTCCTTCTACTCACCATAAGGATGAGGAGGGTACATCACCCAAATCATTGTTTATGATTTGTTACATCCTTCTTTTGATTTTCGCTTTTGGAATTAAAGAAATTCACGAACATTCTTGAAACCCCAAACAAATTACCTCATATGACCATGAATTCCTATGAGATAATTCAACAAACAATATGTTTCACTTACATTACGTAAAGTAGAGTAAAAACCAAACAAACTGCAACACATACAGTTATTTCCGAAACGATCGCAACAGACGGCTCAAATTCTCCCCCTGTGAAACCTCCATTATCCCCCAAGCGACCGCTCGCCAACATCACCAATCAGTAAAGCCAATGCTTCACAAAGCCGTGATGAATCTATGAAAGATCACAAACGTACCGTGTAATCCTATACCTCAAAACATTAACAACATTCAGCAAGGAGACCAATTTGGACAAACAAAACCAAACCTCAGGAAAGGGTTCCATGCAACACTGCAAATTTGACTTCTTATATTAGTAATTAACAGCTACACCATATCCCCGCCGCCCCTGTGTAAATTGATCACACATACTGCTTCACTCGACAAAACCCAATGCAGTTCCCCGCATTATAGAGAAAAAGTGTACCCCCTTCCCAATCGGTAAAAATATAAATAGGTACAATAAATAAAGATGCCCATCGCAATCCCATCATCACCCAACATTCTCAAAAACAAGCCTATGAAACTGAACAAATTCAAATAAAACGTAAAAACTATCAAAAACAAACACTTTCAAAATCATCGGTCCCTATTCCTCGCACACGTAAAACATTCATATGCACGCAAAATATCACATGCAAGGTTATGATCATCAGCAATACAATTCAAACGAAACCAAAGCATTACCGCATCGGGAAACGAAAAACAATATACATTATACAGACAAAATAAAATATCGTCATCGCTCGCAGTAGAAAAGCGTGCGTTAATTTTCCATGAAAATAACAAAAAACCGAGCTCACAGAACTACACACGTGTATCGTAAAAAATCTGCACACACAAGCATAAAAAGTAAATATATGATGATATGATATCATATCATAGAGACTTACAGGCCAACTACAATGGTGATCCTAGGTATGTATAGCACATTCCTAGAATATACGCTATACAGTATTAAAATTCTGCATTTTACTATATTCCAAAATTATGCCTGCATCCTCCACATAAATGGTTTATGGGGATAGGATGTTAGTAACCTGGATACGATGTTAGTAAATAATCAGGATGATAAGCGCAGCAAAGATAATGTCTAACTACATTGATAGGTTAGTTAAGTTAGTTATTCTAAAAATATCACACCTAGGAGAAGAATGTCTTCAGTCATATTACGACTGGAATGATTGGCATCTTGGGGTCATCTCATCTCATGCTGTATATTATAACCGCTTTGAAATGTAACACCATTTAACGCAAAGGATGTTTGTTCGTAAGGACCCGACAGCATATATTTATACATATGACGGCCTAAAAATTCTAATCTATAAGCTCAAATGCTAATCAAATTTCAGAACAATATCGTAAACGTTTTATTTAACTAGCTACCTTAAAAATCCATTCACTTTCAATTTAGAACAAAACTGTCTCGCCGAATTAAGTATGTAATATACATTTACTCATTCTTAAACAGAGAAGTAATATTAATAATAATATTAATTTATTATACATAAGTTCAATTGGAAATGGTAACGATAACATCATTCGATTACAAGAAGTATTTTGATGGTTCGTTAATTTGAGTTGAAGATGTAAAAACACATAAAACAAAATCATAAATAACTGGTGAAGAATCCTAATACAAAATGCTCATAGTTCCGAACGTTGAAAATATAAATGAATATACATTTCTGTATCCGTAGCCGAAAGGAATCACGTCAAAAATCCATTCTCGTATGTAACCAACCTAAACATTTGCGATCCCTTTCAAACTTATTTTCGTCAGAAAAAAAAAAAAAAAAAAAAAACCACAACTACACACAACTGTGTGGGCTGTACCTCAAATCAAGCGAAACCCCTTATCAAAAACGCCACTACACACTATGTCCCTCCACTCACACACCTGTGTGGTTCGGACTCAAATCAGGCCCAAAAAAAATCTTTTTTGGTAGAAAAAGGGATATGCGGATCTCTCTGTCAAACGATTCCCTCCTATAGACCATTTTCCTCAAACGTCAAAATAACATTATGACAGTTGAACGTGTATGGCAAACCATTAAAATAAAATTCGATTTTTTTTTATTTTATTCATAAATTCTCACAATGCTATTAAAATTTAACAGTATAATTGTTTGTGGTTATGTTTTAAACATTAAACTTTACTAGTTGTGTCATAAACTTTAAAATACAAATAAATTTTAGTTTGTTCTGGTCTGCCATACAGCCTCAGCTGTCAAATTTTTTTGAGGAAAATGGTCTATTGTCAGAAAACATAAGTAGATGTCGGAAACGAATCAAAATAATAGAAAAGAAACATAAACAGAGATAAATGTATACATACAGCAATTTATGAGCAAAATTTACGCACGAAACTAGTACAACAAGAACAATATTCTGTGATGAGAGGATATTACAGCCAAACTTGTCTAAGCTAAACTTCTATAAGTCGAACTATTCTTCTATATCTCGAAAACTCAAGCAAAATTGGTTTTTCATTTCCTTCACTCGAATTATCTCTACCTCAAACATTTTATTATTTTTGCAACTAGTGATTCGACTTATAGGAGTTTGACTGTATTTAAGCCGCACTACAACAAAATTTGTGATCGTAAAAAAAAACTTGAGAAAATATGTATAGTAAGTAATAGTAATGCACGATTTACATGTTCCAATTCTTTTTTTCCAGTAAAAAATGAAGGGTTAAGTATATTATGATTTTCGTTTGCGAGAGGAGCACGAAACAAATTCCAGTAAAATAAAATTGGATTTGTTTCTTTTTAATTTGAGCCAATGTTGTTTATATATGGGTGACTCTTTTTAACTAGTAACTTTTTGTTATTTGCGTGCAGCTCTATTTTTCAGTAAAAAATTTGTTGAGAAAAATAAAATGTAAATCGTGCATCAAAGCAGTGCACCCAGAATACTACAGGCCACACCGCTTTAAAAATTTTGCTATATGACGTCAATTTATGTCGACCGTTCTCCCCTTGGCTATTATAGGCAGCACTAAAATTAAAAGATTGTTTTGATTTTTTTTTGTGTTTGCTGTCATATTGATTAGAAAAAAATTGTAAACAAACAAAAAGAAAAATATTTTAATAATATGTTTTAAAATTCAATAAAAAGCTACTGGTAAAAGTAATAATTCATAATATTATTATAAAATTATGCATTCTAAACCGTGTAAAATATGTAAACACGTATAAAATGTGTACACATTTCGAACAATTAATGAGAAGACATAACCTTACTTTTAGCGCTCGTACAAAATTTTTTTTCTTTGTGTTTGCTTTCGTTTTTTCTTCTTATGAACATGACTGCCGTCTACAGTTCAAAGAATAAACTGCAGACACAAATTTAATGACACAGCAAGCAGTGTGGCCTGTAGCACTCTAGGTGCACCGATTAAAGCAAAACAGAATCAAATGCAACACCAACACACGCAACCAAACTTTACACAACACCGAGCGTGTACATTCAGGGTCAAATCGAAATTGTAAATAAATATATGTATTATGTACACTCGTCCATACAAAATTCACCCATAAGATTATGTGTATAGTCTCAGGTAAATACGTATGCATACAATTTATATACTGTGTTCAAACACAAACGCATCTACAAGGAAACATACGTAAAATACATTAATTAATATAAAATCAAAAAACTTCTCTTTTAATTAAATCCTAAAGTTGCAGGTGCACACTTTGTTTATATACATTGTTCTTTATACATGTTACATAAAGAATCAAACATTAATGTGCATGTATGCATTCATGCAACGTTGCCGAATACATACGAAAATGATTATATATTATTATATAATATTACGCATGTATTCTACAAAATTGCACGTGCACTCTATACACAAATCAATATTTAAAAGATTATGTAAACACCACATCACTTAATTACATATTATGTAGTGTATTATATCAACAATACACCACAACACATATTTATTATTATTAATTGATTTATTTATTATTATTTATACACAAAATATTAAATTTTAATTAAGGAGGAACACAAAACACGTCTACTTCTTATGAAATCTATACTCTCACTCTCACCACTACACAAAAACCAACAAATATAAAAATCATATAATCGAAATATGCAAAATTAAATAAAAAAAAAATATATAAAATATACAAAATCTATAAATTAAACAAATTATACAAAATATACTAAATATACTAAATATACAAAATATACAAAATATACAAAATATACAAAATATACAATATATAAAAAATATACAAAATATACAAAATATATAAAATATAGAAAATATAAAAATATACAAAACTTAGCAAAATATACAAAATATACAATAATACAAAATATTCAAAACACACAAAATATTCAAAATAAACTAAACATAAAAAATATACAAAATATTTATACAAAATATCCTAATTGTACAAAATATACAAAATGATAAAAAATATACAAACAAGATATAAAAAATATACAAATTATACAAAAAATAAAAATTATATAAAAAATACAAAATATACAAAACATACAAAATATACAAAATTAGGAAAAAAAAATACAAAATGTACATAATGTACAAAATGTACAATATTAACAAAATATACTATCCATACAAAATTTACAAAATATACAAAACAAGCAAAATATACAAAATATACAAAAATAGTACAACTGATACAAAATATAAAAAAAAAATATGCAAAATATACAAAATATACAAAATATACAAAACATACAAAATATACAAAATATTCAAAATATACAAAATACTCAAAATATACAAAATATTCAGAATATACAAAAAATACTAAATAGCTAAAATGTACAAAATATACAAAATATATAAATTATAAAATATACAAATTATACAAGATATACAAAATATACAAAATATACAAAATACACTAAATATACAAATTACACATGTATACATTGTATAATTACAAAATGTACAAAACATTCAAAAAAGATATACAAAATGTACAAAATATATAAAATATACAAAATATACAAAACATATAATATATATTAAATATCTAAAATATACAAAATATATAAAATATACAAAATATACAAAACATGTAATATATAATAAATATACAAAATATACAAAATATAAAAAATTTACAAAATATACAAGATATACAAAATAAACAAAATATTCAAAATATACAAAATATAAAAATATACAAATTATACAAAATAAGCATATAAAATATACAACATACGCAAAATGTACAAAATATACAAAATTTACAAAATATACACAATATACAAAATATAAAAAATATACAGAATTTACAAATTGTACAAAATGTTCAAAATATACAAAATATATAAAATATATAAAATGTACAAAATATACAATATATTCAAAATGTACAAAATATACAAAATATACAACATATACAAAATAAACTAAATATACAAAATATACAAAATATACAAAATATACAAAATATACAAACATACAAAATATAAAAAATATACAAAATATAAAAAATATAAAAAATACAATATAAAAAATATACAAAATATGCAAAATGTACAAATTGTACAAAATGTTCAAAATATACAAAATATAAAAAATATACAAAATATGCAAAATGTACAAATTGTACAAAATGTTCAAAATATACAAAATATACAAAAAATACAAAATATATAAAATATACAAAATATACAAAAAATGCAAAATATACAAAATATACAAAATATACAAAAAATACAAAATATACAAAATATACAAAATATACAAAATGTACACAATATACAAAATATAAAAAATAAACAAAATATACAAAATATACGAAATATACAAAATATACAAAATTATGCAAAATGTATAAAATATATAAAATTGACAAAATATATAAAATATACAAAATATGTTTGGTGTATGATTTATACTCCGCTGTTTTTTATTAAATTGATGACCCAAATGCTGCACCAGCACTTGTAGCACAATCCAATGAAAACGGTACTGGAATTTTTTACAAATTAATTACAAATTTGTTACACAGTTAGAAATTTTTTTCCAGGTCCCGTTATCCTGCAATTCGTGTGTGGGCTGGCGTTATACAAAGCTACACCACACTTTTCGTATTTTTGTTAATATTTATGTATCTTACTGGAGATGGTACTGGAATTTTTTATAAATTAATTACAACATATTAGCATAGTTCAACCCCCAAAAAACTCACCCTAAGGGATGCAAATTTTAAAAACCTTATTTTTCGTCACACCACGTCTTTTGCATTTATGTGAATTTTTGTTGCATAGTGCTGGAATTTTTATAAAATTAATTACAATTAAATGGAATAATTAAACCCCTAGAAAACTACCCCAAATGGAACCAACCGTTTAAAATCATTGTATCGTACTGGTTAATACAAGAAGTTTTTACTAAACAAATTACAATATATTGGAATAGTTCAATTGCCAAAAACTGCCCCTAAAAGTGCAGTTCATTAAAACAATTTTTTTTGTATAGGTAAAACCCCTCCAATAGGTACCACTAAATTTATTACAACAGCCCACACCCACAAAAATCGTTCATTATGCATCGAATAACCTTCGATTATCTGTTGTTATAAATTCAGGGATACCTATTTCTTACATTGGCAGATAATTCGATGCATCATGATCGATTTTTGTGGGTGTGGGCTGTTGTAATAAATTTAGTGGTACCTATTGGAGGGGTTTTATCTATACAAAAAAAAAATTGTTTTAATGAACTGCACTTTTAGGGGCAGTTTTTGGCAATTGAACTATTCCAATATATTGTAATTTGTTAAGTAAAAAACTTCTTGTATTAACCAGTACGATACAATGATTTTAAACGGTTGGTTCCATTTGGGGTAGTTTTCTAGGGGTTTAATTATGCCATTTTATTGTAAATAATTTTATAAAAATTCCAGCACTATTCAACAAAAATTCACAGAATTACAAAAGGCGTGGTGTGACGAAAAATAAGGTTTTTGTAAAAATTGCATCCCTTTGGGGGAGTTTTTTTTGGGATTGAGCTATGCTAATATGTGGTAGTTAATTTGTCAAAAATTACAGTACCACCCCCCAGTACGATACAAGAAATATTACCTGAAATGACAACAGCATGGTTTAATCAACAAAAGGTTTTTAAAGAATTGCACCCTTAGGGGAAGTTTTTTTGAGGTTGAACTATGACAATATATTGTAATTTATTTATAAAAATCCAGTACCATCCCCAGTACGATACAATAAATATTAACAAAAATACGAAAAGTGTGGTGTAGCTTTGTCTAACGCCAGCCCACACACGAATTGCAGGATAACGGGACATGGAAAAAATTTTCTAACTGTGTAACAAATTTGTAATTAATTTGTAAAAAAAATTCCAGTACCGATTTCATTGGATTGTGCTATAAGTGCTGGTGCAGCATTAGGGTCATATTTAATTGCGTTTGCAATTCTTACAATAAATTCGTTTTTCGAATTCTACTATTCGATGCAAAAATATTTTCTTTGTTGTTTTTGAAGCAGTATTTCACTATTGGTTTTTTGACGTTCGAGGTCTCTTATTTTAATTTATGTGAAGTGATGATTGTTTGGAAGCATTTTGCAACAGTTGATCATTCAATATTTAATGCTACAGCCAATTCTAATTGTGTTTGAAAAGACGCTTCAGGCAATAACGTTTCCAATTCAGAATCTTCAAATTTGTTTGGGGGTTATTCATGCTATTTGTCTACAATGTCAAAACTATAATTTTTAAATCGTCAAAACCATTCTTTGTGCATTGTATTCAATGAAGCATGCTCTCCTTAAATTTCCATAAACAAACGATAAGTTTTTCCTGCAATTTTTTTATAATAAAATAATGTAATAAAACTTCCTAAATGATCAAATGAAAATCGACAATTTCAAGGAGTTGTGAATAGTGGTTGTTTATACTTCGGCCAAATGTCGCATACTAAGCGCAGTTATCAACTAACATGAAGTAGTATATAATAACTTGTATTGTCTATTTTTACTACTCGTAAGCAGTACTAGTAACGACACCTATTGGGAAGGGCGGAGTCATATTCACACGGCTAATACAAAACATTCAAAATATACTAAATTAAAAGCGTCTTTCAACAGATACGCTGATATTGTTAGAACATAACGTCCATGAAGTTAAAGCGACATCGCTCAATTTTGTCATAGATTATACCATAGTGTATGGCAGATCAACCTGGAAAGTGTATGCCAAACATGTGATTTTATCTTCAAAGTCATGAATCCGTGCGAGAAACTTCAGTGCATTACACGATTTTTATCCCTACCACAAACGTTCTTTCGAGTCGACTATTGATGTTTGGTAGCCAAATTCGAGTAAACCAGTTCAAAAAGTAATCAGCCATTAGCCGTACATTACAGAAACGCAAGGCTTACTGAAAACATTGCAATTGTACGTGAGAGGGGGAAACCCGAAACAGTCAATTACTCGTCTTTCACAAAAACTTAAACTGGATGATACAGATACCGACGACATGTGATTGGGCTGGATGGCTCACAGCGCATGGCAATATGAACATTTGGCACTCGCGATTTTAGGGTATAGTACTGCGCGGGACCGACGTGAACTATAGTCTAAAAGATCAAACGATTTAACGCCTTTTGATTCTTAATTTCAAGGTATCCTAAATTGCAGGTCTTTGCGAATAAACCGCAAGTAATTTATGGCATTGGTCAACATCACGAACACCATCCATACAATTGTTCCAGATTTATGCTGCGACAAAATCATCGAAAATTTGACCTCCAGAATACGTGCCTCTAACCAAAGCTGCAGGACATTTCAACGACGTGATATTCCTTACTTATTGCCATAAAATATTATTTAAAAAAAATTAAGTGGATATTTCATAAACAAATTATTTTATTTACTTTTAACTCTTTCGATCCGAACAACAAATACTGTAAGTAGGATGTAGATTTTGAATTTTATTGATCAAGAACTGTTAAATAAAGCACATTTCGGCTTCTTTAGTGTCAATTTATGTCAGGAGGCTGCGGTAAGGGCTGAGACATATAAGTCAAAACCGGCTTTTTGAGTGGGACATTTGAGTCTCGTCAGGTATTATTACAGCTAAATTGTATTGTATAAAAATTTCATTTTATGTAAAAAAAAAAACAAATACATCACATGTAAATAATTAAAAATTCATAAAAAAGTTAAGAGATAACAAATAGTAGTAATATTATCACTTATGATATGGTACAAAACACGTTCTACATATAAGGATGCCGCTTTACATCTTATTGTTGCACCCTCAAGTGGTAAATGTTTGGCATTCTCCCTTTCGAGCTTTCGTATTTTCGAAGGATAACCAGCATTTCAGCCTTCAGCAATTAAACTTTCTGCCAAAATGAAAAGAAAGTCAATAAATGCACCTTTTGCCGACGTTATTCCGTAAATACAGTAGAGTTTTCTTCTGAGGTGCTTTTATAATTCTCGTTAGGTCTAGAAGTGCTGGAAACATTCCTATCAATACTTGAACTGAAATGAGTCGGTTCATAGTTATCGTCATTCACCATAAATAATAAAATAATACTAAATCCTAAAAACATTTAAATGTGGTAGTTAGTACAATATGCTAAATTCGGATAAGCCGATTAAACCCTTGATTTAATCGTTTTTACGTACTAATGTAAGATGGTTGGAGTTAGGTTGAGTTAAATTAGGTTTTCGTTAATTCCAAAATGGCGTTGATCGTTTCCATGGAGTACAGTTAGGTTAAGTTGAAATTTTGATAACCGCTGGGAAAAAATTTTACGTATAATTTTGGTTTAAATTATTTTTTTCTGGCCTACTGAGAAAAAAAGTTTGAAGTAAATTTTCATAAATTCCGGGAATAATATTTTCATAGCAAAGCTGGCCGGGAAAATTATTTCCAATTTTATTAGGTTTTCAAAAAAATTACCACTAACTATTTACCTAATTAGTATGCCAGAAAAAAAATAATTTAAACAGAAATTATATGTAAAATTTATAGGAATTACCAGGATAGAATAGGAATTACCATCAGATTAGGGCCTCAGGGCAACAAAATTTGCCTGGCAGTGCTATAATTCTAAGGCGGTGATTCATGTAGAACTTTTGTCTGATAGACATAAATAATAATCACTCTGATTGGATAAAATTTGTTTGTCTTATACGTCAAAAATTAAATTCACACTTAAGCGATACATGTAAAAATTTTGTCGTATGGATATTTTTTGACATTTTATAAAGCAAGCTACCGAAAAGTGTTATTTTTTTATATATTTTAGAATACGTATTCTTTTGTTCCCACTGCCGTCAAATCTTATACAAAATTGAGTAATGTTCAATTTTTAATTTTTGTCGTACGATAAAAAAATATGGCCGATATTCAACTAATCACAGCGATTATTATTTATGTATGTCAGATAAAATTTATACATGAATCACCGCCTTTATACGCCAGAATGCAGTAACGTTATCACGAAATAACGTGTATCCGTTTATTTTAATCAAATTTTGGGTCTATAGTGTTTTTGATAGCAAAATTGGCATTGATCTGAAGTCGCATGTACGGTTTTAGTAAATTTTCGGGGAAAATAATAGACTTAATTCCCATTTTGGTCAAAATAAATTTGTTTTTCTATTATATAGGACCTAGAAGTATTCCTATAAAGCACGCCAATAACAATCGCAGATTAAAGTATTTTCCTGGGAAATTTAGGAAAACTGTGCATATGATTTATTGAAGATCAATGCAAATTTGCCAGTCTTTAAAATTCGTTATATTGAGTCATTTTGTGAAAATTCGTTATTTCGAGACAGATATAGAGTCTTATAGAGTCACACGTTTTTTAATATTGTTCTTTTTAGCACTGAATTGGCACAAATTTCTCCAACGTTCTTAATAAGATTTAACTAAATCAGCCAATCAGGAAAAATCACACTACGGCACAAATTTAATAACGTTCAAAAGGTTCAAAATTTTTATATAATGCGAGATTTACTCACTGAAGCATTTTTAAATCGCTTTTCCGGTTAAACCGCAGTCTCGTTTCGAAAGCTGTAACAAACTCATAATTTACAAATAATAATAAATTGGCGTGCAATACGAATCCAATAGTGATGTATGCCAATGAATTGGGATCGTCAGCAAAAAAAGTAAAATACAGAATATACACAAATTCTTAGTACTGCTGCGTGAGCTTAAAACAAAATCATTGCATCATATTTTCTGCCTAATAATAACAACAGAAAATCGATTTAATTTATTCTCTGGTGCCAAAAAACTTACTGCTCCAATTCTGTACATGACACATAAATAAACTTATTTATATAGATTGTGTTGGATAAGAAAGTTCCACTATACCCATAAGAGAAAACCCGTACAAGAAAAAATCATGAAAATCATAATATTTCTAATCAAGAAAATTACTTATTTGAAAATTGAAAAAAAAAATACCAGAAGCAGACGGAAAAGAAGAATTCCTATATAGCCGAAAAAAAAAATTAATATTTATAAATTCTAATCAGTAAAGTTTTTCATTTTCCGCCCAAATCAGAGCAACATAAAAATAAAACCAAATCTCATCCTATTATCACATAATATTTGTGTTTTGATGTTGTTGTTGTTGTTATATATTTATGTTATATGCTGCTATATTTTCTAATTTATGTTGCTTTAGTTAATGTTTGCGTGAAATAAAAATATCTTTATTGTTATAACATTTTATGTTGTGTGTGTATGTGTACATAAATACTTATAAAAATATATACGCCAACCTAACAACCAAAATGTGTAATAATCGTGTATTTAGATAAAAACGGTTCAATTCATGTATCTCATGTTGTTTTGGGGTATGTACGCGAGTACAATACGCAGATATGTTTGTTTGTACATATATATTTATGTACCTATATAGATATGTTTAACAAAAAAAAAATGTGTTGATTAATATGTATTATTCACAAACAATATCAATAAATACGAAAGCTTTCACAAAAGCTTATAAATTTATAATAATTTTTTGTACTTGATGTGTGTGTGTCTGTGTGTATGTTATCAGCGAGCGGAATAATTTTTTTTGCGTTTTTCTGGAAATGAAAACTTTTTTTTTTGTGTTCCTAATACAAAATTTTATCTATTTAGTATTCTGTATGCTATTTTCACATTAAAAATGTATGTAGTGCGGTATAAAATATGTATGTGATTCGGCGTAATCATTGTTTAGCATAAAAATACCTATTATACATATTTTATCACGTTCTATTCAATGTGACAACTTAAAAGTAATTTTGGTTTTAATAGTGCGTTCATGACATAGTGAGTTAGTTCGGAAAAAATTCTATGGAAACACACAAAATGTATTAAAACAACAACAAAGATAAAACAATTTCAACTCGAGTTCGGAACTAGTAGGCGTGGTACAAAGCATTTCAAATAATTTGATTGGTTTTGAGTTCGTTAGCGAGTATGGAAATATTTGTTTCCGATGTCATGTACGCGACATAAGTGGTATAATTTTTGTTAAGTTTTCGAAAGATAATTGAGTGAAACTAAATCGTGATTCAAGTACTAGATAACGTGTTTAGCAAAAACGATTTATTTTGTGCTTATTTGTGAGGCGTAAGATAAGGAGTAACCTTAAGATAAGGTGCGAGGAAGTACTCATTATCGATGACTTTAGGGGGGTAGCCACGTATTCCACTACACAGAACGTTCACACGATATGCAATATGAAAATATCAGCTTGTGTTCTCTTTACACAAAATCGTTTAAAGCGACAACACTTACTCACTTAACTAATAAAAGTTTACTCTCTGAAATAATTTCCAGAGTTTCTAAATAAAATAAAATAAAACAAACAAGTATTTAACTGTCGCAGTTGGTAGTGGATGTTTTTAACATCCGTACTATGTGAAAAATTACTGCAAGGTGAATTACAAAAGTGTTTTGTGTAAAAGTATAGTAAAAGTGTTGAGAAAAAAAAAAAACTTTTAAAAATAAATCAAAAAAATATACATATATTTTTTAGGCAAACAATGTCGTTTTTAAAATTAAAAAGGAAATCTTTTTAATTTTAAAATCATTTTTTAGCAAGTTTGTTTATAAAATTAAAAAATTAATTTTTATTTTTCAAAAATATATTTCTCAGATATATGAAATAAATTTTCATAATTTTTAGAGATATTTTATTAATAATAAAAAGAAGAATAGCGGTATTACCGGGTTTTATCTATTTAAATCAATAACACTCACTATATTACTTTGTTTATAAACTATTTAATTTATTATTTATTATTTTGTTATAAAATGTTATTTTTATACTTGTTCACAAAATGGTTGGTGTGTGAACGATTGTTCGCGGCACTTTCACTTTATTATTATTGTTGATACCGTGTCTTTTGAACTTCAAAACGCGACTGACTTTCTTTTTCGTTTCTTTGTCCTTTCGTATCTTACTAGAATTCGCGAATGTAGTTGTCGAAATAGCATATATTCAGCAAAACGATCAGTGCCTCGTAATTAAGCTGCGCGATGAAAAAATAGTTTTACTACGAGGAGTGCTATGAAGTTGTGCTATGAAGTGAAAAGGATTTTTCCGTTTGAGCCGCTACATCACTCCCCTCCTGAATCGAAAACCGTAGTGTTTTAAATTGAATGTAACCGTTTTTGGAATACTACGTTTTTCGACTGGGTTTACCACAAGAATTCCGTATGCTGGCTTAAGCCTGTCGATGCCAATTGTTGTGGGTTTTCCATCTACATCCACAACAAAGAGTTTGCGCAATTTGCGGGTCATTGGATACGGTCCAGAATAAGGTGTACTTCACGGACATCTGACTCGATCCACACGGACGAATACGTGTGAACAGGTTTCTAGATTTTTGGGAATGTATTCGTTGCCTGTTCAGTAGGATGTCTTGTGGGAACTAAGTAGGAACTAAGGCTCTCATGGTAGTACGAAGCCGATTCACGAAATCCGAAGTATCTGTGTTTGGGTTCGAATTTTGATCGTTGATGAAGAATTCACCGGGAACCTTGATGTTTTGAGCATATACTAGCTCTGCTAGTATGTAGTTGAGGTCTTCCTTGACGGGGGTTCGAATACCCAAAAGGATCGTTGGGAGTTCTGAACTCCAATTGGATGTATAACGTCGAGCTGTTAATGCGGATTTTATTTGCCTGTGAAACCGTTCGACAAAACCATTCGCTTTTGGGTTGTATGCAGTTGTCCGAATGCGATGGGAACCTATAGAAGCTTCGTGAGCTCAATAAACAACGTTGACTCGAATTGTGTTCCTTGATCTGTCGTGATGAAGAGTGGAACACCATATCTACAGATATACTCGTTGTAGAAGATCTTACTTACGGTTTTTACGGTCGTTTCTCGGATTGGATAAGCCTTCAGCCCCGAATCGATCAGAAATTCTATCTTATTTTCGTGATCTTTGATAAAAAGACGGCGAGATAAACCATTCCCACTGTTTGCCGTAGAAACAGCAGGATTTAGAGGTTTTCAGAAGACTTGAAATGTTTTGAAGTAGCTTCTCCATGTACTACGGGTCGGAAACTGCACGGCTTGTTACAGTTGCGTGCGCGTGAACCAAAGCGACGGTGGAAGTAGCAGAGTCCAGATCGAGATGGTGATTTCGACCTTGACCTGTGTCGGTAATTGAAACTCTGTGTGTTGTATGGTGATCTTCCACGTGAACCAATTGTCATATTGGCCAGTGTTCGCTGTAGATCTGCCAATTGTCGTTGCGTCTTGTCCATTTGTCGTTACATTGAAGCAAGGGCTGATTCACCATCAGCAGTTGCTTTGCTTGTGGATAGTTGGTTGACAGCAGCAATTGGTTTGGGTGCTCTGGATTGAGCGTAAATCAAGATATTGTCAGCGCCATTATCGCTCATAAGTCGCCTGGCAAACGTTTTAGCCAGAGATTTTTCAGTTCCACCTGCTTTTTGTTCAAGCAGGCGATAAAAGTGGGACGGTTTAAGGTCTCCCATTTGTTGAAAACCGGAGAGCAACTCGTCAAGTCATTGCTCCCTCTAATAGGTAGCGGTTGATCAACGCGGATTTCAGTCGGTTCCTGAAAATGTCCGTTATGAATTGTATCGTTTCCTTGGTATCGTGCCGAGAGTGTAAGCAAACCGTTCATCGTCGTCAACAATATGGTGGATTCCGAACTGATGCTCGTTCCAGAATGGGGGTATCTTTGGTGGCATCTTGTATAACTTGGTTGTTGCCCGCGATGTTGGTGTGCCAGCATTGTTGTCGTTCTCATCTTCTGACGAAGTAACGACTTTTTGTTGTTTCGGTGGCATCTTTACTTATTTTATTTTTCACTTCACTTTAATAAATCCGGCGTAGCAGAAATATTTATTTTGTAAACTTGTCTATCTTAATTATAGACTAAAAAAAATATTCAAACGCGAACAAACTAAACAGAATTATTTTTCCAACGAATAAAGGGATGGGCAGGGCAGATCAATTGAGAAAATTTGCAAAAAAAATAAATCATTTAAGAAATTGTATATCGAGCGAAATTGTAGAAACGAAAAAGAAAAAAATTGGAATATCAACGAAATTATAGTAAAAATAGTGCGTAGTTGAAGCGAACAATCGTACCCTTACAATGATCTTAATAGTTAACATACTGTTTGTAGTAACAAAAAAATATTTAAATTCAAATCGTTTGGACGTCGGGGTCACCATTTAGAAGATTTTCTAGTTTTAAAAGATTTATTTATTTCACAATTGTTTTTAATATATGTCACAATTGTTTTCACATATTAACATTATTTATAAATAAAATAATCTGAAAATTCATGTTAGTGCTCGAGATTTAGATGCCTAGGAACTCCCATGATGTTAATGATACACAGATTACGTCATAAGATTTACGACACTAGGCTCCTCCTGCTCTTCGATCGTCATTCGATTTCGATAATTGTTATTCAATACACTTGCATTTTTTTAAATTTACCATATGCATTACACATTTTTATTTATTTAATTGAACTACTAAACTATTCACATAGTTAAATTAACTATTAAATTTGATAACGGGATTTTTTTTTTTTTTTTGTTTTACAAAAAATCATTTAAACGTAAAACATAAATTAAGGTTCCATTATTTTCAAAGAAGTGATTTTAAAATGCAAAAAATCTCGTTTTAAAATTTATCATTCTCGTTAAATAAATATTTTTTTTTAATTTGAAAGGTGTTTTTAAACCAATTTTACAAAATATTTTATTAAAATAAAAAAAATTTTATATTAATTTTCAAAAATTTTCGTTTAATAACAAACAAATAATTTTTTAAATTCAAAAAGAATTTAAAATTTTTAGAAATTAAAAATTTGTTTTTCTTTTTTACAAATCAAAATTTATTTGCAGTATAGTGTAACTAGTTCGAGGGAACATCAAACTGTAGTGCTAAGAATCGACCGCACAAACACTAAAACTAATCCGACTGCGCATGGTCCCATCTAGTACACTATCCAATATCGAATGCTCAATCATTGGCCCATGCTTACACATAATCTTAAACAACTTAACCGGCTAATGTCTAATTCACATCTTATTCAATGAATTTAACCAACCAAAACAAAAATACGGTACAGGGATCAATTGCCCAGCACCGGCGGCTCTTGGGAGTGAGCAAACGGGCTCGTCAAGATCTAGAGACAGCAATGATGTAGTGATTCAAAGCTTGGTTACTACACTAAATACAGCTACAAGCACTACCACTGAAGTTATTAGTCTGGTGGGTGGTTCATCCAGTATGGCTGACGGAAGTTAAAACACTTTTATTGAATTGAACAATCCTTTCTTAAAAAGAGGTATGGTGACATGATCACCTATAAAACCGTCTAACGCAAGTTCTGTTAAACGATCATTTTCAACTTCAATCTTGAATATGGAACCAGAAGTGGTAGACGACCCGACTCGGTGAATAAACTCCCAGAAATACACAGTAGCGACACAAGCCTTAAAGAGAGCACTAAACGCAATATTCAATTGACATAATCTGGGATCGATCGCTATATTATAGTAAAACGAAAAAGGGATAACCCATAAGCAGAAAAACTACTGATAAGTTAGAAATTGAACGTCGAAAAATTCAAACTACCGCTAAACAACCGATTTGAAACGTTTATCGAAAAGGATGCGGAAGAGAGGCAAATTGTAAATGCAGATATTCAAGAACAGGCAAAAAGAAATTACAAGCCATCTCCAATCTGCTTACGCGAAATTGATACGCACAACGTGGTGCATGAACTCAAATCAAGCGTGTTACAAATGGAAAAACATTTCACGTAACAAATTTACTTCCAGGCAAAATACACGAAGTAAAAATTCAAACACATGAGGTCAACGACTATAAAGAGGTCATTGATTATTACATTGCTCACAACAGAAATTATTATACATACTGATTGAACTCTTTAAAGAGTCTTTCTGTCGCTATTAAAGGCATTGATGCCAATGTTGAAACAACCGAAATCCAGGCTGCGCTTGTTGAAGATGGATTTAAGATACAGGATGTATATAGGATCATGAACCGCTTGAAGCAACCACAACCAATGGTCAAAGTTGAACTGGATCCATCTGAAAGCATTTTGCGGTTAACTTTAGAATGATTAAAAAATTTACAAATCTGTGCATCTAAAAAAAGACATTAATTGAATCATCGAATGGTGTGAAATTAACCAACTATGCATCTAAGCAGATCACGTGTAAATTTACGCCATTTCATCAAAAGAAGTCGTCTCTAACTTTAGACTATACTATCAATGGTCAGACTACCAACAAAGTCGATAAGATAAAATACTTAAGTGTTATCATGTGAAAAACATATACAAAAAGTGTTTGGTTTTTCTCTGAGGCTTTAATCAGAGGAGCATAAGGAACCAAAAAACATTGTTCATATTACGCTTCAGCTATGTAAGATCCCAGATAGTCTACCAATCGCACGCCGAGAGTATCGAATGTAATTTCAAAGAAACAATATTATACGCTACCTATTTTAGCATAGCACACGTAGATCTAATACTTCTTGTTGCCAATGTAATCCTGGGTCACGTAATAATGCTAATCACATACTGATCAACGAAATGGCTAAAATATTTTACGTTCTGGAGAAATTATTCGGTATAATCTAGCGACGGTTTCAAAAAATAATTAAAGAATTAATTTCAGTTCCTTTTTTTGTAAAAAAAAAAACAGGTACTTATTAATTCATAATCGTTTTTTCGTAAATGGTATACTTTCCAAAATATTTGCATACAACTAAAAAGCTGCTATGAAAGCTGTCACTTTCAGTGAACCAATTTCAGCCAAAATTTACTAGGATCTTCCAATTTTTTGTGAAGTTTTATCCCAATTAATCAATCTGTCAGGGCTGGAGCGGCGTGAGCCTGGCGTAATACCGTATGCGTAATTGAATTTATACGCGAACACACAAATATTAAATATTATAAGATATTATAAAGTTTGTTACGACTGTGTTGTCTTAACAAGACATTTTTTTGTAAATTTGTTTCTATTCTCCACGGTTTCTTGCGTCCGGGTTTTTTGTTGTCTAAACGTGGTTTCTTGCGTCCGGGTTTTCGCTGTGTGAACGTGGTGTCTTGGTGGATGGATTCTTGTGTGTTTTCTTCTGTTATGTTGGCAACGGAACGAAAATGGGAAAGAAAGAGAGAGCAATGCGCATCGAGTGTGTGCAAAGTAACACGTTTTGAAAAAAATGTTTTTTTCTTGTATGTCTCTCTTTTGTACCAACGAAAATTTGGTATAAAGGAGAGACAGAGAAGAGAGATGCATTTTCTTCTAAAACGTTTTATGAGCTGTGCGACGCTCGAATTTTTTTTCGAGTTTTTGATTTTGATAAAGAACGCTCGAGTTCTATTTGGTTTGGATTTTTCTTTTTTTTAGTTAAATTGTTAAACAAAAAAAAGTCTGTCGAGTTTTATAAAAAGTCAAGTTTAAATTTTCAAGTTAAGAAAAAAAAATTGTTTGTAATTTTTGAAAGAACCGAGTGGTGAACATTCGAGGTGTTTCGTTGTTGTAGAGAAATTATGTGACTACTGACCGATATAAAAAAAAATAAATAAAAGAAATAAAGAAAGTAGAAATTTGGTTTTGGTTCTTATAAAAAAAAGAAATTTTTAATTTTGAAAAAAAGATTTGGGTTTGAGTGATAAAACCGACTGCCATTTTGTATACATCGGCTCAGTTTAACTTTGTTTTGTTAAACCAAACAAAAGGTGTTGAAATTTAAAAATTCTAACCGGGCAAATATATCGAATATACGCAACAACGGTCCGGAATTTATATGAAACATCGGTTTGCCAACTTGGTCAACGAGGTAACAAATTTAACGTGGGCTGACGAGTTCAACGAGTGCGGATACACGGACCTTCAGGTTTTTTCGTGTTTTTTAAAACGGCGCTACCTCGCCATCCACATTATTTACGTCCTGCAATTGATAACCAACGGGTTGCCGGGTGAGGTTATTTCGTGAGGGTACAGATGAGGCGAGGCAACGCCTAATATTTTTGCGGCTGGACAACGCACAAATCAAATATTTCACGGGTGCCGTATAAATCAAACGGTACTTCCGTGTAGTTATCGTGGTGCTGACAAGGTGATGCTGCCATATGTGTTTTTGGTACCGTATTTTGTACGGGAGCTTTACGCACATTTATAAATTTCATTTTTACGGCTGGCCAGTTGAGGCTACTCTTTTGTGACGGATCCGGCGGCTAGTCGAGGCCTGCCGTATTATTTGGTATCAGCTTACCGGCGGTTGGGCCGCACCGGTGGAACACGCGGAGAAACGGCACCAAGGCCGCAACGGTGAATTTATTTTTATATAAAGTATATTATATTAAGGTACGATTTTTATTCTTTTTATTTGATTTTCTTTTTTTAATTTTTTATATATATTTTTTAAATTTTGGTAAAATTAAATTTTGTGTTGTAATCGATCCGCACAGCGGGTGCTCGCTTCTCGCTTCTCCTTTGTTGTCGGCGGCGATTATTTTTATTTTTTATTTTTGGTTCTTTAAGTTGATTCTTAGAAAAATGAATTATTAAATTTCCGGGTTCGGTATGATGGGAGCGGAGACTCCCTCTGTGTCGGTTTAGTGTTTGCGGTCCCTTGGTGCCCGCATCCAATTTCGTAACCGGGGCTTTGCCCTGTTTGAATTCGAATGGATGCGCGCACCAAGGCACCTCTACCGGTTTATAATTTTGTTGTGTTCGTTCCTCAGGTTCCGGCCGACGAATTTCGGCGGAACTCGGTATTATTATTATTTGCGTTTTTCCCCAACTTTCTGTAATTATCACGGTGTAAGCCAGGAGCCCTGCAAGCCTCAAACCCCACGACCTTAGCACTTCTCCCTGAGAACGTAGCCGGCAAAAATCACCGTGGAGGCCTCTGCAGGTGCTTAGTGAATATCTGCAGGTTGGCAGTAGCCAGCCTGTAACAAGTTTTAAAATAAAAGATTACAAAATTATATTGTTATACAAATTAGTTTTATTATTTATTAGCTTTAAGATTTATTTTGCGAAAAAAGTCCTTTATATATGTATCAAAATATGTTTAGTTTTATTATACATATAAATATTATTATTTAAGTATAAAACAAAGATTTTATCAATAATTATTTTTATTATTATAAAATGAAGGTTCCTCACCTGACAAGTCTCAAATCCAAACAGAAAGAATTATTATCTTATAAAATAGCAGCTAAACAATTGAGCAACAAAATTAAGCAAAAAAAACATTGAGAACTTGTCATTATTATGAATTAAATTATTGTGAACCTGTCATACATATATTAAGGCAATTTCACATATAACTAGTAACTACATCAATTGACCTCGTTCTGACGTGAATAATAATAATAACAATTATTTGACAAGAACAACAAAATGTAAATAAGAATATGAATCAATTTTCAATTTGTTAATTAATTTCTTTTTACTTTTAGGAATTCTTAACATACTGCCCCCAAAAAGGAATTAATTAATTCATATAGAGAATAATCATTGTAAGTTTTTAAGATAGTTATAAATTTATAGATCGTAATGAAATAGAGTGTTACGTGTTGTTTAATTAATCCACGGGAATTGGATAAATATTAGCTAAAGGCTATCGGAGCTCTGCGCTCATCGTTTTGATTGTAATCACTCGAGTTAGGCCATCTCGTCCTACGTGTAGGTGAGTAAGTTGTCCCATGGCCCGGCTCGATGGTGGTACATTAACTTTTTTGATAACAGCGAGCTGAATGATGGCAGGTTGCTTTTGTATAATAGCTCCTTTGTGGCGTTGTAATGATGTTAGATGCACGCGTTGCAGGATGTTTTGCCATCTACGTAGTCGTGACTCAGGTAAGTTGATGAGCTCTCATTCCGGAATTGAAGTTAAAGGCTCCCCGACTAAATAGTGGCCTGGCGTTAGTGTATTGCACACAGTAGCGTCTTCACTTAATGGCCACAGAAGTTTGGAATTCACTACACCGTCAATTGGTACAAAACCAGTACTCATCCCATCGAAGTTTAGTGTAGTGGACATGATCAAATGCTGCTTTGTTGATTCAATGTTGGCCTCCTAGAGGCCTCCTAAGTGTGGAGCAGGATTAAATTTATGTTTTAATTTGTTCTGTGTGAGAAATAGAGAAATAGTATTAATATGGTTTTGATTTTCGTATAGTTGATAAAGTTCGTCTAGATATCGTTGACTTCCAACCAGATTGCTTCCATTGTCACTAATTATTTCTGTAGGAGCCCCTCTCCTTGCTATAATTCGCCTTAATGCTGCGATGTAAGCTTCTGTGGTCATATCGCTAACCAGCTCAATGTGTACTGCCTTCACCGCGAAGCATATAAATAGTACGATATATCCTTTTACTATCTTCTTTCTGCCGCGACTATTGTCAGCTTTGATGTATACCGGACCAGCTAGATCGACACCAGTTGTCAGGAACGGTCTTCCAGGAGACACCCTTGATCGTGGCAGATTGCCCATCTGTTGTGTATAGGTTACTGAATTTTGACGGAAGCATACAATACATTTGCTAATATAAATTTTGACCATGTTTCGAGCGCCTAATATCCAAAATCGTTGACGGAGCAAACTCAACAACAAAGTGGGTCCTGGATGAAGATATTTCTCATGATATTCTGCAATATAATTTAAACTTATTATATGATTTTTGGGCAGAATTGGATGTTTAGTGTCAAAAGGACATGATGACTCTTCTAAGCGCCCACCAACTCGAATTAACCCATATTCGTCTAAAAATGGAGCTAACGAACGTATCGCACGATTTTTTAGTGAGTGGCCCAATTTAACTGCTTCGATTTCTTCGCGAAAGGTAGAGTTTTGTGCCCATTTTATGAGTAATCGATCAGCGGCTTGCATTTCGTCTAATGTAGGCGGTCCAATGCCTATGGTTAATGAGTCTAATTCTGGTGTATCCGACCTTGTTGCATTTCTTAATTTGTAATGATATCTGAAAAGATAGCTCATGATTCGTTTAATTTTTGCAAATGAGGAGAATTTTACAAATAGTTCATGAATAAAATCAAAATTTAACTGGCTATGAAAAATGTCTATAGTCCGAATTCGTTTTCCTACATCACATAACACTTCACTTTCACACAGCTGTCCATCATGAGTTGATAAGGAAGACCAGGTATCGCGATGTAGTTGTAACCAATGTGGCCCCTGCCACCGATATTTGTTGTTGAGGTTTTGTTGAATTTTTGTACCGGTTAGCAGATTGTCGTTTAAAGACTGGCCGGAACTTGATTTCGATGAATCGTTGAATGCAACACTCAATTTGTAAGGTGTACTTGACATTTTTGTGTCCGAATGATGAGACAAGTAGTGTTTGAAGCTCCACTGGATGTTGATTTCAGAAGCTGGAACTCTCTCCATATAACCCAATCGAAAATATTCTGACGTGAAATTTGAATGTGCGGTTTTAACAGATTCGTCTCGTTGGAATTTTCCTTTCAAAGAAAATAATCGTGTTATAGCTGCGTTGAATGAATTTCGTGCAGGTGAATTTCGGAATGGCAAACGTACTACATATCTGCCTCCCGAATCGCGACTATGATTTGCCGAGAAAATAGTTACACATCGTTTATCTTCTAGAGGTAGTTGAGGTAAGCTATTGGTATCCTCCAATTGCCAAGATTTTTCAAGAGTTGAATGTAGATCCGTAAGGTGGCAAAGAAGGTGATTACTATTAACCTCCGATTCTTCGTTATTTTGCTGCTCGTAGAATTGTCCACATAGTATCCAACCAAATATTGTAAGCTGGACGATTGGATGGTTATCCGAAATAATACGGTCGCTATACAATATTTTGAAGAAAACATCAGCACCAATTATAAGCTCGATTTGACAAGGATGGTTGAATTGTTGATCCGCTAGTTGTAAGCTTTGGATGGAAGTCCATTTCCTTATCTCGACTTCTCCCGATGGCAGATTAGACGTAAGTCTGTTGAGAATTAAAGCAGAAACCGAAATGGTGTTTTCTGCGTTATATCGGGAGACCAGTTGTAACTGTACTGCCCCCTTTGTTGTATCGGCTTTCACCCTGGTTAGACCGTAGACGGATATACAGGAATGTGTTCTGGATAGTCGTAAACGTTGAACACAGTTTTCGCTTATAAACGTAGATTGAGAGCCAGAATCTAGTCGAGCTCTTGCGACTTGCAGTTTGCTGGTGGCATCTTTTATGTAGATCAATGCTGTAGGTAACAACGTATGCATTTGATTACTTGAATTAGAGAACAGATTTTGAGAATATTGTTTTGTTTTGTTTGTCAGGTGAGAATACGAATTAGGCTTAGTCGTGTTCATAACAAGCGCGTGATTGCTTTCGATTAATATATCGTTGATTGCGATGTTGGCAGCAGTGGTATACTGTTGAGTAGAAGTATGATTATGGGGCAGTGTGTGATGCGGCTGAGCACAGATTGAACATTTATAACTCGAGAGACACTCCTTTTTACCATGATCATTGCGTAAACAATTCATACAGAGCCTGTGGCTAGCAATAAATTCTATTCTTCCTTTGTGGTCAAGCGCTTGGAACCGGAAACATCTGTGAAGAAAATGTCGAGATTTACACATCGGACATGATATTGCTAAAGACGATGCATGCGAAGACGTGGATTGTCGTTTGTTATTAAATGGTGCAGCTTTAACGAATTCTTGCGTTTGAGATTGTATTGGTTGGCACGCTTCCAGAATGTAACACCTCTTCACTATTGACCTTAAACCTCGAATTACCTCGTCTGCAGCTTCAGTTAATTCTCTCAGCGTTTTGCTTCCTTTGCTGATGGTACTCTGATTCATAAACCTGTTAATTGGAGCTTGTATTAAGATTTTAGGCTTGTTGTATATTTCACTTAACTTTTCCCACGCACTAGGATAATTTGCATCGGTTACCGGAATATTCACGAGAAGTAGGTGGGCCGGACCTTTCAAAACACTCATCAACAATTTAAATTTTTGCACATTAGACAATTTATCATTATTATGTATTGAAGACAAATATAGGTCTCTAAAGGTCATCCAACATTCGTATTTACCATCGAAAGGTTCGATTGTAATGCGTGGTGGCCATAAATCAACTGTTTGTGCCCTCGAGAAATCAGTAAAGCCGTCGAAAAATGATCGCTGCTGTTGAATCAACTGGTCGATGCTTGACTTTAGCCTAAGTGTTCGATCGATTGTTGAGTCAGTAGCAGACTCGTTCCGAGATCTTATGTATCGAGCTAGCAGGACTTTAGTTTCAAAAAATTTATCATGAAAAGTGTCAGCATCAGATTCACCTCCATTTTTCGAGATTTCGTCATTGACCTGATTGAAATCGTCCCAAAGTTTATCAAGCTTTTCTAAACGCACCTCTATTTGCTCAACAAAAACCGTCTGATCAATTTTATCGACCCATTTTCGAATATTAGTCAGAATACCCTTTAAGTTACCACGCTTTTGGGTTAAGCCGCCAAAATCCGCCATTTGCATAACACGTAAAATTTTTCAGAATACACTGTTACAGGCTTGGCTACTGCCAACCTGCAGATATTCACTAAGCGCATGCAGAGGCCTCCACGGTGATGTTTTGCCGGCTACGTTCTCAGGGAGAAGTGCGAAGGGTCGTGGGGTTTGAGGCATGCATGGCTCCTGGCTTACACCGTGATTAAATACAGAAAGTTGGGGGGGGAACGCAAATAATAATAATAAACCGGATGTTCCGCCGAAATTCATCGGCCGGAACTTGAGGAACGAACACAACAAAACTATAAACCGGTAGAGGTGCCTTGGTGCGCGCATCCATTCGAATTCAAACAGGGCAAAGCCCCGGTTACGAAATTGGATGCGGGCACCAAGGAACCGCAAACACTAAACCGACACAGAGGGAGTCTCCGCTCCCATCATACCGACCGAAAAAAAATTTAATATTTCATTTTATTTAACGAACACAAAAAAAAACAATAGAAAACAACTTCCCAGAAATAAAAGAAAAGGAGGGAACGAGAGAGACAGAGAGAGAGAGAACAATACGTACCGAGCGCGCACCAGCCGTGCGGCGCTCGATTACAAAATTCAAATTTAAATTTATAAAAACAAAATGTAAGAAATATAAAAAAAAGTAAACAAAAATATAAAAAGATCGTACCTTAAATATACTAAAATAATGTTGCGGCCTTGCGCGGCCGTCATGCCACAGGTGGTACCACACCCGGACCGTTGCGGCTTTATGTGCCGTTACCCCACTGATGCGGCCTTGGTACCGTCGTTGGGCGTCTTCCGCCGTTGCGCTCGAGCGCTTGCCTGGTTGGGCACTATAACAACCGTAGAGCGTCCTTTCGCCTTCACCGAAAATTAGGCCTTGATCGGCCGCCAAAAGTTGGGCGTTGCCTCGCCTCCAAAATATAAACCTGGCCTTGTAACCGTAATACCACAGCTGACGTACCACCCGAACCGTTGCGGCTTGAATGTGGCGATTATGATTTTATTGGACGTGTTTTCGCCGATAAACCACACTATATACTTAGGCGTTGGTTTATCAACCCGGATATATGAATGGCCTCAACTGGCTATTCTTTAAATAATTGCGGTATACGCCGATTCATGTGCGCTTCCCCCGCTAGTTAATAACAGCACCCGTAGAAATCCAACGCAGCTATAATTCTTAGCAACACACAATCTTTAGGTTTTCTAATTCAAGCGTCACATGAACCTCCTTTTCGTGTGACAAAACGCACTTCCAATTTAAAATAAAAACAAAATTTGACCTTCACTCAAATAAAACTTGGTTCATATCATAGGCTAAACTTGTGACGTCCTATTACCACTATCGCAATATATGCACAGTTTATAAGCACAGGCGCTACTTGAATTTCACAATCACAAAACTTATTATGAAAATTTATTATTTTAGGTATTAAAATATTTATTATTATTTAACTAAGAGTTTATTTATTTTTATTTAATTTAATTAACTTTTGGATTTTATTATTTTTTTGTTATTAAAAATATTTTATAAATTTCTATTATAATTAATAACAACTTAAGTATTTAACTTTTTATAAATTTACAATTTTTATTTGTTTTTATGTAATACAGTAGCGAATAAGTTTTCATAAAATTCAAAATCCAACTCGAATACAAAATCAGATAAAACTAGACTTGAATGTCTCAAAATCAAAAACTCGACTCTTCAATTATATAATCAAAACTCAAAAAACTCGACTGTTTTATCCCAAATCACAAACTGAATGCCATGACACCAAAAAAAATTCGAGCGTCGCACAGCTCGTAAAACGTTCTAGAAGAAATTAATCTCTCTTCTCTGTCTCTCCCTTATATCAGATTTTCGTTGATATAAGGGAGATAGACATACAAGAAAAACATTTCTTCCAAAACGTTTTACTTTGCACACACTCGATGCGCATTGTTATCTCTCTCTCTCCTATTTTTGTTCCGTTGCCAACATAACCAAAGAAAACACACAAGAATCCATCCACCAAGACGCCACGTTCACACATTGAAAAACTCGGACGCAAGAAACCGATGAAAATGGAAACAAATTTACAAAAAAAAATCTTGTTAAGACAATACAGTCGTAACAAACGTGGGAACGTCCCACACCCTGAGATGTCTCATAAGCCGGGCCTAAAACAAACAACACGAAAATGAAGATAGAGAGAAACGATTAAACACGGATGTCTTTGACATGATAAATGCCTAGGAATTTGCCATTCAAATCTTCGACGGTATACGCCACTTGTCCGACTTTGCTGGAAATTACCGCGGGTTTGAATTTGCTAGCCAGTTTGGCGGAAAATTTATTTGACGCATCACTCAAGGCAAAAGAACGTATGAAAACGGGTTGTCCGACTCGAAAAGTGCGCTTAGTACTACGTAAATTATAGTGCTGAGCCCCCTTCTCGTGTGCTACGCGTAAATAATGAGTTATACGATCCTTTAGGAGGTTTACTCGATCTGGCTTAGCCCATACCTGGACTTCGCTGGGATCATGTTCATCGAGTAACCGTCGCAATGAGTAATCCGCACCGTGCATCGACATATGTTGACCGAACACGACATAATGAGGGGAATAATGTAACGTATCATGTACAGCATTTCGTAACGCGGCTGCAATTTCTTGCAAATTCTTGTCCCACAAATTATGATCGTGATCGCTCAAATATGATCGAATGCTGGCAATTAAAGTTCTATTGACACGCTCGGATGCGTTGCTTTGGGGCGAATACACCGGCGTACGAATATGCGTTACACCGTATTTAGACAACAAATCTTTAAATAAGTTCGAGGTAAATTGCTTCCCATTATCGGAGGTAATAATTTCGGGAGCTGAGAACAACAAAAATATATCGTTTTCTAAAAATCGACATAGCAAAGATGCGGAAGCTTCACGCAGTGGTTTTACAACTACAAATTTTGAGTAATGATCCAGAACGATAATGATACAGGTATTTCCGAGTTTCGAACGTGGATACGGACCCAAAAAATCTACATACAGTTTTTGAAACGGGCGAGTTGACGTAACCTGCGCTCCCATGGCTGGTTGTGTAAAGAAATTAACAGCTTTGTTCATTTTACATTTAGTGCAGCTAGCAACGTATTGTTTAACTTGTTTTGCCATATGAGGCCAGTAAAATTGACGCTGAAGGCGCTCGAGCGTTTTGCTGCCGCCTAAATGTGCTGAAGTGGGAGGTACGTGAGCCTGTTCAATAAGCATTGAAGTTAAGGAATTAGGAATAACAAGTTTCCAATTCGAAAGGTCGGTATCCGTATATTTAAAACCGAACGAAGGGGATATTAATAATTTATCATCCTGGATCTTATAGTTGTGCGAACAATCTTTTAAGGAACGAATTTTCGCGATCTGATCGACGTAATCTGGATCTTGGAACGCAACCGAATTTTGATCAACGTGCAGAATGGGGACTGAAGAAGGTATTAACGCATTCACGGAAGGGTCGATGTTTTTACTCGACAAGACTGGATCTTCAAATTGGGCACCAGGATCAGGCGTGCTCTTACTTTCGGAATCATCCTCACAAGGAGCGGATTCATCCGGAAAAGCTCGAGACAACGCATCAGGTACAACGTTAACTGAACCTTTTCGGTATCCAATCTGAAAATCCAGCGCTTGGAGTTTAAGACTCCATCTCGCCAAACGTCCGGAGAGGTCTTTTTGACTCATTAACCAGCGCAAACTGGAATGGTCGGTATAAATGACGAATGGATAACCTTCCACGTAGGGACGGAATTTTCGCACGCTGAGGACGGCAGCGTAGCATTCCAGCTCGGTCACCGAGTAGTTTCGCTGCGCCGCATTGAGCTTATGGGAATAAAACTCAATGGGCCGCTCCACCCCCTCGGCGTCCACCTGAAATAAGACACTACCGACCCCAACGGCACTGGCATCGCACTGAATAAAAAAGGGTTTAGTGTAATCAGGATGCGTCAATACTGGGGCAGTTGACAAGGCGGTTTTGAGAGCGTTAAAAGAAGAATCAGCAGCTGCAGACCAACATACTTTAGTGTTTTTACCAGTAAGATCGGTGAGAGAAGAAGCTAAGGAGGCGAAATTTGGAATGAAGCGACGGTACCATCCGCACATTCCCAGAAAACGTCTAATCTGTTTCGTCGTTTTCGGAATAGGGTACTCCAGAATAGCTTTACATTTATCTGGGTTTGTACGGAGGCAGCCATCACCCACAATATAACCTAAATAGTCTACTTCTTTCAACACAAACTTACTTTTGGTCAAATTGATTGTTAAACCAGCGTCCTTCAGATATCCAGCAACCTGTTGTAGCAAATCGAAATGTTCAACCAGAGTGGAGGATGTGACCAGAAGGTCATCGAGGTACACAAAGACCTTATCGTGCAGTTGGTACGGGATCACGCGGTGCATCAAGCGACAAAGCGTCTGTGGTGCGTTGCATAAGCCAAACGGCATCACCTTGAACTGATACAAGGGCCGCCCAGGAACCGTAAACGCTGTTTTATCGCGGGATGCTGGGTCGAGTGGGATCTGCCAAAAGGCATCCTTCAAATCAATCGCCGAAATGAATCGGGTGTGTCCCAAACGACCCAACAATCCGTTGATTATGGGCAGCGGATACGCATCCTTGACGGTTGCCTTGTTCAGTTCTCTAGCATCCAAGCACAGACGAACTTTCCCATTGGCCTTACGCACCAACGTGACCGGTGAACACCAGGAACTTTGTGACTCCTCGATGACCCCCAAAGACAACATCCTATCCAACTCGGCATACATGAGTTTCTGGATAGCTGGGGACACGGAATAAAAACGTTGTTTGACTGGTTTTGCGGAACCGACATCGATCATATGAGTGATGAGGGATGTGCGGCCCAAACCTAAGATATCGCTGCTCGGAAAATATTCGCGAATGAGATCCAATTTACGACGATCATCAGATGTTAAAATATGGAATTTGGGTGTGTTGGTAGTTTCACCTAATTCGTCCGAATTATTTAACGCGGAGATTTTTGGGGAAATTCCAAAACGATTCCAAAAATCGATACCCAAATAAAGCGGTTGTTCCAAGGAAGGGACAACGTGAAAATTCATAAATTTAGTAACTCCGTTAAATTCGACGTTAGCTCTTATATAACCAAAGACTCGTTGGACTTGGCCACTCGCGGTAGTTATAGTGGAAGGAAAGTTATGGAATTCAACAAATGGATTTGACATAAGTTTCTCCGATCCACTCCCGAGAACACTGACACTCGCCCCGCTGTCGAGAAGACCCTTAAAAGGAATCTTATTTATTAAGACCTGGGCGTAAGGCCGAGTGTCACTACCCTCGGAGAATAGAACGGAGGAAATCACATCATTTCTCATTGCGACGCGACGGTTCCAATATTTTTTTGAACGCTTTAAACGATCTAACTTTGCCAATGATGGGGCATTATAGAAAAATTTAAGAGCGACAGGAAGGGAGGAAGGATTGGATGGGGAAGAAGGATCGGGAAAGGAATCATTACTGGCAGACGAGCTTACTTCATCGTCGGATTCGAATAGGAGCGGATTTCCGCGTCCGTATTGCTCGCTGCATCCTCCAGAATCGGTTTGAGTGGATTTGTCCGTGGTAACATCAGTCTGGGTTGCGGTTGTGGTTGTGGTGATTCTCGTGGCCCAGTCCTCCAAGAACCACTGTTCTGGTTTTCCGACAATCTTGATTGAGCGTTTCTCTCCTCGGCACAACGTCGACAACGCGCAGATATCGTCCCTCGTAGCCCACATCGATAGCAAAACAATCCAACGGGAGCCAATTGACAATCCATGAACGTGTGACCCATATCCGAACAATTAAAGCAGACGATATTTTTACTATGATTGGCAGGTTGTTTGTAAACCAATCCCGAACTGCCTGCTGGGACTTGTCCACCCGAACGTCTCGCCGCTGCCGACTGATACCTGCTCTCCGTTTGAATGGCGGATACTGAGTTATCGGGCAGAACATCAGTTAAGGGATAATTCTCATAAGAGTCATATGCTCCAACATCATCATACGGACTGCCTGATAACTCATTGATCACGCGTCGTGGATGGATTGCAGGATCCGCCGGAGCTTTGAGCCGCCGGAAAGACTCCTCCCAAGCAGAACAGCTTTTGATTAGTTCGTTGATGCTGCTGAACCGACGATCTGTAAGGTGGTATTGTAACGTAGGCTTCATGTTGTTCAGCAAAATTTGAATGAGCTCTTCGTCTGAGTACGGCGTTCGACATTGTAAGGTAAGGGTCCAGACGTGGTTGTAGAAATCCAGGAAGCTTTCGTTCGGTTGTTGTTTACGTGCCTCGACCATTCTGCGGATTTCGTAATTTGTGCGACGATCTTGAAAGCGCTCGATAATTCCGCTTCGTAGTTCTGACCAGGTCGCGTGCGGGTTATGTTTACGAAATGTCCAGTACCACTGCAACGCGAGGTCCTTCAGAATGGTGTGGAGCTCTAATAATAAAATTTGTTCGGATAATCCCCGAGATGAAGCGATGGTATCAACTTGAAACAGGAACATATCGATGTTGATTCCTGATGGAGATCCCGTGAAACTTAGTCCACTACCGGACAACAAACGTCGATCGACAAATTTTGGCGATACTGGCGAACTAGTGGACGTCGGAGGCGCTCGATCGTGTACGGTTGGAATCGGGATGTCTTGTGAGAACAGGTTATTTCCAACGATTTGAGTCTGGAGGTTGGTTTGTCTTTGATCCAACTTGACCAGCTGCTGTGATACCAATTCGAATTTGTGCAGCATGGATTCCAACAAGGTGGTCTGTGCATTTGATTGTTGAACCGCCGCGTGATTCGTTTGGATCTGGCCAAGAAGATCCTCCAAAGTGCATCTTCGCTCCTGCGGCTGTGGGTTGTCAGAATCATCCTCGCTACCGAGGTTTTGAACTTGAATCTCGTCATTTTGTTCCTCATGGAGAGGTATTTCCACCGTGAGACGTACGCCCTTTGCGCTTTCTATGGAAACGTTCAATTTTTCCTGGTCATCCAGGTACATCTGCAGACTGGTCAAGAGTGCCGAACATGCCTGATGTGCCTTACGCGCGGACTGCTCGTATGTCGGTGATTTAAATGCGCGGCTAAGCCGACCTGCCAAATGTAATAAACGAGAGTGGTACCGTTGCACCAATAGCAAGAGATCTTCTGTCGCCGGATCCAACACTGTGATCGCTCCCCGAATCTCCGCCAATTTCTTGAGACACGTTGAGATCTCAATATCCGGTCTCTTCGATGCGCTTGTATGCATTTTTCCGGGCGCTGGTTTAGTCTCGGCCTGCTCACTTCGGACCGCTTCCTCGAGTTGATGAATTGCATCTGATGTGTCGAAGCGTATGTCACGAAGGAGACATTCCACCTCCACTTCGTCTCGTTGCAGGAGGTTTACATCCATTTTAGAATTTAGGTAAGGTTAGGGAATAAGTTTGGTTAGTTCAAAAAAAAAAAAAACGTAGTCTTTATTGATTTATAAAAATACAAAAATTTTAATTCAAAATAACTCTAACTCAAACGGAAGGTTTTAAATTAGAGGAAATTACAACTAAAGATATTCCACACCCACTATAACTAGATAATAAAAAAAACACGAAATATTTTTATAAATAACACGAAAAGGAATGGATACCTTGTAAGAGTTTGTGGGTCCAGTATTCCCACGATTAGTTTAACGACGGATAGGACGAGATACCCCCGAAAGTGGCGCTTTTCGATGAGAACCTAATTTGGGGGGGCTCGTTAAAATAATTACAACAAAAATTCAATCAATGAATATCAAATCGCGATAAACAACCAGAAAGTTACCCCGTGCGTTGGATAATACTCAATTCGAATGTGAATTTGGTTAACTTCCACTCGATCCCACGGATGGTTACGTTGGATACGTGGTTCTACGTCCGAGTTATCCCACACTGTACGTCTTTGAGGCCTTTCTGGCGTATCCCACGGATTTGAATTCATACAAAATAATAATAAATAAAAGTTAATAATAATAATACCGTAGTTAATGAAACTACCAACACACCCAACGGTATGCAGGCAGGAGGCTGATACTCAAGAGATACAAAGGAAAAAGGAAAATAAAATCAAAATGAAATACTAATAAACCCGAGGGTTCCAATACAACCCATAGATCTATAAACTAAAATCAAAAACAATATCAAAATATCAAATAAACAAATAAAGTTTATCAAAAAAAATAGAAAAAATTTTTAATTAATACCACGATACGGATGGCATGATGAGAGTGGAAACCCCACTCCGTGTCAGCTAAATAATAAACAAAATAAAGAAAAATAATAATAATAATAATAAATTTGTTGTTCCTCAAATTTCGGTCAAAAAACTTCGGGGAAGAGAAGAAATGAAGCTAAACTAAACTCCAGACAAATGACATCCGAGCTCCACCACAATCAGACACAACATAGTGGAAATGGGAAAGAGCTCGGAAGTCGGATGTCCAAAGAATAGGGGATGACATCCCCCATCTACGCGCAATCAAACAGCCCGTGCTGGTTGCGATCGTAGATAGGGAATGTCAACCGGGAGACTGGCTTTGGTGTGCGCGTCCATGCGAATTCAAACAATGTGAAACACCGGTTTCGACACTGGACGCGCACGCCAAAGGGAGTGCAGCTACAAATCATAAAAATAAATAAAAATTATCAAAATTAAAATTCGCGAAATTTGGGCGCCACTGTTACAGGCTTGGCTACTGCCAACCTGCAGATATTCACTAAGCGCATGCAGAGGCCTCCACGGTGATGTTTTGCCGGCTACGTTCTCAGGGAGAAGTGCGAAGGGTCGTGGGGTTTGAGGCATGCATGGCTCCTGGCTTACACCGTGATTAAATACAGAAAGTTGGGGGGGGGAACGCAAATAATAATAATAAACCGGATGTTCCGCCGAAATTCATCGGCCGGAACTTGAGGAACGAACACAACAAAACTATAAACCGGTAGAGGTGCCTTGGTGCGCGCATCCATTCGAATTCAAACAGGGCAAAGCCCCGGTTACGAAATTGGATGCGGGCACCAAGGAACCGCAAACACTAAACCGACACAGAGGGAGTCTCCGCTCCCATCATACCGACCGAAAAAAAATTTAATATTTCATTTTATTTAACGAACACAAAAAAAAACAATAGAAAACAACTTCCCAGAAATAAAAGAAAAGGAGGGAACGAGAGAGACAGAGAGAGAGAGAACAATACGTACCGAGCGCGCACCAGCCGTGCGGCGCTCGATTACAAAATTCAAATTTAAATTTATAAAAACAAAATGTAAGAAATATAAAAAAAAGTAAACAAAAATATAAAAAGATCGTACCTTAAATATACTAAAATAATGTTGCGGCCTTGCGCGGCCGTCATGCCACAGGTGGTACCACACCCGGACCGTTGCGGCTTTATGTGCCGTTACCCCACTGATGCGGCCTTGGTACCGTCGTTGGGCGTCTTCCGCCGTTGCGCTCGAGCGCTTGCCTGGTTGGGCACTATAACAACCGTAGAGCGTCCTTTCGCCTTCACCGAAAATTAGGCCTTGATCGGCCGCCAAAAGTTGGGCGTTGCCTCGCCTCCAAAATATAAACCTGGCCTTGTAACCGTAATACCACAGCTGACGTACCACCCGAACCGTTGCGGCTTGAATGTGGCGATTATGATTTTATTGGACGTGTTTTCGCCGATAAACCACACTATATACTTAGGCGTTGGTTTATCAACCCGGATATATGAATGGCCTCAACTGGCTATTCTTTAAATAATTGCGGTATACGCCGATTCATGTGCGCTTCCCCCGCTAGTTAATAACAGCACCCGTAGAAATCCAACGCAGCTATAATTCTTAGCAACACACAATCTTTAGGTTTTCTAATTCAAGCGTCACATGAACCTCCTTTTCGTGTGACAAAACGCACTTCCAATTTAAAATAAAAACAAAATTTGACCTTCACTCAAATAAAACTTGGTTCATATCATAGGCTAAACTTGTGACGTCCTATTACCACTATCGCAATATATGCACAGTTTATAAGCACAGGCGCTACTTGAATTTCACAATCACAAAACTTATTATGAAAATTTATTATTTTAGGTATTAAAATATTTATTATTATTTAACTAAGAGTTTATTTATTTTTATTTAATTTAATTAACTTTTGGATTTTATTATTTTTTTGTTATTAAAAATATTTTATAAATTTCTATTATAATTAATAACAACTTAAGTATTTAACTTTTTATAAATTTACAATTTTTATTTGTTTTTATGTAATACAGTAGCGAATAAGTTTTCATAAAATTCAAAATCCAACTCGAATACAAAATCAGATAAAACTAGACTTGAATGTCTCAAAATCAAAAACTCGACTCTTCAATTATATAATCAAAACTCAAAAAACTCGACTGTTTTATCCCAAATCACAAACTGAATGCCATGACACCAAAAAAAATTCGAGCGTCGCACAGCTCGTAAAACGTTCTAGAAGAAATTAATCTCTCTTCTCTGTCTCTCCCTTATATCAGATTTTCGTTGATATAAGGGAGATAGACATACAAGAAAAACATTTCTTCCAAAACGTTTTACTTTGCACACACTCGATGCGCATTGTTATCTCTCTCTCTCCTATTTTTGTTCCGTTGCCAACATAACCAAAGAAAACACACAAGAATCCATCCACCAAGACGCCACGTTCACACATTGAAAAACTCGGACGCAAGAAACCGATGAAAATGGAAACAAATTTACAAAAAAAAATCTTGTTAAGACAATACAGTCGTAACAACACTTTTAGAGGGCGAAACTCGTGCACAAAATTCGTAGCAATCTATATACAGAACGCAAATCACTATATATGACTAGCCTAATAATTGTCTATAATATTATTAAATTTTAGTTTTTATCATAATTGTTAACCACTAATTCACTATAGCACTTTCCGGATAGCACGATGTTTTGGCGTAAGCCTGGCGAAATACCGAATATGTAGCACTATCCGGCTCGAAGGACCATGGAGCGGCGTGAGCCTGGCGTAATACCGTATGCGTAATTGAATTTATACGCGAACACACAAATATTAAATATTATAAGATATTATAAAGTTTTAAAATAAAAGATTACAAAATTATATTGTTATACAAATTAGTTTTATTATTTATTAGCTTTAACATTTATTTTGCGAAAAAAGTCCTTTATATATGTATCAAAATATGTTTAGTTTTATTATACATATAAATATTATTATTTAAGTATAAAACAAAGATTTTATCAATAATTATTTTTATTATTATAAAATAAAGGTTCCTCACCTGACAAGTCTCACATCCAAACAGAAAGAATTATTATCTTATAAAATAGCAGCTAAACAATTGAGCAACAAAATTAAGCAAAAAAAAACATTGAGAACTTGTCATTACTATATTATTATGAATTAAATTATTGTGAACCTGGGGGGGGGGGGGGGGGGGTAGGTTAATTTGTTAAAAACAGATTTAAAATGCATTTAATTTTAGAACTTTCAGTTCATAGTTTTTGTAAAAAAAACAAGTCCATAGTTTTTGTAAAAAAAACGATTATGAACTAAGACATAATCGTTTTTCTCGTAAATGATATTCTTTTCAACATATTTTTCTTAAAAATGACAAAGCTTCTTTGGAGGCTGCCACTTCCGGTAAACTAATTTCAGCCCAAAATCACTATGATTTCTCAATTTATGAGTCCATTTCGGCTATAGAAAAGCTACAGACATTTAATCTGCACGGCATCAAATACACACAAACACGCATAAACCATCTTTAAAACAACGTTTTTTGACTTCGACGATAATGCGAAATTAGCATATATAGATAACACACAGGTTTGTCTTAGAATTAAACAAAAAATAATTTATGTGTTGCTTGAATAACACTTAGAACGAAGAAATAAAATAAAAAATAAGATTTATTGTTTATTTCGAAAATCATGCAACGTACGCGTTTACGAGTATGTTATGTATAAAAAAAATCTCAATCCACCTTTCAACTTTAGAACAGGTGATGAAATGCAATTATTTAACAAATATATGTAAATTAATTTTCTTATAACTTGCAAGTTACATACTTGTGCATAACTTGTATAGCGGTATCTCTCATCAACCCACTTTATTCGTTCAAATGCATTTCTTTCCATTCGTTACGCTCGACCGATTATTGCTTATCCGTGTTGGTAAAAATAACATGAACAACATTTGACAGTTTAATTTATTTTAATTTCAATTTGAATACTTACTACTTACATGTAACTGACTTGTGACCTATTTTGCTACATCGCACTTTATAGTGCTTAGCATTATTGTGTTGGTGAAAGGTGTATATGAAAATCTAAAATGGCTAACAACACAAAACAATAAAAAAGTTTTATGAAAATGAAAAATTAATTTTTCCCTTCCGTTTTATGTACGTTTTTTATGTTTGCGCGCTTTGTTTTATTTGTGTTTGATTGCATTTTTAATTGCATTGTTGATTTACTGAATAACTTTAGTTTATCATAGTTTTCCGTGTTATGAATTCTTGTTGTATTGCGTTAAAATATTACTAAATGTTTAATCTTTTTGTTTGGATTTGAAAAGTATGACTAATCTGATAATCTGAAGAAGCATTTTTAAAAATTTTAAATGTTCAATCAAAATATGATTTATTTTTTGCTTTTATGTTTTTCGTAATTTAAAGCCCAACTAGAACCTTACTGTTATAAGCTATGCCGTATATTTTGGTATTTGAATATAAAAAATGATACTTTTGGTTTGGTTTTACATGGAAACTTGATTGGTTCTATTTTTTTACAAAATTCTAGTCGAAATTTTGTGAGATTCGTTTCCGTGTTATTGAAATTACCGTTACCAAATTACTTTACTCATTGATTTGTATATATTAAATTAACCTACAAATTTAATTATCAAATATCGAAATTAGTAATTTAATTTAATTGATAACAATGGAGTATAAAAAAACTAGTAACTGATGTTACAATTGTCCTATTTCCAACAAGACGTAATTGAAACCCATGTGAAATAATTATTTTCAGATTTTTTTTTTAAAAATTTGAGATTTATACGCTCCTGTAGTTCGCAGAACCCATTCAGTAGGATATTACAAAATAATATGGGAAATCAGCTTCACTAACTGATAATTAAATAAGGACGATTCGGGACGATTTATTTAGAATTAGTCGTTGTTGTGAAATTAATCGCAAACATTAGTAAATGTAAACTCATTTTGTTCCAGCGAAAGAAGAAACCGCCACAACTTGAGTATCATATTAACAAGGCAAATCTAAAAAGAATAGCCGAAATTCGGGTCCTGGGAGTTATATTTGCAAAATATGAAATTGATTATGCATATCGACACAATAATAGTTAAAGCCAACTTTATGTTGGGGTTTATTAGTTCAAACGCAGCTTTCGTTTAAATTAGATAACGAACAAAATCATGCTGTATAAGATAGCAGAAAATTTCCAGCAGAAAAATGTGTTTTGCTATTCACCGCTAGAGGCATCACTATCACAAAAATGAAATTTTTTCTGCTGATATTTTTTTACACCAGCAGAAAATTTTTGATATTTTTATGCAAATTAAAAATTCTCAGCTGAAAATTTTATGAAAAATCAGAGAATTTATGAAAAAGAAGAGAAATGTATGTTTAAACATTTTGAAGCGATGAAAGTTAATTTTCTTTAAAAACGATTTACGTATGTATAGTGTAAGCGCTCTCAAAACATAATTAAATTATCATAATCGTCATTATGCAAACACAGGGCAACATCAAAAAAACGGCCATCGTTGAAAGCACTCCATATATTTCTGAAGTCATTTTAATGTAAAATGTTTTAAGTTTTTTAACAAAAGTGTTCGAAAAACCCCCCTGTAACTACCCTGGGTGTATGTTTCCCTGGGTGTATGGAAGGCTACTGACGCCAGGTGTGAATCTTATGTTGCTCATGTATATAGATTATGATCCCACCTATCACTTTTGTTAAAAAACTGAAAACATTTCACAATAAAATTACTTCAAAAATGTATGGAAGGCTACTGACGGCAGGTGTGAATCTTATGTTGCTCATGTATATGGATTTTGATCCCAGCTACCATAAAAACATACACCCAGGGTAGTCACAGGGGGGGTTTTTCTAACACTTTTGTTAAAAACTGAAAACATTTCTCATTAAAATGACTTCAAAAATGTGTGGAAGGCTACTACCACCAGGTGTGATTCTTATGTTGCTCATGTATATGGATTTTGATCCCAACTACCATAAACATATACACCCAGGGTAGTTACAGGGGGGTTTTTCTAACACTTTTGTTAAAAAACTGAAAACATTTCACATTAAAATGACTTCAAAAATTTATGGAAGGCTACTGACGCCAGGTATGAATATTATGTTGCTCGTGTATGTGAAATATGATCTCAGCTACCATAAAAACATACACCCAGGGTAGTTACAGGGGGGTTTTTCTAACACTTTCGTTAAAAAACTGAAAACATTTCACATTAAAATGGCTTCAAAAATGTATGGAAGGCTACTGACGCCAGGTGTGAATCTTATGTTGCTCATGTATATGGATTATGATCTCAGCTACCATAAAAACATACACCCAGGGTAGTTAAAGGGGGGTTTTTCTAACACTTTTGTTAAAAAACTGAAAACATTTCACATTAAAATGACTTCAAAAATATATGGACGGGTACTGACGCCAGGTGTGAATATTATGTTGCTCATGTATATGGATTTTGATCCCAGCTACCATAAAAATATACACCCAGGGTAGTTAAAGGGGGGTTTTTCTAACACTTTTGTTAAAAAACTGAAAACATTTCACAATAAAATGGCTTCAAAAATATATGGACGGGTACTAACGCCAGGTGTGAATCTTATGTTGCTCATGTATATGAATTATGATCCCAGCTACCATAAAAACATACACCCAAGGTAGTTACAGGGGGGTTTTTCTAACACTTTTGTTAAAAAACTGAAAACATTTCACATTAAAATTACTTCAAAAATGTATGGAAGACTACTGACGCCAGGTGTGAATCTTATGTTGCTCATGTATATGGATTTTGATCCCAGCTACCATAAAAATATACACCCAGGGTAGTTAAAGGGGGGTTTTTCTAACACTTTTGTTAAAAAACTGAAAACATTTCACATTAAAATGACTTCAAAAATATATGGACGGGTACTGACGCCAGGTGTGAATATTATGTTGCTCATGTTTATGGATTTTGATCCCAGCTACCATAAAAATATACACCCAGGGTAGTTAAAGGGGGGTTTTTCTAACACTTTTGTTAAAAAACTGAAAACATTTCACATTAAAATGGCTTAAAAAATATATGGACGGGTACTAACGCCAGGTGTGAATCTTATGTTGCTCATGTATATGAATTATGATCCCAGCTACCATAAAAACATACACCCAAGGTAGTTACAGGGGGGTTTTTCTAACACTTTTGTTAAAAAACTGAAAACATTTCACATTAAAATTACTTCAAAAATGTATGGAAGACTACTGACGCCAGGTGTGAATCTTATGTTGCTCATGTATATGGATTATGATCCCAGCTACCATAAAAACATACACCCAGGGTAGTTACAGGGGGGTTTTTCTAACACTTTTGTTAAAAAACTGAAAACATTTCACATTAAAATGACTTCAAAAATATATGGACGGGTACTAACACCAGGTGTGAATCTTATGTTGCTCATGTATATGAATTATGATCCCAGCTACCATAAAAACATATACCCAAGGTAGTTACAGGGGGGTTTTTCTAACACTTTTGTTAAAAAACTGAAAACATTTCACATTAAAATGACTTCAAAAATATATGGACGGGTACTGACGCCAGGTGTGAATATTATGTTGCTCATGTATATGGATTTTGATCCCAGCTACCATAAAAATATACACCCAGGGTAGTTAAAGGGGGTTTTTCTAACACTTTTGTTAAAAAACTGAAAACATTTCACATTAAAATGGCTTCAAAAATATATGGACGGGTACTAACGCCAGGTGTGAATCTTATGTTGCTCATGTATATGAATTATGATCCCAGCTACCATAAAAACATATACCCAAGGTAGTTACAGGGGGGTTTTTCTAACACTTTTGTTAAAAAACTGAAAACATTTCAAATTAAAATTACTTCAAAAATGTATGGAAGACTACTGACGCCAGGTGTGAATCTTATGTTGCTCATGTATATGGATTATGATCTCAGCTACCATAAAAACATACACCCAGGGTAGTTAAAGGGGGGTTTTTCTAACACTTTTGTTAAAAAACTGAAAACATTTCACAATAAAATTACTTCAAAAATGTATGGAAGGCTACTGACGGCAGGTGTGAATCTTATGTTGCTCATGTATATGAATTATGATCCCAACTACCATAAAAACATACACCCAAGGTAGTTACAGGGGGGTTTTTCTAACACTTTTGTTAAAAAACTGAAAACATTTCAAATTAAAATTACTTCAAAAATGTATGGAAGACTACTGACGCCAGGTGTGAATCTTATGTTGCTCATGTATATGAATTATGATCCCAGCTACCATAAAAACATACACCCAGGGTAGTTACAGGGGGGTTTTTCTAATACTTTTGTTAAAAAACTGAAAACATTTCACATTAAAATGACTTCAAAAATGTATGGAAGACTACTGACGCCAGGTGTGAATCTTATGTCGCTCATGTTTATGGATTATGATCTCAGCTACCATAAAAACATACACCCAGGGTAGTTAAAGGGGGTTTTTCTAACACTTTTGTTAAAAAACTGAAAACATTTCACATTAAAATGACTTCAAAAATATATGGACGGGTACTAACGCCAGGTGTGAATCTTATGTTGCTCATGTATATGAATTATGATCCCAGCTACCATAAAAACATACACCCAAGGTAGTTACAGGGGGGTTTTTCTAACACTTTTTTTTAAAAAACTGAAAACATTTCAAACTAAAATTACTTCAAAAATGTATGGAAGACTACTGACGCCACGTGTGAATCTTATGTTGCTCATGTATATGGATTATGATCTCAGCTACCATAAAAACATACACCCAGGGTAGTTAAAGGGAGGTTTTTCTAACACTTTTGTTAAAAAACTGAAAACATTTCACATTAAAATGGCTTCAAAAATATATGGACGGGTACTAACGCCAGGTGTGAATCTTATGTTGCTCATGTATATGAATTATGATCCCAGCTACCATAAAAACATACACCCAAGGTAGTTACAGGGGGGTTTTTCTAACACTTTTTTTAAAAAACTGAAAACATTTCAAATTAAAATTACTTCAAAAATGTATGGAAGACTACTGACGCCAGGTGTGAATCTTATGTTGCTCATGTATATGGATTATGATCTCAGCTACCATAAAAACATACACCCAGGGTAGTTAAAGGGGGGCTTTTTAACACTTTTGTTAAAAAACTGAAAACATTTCACATTAAAATTACTTCAAAAATATATGGACGGGTACTGACGCCAGGTGTGAATATTATGTTGCTCATGTATATGGATTTTGATCCCAGCTACCATAAAAATATACACCCAGGGTAGTTAAAGGGGGGTTTTTCTAACACTTTTGTTAAAAAACTGAAAACATTTCACATTAAAATGACTTCAAAAATATATGGACGGGTACTAACGCCAGGTGTGAATCTTATGTTGCTCATGTATATGAAATATGATCCCAGCTACCATAAAAACATACACCCAAGGTAGTTACAGGGGGGTTTTTCTAACACTTTTGTTAAAAAACTGAAAACATTTCACATTAAAATTACTTCAAAAATGTATGGAAGACTACTGACGCCAGGTGTGAATCTTATGTTGCTCATGTATATGGATTATGATCTCAGCTACCATAAAAACATACACCCAGGGTAGTTAAAGGGGGGTTTTTCTAACACTTTTGTTAAAAAACTGAAAACATTTCACATAAAAATGACTTCAAAAATATATGGACGGGTACTGACGCCAGGTGTGAATCTTATGTTGCTCATGTATATGGATTTTGATCCCAGCTACCATAAAAATATACACCCAGGGTAGTTAAAGGGGGGTTTTTCTAACACTTTTGTTAAAAAACTGAAAACATTTCACATTAAAATTACTTCAAAAATATATGGACGAGTACTGACGCCAAGTGTGAATCTTATGTTGCTCATGTATATGGATTATGATCCCAGCTACCATAAAAATATACACCCAGGGTAGTTAAAGGGGGGTTTTTCTAACACTTTTGTTAAAAAACTGAAAACATTTCACATTAAAATGGCTTCAAAAATATATGGACGGGTACTAACGCCAGGTGTGAATCTTATGTTGCTCATGTATATGAATTATGATCCCAGCTACCATAAAAACATACATCCAGGGTAGTTACAGGGGGGTTTTACTAACACTTTTGTTAAAAAACTGAAAACATTTCACATTAAAATTACTTCAAAAATGTATGGAAGACTACTGACGCCAGGTGTGAATCTTATGTTGCTCATGTATATGAATTATGATCTCAGCTACCATAAAAACGTACACCCAGGGTAGTTAAAGGGGGGTTTTTCTAACACTTTTGTTAAAAAACTGAAAACATTTCACATTAAAATGGCTTCAAAAATATATGGAAGGCTACTGACGCCAGGTGTGAATCTTATGTTGCTCATGTATATGGATTATGATTTCAGCTACCATAAAAACATACACCCAGGGTAGTTACAGGGGGGGTTTTTCTAACACTTTTGTTAAAAAACTGAAAACATTTCACATTAAAATGACTTCAGAAATATATGGAGTTCTTTCAACGATGGCCGTTTTTTTGATGTTGCCCTGTGTTTGCATAATGACGATTATGATAATTTAATTATGTTTTGAGAGCGCTTACACTATACATACGTAAATCGTTTTTTAAAGAAAATTAACTTTCATCGCTTCAAAATGTTTAAACATACATTTTCTCTTCTTTTTCATAAATTCTCTGATTTTTCATAAAATTTTCAGCTGAGAATTTTTAATTTGCATAAAAATATCAAAAATTTTCTGCTGGTGTAAAAAATATCAGCAGAAAAAATTTCATTTTTGTGATAGTGATGCCTCTAGCGGTGAATAGCAAAACACATTTTTTGTGCTGGAAATTTTCTGCTATCTTATACAGCATAATAAAATCGAATTGCCAAATAAAATAATTTTAAATAAAATGTGGAAAAGTTAAATAAAAACCATCTTTTAAAAATAATACTCAGTGATAGTGAATGTGACGAAGACAATGTTTTTTCCAGAATCATTTTTGAACATGATTCGAGCAATGACGCAAAAATTAAAAATAAAAGAAAAAATGTTGGGTTCGCTCGCCCGAAAAATATTTATGCAACTGAAATTTTCGGCAACATTGCTTTTTTATAATTATATTTGAATGGCATCTGAACAGTTCGATGGTTGGACCGGCGATAATTAAAAACAATTTGGTATGGAAAAGTATTGAACGAAGCGTGCGATTGTTTATTACGCTTACATATGAAATATATTTATTTACAATTTGTGTTTCATTAAACTAATTTATATAATTTTATTTAGATATCTTACCACTAGTGAATCCCAGAAAAGCCTTTCCATCTCTTATACTATAAGTGCTCACCATCTTTTGTCCATAGCATAATTGAAAAAACCACACGCGATAATAAATGCATTTAAATGTGTTTAAAAAAGTCAGTAAAGAAACCATTTTACAAAAGCAAACAAATTTGAAACCCGATGAAATTTTCCACATTGTATTGGAACTATAGATGAAAAGCACGTTTCGATACAGGTAGGTATAATTGATGACTAGGTATTATTATTGTAATAAAACTTACTTTAAATCATATTTTATTAACAGGTTCCGTCATATAGTAAATCGCAATTTCTTAATTATAAAAAATTCTATTTTATTGTACTCATTGCGACCATGAGTACTATTTTGTCATGTGTGATATCGGAGGTGCTGGAAGACAGGGTTATGAGGGCATCTTCCGAAACAGCCACTTCGGAAAACGATTTTTTTCTAACTCTTTACCGTAAGTATAAAAAATAAATATACAACAAACATAAACTTATTACTACAATATCAAAGGCCTCGAATTAATGCGATATAGGATTGAAAATGTGCCCTACGTTTTTGTGGCAGCTAATGCATTTGGTCTTGGAATAAATCTAGTTAAGCAGTATGCCAAAGAACTCTCACTGAATGCAACAAATATTTAGTTATCGGCTTTCTCGAGCACGAAGTATGTTGGTGTCAAAATGGAGAATATTAAAAACAACCAATAGTATTAGTTTCTTTTTTTTTTATTTTTATAGAAGCACACAGCTGAAAATATAGTCGTAGCCTGTGTCTGCCTTCATATTTGGTTGTGTTACAGGCTGGCTACTGCCAACCTGCAGATTTTCACTACGCGCATGCAGAGGCCTCCACGGTGATGTTTGCCGGCTACGTTCTCAGGGAGAATTGCTAAGGTCGTGGGGTTTGTGGCTTGCATGTTCTTCTGGCCTACACCGTGATTAACAGAAAGTTGGGGGAAACGCAAATAATAAATAAACCGGATGTTCCGAACACAACAAAATTATAAACCGAGATCGGTGCCTTGGTGCGCGCATCCATCCGAATTCAAACGGGGACAAACCTTGGTTACGAAATCGGATGCGGGCACCAAGGGACCGCAAACACTACGCCGACACAGAGGGAGTCTCCGCTCCCATCATACTCAACTAAAAAATTAATAATTCATTTTATTATGTTTTTTAGACAACAAAAACAAAAAAAAACATAACTTCCCACGAGTGGAAAAAAAACAAGAAAAGGAGGGAACGAGAGAGAGAGAGAGCAATGCACATCGAGCGCGCGACCGCTATTCGGCGCTCGATTACAAATTATTTTCAAAATTTAAAAGAAATTTCAAATATATAAAAAAAATAAAAATAAATTAAAATTAAATAAATATAAAAAAAATCGTACCTTAGTACTACAAAAACCATTTGCGGCCTTGCGCGGCCGTCATGCCACAGGTGGCCTTGCCCCACCCGGACCGTTGCGGGGCCTTTTCCCGATACCAAAAATTAATGCGAGATGCAGGTTGGCCACCCGTATCGTTGTGACCTTGTGCGGTCTGGCGTTGCGGGGCCTCTCCCCGATACCAAATAACAAAAACAATAGCCGGTTGGCTACCGTTACCACAAAAACAAGGGCCTCGTCGGGCCACCAAAATAAGTTGGGCGTTGGTTCGCCTTAATTGCGAGTAATAAAATTATGTGACCTCACCTGGCCACTCATAAACCGTTGAAAATCCGTCGAATACCTGTTGGGCGATGGTTCGCCTTAACCCGTTGAACGGCCTGAACTTGCCACCCGAATCCGTTGACAGCAAAAAATGGCTTCACCTGGCCACCCGTATGATACGGCACACCGGTGCCGTTAAACAGTGTGAAAGACCCCAAAACCATTGCGGTACTGATTTTTATCTCTTAACCATAAATTTTATCCAAATTTGTAAGGTTGATCTAAATAGTAATCACTAGCGTTTAATAGTATTGATTACGGTACGTCCTTTAATAAATTTTCCGCATGACCCAGGTATACAGTATTTATATATTTTGTCACCCGTTTATAATATAGTGGTTTACAATTAGATAAATCCCAACCGCTATGACCAAGTTTAGGCTGAAATAACTCACAGCTTTATTTACACTCAAAAAGTTTTCTTTATAACTTCAAAAAAGATCTTAACACAAACATATACTCAATTAATGTATTTCCATTTTATAATACAATATTTTATAACTTTAAATTATTTTGTTACTTTTATTTAATTTAAGTTACAATTTTAATTATTTTGTGTTTCACTTGGAAACAAAATAAAACTTCCTCCTCTATATTTCCAAATCAAAATTACACTCAAAAAACTCAAAAACGCACTTTCGTTTATCTAATCCAAAACTCAACTTACTTCTCAAAAATCACAAACTCGAATTTATTTTCCCAAAAATCAAAACTCGAATTGAATTTTATCAAAATCACCACTCGAATGTTTAAAAAAAATTCTTACGCCGAAAAATGTGCAAAACGTTTTAGAAGAATATCTCTCTTCTCTGTTTCTCTTTTAAATCAATTTGCATTGATATAAAAGAGAAGCACATAAGAAAAACATTTTTCTAAAACGTTTTACTTTACACACGCTCGATATGCACGGCTCTCTCTCCCATTCTCGTTCAGTTGCCAACAAAACAGAAAAAAATACACGAGAATCCACCCACCATTTGCCGCGTACAGATGACAAATTTACCCCCCGGACGCAAACCAACCGGACGCAAACCAACCGAGGGGAATAAAATCACAAAATTTTTTTTACCAAAGATGGGTGTGTAATCATTAAAAGGAAATTGTCTTGTTAACGACAGCACAGTCGTAACAGTTGAGATAGCAAAAAACGAGTTCAACGCCATATAATTTTTATTAGAGTGAATGCTATATATGTATTTCAATAGGATTGATTGACGTGGAAGACAGCGATAGAAACGTTGCAAGAGGAACTTGGAGAGATGAATCAATCAACCAATTGAGAAGCATGCGAACAAATTATTTCAATGCAACCAAAAATGCTAGTCATCACGCACACATTTGCTGACAACTATAGGACGAAAGAGCGGTTTCTTGGCAATGGGAGCAGATATAAACGGCAGCAAATATTGTTCCTAATTTATTAACACCAACAATGTTTTTTGAAAAAATTCGAAAGGTTTTTGTACCTGATGAAAGTAGATTTTTTATAATATTTCATATTAAAATTGTATTCCTCTTTAAATTGTATTTATTATTTTATTTTATTTAACTATTTACTTACCGCTCATGTTTGCTCTTTTTGTTTGAATGATGTTTATGGTTACTGGATCTTTATTCGAATTTTTTTTGAATTTTATATGCACACATCATTTAAAGTTCACTGGCAACTTTATCCAAAATAAAATAAACCTTTTCCTAACAAACAAAACATTTTCAAATTCAAAAAGACTTTATTTTAAAGTTAACTCGTTATATGAGAAATTCAACATTTTTAAATTCAAATTAAACTTTTTAAACTTACTGTTTGAATTACCAAGAATTGAAATAACCAAAGGGATACTGAAATAATATACCGGTATCCAATCACAAATAGGACATTTTGAGCACCTTTAATACCTCCATGTAGTACTTTTACCATCGAGGCAAACTTTGTATTATGTTATCCCTATACATTCGTAGGGAAGATCATGGCGAATGAAAATTAAGTAAAAAAAACTTAAAACTGTTTTTTTTAGGAAAAACTCAATTTTATAAAAACAAATTGTTGTTTTTACTTTATAGCATCATAGCTCTCAAGCGGATGTAGATGCAAGATAACCACTTAGATCTTAAATAAGCCTATACAAATATAAGCCAAATAAGACGTGTGTAATTTTTTCTGAACAACATTTTTTAAACACCCTGTATCTGAAAGGATATTAAAAATTAATCCTTCCCCCCTCCCCCTCCCATATCATTTTTTCACAGAATGAACCAAGGGATCACCTCTTAACAGGTAAGCATCCCAAACAACATCTTTTATATAATACCAATGATACACAAAAATAATTCCTATACGTGAAACTAGCTGCGAGAAGAGTTCTAAGCGAAAACCACGTCATTCAGATATAAATGTTAAAACTGAGGCGTCAGGACCATGAACCTATCAAAATCAGTTAGGAAGCAGTCACTTTTTTTTAATTGTTTAATTTAATTTTGAAAAGTCTAATTAGAAAGAGAAAAAGTCTTTTTTGAATTTGAAAATGTTTTGTTTGTTTTGGAAAAGTTGCCAGTGAACTTTATATGGTTCAATTTGGAATTGAATTCTTATATTGCTCATAAAGACGACTGGATCTTTGATATTAGTAAACCGTACCACAAAAATCTAAAAGGAAGAACCCGTTTTTGATCCCTACAACTTTGTTAATATAAACTGTATGATTGGACACAGAGATGCTACGGTATACTGCAGCTGGGATTAAATACAATTAAAATAAAGTATTATATAAAAAGATTATTCTGCTGTTGAATATTTAGAGTATACAACGACGGGGGTACCAAAACATCAAGTTTGCTTTGTTTCCCATACTATAAGTAAGTATGTTAGAGATAGATATATTGCTGACAAAAGTGATTCCCTAATCTTAAATTTCCGAGATCCGTTCTAGTAATGTCCCACTGATATAATATTTAAATATGATTAGCCTTGTTTTTCTATAGAAAGGCATTACAATATATCGCTAATGTTGCTAATTGTCGATAATGTCGCTAATACTAAGAAATATTTTGAGGTCATTCTAACAGAAGTACAGACGAATGGTGCATTAAAGATGTTAAATCACTAATAAAAATCAGGGGCCTTACTATTGAATTTGACGTTAATTTTCGACGGTTATCGCTTTCCTATACGTAGCAAGCATAGAAATAAAAGAGCAAAGAATAGTAAAAATTTCATACGATTTTCTTTTTTCTTCTTTTGTCTACTATAGGAAAACGATAGCCTTCGAAAATGAATGTCGACAATTATGAACAGATATGTTGTGAAATTAATCGCAAACATTAGTAAATGCAAAATCCTTTCGTTCCAGCGAAAGAAGAAACCACTGAGTATCACATTATCAAGACATATATCTAATAAGAAAAAATTTGGGCCCTGAAAGTTATTTGTAAAATATAAAAATATAAAATTTAATATGAATATCGACACAATAATAGTAAAAGCAAACTATATGTTGGGATTTCTTAAACGGCAGTCGAGACAAATAAACGACATTAAGGAGTAAATGCTCGATCAGCTAACAAGCAAGCAATTTGCTAGTTGAGAACCCGGCTACTCAATCAATTTTACCAGGCAAATTTGTATTTGAAATTGTTTTTTTTATAAAATTTTTGTTTATTTTAAACTTTGCTGCTTAGAAAACCGTTCAACAAATTTTTGTGCTACAGCAGTTTATCGTGCGCGTGAAATATTTATTAAATCTATCCTAAGTGTAAAATTTTTTTAGGAATGGTTTAGGAAAAATTTCACACTCCTACAGACAGCCGTGAAATATTTCCTAACGAAATCCTATGTATACTAGTGTTAGTGAAAATAGTCTTAAAAGCGAACATTTAGGCGAGAAGATATTTTAGAGAAACTCCTATTTTAAAAAATGCTGATACAAACGAATTAAAAAATTTAAATTAAATTTAAACATAAAAAACATTTACAACTAAACTCTGCTGGAAATTTTGCCAAGTACTCATCGATTCCACTATGTTTCTATGTTAGCCGTATAAAATATCAATTTAATTTTTTGGCCATCCACCATCAACTTTACTTTTTATCAATATAATAATTTTATTGAATCATCAAACACCATCTAATTACAAATGGAGAAATAAAATATGGTGATGCTGAAAGAGAAGAACTAAAGTAAAAGTTCACTCAGATATGATAAACGATAGTAATTTAGATAGAATTTACACTCCATTTCCAAATAAAAACTGACAACAGATTCAATACTGTAGAAACATATATTAAATGACAATGTTCATGTTAATTTTCAGAATTTTGTCATAGTTCTGACATGGGCAAATATGGCCCCGAAACGTGTGAGTTATAATTTACAGTATTTTTGCCATGCAAACGATTACTAATCGAAATTTTGCCCGGTTCTCATCGATACCGTTATGTTTTCCAGAAAGATATATCAAATGCCAATGTCCATGTTAATTTTCAGAATTTTGTCATAGTTCTGGCATGGGCAAATATTGCCCCGAAACGTGTAAGTTATAATTTACAGTATTTTTGCTATTCAAACGATTACTAATCGAGATTTTGCCTTGTTCTCATCGAAACCGTTATGTTTTTCAGAAAGATATATCAAATGCCAATGTCCATGTTATTTTCAGAATTTTGTCATAGTTCTGGCATGGGCAAATATTGCCCCGAAACGTGTAAGTTATAATTTACAGTATTTTTGCTATTCAAACGATTACTAATCGAGATTTTGCCCGGTTCTCATCGAAACCGTTATGTTTTTCAGAAAGATATATCAAATGCCAATGTCCATGTTATTTTCAGAATTTTGTCATAGTTCTGGCATGGGCAAATATGGCCCCGAAACGTGTGAGTTACAATTTACAGTATTTTTGCCATGCAAACGATTACTAATCGAAATTTTGCCCGGTTCTCATCGATCCCGTTTTGTTTTTCAGAAAGATATATCAAATGCCAATATCCTTGTTAATTTTCAGAATTTTGTCATAGTTCTGGCATGGGCAAATATGGCCCCGAAACGTGTGAGTTATAATTTATAGTATTTTTGCCATTCAAACGATTACTAATCAAGATTTTGGCCGGTTCTCATCAATATTGTTATGTTTTCCACAAAGATATATCAAATGCCAATGTTATTGTTAATTTTCAGAATTTTGTCATAGTTCTGGCATGGGCAAATTTGGTCCCGAAACGTGTGAGTTATAATTTAAAGTATTTTGCTATTCAAACGATTACTAATCGATATTTTGCACGGTTCTCATCGATCCCGTTATGTTTTTCAGAAAGATATATCAAATGCCAATGTCCATGTTAATTTTCAGAATTTTGTCATAGTTCTGGCATGGGCAAATATGACCCCGAAACGTGTGAGTTATAATTTACAGTATTTTTGCCATTCAAACGATTACTAATCGAGATTTTGCCCGGTTCTTATCGATACCGTTATATTTTCCAGAAAGATATATCAAATTAAAATGTCCATGTTAATTTTCAGAATTCTGTCATAGTTCTGGCATGGGCAAATATCGCCCCGAAACGTATGAGTTATAATTTACAGTATTTTTGCCATTCATACGACTACTAATCGAGATTTTGCCCGGTTCTCATCGATCCCGTTATGTTTTCCAGAAAGATATATCAAATGCCAATGTCCATGTTAATTTTCAGAATTCTGTCGTAGTTCTGGCATGAGCAAATATGGCCCCGAAACGAGTAAGTTATAATTTACAGTATTTTTGCCATTCAAACGATTACTAATCGAGATTTTGCCCGGTTCTTATCGATACCGTTATATTTTCCAGAAAGATATATCAAATTAAAATGTCCATGTTAATTTTCAGAATTCTGTCATAGTTCTGGCATGGGCAAATATGGCCCCGAAACGTGTGAGTTACAATTTATAGTATTTTTGCCATTCATACGATTACTAATCGGGATTTTGCCCGGTTCTCATCGATTCCGTTATGTTTTCCAGAAAAATATATCAAATGCCAATGTCCATGTTAATTTTCAGAATTCTGTCATAGTTCTGGCATGGGCAAATATGGCCTCGAAACGAGTAAGTTATAATTTACAGTATTTTTGCCATTCAAACGATTACTAATCGAGATTTTGCCCGGTTCTTATCGATACCGTTATATTTTCCAGAAAGATATATCAAATTAAAATGTCCATGTTAATTTTCAGAATTCTGTCATAGTTCTGGCATGGGCAAATATGGCCGCGAAACGTGTGAGTTATAATTTACTGTATTTTTGCCATGCAAACGATTACTAATCGAAATTTTGCCCGGTTCTCATCGATCCCGTTATGTTTTCCTGAAAGATATTTCAAAAGCCAATGTCCATGTTAATTTTCAGAATTTTGTCATAGTTCTGGCATGGGCAAATATGGCCCCGAAACGTGTGAGTTATAATTTACAGTATTTTTGCCATTGAAACGATTACTAATCGAAATTTTGCCCAGTTCTCATCGACCCCGTTATATTTTCCAGAAAGATATATCAAATGCCAATGTCCATGTTAATTTTCAGAATTTTGTTATAGTTCTGGCATGGGCAAATACTGCCCCGAAACGTGTGTGTGATAATTTACAGTATTTTTGCCATTCAAACGATTACAATTCGAGATTTTGCTCGGTTTTTATCGATAAAGTTATGTTTTCCTGAAAGATATACCAAAAGCCAATGTCCATGTTAATTTTCAGAATTTTGTCATAGTTCTGGCATGGCCAAATATGGCCCCGAAACGTGTGAGTTATAATTTACAGTATTTTTGCCATTGAAACGATTACGAATCGATTAGTAATCGTTTGAATGGCAAAAATACTGTAAATTATAACTCACACGTTTCGGGGCCATATTTGCCCAAGCCAGAACTATGACAAAATTCTTAAAATCATTACGTTTATTGGATTTTAGTATCATAAATGGCCATGGCGAGATTGATGAGCATTTTTCTAAATTTTGACTAGTGTATCTATGAAATCTAAAAATTCAACAAACTTTAATTTAATTTTATGTTTATCTTGTTACGATAAACTCGTATAGCATAATGTTTTTATATCACATTATTAATTGTTTTATAATTAATGGTATTTTAAGCATATTGGTACGGTAGAATTTGGAGATATACGTATTGAAAATTTACAATATGTTTACTTTATGGTGAAATTTTAAAAAAAATTTACGCCTGAATGTTTGTTTTTTGTGTATAACCACTAATACACACACAATTTTTACTTAGGATTTTTTTAGTAAATATTTCACGTGAGTAGTTTATCAAAATCTTTCATATTATTCTTTTCTATTCTACTTTTCTCTATATGTTAAAAATGGCTGTTGAATGAACTTCATATGAATATTAGTTGAATACAAAAATTAGTGATTTAGAAGAATGTTTTTTAGCGGTTAAGCACGGTTTACAAAAACCTAAATTAACAACCCCATCTACTGAGAGTAATAGATTTAATATACAATTGCGGATTGAACGGTAAATCCAATTAATTCATTCTGTTCCATAACCGGAGGTTACCTTTACAGTAGTTTCGAATTTAGTTTAGTAAAAATTAAGTACACAAATTACTCTACATATTATAGCACATTATAAAATATTTGCATGCAATTTATTAACTCAGTTCGAATATACCGCAACATCATCATGGAAAAACAGGAATTTCTATTCTATATATAAAAAGGTAATCTATATGGAATGTATTTGTGCTTGGCTATAAATTCACTGTTTTAAATTAAAAAATGAGAGAGAATGAGAACAAAAATCCCGACATTTTTTATGCTCTATACTGTTAGATGTATAATTTACTATCAGACAGAATATTATTGATTACATTCCATTAGAAAATATTCCATTTTTGGTGGTTGTGCTGTGTACCATACCAAAAATATGTGTATATAGTACATCCAGTATATACATCGGCAGCCAGCAAGAAGAAAAATGAAAATTATTATGATTGTATCTTTTATTTTTTTGTGCTTTTTGACATCAAACTAAATTGAAAATTATAAATCATTTCATGAAAATAATAATAAATTTAGTCTGTGTATTCGGTTCGGTTCTCGTATTTTTTTTTTGTATGCTCCATACCATTCAACAATTCTCTCGTCCTATCTGTATATATAAATTTAATAATAGGATTTACATAATTATAAATTAAATTAAATTTTCTTATTTTTGTTATTATTATTATCATTATTATTATTGCTTGGTGCGGTTTCTTATGAACCCGAGCCCACTGTTTGTAAAATTAGAAGCGCGCACAGCACACATACAAAATCGAATAAATTGAAGAAAAGTCGGTATAATTGAATTTCTCAATCGGTTTTTTTTTGGTTTGGCGTTTTACAATTTTATATTTTATTTTTATTAATGGTGATTACTTTTCATTGCGAAGATTTAATATTTTCTTTTTATGTCGAGAATTATTTTCTTGAGACTGTATCTCTCTAGTGACGTTGGAAATTATTTATTTATGGTATCTAGATAAAATGACATCCCAAATAGATAATTTAATAATATTTTGTTGAATGATTTGTTGTTGAAGGGGAGCATCATTTTTAGATTTGAACGCAACGAGACACACCACATTTTTATGTTACGACCTATACACTGCTATTCAAAAGTAAGTCAAGGTGCAACTAACGATTTACGAGGAGTGTTTTCCCTGATTGTCCTCTATAGTCTTACTTGGCAAGATAGCAACTACAGAGTTCATTGACAGATATAGCTTAATCAGAAAAAATAATCGATGAGGACGGCAGATCAGAAAATTAGTTCGCCTTCAGTACAAACAACACCATGCGTGATGAATCGTAGAATGCCGTTCTCGAAAAACAAATTGTTCTTCAATTGGCAACTATGCTCGTTAATGAACTCTCTTTCTCAGTATAATACATATTCCAAATAATTTATTAACTCTTACTAAACGGCAAAACAAAAAAACACTATAGACGGCAGAGTCGCCCAGGTGATGTGTATGGCCGAAAAAGAGAGTGGGAGAAAATTATAAACGAAAAAGTATTATAACGGCAAATTGTGTTGCCAAACATGTTTGTGTTTGTTTATATGATAGATTGTGTTTTCTTTCATTGCGACACATAACATTATTCAATTTGGTCGTGAGAGATTCACAGAGAGGACGAGTTTTTGCATTAGCATATAAATTTTATCGAACAATAGTGGGTGTTTTATTGTCAAAGTTCAAATGTCAAAGAGAAGTCATTCGGGCGATGGAAGCAAGTAGTGTGAATGAACCATCCGGCAGTAATGTTGTAAGTAATAGTGAGACGATTTTTGGCCAGGATTTGCCTTTCAAGAGGCAAGGATTATTGGATTTGACAAGGTTTGTGTATACTATATTTGGTTTTATTTAGAATGTTTTTTGCAATATACTTTTGTTGATTACTAGATTGACTGATGACAATTTGGAAATGTTATACGTTGATGACGATCGTGGTACCATTGAAAGTGATACCGACGATGATTATTGGGTGCCGAATGGTCTTGCTTCCGATGAAGAATTGGAAGATTATGCAGTAGAATACAATGCCACTGTTGAGGACGACGCGAATATTGAAGAGGATGCGGATGTGGATTCTGATGCTGCTGAGGATGTATCACAGACTGCAAATTATTTGGCCCCACACTTAAACGAGTTACCATTGTCGCAAAAATTAATAGCACGTGATAGCACAGAATGGGCAAAAGAACCATATTTATCCTATCAAACCAGTTCTCGCAATGTTATTTGTAAATTAGGTATGTATATATTATTCACTCAACATTATTCTTCATTTCTTTTTATGTATTCAATTCCATTTTCACACAGCCAATGAAGACCGTAATTATTCGTCATACCAATAGCAAAGGCCGCAGGCACTTGCTGCTTTATGGAATAAAAAAAAATCCATATCGCGATGAATTTCAATGGCAAAATATTGATGAGATTGAATTCGACGCATTCTTAGCTATATTGCTGGTCATGGGTGCACACAAATCAAATTGTGAACTTCTAAGTAAGCTGTGGACGCGCCAAGCGAACTGCATTTATCGTGTCTCAATAAGCCGAGAGCGTTTCAAAGCCATATTGACAACAATTCGATTCGATGATGCGAACACACGAGAAGCGAGAAAGGCGACTGATAAGGCGGCACCTATATCAGAATTGTGGTTGATGATGAACGACAATCTCAAAAAAAATTATAACCCACATACCTGGATTACAATCGATTAACAACTGTTTCCGTTTCGTGGCCACGTATCGTTCAAGCAATACATACCATCAAAACTCATTGAACTCTTATTGGAACATTGCGCTAATACAAATGCTATATCGCCAAGGAACAAATGTGGAAGAAAAGGGATAATGTAGGTACATCTGTCTTCGCGTACCGCGAGAATTGTACAACTGTCGCATATACCGCAAAGCATAAAAAAATTTGATCCTTTTATCTTAGTAGCACATTAAATCCGAGTACGAAGCTATAAGCGGCAAGCCGCAGATAATATTGGATTATAACAAGATAAAATGCGGTGTGAACATCATAGATCAGATGGTGAACATTAATACATATCACACGTTTAAATGGTATCTCTATCTATTTTGTTTCATTTGTCAGGTAACAGCATATTCAAGCTAGAGGATGACCATGAGGCGACATATTGCAGCAAATTTAACGTTGATCTGCTCATACTTACATTAATAACCCAAAATAACCGAAACATTCGTAATCGGTGACAATAAATTTTATCCGGTCAAAATAAGTAAGGCTAGCCATCAGGCATTTTCGCAAACAATTGAAAACTTTTTATTGTTGAAATTCCGGTTCAAAATGATTATAGGTAATGTATATAACATGTTTAGCAAGAAACTACCGATATAATGCGTATGGAAAGAGCGGTTATTGTAAGTTTCGAATTTTGAAATTTCACCACATTTGTAATCGAACTTGGATTGCAGGCGAATGAAGCGACATATTGCAGCAAATTTAACGTTGATCTGCTCATACTTACATTAATAAACCAAAATAACCGAAACATTCGTAATCGGTGACAATAAATTTTATCCGGTCAAAATAAGTAAGGCTAGCCATCAGGCATTTTCGCAAAAAATTGAAAACTTTTTATTGTTGAAATTCCGGTTCAAAATGATTATAGGTAATGTATATAACATGTTTAGTCCGAAACTACCGGTAGGATGCGTATGGAAAGTGCGGTTATTGTAAGTTTCGAATTTTGAAATTTCACCACATTTGTAATGGAACTTGGATTGCAGGCGAATGAAGCGACATATTGCAGCAAATTTAACGTTGATCTGCTCATACTTACATTAATAAACCAAAATAACCGAAACATTCGTAATCGGTGACAATAAATTTTATCCGGTCAAAATAAGTAATGCCAACCATCAGGCATTTTCGCAAAAAATTGAAGAAATTTCTAAGGTTTGAAATCATTCTTCACCATCCTCGTCCTTCATACACCGCGTATAGTATTTTATAAGTAGAGACATTGTATGAAGAGAATTGAAACAAAAACGTCGGCAATGTATGTAGAAAATGGAGGAAAAAAAATCACAATGTCAAAAATTACGGTTTACCACCGTTTTAAGAATTGTTATTTCACCACACCTTCTCGTTTAGTTTCTTCGGCTTTTTAGAGTGAAGAAGTCATTTTGGCGTTGCTATTTAACGGAAAAATATTAGTAGGGCAATCTACTTTGGCGTATGCAGCAAAAAAAAATTGAGCTTATAGTGTCTCGGCCTTTTTTTAGTTTAGAAATAAACTAGGAAGGTTTTAACCCTTTGCACTCGATTTATTTTCAAGGTTGTTGGGTGTCAACTTCTACTATTTATAGCTAAATAAAGTAAAATTATTAACAGAGGTTATAGAATTGAACGTTTTATGTTTATTTCTTTTATTACTATTATAAAATGTTTTAATTTTTGTAATCTTTAACACTGTGGTAGCTTTTTTTGATCTGCAGACTGATATACGTGTTTTAGAGTAAATTAGTACTATCACCTCTAGCGTGACATACGAGTTCTAGAGTAAATTTATATTGTCATTTCTAGGGTGACAAACGAGTGTAAAGGGTTAAAAACACAAATTTTTAGCGGAACTATACTAAAGATTGATTTTTCCATTGGGTTACCACTTTTCAATATGGTTCTGTACCTTTTCATATTTACTTGCTTTACTTGCCACTTGCAATTAACTAATTCATTAATTTTTACATCGCGTAAAAATAGCAAATATTTAATTGATAATCCAAAAAACAGTTTATATAAATTCAACAAGCAATCTACATAATTACACCTATTATGCCTCAGTATTTTAATGTACTATTTGAATATGTTATGAATCTTATAACAAATGAAAGATTCTCTTCCTGCATGTAATAAAAATAATCATATTTAATTTTACAATTCTTGTTTACAAAAAAATATGTGGTTAAATTAAATAAATTTTTATTTTGTATTTTTATTAAAACTTTAATTAATGTTTTTATGAAAAGGTGTATTCACTTCCTGCATATAATAAATTTAATTGTATTTCTATAATAATGGAAATAATTGATTGGATTTCAAACAGTATACTAATTACACAATTAATGTATCTGTATTTTAATAAATTTTAATTTATTAAAATACAGATACATTAATTGTGTAATTAGTATGCTGTTTGAAATCCAAATTAAAGGTTACGATATATAATATGTTCTCGCCCGCCGAGTTTTTTTCAATCTATAGAAACGTTTTAGAATAATTATTTGGGAATAGTCTTTGATAGAACGATAAAAGGCTCCTGGCCTAAAGAACTTTTTAATTTTTTTGGGTGGTTAGTAATTGCCCCCCGAGGATTTTTTCGATTTTATCTGTGTTAAGTTTTATACCGTTTTGTGTAACTACTTGTTCCAAGAATTCTGTCTCTTTTTGTATTTTTCGAGTTGGATTTTGACGCGTGGCATCCATGGCCCGACTAATGCATCTTTTTAAAATTATTTTGGTTAGAATTTCAGGTTTGAAAATTATTTTTCGGTGGTACGGTACCTCTATTTATGTTGCAGGAGCAATAAATGCCGTCTCTCTCAATAAATACCCAAATAGCTGGCCAAACTTGATTATGTACAAAATATTTTATTTTGCTAGCAATTTAATGTTTTGCACAATTTCTTGCATTTTGATAAAATAGTTGTGCACTGATAAATCGTCTTGCTTTGTGGCCCATAATTGAGATTTCTTTTAAAAGTGTTTTTTTATCTCCAAAAAAGTTTTGGGATTATCGACGAAGCATACAATGTCTTTTGCCTTGCCTACCATTTACTTATGGACATACAGGTAGTTTGTACAGCCCAAACTGTTGTTGACTGACTAATGGTTCGAATACTCTTACAGTATCCTTTGCTGTTGTCAACCTTGCTGACAATATCATCATTCCGTCAAACTGCAAAATAGAATTTATGCGCCCAGTTATTTTATAACTTTTTGATTGAGGTATGCTAATACCTGATCGTGTTTAGTTTATTTTTGACCTAACTTAGCTAGCTGGTCGGAAATTGCTTTTAATTGTTTTATATTTTCTTCAATATTGATATCAATTAAGGGTTCTTTTGGGCCTAAATTGCTATTAATAAGGTCTCAATATTTCTTTTCCTATTCATATGATTATATGGTGTCTATCATAAATAGTTTGTCTGGTTTTACGTACACTCTGCTCGTACGATGTTACATAATCTTTAGGTCTTTGAACCATCTCGAATAGGAAAATTTTAAATTACAAAATAGTCAATATGTCTTACCATATAGTTAAACATTTTTAATTAAATTACACATATTGTACTATCAATTAGATGCCAAAAAAATTTTTTTTTCTTTAAATCTGCACGAAACCAATAAAATAATGTTTGAAAATTGAACAGATAAAAGCTACATTGAGGTTGACAATTTGATTTTCATTTTTGTAATTTTATTTAATTCCGATAAGATTGGTCGTAATGCACATTCCGTTGGTATCGTATCTACATCTATGTACGTACATTTAAAAAGATGTCAGAGGACATGTACAAAGTTTGGACGTGATTTTAAATACAAGCTGCATTTTTTATGCATCCAGCTTCAATTTCCCATTTTTTTTTTCTATTATATTTGCTTTTAATTTATCTTTAAAACATCGAAGGAAAATATAGAAAATCCATCTCGTCTAGATTTTTCCTGGTACACAGAGACATGCTGAATGTTTGTTGTGTGTTATACTCTGCACAGTAGAAAAGTAAAATGTTCACAGTTTTATGCATGTTAGATTTTTTATTTTTGGAAGCTGTATATTTTCTATTAAATTCTCAATATATTATTACATATGTGTACATCTCTATATATCTATATATTGTCGTACATATGTATGCGAATGTGTGAATGAACAGATTGAACAGTATGCATTATTATGTGACTGTGAATATTCAACAAAAGTACTTTTTTGTACCCGTATATGTATATTGCATGCAGCTTACATCAGGTTCTGTGTTACATAGGAAATTGAACAGCAAAAATGGAAATAACCAAATTGAAAATTATTTTCCAATGGACAACATGAAAACGCTTTAAAATTTGTACGATATAAAATATTTGCTGAACAAGACATGCAATTTACATACAGAAATATATTCTGCATGTAGTTTTGAAATATCTTTGCTATTAAGACTAAAACTTAAATGGTTGTTGTTTTTATAGATGACGGTGTATTTTCTTTTTTGTCGCTAGTGCGAATTACCCTGTACACGCCTAGTGTTCGTATTAAAGCAATTTGCACAATTTGAGAAATTTTCTTTAACCGTTTGAAGTTGTACTCGTAAAGGGTTATCCAATTCAAGCTTGATAAAGTAAACTTAAAAAAAACACACAAAATATTCGGAATGTATTGTAATTTTTATTTCATTTTACAGATTGATCCTTGCCATTTTTAGTTAAACAAGATATCATTCAAATGTCCTCCACGGGACTTCTTACAGGCCTTGATTCTTTTGAGGTAATTTTCAATGACTTTTCGGCACATTTCGGGCGGTATCTCGGCCATTACCTTACGAATATTAGTTTTCAATTCGTCAAGAGTTTGAGGATTGTTTGCGTAAACACGATCTTTCGCGTAGCCCCACAAAATGAAATCCAAAGGCGTTAAATCACAGGATCTTGGAGGCCAATTGACATCAGCCAATCGCGAAATCAAACGTCCAGGAAATTTCTCTTGCAAAAGATCTCGATTTGCTCGTGTTACGTGACTGGTTGCTCCATCCTGCTGGAACCACATATCGTCAAGATCATAATCTTCGATTTTCGTAAAAAAATAATCGGTTAACATGCGGCCATAGCGCTCAGAATTGACGGTAACGGTTCGTCCATGGTTGTTCTCAAAAAAATACGGCCCAATCACACCACCAGACCACAATGCGCACCAAACAGTGACTTTTTCCGGGTGTAATGGCTTCTCTACAATCAATTGTGGATTTTCTGAGCCCCAAATTCTACAGTTTTGCTTATTAACGTATCCACCAAGCGAAAAATGAGCTTCATCACTGAAGAAAATTTTGTTCGAAAAATCAGCATCAGCAGATTTAATAATTTTAACGCGTTGGTCGATTGTTACATGCTCCATATTCTTAAATGGCAGAATGTCAACTAAATAAATGACAGCGTACTTGACGTTTATCTTTGACAGATGTCGGTATACAGATTTCTACTTTATCAACCTCGAATTGGATAACCCGTTAGTTTTGTTGCCAGTCGATGTTTAAGTCAAGATTTACTGGTTGCTGAACGAACACGGTATCAGATAATATGATACGCATACACAATTTTATTCTTGCATTATAACTATCATGATTCTAGGTTTAAACAAAATTTGTTTATTAATAAAATCAATAAAACACATTCATCATCAATTTCATCACACATAGTCGTCTTCGGTTGCACAATTCCGATTGATCTACATTATACGGAAACTGTTGAATAATTGAGAGCTTGATCTTCATCAATAATGTTAATAGATTTGCATTTCATCCGTTTTCAGGCTGGCGCTGATTTCTTCCAGTGAGTATTTTAATCGCGGAATGACTGGTAAAGTTTGACAAAAATCATCTACTTTTAGTATAAGAGCTCTTTCTATTGACCGTTCAAGCGCTTTAAGTGGTTTTTCATATGCATGGTACATTCATCATAACAAATAATTTTGCATGTTTTATTGATTTGCTTCCTAAATTTCGAGCTACTTTGCAAAAATAATTGTCCGCTGGAAACAAATTCATTGTTATAGTTTAAGAGTTGAATGTACTGCGCGTCCTTCATCGGATAAAGTTGATGCACAGTTTGTTGAACACTAAGAATTTGTTCGAACTTGAGGTATATCATCTCTAAGGTTTACTATGAGCTATTCCATAAAAATTTTAGTTTTTGAAGGTGTGAATGTTGTTAATATGATTGGAAGGAGCTAGTGTATTTGTTGTGGGAGACACGTTAGAGATGCTTTTGTTAGTGTTTTGTACCAATGTTGATCATATTTAACTAAGTCTTGTTTGAGGCACTATTTTCTGTAGATTTGTCTTACTTTGCCATCGAAAGTTCTTAGTGTTTGAACAGATGGTGGTCCTTTCACTTCATGAATCAGTATAATCAACCCAGTGCGTCAGAGCCATGTATTCCAGCACACTTGACATGTAACAGTATTTTGAATTTTTATAATATAGGAATGTTTTGGCGAAACAACCTTGTGATATAGAGATCCACATTATTTACTTTAATAGTGGCTGTGTGTGTGATTTCCTTGGAGATGGGATAATTTTGGAAAATAACACTATAACTTGAGTTAAAGTAAATTTTTCCCTTAACCAAATTAAAAATTGTGATATACCTCTTTTTAGGCATTTTATAGAATACATCTAGCAGCAAGTTTTTCTGTAAATGTGATTTTTAGTTGTGAGTTCTATAAGTTTTTTATTTATTTATTTATTTACATTAGAATTTAGAATGAAACCGTACACGTTACGTTGAGCTTTCGTGCTCATTTGTTGTCAAATGTGCAAACATTAAAATTCCAAGTACAACCATTTCCTTCATTTAACGGTTATCCCGTTAGTTTTCTGCTAATATGTGGCAAAGCATTTGACTAATTATCTTTTTATGGAGGCCGGTAGCTAGTTTATGCTTATATCAGGCTTGAGCTTTGGATTCTCCTCAACTGTCTTAGCTCAATCTCACATCTATTTACAACAAGCCTTACAATAGTGTCTATTTATAATAAGCAGTAATTGATCTCATGGACCGTCCAGCAGAATCACAATTAACATAGATATAGATAATTAAATAAAAAATATAAAATTTCCAAAATGAAAAAAATAAAGCACGTCCAGCTGACACGAAAGTCAAGGCTATCCCAGTTTGCTTAACTGTAAGATCACATAATCGGCTGATGATTATCTAGTATCTCTCTAATCTCAGTTCACGTTGACGTCCAAATCTTTGCACTTACGCCATGCCATCCTGAGCGTATTTGTGCATGTGTCGTGGGCATCCCGTACATGTAGCTGGTAATATGATAAATTTCTCAATGTCAGCAATGTTTAAACTATTTGCAACTACATCGTTTAAGAGAAAAAAATCATCGAAACGGAAATTTATTTGATTCAAACGAATGAAAATAAGTCGTCCCAATGAATAGATTGTTATCTTATTGTAGTGCGTTTTTATCATCGCAACACCCGGTGCTGGGTTCATTTGCATCACGTTAAAATGTTATCCATATTTTCCTTGCCATAACATTATTATGTGTTAATGGGATCATTTGGTCTGTGTGTTGTATCGACCAGGCAGTAGTATGAGTTGTTTGGGCAAGCATGTATCCACGCTTCCCTCCTAAAAATACTAGGTCGTTAACAGAATTAATCATAATTCGACTATTAAGAGGCTTCAAGGCGGTTAGTTGCCCGCTAAACTCAGTGGATGGGGTGGGTGTTTTGAAGCGTTAATCGTCCGTGTCTAACCACCATAGAGAAGAACAAATGTTAAACGAAAATTTAGGATGGATAATTAGGCCAGACAATGATACTACTTACAATGGATCCTTACCTTCCGTACTTACATCGTTTCACTGCATTCTCAAAAATCACTAGCACTATTTATTCCATGTTGGACTTTTGGCTTCCCGCACTTACGATAGTAAAATGACAACCCATTCCATTCAACACAACGGTTCCAATCAAATGTTAGAACGCCAGAGAAAATACTCTAGAAAAATTAAGAGCTTTGAGTTTTGAGTGTTAGATCCGTTAGATTCATTATCAAAATAAATTTTATTTGAAACATAATATTAAAATTCATTCTAAGATTAAAAAAAATGAGGTTTAGATTTGTAATTGTTAGTGGTAAGGGTAAGTAAAATTTAAGTACTATGGAATACTAATCCGAAAACGAAATATTCCCAAACAACGTTTTTATTATCCAAGTGATAATAATCATATGTAAAGACTAAGATAAGAATTCAAAAGAAAATTATTTGGAAATATTTGGCTTTAGAATAATCTTATATGTACTAAATTTAATTTTATATAAAATAAAAAAAAAAAAAAAAAAATAATGAAGAAATGAAATTATTATTACGCCGTAGATTTATGTTTTATAATATTATAGATGATGTGAAATACCTTTTCTCGAATTGCGGCCTTTGATGCGTAGTTAACGTTGTATCCGGACTGACAAATGTTCGTTTCAATTCACTGGAGTTTGATAAACGGTACGATCTTTTTATCCGTATACGTTAAGGTCTTTTACAGCGTGCTCGAATTTTTGGTTTAAACCAAAGCACGACTTTTCCGCCATTGACCAATATGAGAATTCTCGAATATTGTATTTATATATTTATTTATTATTATGTTTTAACTATTTATTAACTTATGAATTATTATGGTTATGACATATTATTAATTGTTGTTTATTAATTATGCTATTATAACTTAAGTAAGCACACCGCTTGCAATTTTTAGGGTAGAACAATTTCTCGTAGTCACTGTAAACTGTTTCTGTATCAGAATTTTATCGACGCACTGTCATGTTTACTATCATTTAATTCTTTACGTTTTGTATTTTGTTTGCACATTAAAGTTCGGTTTGTACGAATTACTTAACGTACACAACTCGTGCCACTATATTTCACCGTAGAATGTTCGCCACAAAAAAAAACTTATATTTTACGTATATATGCGAATACATTCCACATGCACAAAACTACTGGTCTGTAATTTATTAATTATGTTAGTTTATAAGTCGACTAGATTTAAGTTTCACAACACAACAGAACTATTTTTGATTGGACTTAACGTCCATTTTACCCAGTTTACAATTTTATGTTGCAAGCTTTTGGGTTTTAAAGTCCTCGATTCACAGTCTATTATTTAATTTTATTCACTTTTAGTTAGATTCACAGATATATAGTAAGATTAATCATTTAATCCCATGAAAATTACAATTTTATTTATTATCATTTAGGGAATATATCGTCGATGCACCTGATATATATAGTTAATAATTTATGTAGATTTATTTAATTTATTATTGTATATTTTATGTAGTTTTTATTATAATTAAGTTTTTATTTAATTTATTAGTTATAAAATTAAGGATTAATATTAAATTTTATTTATTTATATATATATATATATTTTTTTTTAAATAAATTATAATTTAATTATATGTAATTTTTATTGAAAACTTATATTTAATTTATTTACTTGAACATTAAAAACTCAATACTTGAATTTTAATGAATTTATTGGTAAAAACACAACTCAATAGTATGAGTACTAATCTCGGCAAAATTTAAAAACGAACTCCCCGCATGTTTAAAAGTTTGTCTTTTTATATCCACGTAAAACCCCGTTAATCAATCAAATTTCTCTTTCAGAGTAAAAGAGGAACCAATCGTACTATAAACAAGGTCATTCATTCATAAGCAACTTCCAGTCAGTGGAGTTAAACCTAACATAGTATGTTCGATCAAGAGGCGTGATCGAACCGAAAAACTTGTGACGAAGATTCGTTAGTGTTTAAGAAACACTTTCTAGACAATGGCGCAACTTCGTTGTTCGTTGGGAGATAGTGTTGTGCCTACGCAAATGACTGCTCTGTTTTAATTTGTTGGCATTTGCTTCAATGCAGTACTGAATAATTTTACCATAGATGATTGTGTTCAAGGAATTATATCTGTAAACTTGGCTCCTCTGTTCTTTTGTCCTAGTGATTATGCTTAAAAATCTCTGGGATTTGTTATGGTATGATGAGTGAGTAATTCTTTTAATCAAAATAACACTTTGTATAGTTTTGATAAGCCTTATTTTTTCCTGCCCATATATGCTTGTTGTTATCTTCATCCCTTTGAGAGCAAGGAGCGCTATCGCGCTCCTCAATACACTAGCCAAAGATACCAAGAGCACGGTCGCACTTTTGCTCCCGTGCGAACTATTACGATCTATATTTCATACTTGTTGATGTATCAAAAAAGTTTGTTTCATATTTTTATTAATACACACTCGAAAAATAAAATAAAATTGTTTCCGAAATACTTTTCGTAAATAAAATGTTTCGAGAAATAAAAAATATTTTTAAATTTCTATGTTCTTCTATAGCAGCGTGGCCCTTTTAGCTTATTCTCTAAAAATAATGTTGGCAATCAAAGGATTAAACATCTCTGAGAATTTTGTTACCTGGTAAGTTGTTTGAGCAATCACATTCAGCAGTATTAACATTGTTTGTCACTCGAAACTATTTTTATTGGGATAACTCAAACCAATTGAGATATGACACGAGTGTCCTCTATGGAAGGTATGCTCAGACATCACAGAGATATTAGATATTTTTAGTAATTCATTCTTATTCAGTTACACTGTTAAAAATTCAATGGACACTTTCCTAAATTTTTCAAAAATTAAACAAGATTTTCCAATTAAGGAATGTCCAAAATTAATTTCAACAACTTTACTTTTAAAATATTTACATACAGGTATTAGGTACTTCTATATTTTTAAGCCAAATTATAAAAAAATTGTATCACTAAATTACCCTTAAATCTCAAGCAGCTTCATGATAAATTTTTCACACGTTATTGTGACTTTAAAGTATGAACTTTCAATATTAATATTCGCCTAAATCGCGGAAAAAATTGTAAACCTTTCGAATAGTCACCCTGTATTATATGAACTGTGTAAATTTATTTGTTCTTTTAAAAAATGTAGTAGAATTACATTTCAGTAGCAATGTTTATTTAAGAGGTCGTTAAGCATATTGATTATAACAAATATAAGAAGGATAACTATAATTAAAAGCAGGAAGTGAAAACTATCCTTTCCTTAGGATAGCAAATTAATTATTATGTTTTAATCAAAATCATATGTTTATTATTCAAATACATATTTCAATTACTACTCGTAATATAAAAAGATTATCAGTTTACTCGTACTAATTGCAGAAATAGAATATTACCCAAGTATAATAACGCTCAAAACACATCCAAATTTGTTTATTACATGCACGAAGTAAATATAACATTTAACTCTTTTTATTTCATTTTCCGTCTTAGTTTATTTAAAAAAAAATTCTTTTCCTTTTTCTTAATTTCCCTAAGCAATTAGGTTAGGGTTATTGCTAACGAAGGAGAATTTATTTCAACATTTTTTAATATTATTTTAATTTATCCGGCATCTCAATTTGTTGATAGTTTTTCACATAAAATAGAAATATTTTTTCGTATTGGTGGTGCGAACGTTTTGGTTTAATTCTTAAACAAATTAAAACTTTGTTGATGATCACCATCATCCTCGCACTAAGTTGATAAGATCAAATTATTTATTAAAACAGGTATAATTTATTTATTTAATTAAATTAATTTACTAACATGTTTATTTTGTTATTTAATCAAGTTGATTATTTATTTATATATTTTTTAATATTTTTATTTAATTTATTTATTTTTAATGTTTTTATTCGAATTATTTATTAATATAATTTATTTCAATGTTATGCTTGTACTGATATTTCTGAATTATCTGCTTGTTGGTGTCGAAAACAGTGTAGACAATTGATTTTTGTGTAGACAATGTAAATAATTGGTAAAATATGTAGACAATGCGTAGAAAATGTGAATATTGTTTTTTGTAGCTGCGTTCTTATAGATTTTCTGTATAAGCTCTCATAGTATTTTAGTTCAAATTGGTGTATTCCAAAAAATTGAAAGTTAACATTAATTTTTTTAAAACAAATGGAATATTTGTACGTTTAAAATATTTTCAATAAACTCAAATATTTCAAATAAAATTATTCTGAGTAACGTCTATTTTTTCATTAATCAACTATTGATTACATAGTATTAGAGGGCAAATGACTAGCTTTCCCCGTACTGAATAAATTAGAGTTTTTGTCACAGATGTCAATATTTGGTTATTCAAAGTCCCGCTTTGAAAAGCATGCATTTCAAAATCCTATGTTTCAGAATCCCGCTTCTAAAAATTCCGATTTCAAAATCGATGAAAATCAGGTTAAATAAAATTCGAGGTATCAAGATAAATTCAAACATGAACGTTTGAAGAAATTTTGGGTTTTGGTCGAAACAAACGGAATTAGGTAATTTCTTTACAAATTAATATCAACATTGTTTTTATAGCATTCAGCTGTAGGTATTGAAATTTAGCCATCTGAAATGATAACTGAAGTGAAATTTGAACATGAATTTCAGATCAAAATTTGAAATGGCTATTTTTTTTAATGAAATTTCAAACTTGATAGTTATATCATTAATTAGTTTCAACATTGGTTGGTAAAATTCTACACCGAATGATCGAATTCCGGAATGCAAATTTCACGTTTAAATCAAAATCTAGTTCTATAATTTATCAAATTTTAACATTATTTGTTAAGGAAAGGCCTAGTTAAATACAGCATGGCCGAATTCAAGAGTTCCTGAAATTCAGAATTCCAAAATAGAAATTCTAAAAAACAAAATTTCAGAAACAAAAATGCCTACAAAAATAATTTTAAAAAACAATACAAGACTAGAAAATTTCTATAGAAAATTTCAAATTTCAAAATTCCTATACACAAAAATTCAAAATAAATTCCATTTCAAGCCCATGTAAATACGAGGGTTGCCTTTTATATTTCGGGATTGGACAACCCTACTGTTGCAATCTGGCAACTGACATCTCTATCGTAAAGTTTGACATTTTTGAGATTATACGTACTCAGAACGTTTTGACATTCGAGCGCTATTTGTGTTGCTTACAGTACTCATTAACTCAACATCTCGGCGAAAAAATGGAATTAAATCGTGAACATTTTCGTGCGATTATTTTTTACAACTTTCGACGTGGATTAAGGCAGCAAGAGTGCTTGGATGAACTTAATTCAATTTTTGGCGATGAAGCTCCATCAAGGACCAGCGGTTATCGATGGTATGGTGAATTCAATCTTCATTTTACAGACTGCCAAATTATAATTTCATTGCTTGCTGTAATGATGATTATAGATCTGGTGGTGTTGGTGTGTTTATCCATCAAAATTTAACTGTATCTTCTTTTCATTGTTACAACTGGACCACAGCTGATGTTTTAATTTTAAATGTTACCTTGGGGCGTCATGATTGGACCTTTATCTGCATTTAGAGATTTTGTAATAAACCGGTAAACGCGTTTTGTGTCGATATTGAGGAGTTACTTCTATCAATTAATAATAATAACATAGTTATTCTGGGAGACATCAACATAAATTTACTTAATATCAATGAATGCTATAGTTATCTTACCATGTTAGCCTCCCACGGATTTCTAAGTCTTTTAAATGAAGCTACTAGACATTTATCTTGTCTTGTCATGTGTTCATCAAATCAACAAATTCGTTTATTTTTACTGTGGAAAACACACCGATTCATCTATCTGACCACAACTTAATAAAGCTAAACATTTTTGCATCTCTTCGCACTTGCAAGCAAATGATCGCCTGTTTTTTCGGAAAAAATGGTCATTTCACAACCGTATCACTAGAACAACGCAGAACAGTCAATTCTGAGTGGTACACAACCATTTGTTTGCCAGTTGTCTTCCAAGAAATCAGGAAAACCAACTGCCGAAGACGGATCACTCTTCACCACGCACAATGCGTGCTCTCACACATCGGCTCAAACAACTGCATTTTTGAGCACTCAAAACATCAATTTGATGAGTCATCTGCCGTATAGTCCTGACTTCTTTTTACGTAAAAAACGTAAAAAACAAACTGAGAGGTCAACGTTTTTCGACACTTGAAGAAGCGGTTGCTGCGTTCAGAATGCATGTTTTGGAGATACCTCAATCAGAGTGGAAAAAGTGCTTCGACAATTGGTTCAAACGCATGCAAAAGTGTATAGATCTTCATGGGGAATATTTTGAAAAACAATAAAGCGATTTTCGATGATTCATATTTGTTTTTGTTGTCTAATCCCGAAATATAATAGGCAGCCCTCGTGAGAACGCAATTTTCATAATTTTTATAATTATGAAATCTACGATTAAGTTTTAATCAGCGGTTTATGGCGATTTATAGGTAAGGTAAGTTTGTAGGGGGGTTTGGCATTCCAAAAACATGGAACGTTTATAGAATCAGGGAAATCGGTATTAATTCTGGTAAAAAACTGGACTCATGTTTCGGTATTAATTTGATAAAGCAATTAATTTAAATTTAAATAATTAAATAATAATGATAAAAAAAGTATAATTAAATATATATAATTTTTTGCGAAATATTAAACCGATAAAATTATGGTTGGTATTTCTTCTAAATTAATGGTTTTTTGAATTTGGTTTTTGTTTTATGATGATTTTTCGAATGGAATTAATTTGTTTCTAAAGTTTAGTTCTGGAAAAGGGATCAGCTGGAATTTGTTTTTGAAATAGCAATCCTCCCAAAAATTCGTTCAAACGGTAAATATCCATTATAATCCAATTCTACACACCAAACTTGATAATTATTTGTTGAGGAATAGCGTATTTTGATTGAACATGTTGTATTTCCAAAAATTAACGATAAAATGTAAATCAAATTCCGTAATTCAAATTTGATAATAATCGGTCAAGAAATGGCCGAGTCCTTAATAAAATTGAAAATGAACTCAACTTTATATTATGTTTTAAAAACTTTTGCTTTTGGATTTTTTAACATTTCGGCAAAAGCGAGATTTTGAAAAGTGGGATATTTAAAAAGCGATTTTTTTTAAAGCAGGATTTACTTTTATGATTTATTTTCAGATTTTGGAATTCGAGCTTTTTATTTTGATTTTTTGATTTTTTATCCCTGCAATCTATTCTAATTTATTTCTCGCTTATCTGTCGGTAAATTAGCGCACTTCGGATCAGTTATCTTAGGGGTGTAATATTATCTTGTAACGGTTCTTGACTCATTATTTATATCGATACTTTACAGACATCGGTGTTATCTTTTTCGTGTAATATGCTTCGTCAACAAGTTCGGAAAATTGAACCACCAGCGTTCTACATTCGGCGTTGCGACTAAAGAAAATTTTTAATTTCATTGGTTTCATTGCTAATTATAACTAAGCAAACGATGGTAAATCCGACTATATAAGAGAAATTCACCCGAGACGGGCGACATACAAATATAGTGGCCACGGATTGCGGCTGTGTTCAACTATAATTTGGCCCACTTTAAATCAGGCTTGAATTTGATGTTATAAAACTTGGTATTTGTCAATGATATTTGTTCTTTTCTGATCTTAGAGGTCATGTCCTCTGTTTAAAGTATCTTTGTCTAAACAATTTTTTGGATTTTCTTTTTTTGACTTTGTTGTTGATTATAGTACATTATCTTTGACAACTCCGTGTTTGGTTTAAAACTGCAGTGTATCCAGTTCTTCTTTTTTATCAAAGTTTTCTTTTGTGTTTTGATTTTTTCGAGATTCTCCTTAGTAGCTTAAGGTTTATCAAACATGGAGTAAGAATGAAGCCTACCATCTTGAAAGGCTTTAATTAACAAAGAAATCATAGAATTTTGACTATTACCAACAGAGACATTAATTTTCGAGATTTTCGACATATTGTCTACATTCCCTAAATATTGGACGTCATTAGTCTAATCTTGTGGAATATTAATTAACTACGCAGCGTAGATAATACAGCACAACACAGATTCATTTGCGTAGTTAAATTTTTTTAATTGATTTTGAAATCAACCGGTACGTTCTATTTAAACGAAATTTTGGCTTATGGGTAAGGATTATTGGTCTGTCGCGGTATATTTTTGGTATAAACTTCGATTAGTTTTGAAAGTATTTTATTGTGTATGGTAATTTATGACTATTTGAGATTTGTCTCTGGTGTGTTTCGAGTATTTTCATAATTTATTAAATTGGCACTGCGAAGATGAAGTTTGGTATTTTTTTTCTTCGTCTCGGTTTTTATGTTGGTTGATGAAACAAAAACAAAGTTTGAAAAGTGAATCGAGATGAATGAATGAAATATTTTTTCTACATTTTACATTCTCATTCCCGGAGATTCAGTTGTTGGGCACACCCGGTTTAAAATTATTTTATTTTCCTCAAGGTTTATATGATTAATTTGGTTATATATCACCAGAAACTGCAAACCCCACACCATTTACCTGATTTTTAGCCGGCCACAGAAAACTACGCGGTTTTCTACGAGGCCCACCGATGATGTATCTGTTAACTAATCTGTTTATTTTTAGCTAGTAATTATTAGTTTTTTAAGTATTTTTCGACATTACTATTTATTCTTTGAGCACTTAACATTCTTGAACAATATACTTTGCTGTAAGTAATCAATCATTCGGATTCTTTTCCAGATACGAAACAAAGGCAATGGTAAAGCTTCAAACTGCGCTAGCCAACATCAAGGAGTTAAGTACATAGTCATTGAAAATTACAACTTTATCATTCACTGTATATAGATTTAATTATATTCATCATCTTCTTAGCTATGCAGTACAAAATTTGCATTTTAAAATATTTTTTAAAAAGTTGATTGTAATTTAACACGTACAAAATGTTTTAATGGTTTAAAAATGTTAATAAAATACCATCATCAAATGAAAATTATTCATGTTTATATGATAGCGAATTGCAATAAAGATAAGATTTTTCTCAAGTCCAAATGATTGTTATAAAGAACCATTATACATTTCACCAGCATGATTATAATGAAGTAAAATAAAAATTCATTTTTGCCTCAATTTAACGAGCATAACAAATTACAAGCACTTGAATTCCCATTCATGAAAAAGTTAATTTAAAAAATTTTGGTGTATGTTCAGAGAAATATGTATTTATCTATACTTTAATGTAACCAATTTAATACTTGGTAAGTTAGGCATGTACACAAATAAAACACACACACACTCACAAATTGAAAGTAGGTATGTAAGCCTTAAATAAAATTTCACATTTTTAATAATAAATTACAAATTTTACTTTTTTCATTTCGTGTTTGCATAAACTACATTCGTCTTTATTTAAAATTATGTATTAAATTTCCTTAGCAAGCTTTTTTTTATTTTGTGCTTTTCATACTTAAGTTTTTAATAATTTATGTATATACAACATATAAAGCATAAAAAAATAATCATAAATCATTTTATGTGTTTGTATTATATGAATGTAATATATGGATATCAAATGATACAAATAATAATCTTAAACGAGATGAAAATATGGGGGAAGCAAAAAAACACTCGGTTCAAATGTGAATACCGAGACCGAAGATGAATAAAAGGAATAATTTAGGGCAACTTTCGTCTTAAATATTTGATGATGTGTTAGGAAGAGGAAATGTCAAGTTTATACACTATGAAAATATACAACATGTCACTCGCAACCTTAAAATCTAAAGCAATTAATTTCTTATCATGATTAAAGAGCTACCTAATTTTGGGGCGCTGTACACCAAACACAAAATAAAAACTAAAAACTTTAGTTTTTGATTTATATAGAAAACAGTTAAAAGCGGCTTTAGTTCTGTAATATCAATGTATAATCAATGTATATAGATACAATTCCAACAACTATGTCATGAAATTGGCACAAAGTGTTACCAACTTATAGTTTTGAAAAATATTAATTGATTCACTTCGAAGTTTGTGATAAAATAAATAAACAAAACTGAACATCAAAATAGAAAGCTTAATGTGCAAATAAACGCTTTTGTTCGTATTGTATACACGCAGTGGCACTACCATTTCAATTTGCATGTTTTGAAATTTTCAAAAACTTTGTGGTTGTTGTTTTAATGTACTGTGATGATTTAGTATTATCATTTGTGCTTTCAATTTACTAGAAAATAGTTTGACATTTCATATTTATTCAAATAAAAAATAATTTTCGAGACACTGTTAAACTAATCTATAAAATTTACTCCATTTAGGCGTGATTGTTTAAAGTTTTTCTAATCGATTTTTTCGTTTACAAAAAATACATCTATACTGTTGAAAAATCATCCAGGACTATTTTTGAATTATTGATCTCTATTTACGAGAATCATATATTACAATTCTCGAAGTCAAAAAAATTGATCTGTTTTCCCGCTATGGAAATCCATAGCACGGTTTCCTCATATTACAACGACCTGCTTCTGAGATAGTAAACCTACTCGTAAGTCTGAGTACCGATTCATTGAATTTTTAATATACGGAACTAATTAAATTTTGGCAAACTTCTAAGATCTAAGATGAGATCTTTAAATATAAGCCAAATCAACCGAAACAGTATTAGTTTTCACGAACTCAGGAAATGGCTTTCTATTGGCACATATTGATAAAATACTCAGAACTAGTAATGCACAGAATCACAAATTTTTGAAAAACCGGACACCGGTACTGGGGTTTTGCAAAAAAAGCGAGGAGCGAGTTTTTTCTCTATATCTCGCCTGGTAGTTTTGTCCGACAGTTTTTTTGCGATTTTGCACAAATTAACAAAAGTAAAAGGCGAGAAAATTGAGCAACTAGCTATTATCTGTCAAAATTAAAAGTGTATAGTGATGCACGATTTACATGTTCCAATTTTTTCCCCAACAAATTTTTTACTGAAAACTAGAGCTGCACGCATATATAAAAAAGTAACTAGCTAAAAAGAGTCAGCAATATTACAAATAAGGCAATGCTATAATTTTTTTGTATGTCTCATAAATTTTGACCGTTTGAACAGCTTGCGTTTAAATTAGATAACGAACAACATCGAATTGCAAATAAAAATAAAATATTTAATTACCGCTCATGTTTGCTCGTTTTGTTTGAATGATGTTTATGGCTGCTTGATGTTTATTTGAAACTTTTTTGAATACTCGTAGAAACTATATTTTATGGCAACATTCCCAGTTTTATGCCAACATTTGCTCAAATTTTAAAGAAAAAAAAACCAATTTTATTTTACTGGAATTTGTTTCATGCTCCTCTCGCAAACGAAAATCGTAATTATCCTTTCATTTTTTACTGGAAAAAAATTGGAACATGTAAATCGTGCATGAAGCGATTTCGGAAAAACAAAATTTTGATTTTATTTTAATTGAATTTAAATTTAAATAAAATAATAATAATATTCTAATAAAATAATAAAATGGACAATTTACCAGTAGCAATTATTTATGATCGCAAAAATCATATGTGGATTATTCGAGCCCATTTGAGGGATGAAATGAACCCTTTTGGCATCGAAGAAGGAAGGCAAGATAATTCCTAATAAATAATAAATAAAAGTATGTAATATTTTAATTTTTTTTTAATTGCTCAATGGTTATGGTCTGGTTTTCCATTGATTTTTCTACCGCAGTTCCCAGATAAGGTGCTCAGCGGTGTGGGTCGGTGGAATGGTAAGGCTTGTCGAATTAATGTGGATGTCCTAGTTGGTGTGGCGCTTGAAGAAGTTGTTGAGGTAGAGGTGAACTCAACTATTTCTGTGGTTGTGCACGTGCTGATTAGCGGTGAAGTTCTGATTGATTGACAAATTGCAATCACATTTGTCGGGTTCGACGGCACATTTGACGATATTGTTTCCTCTAATAAATAAATAAATTTTTTAATGTATTTTAATCAGTTTTAATATGTTTATAATACAAAATACGTACCTCAAAATCTTCGGGCCCGAACAAGATAGTAGAGTTGATTGGAGATTGGTTAGAGGTTAGAGCTTACAGGTTTGGTCTACGATTTTTTAAAAATTGATTTATATTCGTAATCAATTTACAAACTATGCGATATACGAGTATATTTACAACTATATTCATACATCCTTCCAGGACATCGGATGCACAAACAAAAGCTTCGATCCCACCCATCGCAATAATTTTTTATTTCTGCTCTGTAAAATGAATGTTTGATGATCCACCGCCACCAGTGGCCGTTCTATATTGCCTCAATTTTGTGGCCTATACTTTCACCCTAAGTCGAAGATTTTTCCAGCACTAAAATATTGTGAATAAAAGGCTTCGTTAGATATCTAGATTAGAAATCGATTAAGTCAAATTACCTACTTTTTTCCATTGTGCAATCGTTTTTGCTGGCCCAATAGCATTGAGACGGTGGTATGAATGTGTTCCCAAACACTGTATATGAATTGGGCATCCTGTGCTGATTGGAATCTTCCAATTACATACTGAAGATTTTCCTCCACCAAGCTCACTAGTAATTTTTTTTGTTGGACAGAAATTCGCTCCATATTTTTTTAAAAATGAAATTACATGTTAATATGTGTATCTATATTTGTATATACACTTGAACCTCGATTATCCGGGATGAGTGGGACTTCCCGGATAATCAAAAATCCTGGTTAATCAGATGAAATTCACATTAACCAGGAGACAATAAAATCCCGGATAATCCCGGATAATCGAGGTTCACGGATAATCGAGATTCAAGTGTATATATACATATAATAATGCAATAAATGTTACAACTATAAAATAAAAATTAATATTAATTATATAATTTGTAAATAAATAATATTTTTTATGAAACTGAATGGTCGAAAAAAAAGCGAGAACAAGTGGCTACTCGCCCTGTGCAAAATCGCTTTTTCTCGCTTTTTGACAAAACTAGCTCAAAAAAGGCGACTCGCTGTGTGAAAAATCCCAGTTCGGGTAACTAATTTAGATTAAATGATTACCCGAACCGGTAAATGCCGAACCGAACCGAACCATGTAGTAAACCGGGTAACAGATTAAACTATTAGAACCTCGATATGAATTGCCGCCAATGAAATTTATTTCTACAAAAATTATTCCCGAAATTTATGAGAAATACTAAAAATTTAAAAATTCAATTGACATTGAAAAATTCCAGTTTAATTATATTTCTTTGACATCTGACATATGCTGTTCGTCACTGGTTAATTGACAAATTTGACAAAGTGTGTGTAGTGTCATTTCGCCGCAAGTCATACTGGTATTGCCATTAGTGATTGCTTTCATGGGACCTAAATATCTAAAACCATATTGATCTACTTCTACGCGACAACGTATGATTAGTGGGGCGACCGTTGATGCTTTAAAAAATGAGTGAATTTTATCGTATTTTATTCACTCCTAAGTTTCTTGCACTGCAAAACTAAAGGAATTGCAAGAAAGCCTTTCTCTTCTGACACACAATCTCATTCAAAACGTCACAATACGGATTATAGCGGAAATTAGGGTTTTATCTTTTTCAACTGCCGTACTAGTTAATCTTGATAATCGTTAATTGGAAATATTAAAGACGCTGACTTACTTGAAGATGATACAATTCAAGACGAATGGTCATGTATTGAAGAAATTTTTAAAGAAAATGAAATTAAAAATCCTGCCAAAAGTTAAGAAAACTCACACAACTCCATTGAAGTGCTTGAACTTGAAAATTATATTAAATACCCAAATAAATTGGTGGGCTAAAACTTACACAATTTTTCTAAATTAGGACAATTGGCGCGACGTTACTTGTCGTCACCTCCAAGCAGCATACCTAATGAGCGCATGTTTAGTGAAGCCGCAATTGTTTATGAACAACGAAGAAACAAATGTTTACCCCTTAATGCTGAACAATTATTATTTCTGCATCACAATAGTTTAATTAAATTCTAAGCATTAAAGAAAATTTACTTTTTTACCTAAGTAATTTCTAAATTTATTGAAAATGGTTTAAATCTATTATGATTTCATGCCCATTAGTTTAAATTAAACTTGATTTGAAATGTGTTTTAGTTTTTATATTTTTTGAAATAAAATAGTGTTTTGTACCGGGTAGTTTGCCGGGTCCGGGTAGTAAAATAGTAAGCCGGATCTATTCGGGTTAAAACCGGATATTAAAAATCAAGCCGTGTAATTTCCGGGTATTTGGTACATCATGACTCAGAACATTTGGTGTATTTTTATCTATTTACAAGATTTAATTTGCTCCACTAGGGAAAACCTAATATCGGAAAAATGTTTTCTAAAGAAAACCAAATTCGGTATTTCTTAATGGAAGAAGTTTTATTTTCACACATCCACAAAATATTTAAGATATACCGTTAGAAATTGCTATTAATTATAGGTTATAATTTCTCTGACTGTAAAACCTACTGCCGATAAATGTTTTCTAGAGGTAGGCCAGTTCGATGTATAAAGCTAAACATTACGTTTAATAACACGTCAAATACTAATAAGGACTACATGTTAACTTTTTGTTTTTGTCAAACATTGTTGTTGTTGTCAAAATAAACAAGTCCGATAATTACACATTAAATACTTATGAGGCTAGATGTCCATATATTATTACTGACCTTGGTTAAAAATTTGTTCAAATTTTGATTAAAATTGAATTATTTTTAAATCGTACACAATATTTTGTTTTTGTCAGACATTGTTGTTGTTGTCAAAATAAACCAGTCCGATAATTACACATTAAATACTTATAAGGCTAGATGTCCATATATTATTACTGACCTTGGTTTAAAATTTGTTCAAATTTTAATTAAAATTGAATTATTTTTAAATCGTAGACAAGATTTTGTTTTTGTCAAACATTGTTGTTGTTGTCAAAATTAACACGTCCGATAGTAACACATTAAGTACTAATGAGGCTAGATGTCCATATAATATTACTGACCTTGGATTAAGATTGGTTCAAATTTTGATTAAAATTGAATTGTTTTTAAATCGTAGACAATATTTTGTTTTTGTCAGACATTGTTGTTGTTGTCAAAATAAACATGGCCGATATCATCACATAAAATATCTTAGCGGACTAGGTGTCTTTATATAACTACTGAGCTCGGTTTAAAATTTGTTCTAATTTTGAATAAAATTGAATTATTTTTAAATCGGAGACAATATTTTGTTTTTGTCAAACATTGTTGTTGTTGTCAAAATTAACACGTCCGATTGTAACACATTAAGTACTAATGAGGCTAGATGTCCATATAATATTACTGACCTTGGTTTAAAATTGGTTCAAATTTTGATTAAAATTGAATTATTTTTAAATCGTAGACAATATTTTGTTTTTGTCAAACATTGTTGTTGTTGTCAAAATGAATATTGTCGATAATTACACATTAAATACTTATGAGGCTAGATGTCCATATATTATTACTGACCTTGGTTTAAAATTTGTTCAAATTTTGATTAAAATTGAATTATTTTTAAATCGTAGACAATATTTTGTTTTTGTCAGACATTGTTGTTGTTATCAAAATAAACACGTCCGATAATAACACATTAAGTAATTATGAGGCTAAATGTCCATATATTATTACTGAACTCGGATTAAAATTTGTTCTAATTTTGAATAAAATTGAATTATTTTTAAATCGGAGACAATATTTTGTTTTTGTCAAACATTGTTGTTGTTGTCAAAATAAACAAGTCCGATAATTACACATTAAATACTTATGAGGCTAGATGTCCATATATTATTACTGACCTTGGTTAAAAATTTGTTCAAATTTTGATTAAAATTGAATTATTTTTAAATCGTAGACAATATTTTGTTTTTGTCAGACATTGTTGTTGTTGTCAAAATAAACCAGTCCGATAATTACACATTAAATACTTATAAGGCTAGATGTCCATATATTATTACTGACCTTGGTTTAAAATTTGTTCAAATTTTAATTAAAATTGAATTATTTTTAAATCGTAGACAAGATTTTGTTTTTGTCAAACATTGTTGTTGTTGTCAAAATTAACACGTCCGATAGTAACACATTAAGTACTAATGAGGCTAGATGTCCATATAATATTACTGACCTTGGTTTAAAATTGGTTCAAATTTTGATTAAAATTGAATTGTTTTTAAATCGTAGACAATATTTTGTTTTTGTCAAACATTGTTGTTGTTGTCAAAATGAATATTGTCGATAATTACACATTAAATACTTATGAGGCTAGATGTCCATATATTATTACTGACCTTGGTTTAAAATTTGTTCAAATTTTGATTAAAATTGAATTATTTTTAAATCATAGACAATATTTTGTTTTTGTCAGACATTGTTGTTGTTGTCAAAATTAACACGTCCGATAGTAACACATTAAGTACTAATGAGGCTAGATGTCCATATATTATTACTGACCTTGGTTTAAAATTTGTTCAAATTTTAATTAAAATTGAATTATTTTTAAATCGTAGACAATATTTTGTTTTTGTCAAACACTGTTGTTGTTGTCAAAATAAACATGGCCGCGAATAACACATTAAATACTTATGATGACTGGTTATAATTACTCTAACTCGGATTTAAATTTGTTCAAATTGGGATTAAAATTGAATTATTTTTAAATCGTAGACAATATTTTGTTTTTGTCAAACATTGTTGTTGTTGTCAAAATAAACAAGTCCGATAATTACACGTTAAATACTTATGAGGCTAGATGTCCATATATTATTACTGACCTTGGTTTAAAATTTGTTCTAATTTTGAATAAAATTGAATTATTTTTAAATCGGAGACAATATTTTGTTTTTGTCAAACATTGTTGTTGTTGTCAGAATAAACATGGCCGATATCAACACATAAAATATCTTTGCGGACTAGGTGTCTTTATATAACTACTGAACTCGGATTAAAATTTGTTCAAATTTTGATTAAAATTGTATTATTTTTAAATCGTAGACAATATTTTGTTTTGTCAAACATTTTTGTTGTTCTCAAAATGAAGATGGCCGATAATAACACATTTAATACTTATGAGGCTAAATGTCCATATATTATTACTGACCTTGGATTAAAATTTGTTCAAATTTTGATTAAAATTGAATTATTTTTAAATCGTAGACAAGATTTTGTTTTTGTCAAACATTGTTGTTGTTGTTAAAATGAAGATGGCCGATAATAACACATTTAATACTTATGAGGCTAAATGTCCATATATTATTACTGACCTTGGATTAAAATTTGTTCAAATTTTGATTAAAATTGAATTATTTTTAAATCGTAGACAATATTTTGTTTTTGTCAAACATTGTTGTTGTTGTCAAAATGAATATTGTCGATAATTACACATTAAATTCTTATGAGGCTAGATGTCCATATATTATTACTGACCTTGGTTTAAAATTTGTTCAAATTTTGATTAAAATTGAATTATTTTTAAATCGTAGAAAATATTTTGTTTTTGTCAGACATTGTTGTTGTTGTCAAAATAAACACGTCCGATAATAACACATTAAGTACTTATGAGGCTAAATGTCCATATATTATTACTGAACTCGGATTAAAATTTGTTCTAATTTTTAATAAAATTGAATTATTTTTAAATCGGAGACAATATTTTGTTTTTGTCAAACATTGTTGTTGTTGTCAAAATAAACAAGTCCGATAATTACACATTAAATACTTATGAGGCTAGATGTCCATATATTATTACTGACCTTGGTTTAAAATTTGTTCAAATTTTGATTAATATTGAATTATTTTTAAATCGTAGACAATATTTTGTTTTTGTCAAACATTGTTGTTGTTGTCAAAATGAATATTGTCGATAATTACATGTTAAATACTTATGAGGCTAGATGTCCATATATTATTACTGACCTTGGTTTAAAATTTGTTCTAATTTTGATTAAAATTGAATTATTTTTAAATCGGAGACAATATTTTGTTTTTGTCAAACATTGTTGTTGTTGTCAAAATAAACCAGTCCGATAATAACACATTAAATACTTATTAGGCTAGATGTCCATATATTATTACTGACCTTGGTTTAAAATTTGTTAAAATTTTGATTAAAATTGAATTATTTTTAAATCGTAGACAATATCCTGTTTTTGTCAGACATTGTTGTTGTTGTCAAAATGAAGATGGCCGATAACAACACATTAAGTACTTATGAGGCTAAGTGTCCATATATTATTACTGACCTTGGATTAAAATTTGTTCAAATTTTGATTAAAACTGAATTATTTTTAAATCGTAGACAATATTTTGTTTTTGTCAAACATTGTTGTTGTTTTCAAAATAAACATGGCCGCGAATAACACATTAAATACTTATGAGGACTGGTTATAATTACTCTAACTCGGATTTAAATTTGTTCAAATTTCGATTAAAATTGAATTATTTTTAAATCGTAGACAATAACCTGTTTTTGTCAAACATTGTTGTTGTTGTTAAAATGAAGATGGCCGATAACAACACATTAAATACTTATGAGGCTAAGTGTCCATATATTATTACTGACCTTGGATTAAAATTTGTTCAAATTTTGATTAAAACTGAATTATTTTTAAATCGTAGACAATATTTTGTTTTTGTCAAACATTGTTGTTGTTGTCAAAATAAACAAGTCCGATAATTACACATTAAATACTTATGAGGCTAGATGTCCATATATTATTACTGACCTTGGTTTAAAATTTGTTCAAATTTTAATCAAAATTAAATTTTTTTTAAATCATAGACAATATTTTGTTTTTGTCAGACATTGTTGTTGTTGTCAAAATGAACATGGCCAATAATAACACATTTAATACTTATGAGGCTAAATGTCCATATATTATTACTGACCTTGGTTTAAAATTTGTTCAAATTTTGATTAAAATTGAATTATTTTTAAATCGTAGACAATATTTTGTTTTTGTTAGACATTGTTGTTGTTGTCAAAATAAACATGGCCGATTATAACACATTAAGTACTTATGAGGCTAGATGTCCATATATTATTACTGACCTTGGTTTAAAATTTGTTCAAATTTTGATTAAAATTGAATTATTTTTAAATCGTAGACAATATTTTGTTTTTGTCAGACATTGTTGTTGTTGTCAAAATAAACCAGTCCGATAATTACACATTAAATACTTATGAGGCTAGATGTCCATATATTATTACTGACCTTGGTTTAAAATTTGTTCAAATTTTGATTAAAATTGAATTATTTTTAAATCGTAGACAATATTTTGTTTTTGTCAGACATTGTTGTTGTTGTCAAAATAAACACGTCCGATAATTACACATTAAGTACTTATGAGGCTAAATGTCCATATATTATTACTGAACTCGGATTAAAATTTGTTCTAATTTTGAATAAAATTGAATTATTTTTAAATCGTAGACAATATTTTGTTTTTGTCAGACATTGTTGTTGTTGTCAAAATAAACCAGTCCGATAATTACACATTAAATACTTATGAGGCTAAGTGTCCATATATTATTACTGACCTTGGTTTAAAATTTGTTCAAATTTTGATTAAAATTGAATTATTTTTAAATCGTAGACAAAATTTGGTTTTTGTCCAACATTGTTGTTGTTGTCAAAATCAATATTGCCGATAATAACACATTTAATACTTATGAGGCTAGATTTCTTTATATAACTACTGAACTCGGATTTAAATTTGTTCAAATTTTGATTAAAATTAAATTATTTTTAAATCGTAGACAATATTTTGTTTTTGTAAAACATTGTTGTTGTTGTCAGAATAAACATGGCCGATATCAACACATAAAATATCTTTGCGGACTAGGTGTCTTTATATAACTACTGAACTCGGATTAAAATTTGTTCAAATTTTGATTAAAATTGAATTATTTTTAAATCGCAGACAATATTTTGTTTTGTCAAATATTGTTGTTGTTGTCAAAATAAACAAGTCCGATAATAACACATTAAGTACTTATGAGGCTAGATGTCCATATATTATTACTGACCTTGGTTTAAAATTTGTTAAAATTTTGATTAAAATTGAATTATTTTTAAATCGTAGACAATATCCTGTTTTTGTCAAACATTGTTGTTGTTGTCAAAATGAAGATGGCCGATAACAACACATTAAGTACTTATGAGGCTAAGTGTTCATATATTATTACTGACCTTGGATTAAAATTTGTTCAAATTTTGATTAAAACTGAATTATTTTTAAATCGTAGACAATATTTTGTTTTTGTCAAACATTGTTGTTGTTTTCAAAATAAACATGGCCGCGAATAACACATTAAATACTTATGAGGACTGGTTATAATTACTCTAACTCGGATTTAAATTTGTTCAAATTTCGATTAAAATTGAATTATTTTTAAATCGTAGACAATAACCTGTTTTTGTCAAACATTGTTGTTGTTGTTAAAATGAAGATGGCCGATAACAACACATTAAATACTTATGAGGCTAAGTGTCCATATATTATTACTGACCTTGGATTAAAATTTGTTCAAATTTTGATTAAAACTGAATTATTTTTAAATCGTAGACAATATTTTGTTTTTGTCAAACATTGTTGTTGTTGTCAAAATAAACAAGTCCGATAATTACACATTAAATACTTATGAGGCTAGATGTCCATATATTATTACTGACCTTGGTTTAAAATTTGTTCAAATTTTAATCAAAATTAAATTTTTTTTAAATCATAGACAATATTTTGTTTTTGTCAGACATTGTTGTTGTTGTCAAAATGAACATGGCCAATAATAACACATTTAATACTTATGAGGCTAAATGTCCATATATTATTACTGACCTTGGTTTAAAATTTGTTCAAATTTTGATTAAAATTGAATTATTTTTAAATCGTAGACAATATTTTGTTTTTGTCAGACATTGTTGTTGTTGTCAAAATAAACATGGCCGATAATAACACATTAAGTACTTATGAGGCTAGATGTCCATATATTATTACTGACCTTGGTTTAAAATTTGTTCAAATTTTGATTAAAATTGAATTATTTTTAAATCGTAGACAATATTTTGTTTTTGTCAGACATTGTTGTTGTTGTCAAAATAAACCAGTCCGATAATTACACATTAAATACTTATGAGGCTAGATGTCCATATATTATTACTGACCTTGGTTTAAAATTTGTTCAAATTTTGATTAAAATTGAATTATTTTTAAATCGTAGACAATATTTTGTTTTTGTCAGACATTGTTGTTGTTGTCAAAATAAACACGTCCGATAATTACACATTAAGTACTTATGAGGCTAAGTGTCCATATATTATTACTGAACTCGGATTAAAATTTGTTCTAATTTTGAATAAAATTGAATTATTTTTAAATCGTAGACAATATTTTGTTTTTGTCAGACATTGTTGTTGTTGTCAAAATCAATATTGCCGATAATAACACATTTAATACTTATGAGGCTAGATTTCTTTATATAACTACTGAACTCGGATTTAAATTTGTTCAAATTTTGATTAAAATTAAATTATTTTTAAATCGTAGACAATATTTTGTTTTTGTAAAACATTGTTGTTGTTGTCAGAATAAACATGGCCGATATCAACACATAAAATATCTTTGCGGACTAGGTGTCTTTATATAACTACTGAACTCGGATTAAAATTTGTTCAAATTTTGATTAAAATTGAATTATTTTTAAATCGCAGACAATATTTTGTTTTGTCAAATATTGTTGTTGTTGTCAAAATAAACAAGTCCGATAATAACACATTAAGTACTTATGAGGCTAGATGTCCATATATTATTACTGACCTTGGTTTAAAATTTGTTCAAATTTTGATTAAAATTGAATTATTTTTAAATCGTAGACAATATTTTGTTTTTGTCAGACATTGTTGTTGTTGTCAAAATAAACCAGTCCGATAATTACACATTAAATACTTATGAGGCTAGATGTCCATATATTATTACTGACCTTGGTTTAAAATTTGTTCAAATTTTGATTAAAATTGAATTATTTTTAAATCGTAGACAATATTTTGTTTTTGTCAGACATTGTTGTTGTTGTCAAAATAAACACGTCCGATAATTACACATTAAGTACTTATGAGGCTAAATGTCCATATATTATTACTGAACTCGGATTAAAATTTGTTCTAATTTTGAATAAAATTGAATTATTTTTAAATCGTAGACAATATTTTGTTTTTGTCAGACATTGTTGTTGTTGTCAAAATAAACCAGTCCGATAATTACACATTAAATACTTATGAGGCTAAGTGTCCATATATTATTACTGACCTTGGTTTAAAATTTGTTCAAATTTTGATTAAAATTGAATTATTTTTAAATCGTAGACAAAATTTGGTTTTTGTCCAACATTGTTGTTGTTGTCAAAATCAATATTGCCGATAATAACACATTTAATACTTATGAGGCTAGATTTCTTTATATAACTACTGAACTCGGATTTAAATTTGTTCAAATTTTGATTAAAATTAAATTATTTTTAAATCGTAGACAATATTTTGTTTTTGTAAAACATTGTTGTTGTTGTCAGAATAAACATGGCCGATATCAACACATAAAATATCTTTGCGGACTAGGTGTCTTTATATAACTACTGAACTCGGATTAAAATTTGTTCAAATTTTGATTAAAATTGAACTATTTTTAAATCGCAGACAATATTTTGTTTTGTCAAATATTGTTGTTGTTGTCAAAATAAACAAGTCCGATAATAACACATTAAGTACTTATGATGCTAGATGTCGATATATTATTACTGACCCTAATTTAAAATTTGTTCAAATTTTGATTAAAATTGAATTATTTTTAAATCGTAGACCATATTTGGTTTTTGTCAAACATTGTTGTTGTTGTTAAAATAAACATGGCCGATAATAACACATTTAATACTTATGAGGCTAAATGTCCATATATTATTACTGACCTTGGATTAAAATTTGTTCAAATTTTGATTAAAATTGAATTATTTTTAAATCGTAGGCAATATTTTGTTTTTGTCAAACATTTTTGTTGTTGTCAAAATGAATATTGCCGATAATCACACATTAAATACTTATGAGGCTAGATGTCCATATATTATTACTGACCTTGGTTTAAAATTTGTTCAAATTTTGATTAAAATTGAATTATTTTTAAATCGTAGACAATATTTTGTTTTTGTCAAACATTGTTGTTGTTGTCAAAATGAATATTGCCGATAATCACACATTAAATACTTATGAGGCTAGATGTCCATATATTATTACTGACCTTGGTTTAAAATTTGTTCAAATTTTGATTAAAATTGAATTATTTTTAAATCGTAGACAATATTTTGTTTTTGTCAAACATTGTTGTTGTTGTCAGAATAAACATGGCCGCGAATAACACATTAAATACTTATGATGACTGGTTATAATTACTCTAACTCGGATTTAAATTTGTTCAATTTGGGATTAAAATTGAATTATTTTTAAATCGTAGACAATATTTTGTTTTTGTCAAACATTGTTGTTGTTGTCAAAATGAAGATGGCCGATAATTACACATTAAGTACTAATGAGGCTAGATGTCCATATATTATTACTGACCTTGGATTAAAATTTGTCTTTATATCGATACTGAATTCGGATTTCAGATTGAGATTATCATTGTATTTGAATTAAATCGTGGTCAAGATTTTGTTTTTGTTAAACAGTGTTGTTGTTGTTTTCAAAATGAACATGACAGACGACAACACATTTAATACTTATGAGGACTGGGGGGTCTATTTTTTAATTCAACCTGAGCAAGCAGTGCCTTTTTAAAAAATACTCTGTGTTTCTTATGCAACATGAGTTATTTTACTCTGCGCACTTTGTTTTTATTTGTGAACTATACTTTCACCGCACATACTTGGTTCTTAAAATTTTATTTTGAATAGAAAGCCAGTGTACGAAGGGTATCGAAAGTAAGAATCAAGATATTAATCTCTGCACACTGAATCATTTGGCACTGCACAGCCTGTGCTTAGTGTATGTATACGATACCCAGGGCAAGCCTGCTTGCTCGGGTTGAATTAAAAAATAGACTCTAGATAATCTATATATACAGGGGTCAGCATTAGAAGTGTAACCAACTTCTCGCTGCTGTAGCAACCAAACGGCTAATGGCAGAGCGCATTTTTTTGACAAGCGTCACGCTCTTTTGTTGTTTTGAAGCCTACGGAAGCATATCGTTTTACGTCGCTTTAAAAAAAAAGTTATCGAAATGCAAGTAATTTGCAATGAGGTTATTGCTTTGTATTTGACTATAAAATCGCAACCAGCCATTGTTAATGGGCTACGGCATCTACATGTGTACAAAATGTTTCTGCATCGGGCCATTGCACGTTACGATGATGTTATTTCAATTATAAACTTTTTGATAGTTTTGTTTAGTTAGAATAACTTTCCAACATTAAAACATTTTTGAACAGGAATCACCAAATTGGGTCTTTTTAGGCTAACAATATAATTTCTCTGGCAAGATTGTGATAAAACTAGTAAGATTATGATAAAATTGGGTTTGCTTATGATAAAAAAATGTGAATTAAAAATTGGAAAATGATTTGGAAAATCAAGAAATATTTTAAACCTACTAATCTCACGTAGTTGTATGTAGTTGTTTTGTAAAAATTAAGTTTTAACTTACAAAATATTAGTTAATTCAAATTTAAACTGTAATTTTACAAGATGGCGATTCGTCAGGAACAAACAACAGAAATATTCAATAATATACTTTTTCTTCGAATTGTCTACATACTCTACAAATTTTCGACATTGTCTAGCCAAAAATCAATTGCTTACGCTATTTTCGACACCAACGTGTAGGCAATTGAGAAATACTCGTAGATGCACACAACACTGTCTAAAATTTGTAACAATACCCCAAAGACCACTTAAACAAATGATTAATAAAACATAGCTTCTAGAAAAAATGCTCTTGTGGCCTAACCCCAAAAATAACAATACATTTACGGATTATTATGTGAACATACTTACGTATATACGCACAAAAGCATTGTTCACATTAAATGTATAATACTTAAAAAGGATTTCCATAGTCAAAATCATATCCCATATTTTCCCTCAATGTATACAGTAAAATATACACACAATGCTCTATATCCAACCAGATTAAAATTAATAAATTATTATTCCAGCTTTTTATATTGATGATATTCATGATTTATAATTAATTAATACCAGCAACAAAATATTTATGGCATAGTGGCAAAAAATGGAATTTTCTTCTGTTCTATATGGCACATGTAAAAAAAATGAAGTCTGTTCAGAAAATGATTAATTGTCTTATCTAACAAGAGTACAACAACGGCAACAACAAAAAAAAAACGCAAAATGTCTGCGACGAAGAAAACAAAAATATATCATTTTTTGTTATCACGAAAAGTATATGCAAAAATTGTATGTCACTTGGTGTAGGCGTTCATGTATTTTTTTTTTTTGTATATAAAGCACATAACTTTTGCTTGTCTTAACTGCTTAAAAAAATAAGTTTGACTACAAGTCTTAAAAAATATGTCATTAACGAGAGCTCTCTGATAAATATTATTTATAAAAAAATCATCAAATTAAAAAGCTCAAATTAATACATTTTATAATGAATATGGTTGTGGCGGTGTAGTTATGTAGCTCAGGTGTCTAAAACATCTAATCAAAAGGGTATTAGTGCAATAGACTAGGTGCGATCACCTTTATAAATGTAACATTATGTGTTGTTGGTGTTGATTAATTAAGAATGAAAAACTTGGACTAAAAACTATTCAAAAGTAAGGAAAAAAATTGTTTGGTTCGTGTTCAACATACCACTCCCGGACCAGCATAAATTGTATTTATACAAAATGTTGGAAGAAATACAAGTTTTTTTTTTGATTAATTAAACTTCATTGTATAGCATAATATATATAATAAACGAGTAGAGAGTATAGAAGTTTGACCAACAAAAAAACATTCAAACTTATTTTTACAATATTTAAAAAAAAAATATTTTAAAAGCTTTTTCTAATCCTTAATTATTTTTGTTGCTGTTCAAAACTTCCGATGTTCTTGATTTGTTTTTTTTTTAACTTTATTTTTTCCACTTCAAGTTTTTTGTCAACTTTTTTATTATAATTAACGATTTTTTTTTCTTGGTTGGTGTCGTGGCTGTTGGTGGTGCGGTGTTGTTGTTTTTGTTACTATACTATGTGACGAGAAGAGAAGTTGTTAATTTATTTTAAAAGATGTGAAAAAAATAAGTTATTGGGTTTTTTATATTTTCCTTTTAGCTTCTTCATTAATTGATTTTGTGATAATAATTAAATAGCACAAAGTTTTACTCGTATATACCTAAAGTGTATTATACTAAGTAATTACATTAGTCGAGGGTCGATTTAGGTACGACAAATTCGTTGAAATTTTTTTTGTTTGTGTGTGGATTATAACCAGTAGCTAGACCGATTATACTGTCTGGCGGAAAGCTTTATTTTAATTTATTTCGCTTGCCCGTAAATGGGTATAGTTTGCGCGTGTTAACAATTTGGTGTATTTCAAACTGTGTTTCAAAAGTTATTCAGTGTGTAATCGACAAAAGTTGAGGGTATTTTTCATCGAAATCGATAGACCGAAGTGGCTGCACATTTATAGAAGCTTTCTCATTTTTTGCAAATATTTTGAAGAGTTTATCGTTTACGAGAAACTCGTCTAGAACTTATTGATTCTAATTTATATTTGAAATAATACCCAATAATTTTCAAACAATATAGTGATCCGAGTGATCCGAGATAAGGGCACAATTGACACGATTAATTGTTTAATTTTTAAATTTAATTCCATCAAATATTTGTGATGGTTTGTGTTTTAAGTAGAATACAATAAAATGCGATTTAGAAACATTCAATGCTAGTTTGTTATCAGTTATTACCAGATCATTTCCTTTTTCACTTTTTAATTGAGCATGCGAATCTGTGCTGTATGTAAGGGCAGATTCGTCAAAAAATAGCTGAATTTTGCCTTTAAAATTTAAATTGAATATATCATTTATGTATATCAAGAACAGGACTGGACCCAGTATGGGCCCTTGTGGAACACCAACAGAGACATCAATTCGTATATTCGTGTATACCAATACGAACTGTTTGGCTTCTGCCATTAAGGTAACTTTTTAATAAGTTGTTAAGTTGAATACATCACTCGAGATTCCAAAACTGGGTACTTATCTAGTAATGTTGTATGATTTACACAATCGAAAGCTTTCTTGAAATCAAGGGATACGCATAAAGTTGCGCATTTGTTTTCCAGAGTCTCATATATTCCTTCTACAAAATTTAACGCTGCAGTGGTAGTGCTGCTGCGTGCCATGAAACCATACTGATTGTTATTATGTAATAAGATAATTAAAATTAAAGTGATCTACTAATGCTGTGTGAATTACACGCTCAAATACTTTGGAAAAAACTGGAAGAATGGAGATTGATCAGAAATTGTTAAATAACAGTCGATCACCAGATTTAAATATGAGAGTTACACGAGCAATTTTAAAACATTCAGAAAATACTCCTTCATTGATCCAACAGTTTATGGATTTAGCTAATAGTGCTGCAACGATTGATGCCAAATTTTTTACCAGTTTTGTTGTTACGTAATCATAACCAGGAGATGAATTTGATTCCAAACTGTTTATTATAATGTTAATATCGTCAATATTAACAGAATTAATTGTTGCAAGATGTTTTACGATATCTCTGTTTTTTCGATAGAGTGCAACATCTGCAATTACGAAAGTATGATTTCCTTTTCCATCCGTTGGGTAGCGGACTTTTTTCAAGAAAATGTTGGTTTGATGAGGATGTTGATGCTGCTGATGCCTCTGGAAATTTTGGAATGTTTACTGACCTGTTTGGTGGTATTTTCAGATCACGTCCATTAGGTATGTCTTGGACGTTCAAAAATGAGCAAATGAAGGACTCTCTAAATTTTAAAAATGTTATCTTAGGAAACTTTTTTTTATAAATAAAGTAAGAATTAAACAAAGCGATATCTATAATGTGAAAAATAACTTTTTTATCCCACCGAACAGTTTTTCGAGGACATGAATACTATGATACCAATTGATCTAGTCAATCAACACATTTCGTTCTTTACCATAACTGTTTGTGGCTAAAGCCATTGCTGGATGATATGCTGTATTTATACAGAGGACATCCCTCTTGTCTTTCCATTTGGAGACATAGATATTTCATTTCCGTAACCAGATATCCTCATTTTTTTACGTTTTTTTGCAATTAGTTCCTTTGGGTTTTCCTTTCGGTTGCTTCGTAGAGTACCACAAGTATGGGTTTTGTGAGATAATAATACGTTACATAAAGACACACTATTATAGTAATTGTCCATAAAAACTGTGTGCCCTTTTCCCAGGTATGGCTCCATTAATCTTAACACCAAAGAATTAATTTTTGAGCATGTTGGATCTGTATTTTGTTTTCCGCCATATATTTCTAGATTAAAAACATACCCATTTGGATCACACAGCTCAAAAAAATCATTCCGTACTAGATTTTTTATTTTTTATGTACATCGTAAGCGACCGCGAAACAACAACAAAGATTCATCAAGTGACAAGTACTTGCCTGGCCTGTTAGATGCTTGGCATCGATCCGTAAATAACTTTACAAATGAACTTATTTTGCTTAGATGTTTTTCACCTTTCTGAGGATTAACATTGAAGCATCTTAAAATTTGCTCGAAGCGACGTCACGACGTACTGCTTGGAAAAACTGGATGGTAATATAACGGATGCTTAGAAAATAAATGTCGCATTAAATTGATTGGTTTGAATTTCGCAGCGCATGAATATCTTGTTGAGCGTTGATCACTGCATAGTCTATTTCCGTAAGCATTTGTAGAATCAACTAAAATCTTGAGCAGTTCATCACCACAAAAACTATCAAACACTTCCCTTGGCGAATTTCCGATAATTTGGCAGCCTGCAGAACACTCATCAAAATTAAAATTTGGTATATCGGCAGTAGTTGATATCCATAAATCTTCAACTTCATTGACACTATCTTCAATATGATCGCTTCCATTTTGACCTTCATATTCGCTATTTTCAATATCCTCACTGTCTTCCAAATCCTCATCACTTTTGCCACTATTAATATACTCTGGGTCCACTATACTATCATCATAATCAGACGAGAGTTCATCTTTTTCAGAACCGCTGTCTATTTCTTCAAACAGAGCCAGCAGCCTTTTTTGTTTTTCTTCGTAACTATCCGTGCTACCATACAACTTTATTCCTATAATTTTAATCGTTAATAAAGTTTTGTAATGTAATTTTAAAACAAATCTCTATATCCACTATAATGCCAACCACACATGTATTAATTACATTTTAATTAAATTACATAACTACAATTTACTTACATATAATAACCACTTTCAATAAGAACGTCTTTCTCGTACGACACTTTTTCTGATCCTAATGTATTTTATATGGGAATCACCACTGCATTTGAAGTTGTGCCGTTATTTTGCCAGACAGGGACAAAACTATAAGCAAAATTTTAGACTTCATTGTTTGCCCCTCAACAAAAACGAGACAGTATAGCTGACATTTTTTAATAATCTATAAACAATAAACTAACAAAATGAGAATACCTAATTCTCATAATATAAACCAAAATATCAAAAGAAGAGGAAATAAAATTGTACTGCAATAGCAGTGGTGACCTATTGAAAACCCCTGTAAATACTGCAATTGCAGTGGTTGTCCGCGAATGTATTAGTCTTCTACCTTAGCCCTTAGCCATTGCATATCTGCAACGCATTAAGTTTTCTACTAAATTATATTGAAATAATCATTTTTGTACAATTTTATTTTGTTTTTTGTTACTGTTTATTATTATTTTGAATTTGTCTATAAGAAATACGAGTATATTTATTTTATGTTCAATTTTGGCGCAAAAACGTGAGTTACAAATGTCAGTCTAATGGTACGATTCCACCTGAAAACAGAAAAATTTTACAAAAATTTTGCAGAGAATGTGACAAAGACAGGACTTAAATTTACATTAGAGCGACTGAGAAACATCATTTTTATTTTATGGTAGAAAAAAGGGGAAATTTTGTATTCAATAAAACCTAACCTTACATTTTTTAAATAAATAACTAAAAATCTTTATTTTTAAAAATTCAACTATTTTATATCGTAAAAATTGATAAAAAAATAATATTAATATTATTTTTGAGATGAGCAAAAAATATGTTGTTTTGTTATTTTGATTAAATTACGAAAATATCTAAAAAATGTTCTACTATAAAATATGTGAGAGGAAAACCTAAAAAAATCATTTAGCAGGCGAAAAAAAAAAAAAAACGTAGCTGTCAGATTTTGTAACCTAAAAAATTCCTAATTACGACTAAGAAAATGAACCAAATTGGTTTTTTCAGTGCCAGAACAATATGTAATTCAAAGATGTAACGAAACATTTGATAAATCAGAAAATTTATGTTTTGCAAAGTGTTGATTGAAAATGTATGTGTGCAAATTGCTGGGGAGCTACTCAAACAATTTAATGAGGATAAATGTAAGTACCTCCAATATGTCAGTGATTGTGTAAAACGCTAATTTATGTTTATCTATATTTTCCGGTTATTGTGAAGGCAATAAACGGGCTACGATATGTTGGATGTCGACGTCAGTTAGAGAAGGCTTGATCTACGGTATCTAGTTACAAGGATCGTCAAACATAGTGAAATTGATTATGAAACCATTGTTAAATTGTCGGATAATTTTACCGGTGCCGATTTAAGAAATGTTTGTACAGAAGCGGTGGTCTTTCCTATTCGAGCAGATTGGGAATACGTGAATCCGGTAGGCGATGCGAAACAGAATTTCGTCTGGTTATAAGGTGGAACCGGATTCCATGCATTGCCTGTGTACGATTTGTCATGATTTGATGGCACGATCGAATGGTGGTTTATGAATACAAGTAAGTCGTTCAATAAACAAATGGTAAAGTTTTTAACTAAACAATTTCGTTTTACTTTAGATTACTTTGTGTTGGCGTTCAAGCCAACTTTCATCAAAACATTTTGGTTTATATTCTCGCTCATTTTGGCCAAAATGAATTTTCGTCTCCAATCTCGATGTTGTCCAATTGATTTGCAATTTGTAAGTAAAATTGTTTTATTGTCGAAACATTTTATTAACAAAATTATATTGTGCCGCCAATAAATTTCGATTAAGATACACCAATCTTGGTAACATTCATGCCCTATACCGGCTCAGATCAACGCTACACGATGATGAATTTCGAACGAAAATCATTGAACAGCACAAGAATTAAATTTACCACTAGAAAAACCAACAGATTTATATTTACAAATAGGGCGACGATTCTCTACGACCACTTCAACCTATTCAAGGTTTTCCGATCAAACAAATTCGATCGATTACGATATTTTGACAAATGAAATAGTAAAGTAAAATATTTTAAAATTGTATTTCTTATAAGACATTTATTAATAAAAACTACGATTAAAGAACCAGAACTTATTTTTTCTTTGATTTTATTTTGTGCTCTCTGAATGAGCAAATAGATTGAAACAGGTATCGCACAATGGAAATCTAGGTAGACAGATAGAGTTGAGATAGTTGACCAAAACCAACGAGCATCGTATTAATTTTATCCCATAATTCAAAATGTAACCATTTTTCTAGTGCTACTCTCGTCTGTTCAGGCTGCATTCGTTACAAAAAGTAGGGTTGCAATTTTGTAGCGAGACAAAATCACCCAATGGAATATTTAACTTGCATCATTTGTCGCATATCGTACTTTTACAACCGGTTCCTTTAAATTCTGTGTTATCAGGTTGATTTCCATGTGGAGATCCTGGTTCAAGTGTAGCCTATATAAGCGAAAAGTAGATATATTTATGACTATGTAATTCTAATAAGAAATCCGACATTAAAACTACTTACTTGACAGTATGTAACATTTGTTCGTCTTACAATTAGGACATCCAATTAATATGTAAGCTCGGTGGGGAATATTTCATATATGTTTAGGGATCGCTTCCCGAAGATTCTTTTATTCGATTATCAAGAATTTCGTTGTAGATGAAATGTCCACCATACACTTTGATTTCAGCATCCAACAGATCGAAATGGAACTTTTCTGTAGAATACAGGCACTCAATTCTTGAAACTTTGGAATTTCGTTCAACAGCATCGACTTACCACAAGTTCTACTTACGCTACATATGTAATACCGATTTGTATTGCATTCTGGACATCGCGTTTGCGAGGGCGTTTCGCGGATTATTCCAAGATTAATTGCATTCCTTGTTTGGACACTTTTATTGTATAAAATCTCCTTCTATTTATTAATTGGAACATTTTTTGGATCTAAATGTTCATATAAAATATATATAAGAAGATGTTGGGGAACATTTTTGCTTTTCGAACAAATTTTTTATAATGAAATTCACGGAAACAACGATTCCCGCACCCTCAAATATATAATATTGAGACATACATTTCCAATCGAATGTCAATGAGACGTGGCCTTCCTAAAATTATGTAAATAATAAATATTAAACATAAAGAATTGCACAACGTAAAAATTGCTTCCACGAGAAAAACAATTACATACCTGCATTTGTAAACCAATGTAATATCCTACACTGATCTCTTCCAACAGGCCTATATATTTCACAATAAATTCGTAATAATCTCCCTCGGCATGGGTTGACATCCGAATTCATATTTCACTGTTCAATTCAAGCAAATCTATATATTTTATACGCCATTGTACACATTCTGCACGAATTTAACGCGATCTTCCATTTTTATTGTGCACAAATATGGCCATAATTTTGAACTCGCCGCTAAATAACTACATATTTACCGGGCATTTATCTACATATTGTTATTACAATATATTATTATTCGTAGTTGTTCATCCTTATCGAATTCGTAAAATCACTTTAATTAAAATAACATCCTTCTTTTCAGAAATCTGGTACAATTTGAGTTAAAGGTAAAATTTGAATCGCGATATACATATTTCGCGATATACACATAAATCATAGGAACGTTTTGTAAAATAAAATTTAAACAAATTAAAAAAAAAAAAAATATGTACTCCGTTTTAATTTTTAGCGTGTTGTGTCAACGCACCAAGCGCAAAATGTTACTACACACCATAAAAATATCAAAAAAATAAAAGTTTGCTGGGAGTGGGGGAATTTTTTCTGTTTTGTTGCCATAAAAAATAGTTTGTTTGATATTTTTTATTTATAATTATGGCAACAAAACAAAAATTTAAAAAAAAAAAAATATTGATGTGCGGGTCACACACAGAGAGAATCTATATTTTTATCTCGTTCTAGTTTTCTGCAAAATAAAACGCTGTGTAGTGGAATAGGCCCATAAAGCGTAAACAAATATACTCAGTACGCATCGTTTAATTTTTTGTGCTCAAGCCATTAAAACACAACAAAATTTAAACGGTAAGTGTTATTATTATTAAAAAATATGTACTTAAAGTGTTTGAGTAATAATAATTTCATCATTTATGCAATTATTAATTACTCAAACACTTTAAGCACAAAAATATTGCAAAAAAAAAAAATAAAAAAAAAAAAATATATATATATATATATATATATATATATATATATATATATATATATATATATATATATATATATATATATAATATATATAATATATATATATATATATATATATATATATATATATATATATATATTTATATATATATATATATATATATATATATATATATATATATATATATATATATATATATATATATATATATATATTTATATATATAATATATATATATATATATATATATATATATATATATATATATATATATATATATATATATATATATATATATATTGCAGATATGCAATACGAAGTGAAATTTCTTATAAGGATCAGTTATGCATATATGAAATACTTGTTTACATATACATATATGCAATATTGCTATAAAGTTGACTGAACGTCAATATTGGTTTGGTGTTTTTACTTGGTATTGCATATGTGCAATCATATTAATTTTTGCTATACAATTGATTGACCACTTATTTGATTTGATATTTTAGAATTACGAATTAGAATGAGAAGAAGCTGAAATTTTTGAAATAAATCAAAATAATAAAGATCTTAATAGCGGTGCTATAATTGACGATGATGTGGGTTTTGAGGTTTGCACATCTAAGTACGAAGTTCAAATAATAGACGAGGAAGTGCAATGTGACAATGAAGATGCTGAGCAGCGTTGTGCGTCTACGCGTATTTTGGAATTTAGATAATTGTAGAATATTAAATATTGGTTTATGTCTGTACTTGTATTTTATAATTTCACATTAGTATTATTGTAAATTAAAATAAGGAAAGGCGTTTGTTATAAGTTGGCCGTATAACAATGTCAATGCACTAGCATTGCCCGTATCAATTTTAATACTTAAGACTAAGTTAAATTGTTGATGAATTCAGAATAAACTAAATTGATGATTGTTTGGCTATTAAGCATTAGGGTCCACTATACATTACAAGTTCAACCTGAGTTTCCTGTATGCCTCAAATACATTCGAGTTACGATATGATGCCTTAGGACTACAAATCTATGGTGTTGCTTTGTGCCTAAAACTAGGAAACTTAATACAGAAGGTAGTTTGTGCAATAAATCAATAGAGATAGCATGAACATTTTCACTTCAGATTGAGCCACCCATATCGATAGTGCGATAGTTTACATTTCAAGCAGTCTTCTTTCATCAACGAATGAAAAATATGGTCAAAAGTACGGTTCTACAATGTTTTTCTTTCGAATAACGAGAGTGCTGGATTAGAAAATTCTTCGTAAGATGGATCCTCATAATGTTCAGATTTAATGTAGTCTAAAAAATTTCGCAAATTATGTAATTTCAGAACTTCAGTCTTCCAAGATTTGCACGTTTTCGATCTACAAATTTGCTTAGCTGCTCTCGCGAGTACAGCCTTTTTAGCTTTACTTTAACTGCGATTGTAAATCGGATTGAAACGTCAATATGGGCTTTTTCTGTTGAAAACAGCAAGTGGCTTCTCTCTCCACCAATCAGCACCACGAATTAGAAAAAAATTGTCGGTTGCAGATGCAGCGTACGTGTGAATTACATTCGATACACTTAGTAAATGCTTTTAGAATTGTAATTCAACGACGTTAAGACGTTGTAATTCCGGGAGTATTTAACGTAACCACATAGATATCAGTATATCTTTAACTCGCCAATTTTGTGCCGGTACTATTTTTTCGCTTATCTCATCACAATTGCGACATACTTCTAGGCTAAATTAACCAATATTTTTTTCTTATGATTTGAGTTTTGTGTAAGGCGCCCGCAGGAGCATCCAAACCTCCAACAACAGTAAGACGCGTAATCGAAGAAAAATTTGCACAACATGGATGAAATGGTGACAACCCGCTGAATTATAATGCGAAAGATCAAAGAGAAAAATGTGGTATCACACAAACTTACGAAAGTCGTCTATGAAAGAAGGTCTCATTTTTTCAGAATTGTTGTCGCAGTCTCTGGAGGTATTACCATCTTGAGCATTGGTCACTACAAAATGAATGGTGTCAGGTCATGTAAATAGGTCTGTTCAATAAAGAATGTGGTTCAATGGGTTGAGGTCGTCGTCTGAATTAATACAAATAGGCCTTGAGTTGAGGATCGCGTTAGTCTACATCAAAAGTATTATCATTTCTCCATAGGTCAGTAGAGCCTCCGACAATGTTCTTTTTAAGTAGTATTTTGCAGGCATTACTGCGGTCTCATATGGTGGATCAAATTTCCGAGTAATCTAGTTCTGTCCAATAAAATTAAAATTTGCATTATCATTTACAACGTCGAATAATTCACAGGTGTGTATTCGGTTTTGTCCAAACGAAGTTTGATCCGTTGTCAATCATAATTTAAAAGAACGACTTGATATAAACTGCCGGAAGCCTGTACTGCCATGAATGAATCATTTAACAGAACGACAGCAAGCATATGAATAGGTTTTAGACCTCTAGGTTTTGATTTCTGAACGTAAATTGTTTCAGCATAATTGACACCAGCCAATAAGAAAGGCCTAAAAAATGTTAACCGACTGGCTGGTAGCTCGGTCATAATACATTGAAGAATTTCGGCTGCTTGAAACTATCATTGGAGTTTTCCTCATACAGCTTACTTTCAATTTCTCTATATTATTCGAATTTTTTCGCCGGCTGGTGCGAGGAAAAACGTTTTAATTGATTTTTTTTTTTTTTTTAATAAATTTAGGTCCCATAATTTTTAAATCTAAAACTTATTCAAAAAAACTAAAATTTATTCAAAAATTGATTTTACACATTTTAAATCAAAATTGGATTGAAAAGTTATTATTATTTTTAATTAGGCGTTATTTATATTTAAAGATTTTGCAATATGTAAATAAGAAAACTTATTAAAGAATAATTAATAAATATGTATTGTTATTGTTGTTTTGTAAATATCTAATAATTATGATTAATTTTCGACATTGTCGACATTTTCGACATTGTCGACGTGAGTTATTTAATTTTCGACATACATTGTCTACACGTGTCGATAATGTATTAATTACGCCATGTAGACAATACGGCACAACGCTGATGCTGAGCAAGAATAACTGTTTGATATAGAAAATATGCCAATTGATGTTATTGATTATACCGCCCAAATTCAAACAATTTCTCAAACAACAGTAGCTCATAATGAAAAAAAAATATTATGGCGATGTCAAGATTTTGTAAGAGATTCCGAAGAAACAGTTTTTCGAGATGATGAACCTCTACCGGTTGAATTCCTCGAAATGCATAAACGAACTGGAGCTACGAAAATGTTTAGGAATTTGTATACTCATGTCTGTGATACAAATTCCTAATTATCGCCGCTACTGCTCTCCAATTGCAGGTAAAAAATTAATCCAAGAGACGATGTCGTTACTGAATTTTGAAAAGGTTAAATGAATGTTGCATTTCAATGATTATGATAAAATGCTACAAACCAATCAACAAAATTTTCACCGACTATATAAAATTCGAAATGAAATCGAGTCACTTCAGAAAATTTTCCGTAAAATGCCATTATAGAATCTGCCCTATCGCGTGTTCGACGAACAAACCTCATAAATGGGGATTTAACTTTTTTGTGCTCTCAGGGATATCTGGCTTTTCATATAATTTTGAGGTTTACAGGGGAAGAAAATGATCCTCGTAAACGATTGCCGTCAGATAAAGATTTGGGAGCCAGTGCTAAGGTCGTAATGCGAATGTTAAGATTTGTACCATGAAATTGAAATTATCGAGTATACTTCGACAATTACTATTCTTCGGTGTCGTTGTTAGTATAGAATTATCGAAAGAAGGATTATATTGTGTTTTTATGGACTTTCCTTAGAAATCGAATTCCCAACTACAAGCTGCCTACCGAGAGGGAGTTGAAAAATCATAAAAGATGAACTCTAATATCAAATTTCGTTGGTCGCAATCCTGTACAGGTTTTCGACAGATTTGATAAAAATCTAAGTCACGAATAGAAATAGAATGTCCTAATGTTATAAAGGAATATAATAAATACATGTTCGGCATGGATATGCTTGATAGTTTTATCGAAAGATATATAAAGTACTACATGAGAATATTTTTTCATTTATTAAACATGTCTACGGTTAATTGGTCGGCGATTGAACGTCGTAGAGGAAAGACGTGTTTTTTGTCTCTCCTCTAAAAAATAAAAATAAATAATTTAAATGTGTTATAATATGTATATAAAGTTAGCCCATGATTTATCCCGTAAAACGAAGATGGCAACACTAAACTATCACGACAGTTTTCCATCCCAGGATATTACTATCAGCCCAGAAATTTTACCATCCCAGAATATTTCATTCCAGGAAAAATTATAATGAGAGAAAACTATCATCCCAGAAAATAGAGTTAGTCGAGCTATCATTACAGCGAAAGTTCACCATCCGATCACTATCAGACCGAAAATTACACCCATTCCGTAAAAACTCTAGAAACCACATAATAACTAAAGTACTAACAATATTATAATGGGACCACAGAAATCATAGAATTTAATAAAAAATTATTAAATAAAATGAACTAATTCTACAAATCTGCTTAAACATCACACTCTATAAAAGTGTCGCATTAAGACGAATGCTTTTTAGATGTGGCACATTAACATCTTCATAAAGGATAAGTTTCCTAAAACTAAAACTAAACTAACTGCTAAATCGATCCCACCGCCCGTTCTATAAAAGTGGCGGATTAGGACGAGTATTTGTTAGATGCGGCACACTTACATCTTCATACAGAATAAGTTTTATAAAACTTCTACGCATCCAAGCTGCAAAAATCGTTAGGTATTTATTCTAGGTCATTTTGACGACCCAATCTAATACGGGTGCAAGTAGTCGTTCGGCTCTAAAGTTGGTGGTATTAAAATATACCTAAGTACTTTTGAAATTATTCACCATTTTGGATATATGTAGCCTAGTTATATCTGTTTTTTTGACAAAAGTTTTGCTCATTTATAAGCCGTCATTCCGTGTACATCAATTTTAGGAGATGGATATCGATAAGCTTGCTATGGAATTGATTAACTCGTCTTTGAGTGAACATTTTGTGAGTCATTCAACAGTAAAAAAGTAGTTTGTAAAACTTTGTGATGGCAGTTTTGGTCTTGAGTGAAACGAACATTTTGATTAGCAAAAGCCGTTTCTGTAAGAACCATATGCCAAAATAATACGATATCATAAAACGATTAAAAAACAAAAAACGAATTTCCCCAATAGCAATAAACCATAATATGAAACATAAAACAGGAACAAATAGAAAAACATCCAAATACAAAAATTCCTAATTAGTTAAATATGCATAGGCTATTTATAGATATAGGTATTATATATACATAAGATAAATATAAGTACATAACATATATAAAACAGTATATAAGATGGATGGTAGGAATGATGATGGATTGAGTAGGTGGGAGTATGATCGGTTGATCGCAGTTGGCGGATTAAAAAAAGAGGGGATTGTAAGAAACCATAAAAGGATTGATGGATGACAAGGAAAAAAAAAAGGATTATTAGGAGTTGGACATTTGACGTGAAAGGAGCTCGAAACAAAAAATTAAACAAACATAAGTGAATGGAAAAGTAAAGGAAAGTAAAAAATAAAACTTTTGTGGAGCGAAAACCACGTGTGAAAAAAATTGTAATAAGTTAAAAAAAAATAACCAGAAAGAAAGACAATGTTTTGTACGATAATAACGGTATTTTGTACGATAATTAAATACGAGTATGTACTTACTATATCTCATCCTACCGGAATAATCAAATAAAATCATGAGATAAACGCAGGAGGATATGCCAAGCAGAGAGTCCATCATCATCATGACAGCACCATCGTATCCATCTTAGTGTAAGTTTTTTTTTTATTGTATTTTAGTTCTAAGTTTATGTAAGTGAAATTTTAGATCCTAGATAATGTATAGCATTAAGTGATAAATATAGTGGGTTTGTCGTCTTTTGTTACCTATTTAAAACATAGGTAAAAGTTTCAATAATTATTGCTCCATTTCTTTAAAATAGAACTTGTGAGGAGGAATAAGATTTTTTTTTTATATAATTCGATAAATAATAAGTACATAAATAAAGTTTTGTTTTGTATTTTTTTTGTGTGTTTTAAAATAAACAAAAAAATTACGTTTAAAGTTAATAAATTAAATTAAGGGTGTTTTATTTAATGTCGGAGTTAAAAACTCGGCACTGAGTTTAGAAAAAAATAGCCGAACAGACAATACAGTTACGTTTTGCTTCAGTAAGTGTTTTATTCCGAAAAATCGTAACATGAGGACGATCCACGTCCAGGTGCAGTTAAACAGTTTGAAGACGAATAACTTAAAATTTTACTGAATAAAAACCCGTATCAAACTCGGAAAGAGCTTGCAGATCACTAAGGAGCTAGTAGTTACTCACCAAGCAATATCACTTCGATTGCATGCAATGGTGGGGAAATACAGAAGGAAGGAAACTATTTTTCTCATCAAATGACAAAAGAAACAATCATTACATGTGATGACTAGTGGATTTTATACGGTAATCCTAAACGCAGAAAACCATGGATTGATCTAGGCCACCCATCAATATCAGTTAGAAAAATGAAAAATCACGAGGGAAAAGAATTACTCTCTGTCTGGTGGGATTGGAAATAAGTTATTTACTAGGAGCTTCTGCAACCTCGTCAAACTGTTACTTGCTGTAGAAGCGATTGAGTATTAAAATATTGAGTAATTTAATGATTTTGAGAATTTAAAATTTAATTGCGCAGTTTGGACGCATAGAAGTTCCATGAAACTTATCCTGTATGAAGATGTTAATGTGCCGCATCTAAAAAATACTCGTTCTAATCCGACACTTTTATAGAACGGGCTGTGGCAGCGGTTGAGTGTTAAAATATTGAGTAATTTAATGATTTTGAGATTTTAAAATTTAATTGCGCAGCTTGGACGCATAGAAGTTCCATGAAACTTATCCTGTAAATAAATGTTAGTGTGTTGCATCTAAAACCCACTCGTTCCAATACGACACTTTTATAGAACGGGCTGTGGAAGCGATTGAGTATTAAAATATTGTGTAATTTATTGGTTTTCTGGACTTTATATCTCTTTCGCTACCCGGTTACACAATTTTCGATACGTGTCGATAATGTATTAATTACGCCATGTAGACAATACGGCACAACGCTGATGCTGAGCAAGAATAACTGTTTGATATAGAAAATATGCCAATTGATGTTATTGATTATACCGCCCAAATTCAAACAATTTCTCAAACAACAGTAGCTCATAAGAAAAAAAAATATTATGGCGATGTCAAGATTTTGTAAGAGATTCCGAAGAAACAGTTTTTCGAGATGATGAACCTCTACCGGTTGAATTCCTCGAAATGCTTAAACGAACTGGAGCTACGAAAATGTTTAGGAATTTGTATACTCATGTCTGTGATACAAATTCCTAATTATCGCCGCTACTGCTCTCCAATTGCAGGTAAAAAATTAATCCAAGAGACGATGTCGTTACTGAATTTTGAAAAGGTTAAATGAATGTTGCATTTCAATGATTATGATAAAATGCTACAAACCAACCAACAAAATTTTCACCGACTATATAAAACTCGAACAGAAATCGATAGTGCCATTATAGAATCTGCCCTATCGCGTGTTCGACGAAATGCAAAAGCGTAATTAAACCGTATTTGCTGAACAAACCTCATAAATGGGGATTTATTTTTTTTGTGTTCTCAGGGATATCTGGCTTTTCCTATAATTTTGAGGTTTATACGGGAAGAAAATGATCCTCGTAAACGATTGCCGTCAGATAAAGATTTGGGAGCCAGTGCTAAGGTCGTAATGCGAATGTTAAGATTTGTACCATGAAATTTAAATTATCGAGTATACTTCGACAATTACTATTCTTCGGTGCCGTTGTTAGTATAGAATTATCGAAAGAAGGATTATATTGTGTTTAGGGACTTTCCGTAGGCATCGAATTCCCAACTACAAGCTGCCTACCGAAAGGGAGTTGAAAAATCATAAAAGATGAACTCTAATATCAAATTTCGTTGGTCGCAATCCTGTACAGGTTTTCGATAGATTTGATAAAAATCTAAGTCACGAATAGAAATAGAATGTCCTAATGTTATAAAGGAATATAATAAATACATGTTCGGCATGGATATGCTTGATAGTTTTGTCGAAAGATATATAAAGTACTACATGAGAATATTTTTTCATTTATTAAACATGTCTACGGTTAATTGGCCGGCGATTGAACGTCGTAGAGGAAAGACGTGTTTTTTGTCTCTCCTCTAAAAAATAAAAATAAATAATTTAAATGTGTTATAATATGTATATAAAGTTAGCCCATGATTTATCCCGTAAAACGAAGATGGCAACACTAAACTATCACGACAGTTTTCCATCCCAGAATATTACTATCAGCCCAGAAATTTTACCATCCCAGAATATTTCATTCCAGGAAAAATTATAATGAGAGAAAACTATCATCCCAGAAAATAGAGTTAGTCGAGCTATCATTACAGCGAAAGTTCACCATCCGATCACTATCAGACCGAAAATTACACCCATTCCGTAAAAACTCTAGAAACCACATAATAACTAAAGTACTAACAATATTATAATGGGACCACAGAAATCATAGAATTTAATAAAAAATTATTAAATAAAATGAACTAATTCTACAAATCTGCTTAAACATCACACTCTATAAAAGTGTCGCATTAAGACGAATGCTTTTTAGATGTGGCACATTAACATCTTCATAAAGGATAAGTTTCCTAAAACTAAAACTAAACTAACTGCTAAATCGATCCCACCGCCCGTTCTATAAAAGTGGCGGATTAGGACGAGTATTTGTTAGATGCGGCACACTTACATCTTCATACAGAATAAGTTTTATAAAACTTCTACGCATCCAAGCTGCAAAAATCGTTAGGTATTTATTCTAGGTCATTTTGACGACCCAATCTAATACGGGTGCAAGTAGTCGTTCGGCTCTAAAGTTGGTGGTATTAAAATATACCTAAGTACTTTTGAAATTATTCACCATTTTGGATATATGTAGCCTAGTTATATCTGTTTTTTTGACAAAAGTTTTGCTCATTTATAAGCCGTCATTCCGTGTACATCAATTTTAGGAGATGGATATCGATAAGCTTGCTATGGAATTGATTAACTCGTCTTTGAGTGAACATTTTGTGAGTCATTCAACAGTAAAAAAGTAGTTTGTAAAACTTTGTGATGGCAGTTTTGGTCTTGAGTGAAACGAACATTTTGATTAGCAAAAGCCGTTTCTGTAAGAACCATATGCCAAAATAATACGATATCATAAAACGATTAAAAAACAAAAAACGAATTTCCCCAATAGCAATAAACCATAATATGAAACATAAAACAGGAACAAATAGAAAAACATCCAAATACAAAAATTCCTAATTAGTTAAATATGCATAGGCTATTTATAGATATAGGTATTATATATACATAAGATAAATATAAGTACATAACATATATAAAACAGTATATAAGATGGATGGTAGGAATGATGATGGATTGAGTAGGTGGGAGTATGATCGGTTGATCGCAGTTGGCGGATTAAAAAAAGAGGGGATTGTAAGAAACCATAAAAGGATTGATGGATGACAAGGAAAAAAAAAAGGATTATTAGGAGTTGGACATTTGACGTGAAAGGAGCTCGAAACAAAAAATTAAACAAACATAAGTGAATGGAAAAGTAAAGGAAAGTAAAAAATAAAACTTTTGTGGAGCGAAAACCACGTGTGAAAAAAATTGTAATAAGTTAAAAAAAAATAACCAGAAAGAAAGACAATGTTTTGTACGATAATAACGGTATTTTGTACGATAATTAAATACGAGTATGTACTTACTATATCTCATCCTACCGGAATAATCAAATAAAATCATGAGATAAACGCAGGAGGATATGCCAAGCAGAGAGTCCATCATCATCATGACAGCACCATCGTATCCATCTTAGTGTAAGTTTTTTTTTTATTGTATTTTAGTTCTAAGTTTATGTAAGTGAAATTTTAGATCCTAGATAATGTATAGCATTAAGTGATAAATATAGTGGGTTTGTCGTCTTTTGTTACCTATTTAAAACATAGGTAAAAGTTTCAATAATTATTGCTCCATTTCTTTAAAATAGAACTTGTGAGGAGGAATAAGATTTTTTTTTTATATAATTCGATAAATAATAAGTACATAAATAAAGTTTTGTTTTGTATTTTTTTTGTGTGTTTTAAAATAAACAAAAAAATTACGTTTAAAGTTAATAAATTAAATTAAGGGTGTTTTATTTAATGTCGGAGTTAAAAACTCGGCACTGAGTTTAGAAAAAAATAGCCGAACAGACAATACAGTTACGTTTTGCTTCAGTAAGTGTTTTATTCCGAAAAATCGTAACATGAGGACGATCCACGTCCAGGTGCAGTTAAACAGTTTGAAGACGAATAACTTAAAATTTTACTGAATAAAAACCCGTATCAAACTCGGAAAGAGCTTGCAGATCACTAAGGAGCTAGTAGTTACTCACCAAGCAATATCACTTCGATTGCATGCAATGGTGGGGAAATACAGAAGGAAGGAAACTATTTTTCTCATCAAATGACAAAAGAAACAATCATTACATGTGATGACTAGTGGATTTTATACGGTAATCCTAAACGCAGAAAACCATGGATTGATCTAGGCCACCCATCAATATCAGTTAGAAGAATGAAAAATCACGAGGGAAAAGAATTACTCTCTGTCTGGTGGGATTGGAAATAAGTTATTTACTAGGAGCTTCTGCAACCTCGTCAAACTGTTACTTGCTGTAGAAGCGATTGAGTATTAAAATATTGAGTAATTTAATGATTTTGAGAATTTAAAATTGAGTTGCGCAGCTTGAACGCAAAGAAGTTTCATTAAACTGATCCTGTATGAAGATGTTAATGTGCCGCATCTAAAAAACACTCGTCCTAATCCGACACTTTTATAGAACGGGCCGTGGAAGCGATTGAGTATTAAAATATTGATTAATTTAATAATTTTGAGAATTTAAAATTTAATTGCGCAGCTTGGACGCATAGAAGTTAAATGAAACTTATCCTGTATGAAGATGTTAATGTGCCGCATCTAAAAAACACTCGTTCTAATCCGACACTTTTAAAGAACGGGCTGTGGAAGCGATTGAGTATTAAAATATTGAGTAATTTATTGATTTTCGGGACTTTATATCCCTTTCGCTACCCGATTACACAATTTTGTGGGTACAGAAAGGTACCATGTCAAAAATTAATTTGTGTATGTTTTTTGAACCAACTGACACATTTGTGCATTCCGTTCAAACTTATTTTCGTCAAAAAAAATACACTGTAACTAGACACACAATTGTGTGGGTTACAAATCAAGCGAATTTTTTTATCAAAAACGCCATTACATTCTTTGGTTTTTTACTCACACATTTGATTGGTTTGGTCTTAAATTGAACTAATTTTTTTTTTTTTTTTTTTTTTGAAAAAGGGTGTTCAGATAGCATAAATAATTAATTAACGCTTATTTATTATTTTATATATTTATTTAACCACACTTACACAAATTTATAAAGTCTCAAGTTCAAGGGCAAATATGTTGTTATACAGATGATCAGCTGTTTTGTATTATATAATTGCAACATCCCCTAAAATTATATTATGTTAATATTTAATGTACATTTACATTATTGTCATACTTATCTTTGTCAATCTCAGGTTATAACTTTTATCAAATTATTATTAATGATTGTAAAATCTAAAATTAAGGAATTTATACTAAAAACAAAATCATTTTTGACACTTATAACCAACCAAGATAAATTTATTATCCAAGGTGCTACCAAAAAGAACTTTGTTAATGCCATCTTACGGCAGGAATTTTAGTCAAATAATTTAGTATATATTTGTATGTTTTCATTATAAAAATGATTTTTTTAGTATTAAAAAGATGTCTGTCCAACAAGTAACACTTCTTAAGGTGTGTAATCCGTAATTAATAAAAAATAAAAAAAGGGTTAAATTAAAAGTTTGTGCGTGTTTTAATCGATTTTCCTGGAGCTTATATACTAGCTGTCTATATACCTGGAAACCGCCAGGTTTGAGTCGTTTGCGCCAACCACCTGAGTGGGAATTTACCGGGATAAGCAAACGAGCTACCGAAAGAAAGGGATATCAAACTTTTGTCGAAATTATTTTATTCAAATATTTCGGTTTATTTTAGACTTCTTTTGTTATGTCGTGATAGAATAATATATATATAACATAATATCATGATAGTTTAGGTAGTATTGCTACAAGCGTATATTTGATTTTTATGGGATGAAAGTCTGGGATAACTTTTTTTACGTTGTTTTAATTAACTAATAGGTATGTGTTCATAGATTTATTATTATTATTATTATTTTTTTTGGTTTAACACATATTTTAAAACATTTATACATAATTTTTTTTAAGACATCGGTACTTGTACATCGGTACTCGTTCGATCATCGAAGTCAAGCAACATACGGTAGTTAGTACTTAGATGGGTGACCGCTTGGGAATACTATGTGTCATTGTCTGGGTTTTCGATAATATCGTTGCGGTATCTCTCGTAATCCAAATTAGTTCCTCAGGCAATTTTTAATCCCAATTGCTAAAATCCGATATCCAGTTACTTGCGTAGTAAATCTTTTATTTGGTTATATTACAATAATTTTATTTTTTCTCTCACTTTTATTTTCACTTCATGTTTCTAATTGATCACTGACTTGAAGAACAATTGTTCTTTTTGGTTTTCGGCTTTATATATGCTACCTAACGGGTTTCTTTACACAATATCATTGAAACTTGTAATGGCATCTACTATCGTTTTATCTCATCGATTTTTTTTTTTTTTTTTTTTAAATGTTACTACATTTCTGTATCGTTGAATTGGAATTTGTTATTAGGGTAGTTACTTATCAACAGCCGATTTAATTATAATTTTATATTTGTAGTTCTAGATGTACCATTTTAGTTATACTACATTTTTATTATTTGCAGCTTTATTATTTTGTAAGCTTCGAGGAAAAAATACTCTTGGGATAAATAAGATTTTGCCTGAACAGCTAATATATATGATTTTTTGCTATTATTGACATTTTTCTATTTAGGTAGAACATGTATCAGGAAAATGTTAATTCATTATTAAATTTCAGAGAATGTGCAGATGTGTACGAACAATATTTCTTTGTAATTTAATTGTCGAATATGTAGTAGAATATTATTGTTACCATGTTACTAATTATCATTTTACCTAGGTACAGTATTAACAATTTTAATTTCAGGAAATTTTCCAGATTATTAATAGAAATATCACTATTTCTCCTATAGGTTGCTGATTTAAAGATGCAATTATTGATGACAAATACCATTATTATCCGTTGAACCTATATAACCTTTATCCTTCCTCAAGTAGATTAGAAATTGTGATGTCTTGTGTTAAACTGTTCACCGTCTTATTTTATTTTTTTTACTAACACGTTACTAATTCATCGACCATCTAGGTGTCTGTAACCGGGTTGATTCTTTGCTATTAATAAACAACCTATCCAAATCCGTTCCTTCTGTTATTATTATTATTATTATTATTATTATCTTTATTTCAGTTTAAATACAAAATAGTTTATACATATAATTGATCGTATAACGAAACAAAGTAAAGCTCCTTTAGATTACAATCTGTGGTGGAGCAACAAGAAAATATTTCTTAAAAGTATGTAATACAAAATCTTTAGTTGACAAAATTTACAATATCACATATTTACTAAATATATTAAACTTACACACTATCTTGAAATTATTGATTTGTCGCTATAACTAAATATATTGTATTATTAAAAGTATTGTTCAACTGTTATGTGTAAAGAGGGTGTATAACGGGACCGGCGTCATCCGGAACTAAGGCTTAGGCTTGGTTATACACTTCAATCAATCAATCAATCAATTAATTAAACATGTCTACGGTTAATTCTTGGTTACTGTATAAAAGAATACAAGCAAAACTGAATGCTGACCCAAAACATATTTTAAGTCTAGCTGATTTTCGGTTATAGTTAGGTAAGGTTTTATGTAAATACGAACACAAAAAAAATAATACGTGGACGGCCATCTGAAGTATGAGTAAAAGGCTCGAGCAGAAATGAAAATAAGGAACAAGTTCTAATATTCCCTACAACGAAATAAAAACTGACAGTGTCGTTCATTGGCCGTTTGGCGAGAAAAGCTTCTGCAGTATAAATTGCCAAATTTTAAGGGATACACTTATTTAAGGTGTGAAAAATGTGGAACTTTGCCAGTTCTATTCGTAAACTTAAATTTAATTTTAAGTATTAAAAGCTGTTTTATTTAAATAAATGAATTTTGATTATACATATTACTAAGCGTCTTTTTTCTCTCAAAGTAATCAAAAGTATGAACAAAAATTACATTAAGATATTGCAGATATGCAAGCACCGAAAATATTAAATTTCCCGGGAAATGACATAATTTTCAGGGAAAACGATGTTATTTTTATCATTAGAAAAACATTGCACGATTGAAAATAATTTTTTAGTAAAAAATTAAGAAATGAAGGGTTACGGCGTCATTTGTTAAGCTGGTTTTCTTGGATTTTTATGATTTTATTTATCAATTTTCAGCACTGCTCTTATCGTATTATTACTTAAATTAAATACTAAGCTAATAAAAAATTTCAATTATAAACTAAATTGAAGTGTCTTATATTTGGATTTGTTTATTTTCAAAAAAAAAAAAAAAAATATACGTTATTTTTACGTTAACCGAATACACTATATGACCATTATAAATTAACTGGTCCGGACATTGATAAGAATGATCGAACAAATACAGTCTAACTATCAGATTCTTATACCGATAAATCATAGGATCGTTTAACTAATTATAATACACATACATTCTTCATTGTGCAAACACAAAACTTTTAAGATAAGTTATAACAATTGATTAATATCAACTGACTGCCGATATCTCCAAAAAAAAAACAATAATTTTGAAGCAACGCACAGAGAGAAAAGTGTAGTGAAATTCAAAAAAAATTGCAATGAAATTGACGACAAATGCAATGAAATTTCAACCCATTACAAGTGTAATAACATTTACTGAATAATGTAGCAAAACTTGATAGTAGTAGATTTAATCACAAGCGAATTAAAATTCATTAGAATGTAATGAAATGGTTTTCTATATCTGTAGTAAAATTTACTGCAAGCCTAATAAAATGTATTAGCTTCTTAGTAATATCTTGTAGTGAAACTTATTACCACCGATGTCAAACATATTACAATGTAATGAAATTGCTTTTCATATTTGTTGTAAAACTGTAATAACATATACTTCCAAATTGTAGCTTATTACATTGAACTGCAATCGTAATAAAACTGGGATCAAGTAAAATAGTCCGCTGTAAAAATTTAAACTGAAACACACGATTAATTTTTAACTTTTATTGATAACAAAAAAATTCATTATTTAACCTAATTTTATAAATTAATTTACCTTAAATCTAAGGGCCAGTCTACCATCAGACAATTTGTGAGGTAAACAAGGATAGTACTGAAATTCACATATATTATTCAAACTTAAGTTTTCTGAGTTATCTTTTAGAATAAATGCATTCAAATTCATATCATAGTCATAGAACATTTGTGTAGATACTATAATAACATTATCATCACATACTATCATTTCAATTATTTTATACATCACTTTGTCATTTTGCTTGGATAAAAAGAATCCCGATCTATAGGAAGTCCCCTTAAAATTAATATCAATGGCAAAAATATGGAAACCATGAAGTCCAAATTCGGTCAGCTGTTTGAAGTAAAACTTTTCAGATACTGATAGATTAATATTTTTATTAATTTGAATGATTTTATCAACTTTGTCACAATAGAAAAAGTGTGCTAATTTAAAAGACTGTTTGACTGCAATAGAGTAGCAAAGATTTTTACGTGAAGTAATTGACTGTGCATATTGTTTTAATTCTTTGTGTTTGCTTTCGTTTCGCATACTCCACATCATTTTGAAAGGACCTGCTCTTTTAATTACTGTTGCATAATGTGTTAAAATATGTGGTTTTGGTTTAAGAGGCTCTTTAAAAAGCTCTATATAATCTCTGTTATGAAGTGCCACTTGACTTTCTAGTTCTGTTAGATCATCATTGTTGAATGTTGAATACATGCATAAATTCACAAGTTTTTGTAGGTTTAAAAAGAACATCCAAACTTTATCATCTTCTGGCACAAAATCCCACACCATCAAAGAAAAAAAGAAAACGAAACAATATGCTTCACTTGCTTGCATATTTAAGTTTCTATTTTGTAGATGTTCTATTTTTAGGGGAAGTGACATATTTTTTGAATCTATGATGCCATAGTCAAAGAGTTGCTTTAGGTCATTCAAATCCTCCAAAGAAAAGAATTTTTTTCGTATGAAGTACAAAATAACAAGGCACATATCATTTTTTAACACTCCTTCGAAAAGATCATGCATTACATCGACTGAGATATTGACTACAGCATGAAATGAACGCAACGAGTTGAAAATACAAGATTCCGAAATTCCTGTCGATTTAGGGTCGTCTAGTGCTAAATCGATTATATAATTATCAACTGTTCTCAAACTAGATTTGACTCCATAGCAAATGTGTTGTGTTTCGGATTTTGTGGTTTTGCAAATTCTACAAAAGTGAAGCGCTGAAAATGATGACCGAAACCCAAGTATTTTATTCAATCCAAGATTGTCTCCCGTCACTAGTCCTAAAACGAAATAAACTTTTCTTTTGAGGCTCCCTTTCTCAATTACCAAACCATTAACTTCTAAATCCATTAAAAGTTGTAATAGATTATAAAGGACGTCATCGCGCTCATATTTTTTGAAATACTCCGACTTTATTAACATAACAGGCAGAATATTGCTCAGAAGGGAACGTTTATATTGGGGTAAAGTAGGGAAATTCATGTAAAATGCAGAAATTGAATTTACACCTGAGTGTGAACCTAGGACATTATCTGGATCAAAGTCATCATTATACAGGAAATACGGTATAGCAATTATCTTTTCTTTCAAAAATTTTGAATGTGTGTCTCTCCAAACAGAGCCACATACAAAATTGTTTATGCTTTTAGAATCAGTCATTAAATTCTGCATTTCCGTTAAACTTTCATCCAGTAGATTACCAGTTTCAAAATATTTTTTTACTAAAAACGGAATTGCTAGAATCGTTCCTTTTGTATCACTGTATTTTAAAACAGGTACTCCCTGTTCAACAGTATTTTGAACTAATGATGAAATAGTTATCTTAGTTGGTGGTTTAAATAAATGTTTCTGTTGTAAGACATTTTTTAGTTTATATTCGGTGTTAATTTCGGAAAAAGCATTTTCACAAAATTCCTTTACCTTTTCTACAGCTGCTTTACTCAACTGATGATTTCAGGAAGTTATGCATGGGCTCTAATAAATATTCATGAATATCTTTCACAATTTTGAAAATTAGATTTCTAGGGACTGAATTTTCGTTCATCAAATTTAGAATAAATTTTAATGCCTGAGCTGATAAATCAATTGGTTGTTCAGAATGCTCTTCACAAGAATCATACTCTGAAAAATGTTCAGAAGCATTATTGCTGTGATTTTAAAGGAACAGAGAAGTTTTTCTGCTTGTCAGTCCGACAAAGAACCGATCGAAACTGTATCCGCCAATGATCTTGCGGGAAAATTCTACAGAAACAAATAATTAGTTGGGAAGACTACAAAGAGCTGAAAATAATACCTTCGAAATTCTCCAGCCCACTAATTTCGATTTAAATAAAATTCTGGCCCGCATTAGTGGTGATGGTATTAGAACATCAATGTCCGAGAAAGTGATATCTTTTAGACAATCAACATCTAAATTTTGATATAATTAATTTTAAAATATAATGCTTATTGCTTATACAATTTTAAGTATGCATGTAGAAATTGGTTTGACAGTTACCATGAAAAATTTGACATATAATTCTGGAAGACCCCATTTTAATAAAAGATTTTTAACAGCTTCTACTCCATTTTCAATTAAAGCATCACTACTCGGCTTCGGGTGATCTAGTTCTATCTGATGTATGGTGTATGGACTATCTTCTGCAGATCCATCCGCTGTCTCAATTTGAATAGGTCTTATACTGAGCTTAATATATAATAACTGGTTTCCGACTCGGTGATCTCGTTAACCCTCTCATCAATGCCATCAACAGCACTTACGTCGTTGAGTTCCATTTAAAATTTTGTGGCTTACAGCAAAGTATTTAAAAATTTCAAATATTTGCTTATTTATATATAATAAGTTAAGTGTAGTTTCTTAATTACATAAAAATTATACGAATTTTTTGATAATACTTGTCGCTGTTATTTATCATCCGAATCGTCGCTACAATTCCAGTGTAATCACGTTTCACTACACTCGTAATAACTATAACTACATTATTTCGTATTTTTACAACACATGAACTAAATTTTATTACATGGGTAGTATATGGTGGTAAATTTGTGAGGACAACCAGAAAATTGCGCCAAATTGGTTTGTAAAGTTTCTATTGGTTTTTTATTCACTTCATCAATAAAAGACACGGGATTTATAACATACTTAGTTCTACTTTATTTTACACTTTAGTTTACATTTTTTATTCTTCACACCTGCTCTGCTTCTACTCTAATTCTATATTCAATTATTTATTTATAATTTTGGTGAACGCTCGATTTATACAAAAAAACCCGTCAGCGTTCTTCAGTACATTGTACCTCGTACAATTACCTTTTTTGTCATCACTTTTTGTTAATTGAAATATTAATATTTAATTGCAGTTTAAGCTAATTTAATTTATTGGTAAATGCAATTTAACTTATTGGGAAATGCTAATTTATGTAAAGTATTGTATATGCCATACAGGGTGGTATGCATGAATTACACCCCCGGCCTTTAAGGAAAAAAAAAATATATGTATATTCTATATATATATATAATATTTATTATTATTTATTATAATATTTATTTATTTATATATATATTTTTTTATTTTTTTTTTTTTTTTTTTTTTTTTTTATAACATACTTATTATCTATTACAATCATTATAAAATTACTACTTAATTAATAATTATATAATACTAACTTTTGTGTCTTATTATAAATTTTTTATAATATTCTAAAATTTTAAGTATTACAATCATAGGATTTTATTCTATCCTTATGTATCCATTTGTTTTTTTTATTTATTTCTATCATTATATTAACATTGTTTATTTCAATTATTTTATATGGACCATTATATGGGTTCTCATACTTTCTTCTATCTGTGTTTCGTATTAATACCCATTGCCCTACTTTAAATTCGTTATTGGTACAATTATTCTTTGACATTTCTTGTCTTTTCATTTTTGCTATTTTTAACATTTCGTGTGCTTTTTGATTCGCTATTCCTAATCTATATTTAAATTCTTTTACATAATCTTCATAATTATATAACTTATTTGTAACCGTTGTGATATCGTTTGGTAAATTTGCAATTTTTCCAAAAACTAATTCAAAAGGAGTATAATTGGTATCTGTATGCGGTGTTGTATTGTAACAGAATGCATAATATTTCAACCATTCATCCCAATTATTACTATTGGCAAAACATAATAAATACTCATTTAGTACACGATGGTTTCTTTCGATGGTTCCTAAAGTTTGATGATGATAAGCTGTAGATGTCCTATGCTCAATTTGCAATGTCTTACATAAATTATTGAATATTTCATTTACGAATTCGGTTCCTAAATCTGTTTTTATGCTCTTAAAATTTCCAAATACTAAAATAAAGGGTTATCCAATTCAAGCTTGATAAAGTAAACTTAAAAAAAACACACAAAATATTCGGAATGTATTGTAATTTTTATTTCATTTTACAGATTGATCCTTGCCATTTTTAGTTAAATAAGATATCATTCAAATGTCTTCCACGGGCCTTCTTACAGGCCTTGATTCTTTTGAGGTAATTTTCAATGACTTTTCGGCACATTTCGGGCGGTATCTCGGCCATTACCTTACGAATATTAGTTTTCAATTCGTCAAGAGTTTGAGGATTGTTTGCGTAAACACGATCTTTCGCGTAGCCCCACAAAAAGAAATCCAAAGGCGTTAAATCACAGGATCTTGAAGGCCAATTGACATCAGCCAATCGCGAAATCAAACGTCCAGGAAATTTCTCTTGCAAAAGATCTCGATTTGCTCGTGTTACGTGACTGGTTGCTCCATCCTGCTGGAACCACATATAGTCAAGATCATAATCTTCGATTTTCGTAAAAAAATAATCGGTTAACATGCGGCCATAGCGCTCAGAATTGACGGTAACGGTTCGTCCATGGTTGTTCTCAAAAAAATACGGCCTAATCACACCACCAGACCACAATGCGCACCAAACAGTGACTTTTTCCGGGTGTAATGGCTTCTCTACAATCAATTGTGGATTTTCTGAGCCCCAAATTCTACAGTTTTGCTTATTAACGTATCCACCAAGCGAAAAATGAGCTTCATCACTGAAGAAAATTTTGTTCGAAAAATCAGCATCAGCAGATTTAATAATTTTAACGCGTTGGTCGATTGTTAAATGCTCCATATTCTTAAATGGCAGAATGTCAACTAAATAAATGACAGCGTACTTGACGTTTATCTTTGACAGATGTCGGTATACAGATTTCTACTTTATCAACCTCGAATTGGATAACCCTGTACAATGTTCAACTAAAGCTTTCGCGATAGTGATTGCAGATTTATCCCTCATTGGTACTGTTACCACATATTTTGTTAGTTCACATTGAATAGTCAATATATACCTAAAACTATTAGATGGTAAGAGAGGACCTACTGTATCGATTGCCACTACTTCAAAACTTTTATCAGGAGTATCTGTAATTACTAATAATTCTTTATTGTGTCTATTAATTTTAGTCCTAGCACACATGTCACACTTTCTTACGTATTTATTTACAATTTTGTTCATGTTTTTAAATATATATTTTTGTTTTAATTTTTTAATTAATCTGCGGGTACCAACATGACCTCCTATGGGACTGTCATGATATAATTTAATTATTTTATTTATTTCATCTTCATTTTCCAAAATTTTCGGTGCTTCATACATTATTATTTTTAATTTATCTTTGCGTTTATCTAGATTTTCGCATACATTCTGATATAATTTTTTAAATTTTTCGCGCGTTATATATTTGAAAATATTATCATTTATATCCATGGATAATTCCTTTATTCGGTTTCTTTTCATCGCACCTATTAACATCTCAAATACCAAATCTAATTCTGGTAGAGTTTCGTTAAGTGTAATTATTATTTCATTATTCTCATTTCGCACCTTCATTAAACCGTTATTTATTACAAATTTTAATTTTTTTTATGTTTCACATCATTGTATGATGTACTTTCCCAAATATGAAGTTGATCAGGCTTCAATTCTTTTATTTCATTTTTATCTATATGTATATTTTCATTATTATTTTGAGCTTTCTTTGTCATTGACCTAGTTATGACTTTAACATCAGCGTCTTTTGGTATTAATGCATTGAGCATGTCAGAATCCCACTTTATACGTGATAACGCGTCCGCTACCACATTCAGTGTACCTTTCCGATATACAATTTCATACTCATATTCACATAAACTTTGACGCACCCTTGTCATTTTTGAGTTTGGTTTGTTGTCTGTAAATAAACTTACCAGTGGCCTGTGGTCAGTTATGACCTTAAACTTTCTACCGTACAGGTAAGGCCTAAAGTAATTGATCGCCCAATGAATTGCGAGAAGCTCTTTTTGTAAAATATCTTTGTTTATCTCACTCTTGTCAAGATTTTTACTTGCATAGGCAATTGGAAGATCTTTCCCAATCTCACCTTGCGACAACACTGCGCCGTATGCATAATTACTCGCATCGGTCGTTAATATAAATTCTTTATCCCAATTTGGATACTGTAACACTGGAGCATTTATCAATCGTTGCTTCAAATCTTTGAATGCAATTTCGCATTCTATTGACCAATTAAACGGAACTTTTTTCTTTTGAAGCGAATATAGAGGTTTTGTAATTTTTGCAAAATTAGGTACAAATTTACGATAGTAATTACATAAAGCTGTGAAACGATGCACTTCATCTGCATTTTTTGGAATGGGATAATTTTTGATTTTGTCAAATTTAGAAGGATCTGTTTTGATACCTTTATCTGTTATTAAATGTCCTAAATATACTTCATTTTTTAGAAAATTACATTTCCTAGGGTTTAGTTTAAGATTGTATTTTCTTAAACATTCAAAAGTTGATACTAAGTTTTTATTGTGATGGTTAATTGAACAACCATGTACTATAATATCGTCTACATATAGAAATGCTTGACTTTTTAGTCCGGAAAGGGCAATTGACAACATTCTTTGAAAAGAATTAGAAGAAATTTTTAATCCGAAAGGAAGTCTTTTGAATTGATAATGACCCTGGTCGCTCGAAAAAGCAGTAAGTGGTCTTGATTCTTCATCCAGTTCAATTTGATGAAAAGAATTGGATAAGTCGAGCGTAGAAAAATATTTCGCTCTCCCTAATTGGTCTAAGATATCCTCCAATCGAGTAAGTGGAAATTTATCATTTATTACAACATTGTTAAGCCTTCGGAAGTCAACCACTAGTCTCCATTGTTTTGAGTTGTCCTGGTCCTTTTTGGGTACCAATAAGATAGGTAAATTATAAGGACTAACAGACGGTTCTATGATTTTATTCTCTAATAACTTTGATATTTGCGAATTTATTTCAACCTTTTCATTATATGGTTGCCTATAATTTTTGGTGTAAACAGGAGTATGTTCCGTAGTTATAATACTTTGTCTATAAAAATTGTTTACTGACAAAATATCTCCTTCTAATAAAAATATATCGTTATATTGTTTACATATATTTAATATTCCATTGTTGGCCTCTGTATCCAATCCATCTATTTTTAAAGTTTTTTCTAAGTTTTTTATTCTGTTAACTTGGTTTTTTTGAGAAGAGATATTGCATGTATTTTTGTGCAACTCTGAAGTTTTTGGTTTAAAATTCTTTATCACTACATCTTTTTCAGTACTATTTAAAAATCTAGCGTGTGCTATACCCTTACTTGGTATTACGCTACTACCAATGAATATACCTGGTTGCAGTTCTTGTTTTTCTATAATTAGTTCAGATTCCCTAGCAATATTTATTGCACAAATAATCTCAGATCTAGCGGGAATAAAAATATCATTATGTTCAGTTTCATGAACTATAAGTGGTACTTCGATGTAATTTTCATTTAGTTTTGTCGATAATATATAGTTTTCATAATCTATCTTGAAACAATATTTATTTAAAAAGTTTCTACCCAATATTCCATCAGTTGGAATTGAAAAATCATTCGCCACGATGTGTAGCTCTTGATTAAAATTATTATTGTCTAATATAAAATTAGTGTTTGTTGTACCTAATGTATAGCTTTCATTCTCAGTAATACCTGTTATCCTACAACGTTGATTAGTATTAATTTCTATGTTCTTATCACATTTGTTTAATTTTATTAGTGATATATCTGATCCTGTATCAATCAGAAAATTCAGTTTTGTATTTAGATTTGGTGAAGTGTATACTTCAATATAATTGTTTAATTTAGAAGATATATTATACAATTTGAAACTATATTCTGTTACATATTCAGGTTCTGGAAATCTTGCTCCAACCCTTGAACAGTTGTGTCTTTCCCCTGCGGGAAAGTAACCCCGTTTTTTGACTCGTTACTGTTAATGTAATAAGTTTTACCGGTTCGATATGTACCAGGTGTATTTTGATAACGCTGGTTTTAGTAATTGTTATTATAATTTGGGAATTTTTGATTATTATAATAACCTTTAGAATATGCACCATTATTTTTTTGACTGTGTTGACTTTGATAGTTAAATTTTGGAGTGTATTTATTTGGTACGTAAAATCTATTTTGTTGGTTTCGATTCGAATATCTTGAATTGTTACTGTTATTTTTAGTTTCTATACATTTTTTATTGTAACTGTAATAATGTTTTTGTTTATTATTCCTGTTTGTGCCCAAAAAATGTCTTTGTTTGTTTATGAAATTGACATTTGATGAAGCTATATTGGAAGTTTTGCTGGCGGCTTCCATTTCTTTTGCAAGTTTAGTTGCTTCTGTAAGAGATGTAGGCCTAGCAGCTACTATAAAAGATTTCCGAGGTTCATCTAAACCTTCTTTAAAAATGTTCAAAGCTAATTGATCATTCATTTTTTCAATAGTATTGGCGTCGCCACCTACTGTTTCCTTATTTAATCTGTTTAATTTTAAAATTATCGACTCAATTTTTGAAATATAAACATCGATATTTGAACCATTTTGGGAAATACGAGATAACTGGCTATGCAACGTCTGCACCGTATCCTCATTCGGACATCCGTTGGCTAAAGAGTTTTTTAATTCTTGTAAACATTTTGGTATTCCGTTGTTGTTTATTTTTAATTTCACAATTGTATTTATTTTAATCGTCCAAATAAATTTTAGTAATTTTTCTCTTTCCGTGTCGTCTTTTAACGAGTCGGAAACTAATTCCACTATATTTAAGAAATTTTCTAACTCGCTATTTTTGCCTTTGAATTCTGGGACAATTTTCATTGACTGATATAAGTCAAAGCTAGCCATGATTTGCTCTGTTTCGTCTTCCGAATTGTCCTCCGAGTTAGTAGTTTCTTCTAATATTTTTAATTGCTGTTTCCCCACAAAATCTTCTACTAAATTGTAGTATTTCTTATACGTGTCAATTAATATTTTTACAGATTTGTCTCCTATGTCCAAATCTTTTACTATATTTATGTATACTTTATTCGATTCTTTTAATATCGTTACAGTATTTAATAAAAATTTATTTGAAAATTTTCTATTGGGATTTTTGGAGAAACTCTCTTTCCTCAATTTCAATTGACTAATTAACTCTTTTAACTTTTTCATCTGTTATATTTTTTTTTAAAAAAATTCGATTTATTTGTAATTTGAGAGTGAGTCAATTGCGATGATTGCCATCTCATTATTTTTCACTAAATTATTTGTAATATTTCATTTTGCTACCGCTATTTTATATATTTTATACTTATTTAACTAAACAATATTATCTAAGACCATAATTTATAACGACCATATCGAATAACGAAGTAGAAAAAATAATTTTTGTAATTGTTGTAATATCACATTACAAAATATATATACTTATATATTTCTTTTTTCAAGAGCATTGTACTTATGACATCGTTTTATATAAAAAAATATTAAAAATGATTTTTATTTTTTACTATCAAACATATGATTGCAAAGAAAAATGACCTTGTTCTTTGTATATACACATATAGATAATGTTATATTTAATATATTTATTTTTGCTTATTTTGTAATTTCCCTTTCGTATATTTTTAATATCTAAAACCATTTCTAATTAAATGTTGGTAATCTAAAATTACGTATTTTAAATATATTTTTATATATTTTATTTATTTAAGCTAAGTTACTTCCTATTATTTTATACGCTTTCAGCCGTATTTCTAGCTATCTTTTTTATATTATTGATGTGTTTATTATATACATATTTTACTAACTCACCAATTATATAAATGATGACGGCGATGACTATCATTTCCGTCGTCTGTGTGATTGATCCTTTTTCTTCATCCTTGCTGCTGTTATTGTTGTCTAAAATAATGTTCTCCTTGACCACTGTTTCCGGCTCTTTTGCAGCACCATTCCCCATTATGATTGTCGTTTTTCAAATTTTCAAATAATTAATTGAAAAAATTTTACGTTTGTTGAACTGCTCACGTTTTACGTTTTTAATTTGTCGAACTTTTCACTTTATTTTCTGAATTATTCATTTAAAAAAATTTTACGTTTGTTGAACTTTTCACTTTTATTTTTGAATTATTCATTTTAACTCTCTCAAGCACTTGTTTAAAGGATCCCGTGTCCTGTCACGGTCGCCATGTAAAGTTTCTATTGGTTTTTTATTCACTTCATCAATAAAAGACACGGGATTTATAACATACTTAGTTCTACTTTATTTTACACTTTAGTTTACATTTTTTATTCTTCACACCTGCTCTGCTTCAACTCTAATTCTATATTCAATTATTTATTTATAATTTTGGTGAACGCTCGATTTATACAAAAAAAACCGTCAGCGTTCTTCAGTACATTGTACCTCGTACAATTACCTTTTTTGTCATCACTTTTTGTTAATTGAAATATTAATATTTAATTGCAGTTTAAGCTAATTTAATTTATTGGTAAATGCAATTTAACTTATTGGGAAATGCTAATTTATGTAAAGTATTGTATATGCCATACAGGGTGGTATGCATGTATTACAGGTTAATACATTCAAAATATATGAAGTTCATCCATTACACACATTAACTAAAAGTCTTAAAAACAGTGTAATTATAAATAATTACATATTTTTCAAAATTATTATATATGTATTTGGAGTAAAATTTAAAGTTACGGATGTTAAAAGAACGTAGGATTATTGACAGATGATAACTAACAAGTTGAAATATCGACAAGCCTCACGAAAAAATTCTTTATAGTATATAAAAACAAAACTATACTCTTTAATATTTGTTTTAATGTTATTAATCTACAAACATGTACTTACCAAGACACTAATTCACATTAATGCACTCACTGCACAAGTATAATTGCAGACAAAAATCACGCAAACTAAATTTATAATTAAAATATGTATTATTAATCCCTACTGTTCGAGAAACACCTTAATAATGACCAATTTACCGCAGTTCTCCTTATTTCCTCTCAATTTTCTACCAAATTTACTACGAATGAAATAAATAAAACTATTCGACCATGAAATTTACTACACCTACAAATAACGTAGTAATAGTTACTACGAATGGTAGTTAATTTTACTAGGTTATGCAATATTAATGTAGTAACAATTATTACATGTGATTACAACTCAATTTTACAACGAACGCAGTTAATTTTACTTCGTTATGAAAACAAAATAAATGTTCGGGTGGTAGATGAAGAAATTTGACTACACTTGTAATAAATTTTGACTACAAATGTAATAAATTAAAAAAATCTGAATATTTCTACTACAAAAGTATTATACCTATTCCAAATTGTTCATTTTTGTAATGAATTTTACAACTAATGATTTTTTCCTAAATCATTTCTCGGTTTTGTAAATTTTATTACAATTATTTTTCTCTGTATACCGATGTTCGAAAATATAATTGTAGTAGTACCTTTCCATAATCAGTTAACGATTCCTAACGACTGGAGTGGTATTCTATTGCTACTGTAACTTGTAACGCAGTGGTGGATAACGCTTCGTTACACTACGCAGCGCCAGCCAAAGCCATCCTGGTATGGTACCCTAGTCTGACGAGCTGAGGGTGCATCGTTACCGATATATTTTATATTGTTGTTTAGTCTCTTTATCTTCATAACCAATTATTGCAGCCAGAGTAATATATACGGAACCAATAAAATATATGATTTAATTCCGTCTCCATCCCAATAAAATCTAGAACGATAAAGCCACAACATAAATCAAATTTATTTATTTTTTGTCTAAAATGGTAAAAAAACCATTAAAGTTTCGTCATCTCAAATCGAATATGTTTGTTCGGAAATAGTCTTGTATACATACTAAACACTACATATACTATAGTCGTCGTATACACATATATGTTGTATTAGAGGGTATGTACACAAAGTATATTATTTCAATTTATAGTGAAATTCAATTTTTATATAACAAATTTACTTTAACTTATTTCGTTGTTGTTGTTGCTGTTGTGTATTAATTTCCTCGAATATAATTTTTCATGTTGAAGCTTATTTCGATGGTCGTTTATAGTTTTCTTCTGTTTGTGTTTTTGTTCTTGTATATATTTCTATTAAACACAATAAAAATAACAATTTAATCCGGAAGTTTAATTTTCTTATATAAAATTGATAAATTTCCTTTTCGAACAGCACAAGTTGTATAATGTGGTGCACGTCCATATACAAAAAAAAAATAAAAAACAACTTGAAAAATGATGAGATGGGTATTAGTTAGGTTATAGTTTTTAGTTTATAAAATTAATGTATAACTCACACAAAACTTGTGTATACTCGTATATATACCAAAGTTTTATACGATTTACAATTTTTCAAAAAAAAAAAAAAAGTTTTCTAAACTCATTAATATTTTTAACACACCGGATTTGTTAGAAATTTTATTAGAATTTTGATTTATTGAAAATTGCTATAGGTTTATATCGGATGCGGTTTTGACTAATGAAATGTTTAATAGTTTAACTTGTGTCACGGTAATAGATTTCATGATGGTATTCAATATATACATACGATGTTTATATTCCACATCAAAAAAATGTTTGTACTTGTTATATTTTTTTGAAATGTAAAGCCTCTTCAACATCGTACACTGTCAACAGCATAATAGAAAAGTTTAATTGAGATTTCCCCATTGTTTTGGTTTTTGGACGTATATAGAAAACATTTCAAGTGACATAATTCCAATAATACAAAAGTAATCAGGATCAGCTTTTATCCAAACGAAATATTGAGTTATTGACATTTTGAATACGTAAACGTGTGTAATCCTATATAAAGTTAACGTACGATGGGTACCGAGTACCTTTACACCAGGGACGAGGCGTCCATAGAAGCAAGGGAAACATTGCTTCCCTATCTCAAAAAACATTTAATCCCTATCTCAAAATAACAAGAAATATAGAAAAATATTTCATTGATAATAATATTTTCAGATGCAAAACTTAATAGTTCACTCGCTAAAATAATTTTACATCACACTGAAAAGCAAAAAATGTATCCAACTAGAATACTCGTAAAAATCATTTATAATAAGGTTTTGCTTCAATCCAATTGGAAATAATCAAAAACAACGTCTGATTATCGCTTTCGACAAGTTCTCAAACTTTATTTTTATTTTTCCCCTCAATTTTTCGATTCTATTGTATGTTTTCTCCTTAAAAATAAACAACGATTATTTTGGTGGGGCAAATGATTGAATGAGTCAAATAAGATAGTCAGACCGAATAAACTATTGATAAGTAATATACTAAAAAACGGTGCAAAAAACGAAACAGAATTATTGTTTTTCTTTTAAAGGGTCCTAATTAAAAACAAAATAATATTTATAACATTATACATCAAACTTTGTTTTGTTTTACTAATGATTTTTTAATCACTCTGTTTGGTGTTTTGAATTATTAAATGGTATTGAAAAAAATAGAAACAAAAATACACATACATTTTTGTCTCACATAATTTTTATTTTTAGCAAGGAGTTGAAAGAGGAAAATATAATTTTACTCGTAATTTATCATTAGTTAGTTTAGAATAAAAAACTGTGATTCCCATTTGTTTTGGTTTGTTATATAAACTGTGGAGCATTTAATATGTCAAAATTTGTCAAACATTCTTAGTGTAGTTACAAAATAAGTGTTTTTAGAATTTTATAGTGGTCAAACGAAAACATTTTAATTAAATTATATATCACACCAAAATTACGATGGAGGATTGTGATTGTGTATTGGAAAACATTTAAAAACATCCTTCAATCAGCATAGCTTTGACCAAAAATCAGCTATTTTAAAACAAGGGCGACCTAAACCAGATTTACCAAATTTGAACAAAAAAATTAAAGGTTGTGTACGTAAATTCTCCATAAATTATTATGAAAAATTTACTTGGCTTACCGGTTGTGCTAAATTAAATGCCGTTTTTTGTTGGCCTTGTGTTTTATTTTCAACTGATAAATCAGTGTGGAATACAAAAGGTTTTGTTGATATGAATAATTTTTTTAAGGCAACAACACGACACGAAAAATCGCAAAATCATTTACAATTTTTAATTGAAATGAAAACTTTTGGCAGTGCGCGAATAGAAAATTTGTTAAACTCAGGTCGTACCTTAGCTATTGAAAAATTCAATCAAAAAGTAAAACAAAATAGGGAAATTCTTGTATCATTAATTGATACGGTGTGCTTTTTGGGAATGCAAGGTCTTGCATTTAGAGGGAATAATGAAAGTTCAGACTCTTATAACCGAGGAAATTATATAGAACTATTGCACTTATTAGCTCGGCATAATTCAACTCTTAGCAATCATCTAGAATCATCATCAGTTTTTTCTGGTATATCTAGCGATATTCAAAATGATTTGATTATGTCAATAACATCTGTGATTAAAAAGCATGTGCAAATGGAACTCACAAATACGAAATATATTTCAATAATTTTAGACGAATCATTGGATGTAAACCGAAAATCACAACTAGCTGTAGTTTTGCGCTGTCTGAACAAAAATGAACATATAGTCGAGAGATTCATTGAATTTGTTGACGTTTCATCAGACCGTAGCGCGGATGGACTAGCCACGTTTGTTTTTAACTTTTTGAAAAAAAATCAAATTGAAAATAAAATAATTTCTCAGAGTTACGACGGTGCAGCAGTAATGTCAGGTAGCTCAAACGGCTTGCAAATGCGAATTAAAGAGGTTTATCCATCAGCAATTTTTATCCATTGCTTTGCTCATAAATTGAACCTAGTACTATCTCAATCTTGCAGTAAAATAAATGAATGCAAATCATTTTTCTCTAGTTTGTCGGGAATAGTAGCCTTCTTTAATCATTCTTCGAAAAGAAGCTTCGCGTTTGATGAAATTGTCAAAAGAAAATTGCCGTCAACTTCACCAACCAGATGGGAGTTCAATGGTCGTATTGTGCTGATGTTAAAAAACCATTTACTAGATTTACGAACATTATTTCGAACTATTATAGACGCCGATACGGAAAAGTGGGACAACGATACTTTAAACAATTCACGAGGATATTTAAATTTATTAGATGAAGACGCCGTATTTTTAATACTTCTATATTTTTTTTCGGACATATTTCCAGAAGTAGACATGCTATTCAGTACACTTCAAAAAAAGTCTAACAATGTTTCATACTGCATTAACAGCGTAAAAGAATTTAAACTTTTTATTAAAGAAAAACAACTAAATTTTGATACATTTTGGGCGATAATTAACCAACAGGAGGATATTGAGGAAAAAATTAAAAGAAAACGATTAAGAATGAAAATTTCGTGCGAACCGAAAGATTATTTTCGTAAGCTTATACATGATGTTACCACCAGTATTCAAAATGATATAGAATTTCGGTTTGAAGATTTAAAACACTTAGAATTTCTAGAATTGCTTGATATTAGTAAATTTCAAGCACATATGAACAATTTTCCCTATAACGCCTTTAATTGCCTGAAAAATACATATAACTTACTATTCGACTTTCAGGTGTTAGAAACAGAGTTGAATGTTGTTTACCGAAATCAAAAATTTCAAAGTAAAAAACATTTAAATGAAATTCTTGATTTTCTAAACAATTCAGGCCTCAGTTCAGATTTTGAAGAATTTCATAAATTATGCAGCTTAGTTCTAACAATTCCAACGACAACCTCTAGTGCTGAGAGATCCTTTTCCTGCATGAAGCTTTTGAAAAGTTTCATTCGAAATAAAATGGGCCAAGATCGTTTTTCAAACCTTGCTTTGATGTCTATCGAAAAGGAACTTTTAAATAAATTGAAAAGTTCATCTATATTTTATGACAACGTTATTGAGGACTTTGCTAAAACAAACAGACGTATTGATTTAAATTATAAAAGTTAGTTCGATCGCATTTCCGAATAATATGTATTGTATGTGTATTGTGTTTTATAATAAAATGAATTTTGTAATTATATCGTGGTACCCTGGAGTTTTACTTGTTTTGGTATTTTGCTTCCTTTTTGAAAATTGTCACGCCTCGTCACTGCTTTACACATATAGGTATGATATATTTTAACCAGGGATACGGTAATTTAAATGTGATGTTATATTCTGTATACATTGAAAATATGACGTATAAATATGTACCAACACCTATCATAAACAACAGCATCATCTAATCCAGGATTAAAAAAAAATCAACCACATACTCCTCTATATTGTATATACAGAATACACTTTGATATGATTAAAATATTTTGTGAAAATGTTTTGTTTTTAGATATTTTATAAATCTCGATTAATAATACAGCAACAAAATGTGTCATCAAATAACAATGGACAAAAGCAAGAGGACACCACAAAAAATTGACAACACAACATTTTTGTTGCTTTCGTGAAAATTCAAAAAAATATGTTGTATAGCAAATGAAATTTGTGAAAAATCTGTACCATTTTAATGTGTCATTTTTGCACAACAATACCACAAAGCTTTTTTGGAAAGCTTTATAAATTCGTATCAACTTTCGATTTATTTCTCACCAGATTATTTTATACTTTCTTGTGGTAAAATGCGCATTTTTTCGCATATATATATATTATATATATATATATATATATATATATATATATATATATATATATATATATATATATATATATATATATATACGTATATATACATACATATATATATATATATATATATATATATATATATATATATATATATATATATATATATATATATATATATATATGTATGTATATATACGTATATATATATATATATATATATATATATATATATATATATATATATATATATATTAGGGGTGGCCCTCGTTTATATGGGAAAAAAAGGGTTGAGATATTTAACGGGGACACCCCCTAGAAATGTGAGGTTATGCTAAAAACTTAACCAGAAAAAATAATGGGTCGATCGAAGGTCGCTTAGAGGTCGCGACTTGAGCGCGAAGTCGATAAAAACGGTGTTTTTTCGAATTTTCACGTTCAAACGAACAGAAAAATTATTTAAAATTTTTTTCTCAGACTAAATAAAAAATGCGCGTCAATAGAGGAGATAATTACCTTTCCAAAAACATCAAAGATGTCGAAAATCGGTTACCAAATAGCGAGATTATTGCCAATTTTCGAAACTATTAAAAACTTAAATAATAAACGATTTTTTTTTAAATCCTGGAAATTATCTTCAAAACTACAAAAAAAATAAATAAATAAATAAAAAGAAGGTATAAAGAATAAACAAAGGGAATGTTTTATGATGTCATAAAAAACCCGTATGAGTCATGAAAAGTTACCATAAATGTGATTTATGATGCCATTATCATAAAACCCAACTATGTTAAGTCCTTATGACTCATTTGACTCATTAGTTATTGTATTTAAATTTAAATCCGCCTACTGCACTAATTATGATCTGATATGGCCAATATATTTCATTGTATCATATACTATATAAACAAAATAAATGCAAATTAATTTCAGTTTAAATCCAAATCTCTCGAGAAAAGGACACAAATTTGTAGAAATTAATTCTAGTCATTTTAACAGTTTTATTAATATTTTTAAGAAAGTGCTATTACAGTGATAAAATGACAGTTAATTTACGGTCCAACTACAGAAATGTATCTTCTTGGGCATGAGTACTGTCAAATTATTGGTGCTAAGTTACCATCAAAAAAGCAAGTGTTGTGTCTTTTTTTTACAATCACGGTACTGTAAAATTAACTATTCGTGAAAGTGCAGCTCTAACAATCCAGGAAGTGTCTATTTTTTTGGGCAAAAGCACGATTCCAGTGAAAAAGGAACAACATTCTATTGAAAATTGGAACAATTGCATGATGAGTGGAAAAATCTTCTAAGAATAAAAATAAACCTTTAAAAGTTTACCGCGAAAGAGAAATTGCCTTTACTAGTAAACTAGATGATATTTTCGATATCGCTCATACTAATGCCTTATCGATGATGACTAGTGAAAACGACAAGCGATTCCTCTTGTCACAGCGTGAGAAAGGCGCCCCAGATATTTGGCTGGAGTCAGGCAATATGAAATCGAAAAAGAAAAGCGGAGATCGGAACGTCTGATGGCAGAAAAAATCGTAAACGAAGACATCTTGAAGAAAAACGTAAATCAATTCCAATAGACTCACAAACATTATTTTTATCATCGGAGAGTGACAGCGAAAGGACATCTGATAACGACATGAGCATCGAAAATATTGATTTGCCTGTGCTAAGCGCAGAAGGAGCCTCTATAGGAAGCAAATTTTTCATTACTCCTAGAATATTGTCAGCTTTGGATAAGTGGTAGATTACAGATCGTGCAGCCATGCATTTAAATCAGTGCCGTTGCCGAAAGTCTTGGACACTCTATTGATGACCTCGTTTTTGAGTCAAAACAACACTGAAGCATCTTCGTGAAACAAATAGAGTAGAAATAGCAGGATCAATTAAATCGACTTTCAAGTTTACGACAGGCGTAGTACATTGGATGGAAATTACTTCCGGAGTTATCTGGAACGGAGACCGTGGATCGTTTGCCGGTGATTATTTCCCATATAGATGGAGAACAATTATTGGGCGTTCCCAAAATTCAAGAGCAACTGCTTTGGAAATGGCGGAGGCTGTTTTCCAAAGCTTAATTGATTGGAGAATAGCTGACAATGTCGTGGCGGCTTGCTTCGATACAACATATTCAAATACTGGAGACTAAATGGAGCAGCTATTATTTTAGAGCAGAAACTGGAACGAAGTTTATTATATCTTCCTTGTCGACATCACATATGTGAAATTACATTACGCGCTGCATTTGAATCGAAAATGGGCAATACATCAGGAGTAAATGTTCCATTATTTGTGAGATTCAAGAACGACTGGAATTCCTTGAATAAGAATAATTTAAAGCAGGCATAGATGATCCCAACGTTCATATACAATTAAATGATGTGAAAGCGAATTAGGCGGTTTTTGTAACAACGTATTGGCCAAAAGAACATGTTCGTGATAACTACAAAGAATTATTGGAAATTACTCTAATTTTTTTGGGCATGATACCAACTGAAAATGTCCCATTTCCGCTGCCGGGGCCTATGCATCATGCTCGCTGGATGTCCAAAGCCATTTATGTATTGAAAGTATTTTATCTTTCGGGAGGAATTTAAGTTAACAGCACAAGAACAGAAGAATTTACGGGACATTTGCATTTTTGTCGTAAGATTTTATGTGAAAATTTGGTTCCATTGCACAAAAGCTGCTAAAGCACCACAGCTGGATTTCAACTATTTACGAGATATTTATTTGTACAAAACACATGACGAAAAGTTGGCGATGGCTGTACTGAATAAAATATGTGGCCAATTGTGGTATTTATCCGACGAAAGCATCGCATTCTCTTTTTTCGACGAAAACGTCTCTAGTGCGGAGAAAAGAAGAATGGTGCAACAGTTGGATATGAAGAGGGATGTAGAGGCCGAGTCAAACATTCGTTACGAAACAACTAGCAGATTTTGTTACACCAAACACTGGCGATTTTTTTAAAAGATTCAATATTTCTACAGATTTCTTAAACGTAGCCTCGGGATGATAATTTCAAGAACGGAATGAAGATTATCAGTCAAATAAAAGTCGTAAATGATATCGCAGGCCGTGGTGTTAAGTTAATACAAGATTATAATAAGAAATTGACAAGAAATGAAGATGACATGCAATATTTACTACAAGTCGTAAAGGACTACACACAGAAGTTTCCAACATACACCAAAACAGCCTTAATGGGTAGAATATCAACTTAGATTGATTATTTTAATACTAAAAATTAATTTATAATATCATTGTACAGAAGAAACATTATGCATTAATAATAAAAAAAAAATATAGTAATAATTTGACTTGTTTTTATATTTTGAAAATTTGGCAATAATCTCGCTATTTTTTAACCCATTTTCGATATCTTTGATGTTTTGGAAAGGTAATTATCTCTTCTATTGACCGCAATTTTTATTTAGTCTGAGAAAAAATTTTAAATAATTTTTCTGTTCGTTTGAAAGTGAAAAATCGAAAAAATACCGTTTTTATCGAACTTCGCGCTCAAGTCGCGACCTCTAAACGACCTTCGATCGACCCAATATTTTTTCTGTTTAAGTTTTTAGCATAAGTTCACATTTCTAGGGGGTGTCCCGTTAGAAATTGGAACTTTCGAAAATTTGGACCACCCTAATATATATATATATATATATATATATATATATATATATATATATATATATATATATATATATATATATATAATCACTAAACTAGATCATCTCACAAGTATCGTCTATATGGATACAACTTCTGCGGCAAGTATAAGCGGATTTGCGATAGATTAAAAACCACTCTCCGAAAAATAATTGTTTTGTGAAAATTCAAAAAGTGTGTTGATATATAGCTCGGATATAGGTATAACCAGAGACAACCTAAAAGAGATATTTCATCCTATGTAAACGTAAAAATTTAAAATGCGATTTCATTTTCTGTAAAATACCGCATACAATCAAAAATATTTTGTTTTTTTTTGCGTATACGCAGTTTAACGAAAAATCACAGATACAACGATGACATTGGAATTATCAGAAGTTTGTTTTGTTTTCATATTTCAAATGAAAAATCTAATTTGATTGTCTGTGGTATAACTCTCATGGACGAGCGAAAAGTAAATGCGCTTCACCCAAGTAAAACATGTAAAAAAAAATCCAAAATTTGTTGCATGCAATAAGCGTTGCATAATCAATAGGTTTTGCAACAAGTTTCAATTATCAAATATGTTCAACAAATTTCAAAAGATTGACATGTGGGTAGGTTTTCTGGAATACTCGTAATACGTTCTTTTAACGGAGTAAACTAATCAAACGATTCCTGGGGTCGGAGGAACCAATTTGTTAATTGAAATTTGTTGCCACAACCCCTTTGTGGAAGACCCGTTATTTATATCGCCGACTTCAGGAATCGTTTGATTAGTTTTTCTCGGTAAGAGAACGTATCACGAGTATTCCGGAAAACCTACCTTCATGTCAAATTTTTGAGTTTTGTAGGAATAAACCATCGATATGTGTCTCTTAGAACCTGACTTTTGTTATTAGCATTTTGAAATCTTACTTGCATACTTCCCTTCTTTTTATAGTTTAGTAGTATGATTGTTTATTTCATATTACGGACAGTTGTTTTATTTTTCATTTTTCGGTTATCGATTATGATGGGATTGAGTATGTTGGATGGGAAAAAGGATTCCTAAATGATTTAGGTAAGAAATTCTGGAATATGGCTATCTGGATCGGAACTCGATCAATTCTTAACCGATTATGATGAGATTGGGTATGTTGGATGGAAATGGGATTCTTAAATGATTTTTGGAACAAGTTCTTAAATGTCACTACCTGGGACGGAACTCGATCAATTCTTAATCGCTTATGATTGAATTTTGTTTGTTGGATGGAACAGAGGATTTTTTTGGAAGATGTTCTGGAATATGGTAATCTAGGACGGAATTTTTCAATTTCTTAACCGATTATGATGGAATTGGTTATGTTGGATGGAAATTGGATTTTTAAACGATTTTTGGAATAAGTTCTGGAAATCGACTTGGAATATGAATGATGGGATAGTGTATGTGGGATTGAAATTGGTTTTTTCAATGATTTTTGAAAGAAGTTCTGGAATATGGCCATTTGGTGTGGAACTCGTTCAATTCTTAACCGAATATGATGGGAGAGTATATGTTGGATTGAAATGAGATTCTGAAATGATTTTTGGAAGAAGTTCTTCCTAAAATAATTTATGAATCCTATTTCAATCCAACATACCCAATCCACTCATAATCGGTTAAGAATTGAACGAGTTCTGCCCCAGATGGCCATATTCCAGAACTTCATCCCAAAATCATTTAATAATCCCAATTCCAACTAACATACCTTATCCAGGTGGCCATATTTCAGAACCTTTCCAAAAATCATTTATCAATTCCTTTTCCAACCAACGTACCCAATCCCATCACACTAGATTAAGACTTGAACGAGTTTCGTCTCAGGTGGCGATAGAACAGAATTTTTTCCTTAAATCATTTAAGAATCCCATTTTCATCCAGCTTACCAAATCCTATTATAATCGGCTAAGAAATGAATGAGTTCCGTCTCAGATGGCCTTATTCCATAACTTCTTCCAAAAACTGTTGATGTCAATGAATCTCTATTTTATCCAACAAACAAAATCCCATCACAATCGATTAAGAATTGATCGAGTTCCGTTCCAGGTGGCCATATTTCAGAACTTTTTCCAAAAACTGTTTATGAATCTCATTTCAATTCAACAAACAAAATCCTTTCATTATCGGTTAAGAGATAAACGAGTTCTGTCCTAGGTGGCCATTTTCCAGAAGAAGTGCAAAATCTATAGTCGATTAAATTTAAAAACATTCGGATTTAACAGACATTCGGATTTAACGGATTCCGCAATTACTCCGTTAAAACGAGGTTTTTCAGTATAATAAATAAGTTTTGTGTATTTGATCCGTCAATCTGAAAATCTAAAATTTATTTTTATTTCAAATCAATCCTTAAATTGTTTGAGATTTCTGTGCAACATTTCTTGCATGCAACAAATTTTGGATTTTTTTGGGACATATTTCACCCGCATTGCGCCTCTCATTTTATACTTAGCCGCCTGGTAATAAATGAGATTACAGAGGAGTCGTAGAATTAGGAAAGGTCAAGAAAAATGGGACCTTTGTACAACCGATATTTAATTGTGTAAATGTAACATAAATAATATTATTCGAATATTGCCTAACATTTTATTATTAAACGCTGTTATGTATGTATTACAGTGTTTCCATGACAGAGTTAACCGGGATTATCTCGGATTATTTCATCATGGAAACGTGTAGGATTTAGAGTTTTCGTTAATTTAGTTTCGTTGTAGTTGGGTTAAATGAGATTCTATCTATTAAAAGAAAAATTAATTGTTCTTAACATTTCGCTTAATAGCAATGAAACACAGGTAAAATAAACACGTTTTAATAATCAAAATATTCACGAAACAGATAAATTATAAAAAAAAGATTGACCAAAAACGTAACACCACCTGCGGCCTGTCAAAACAAATTTAGCATTTTATAATTTTCCCATGGAAACGATAGGGATTAGCGTCGCCATGTTATTAACTCGACGAAACTCTTAACTCGGTTTATCCATGTCCATGGAAACGTAGTTTATGTGAAGTAAGCCAGGAATTTCATCCTAGCAACATAAAAAAATTTCATCGGGTAACACTAAAACTGCAATGCTATTTGCCAGCCCGCAGAATTTATTATATTAATTTCGTTCAATGTCGAAATATTATTCTAGCCCAGAATTTTAATTGCAAATTTTAAATATTAAATTCAAAATAAAAAATTAAGTAAAAATTATAATTCTGTTATTTTATAAAATAACGAAGAGCCATTTGGTGTACTATAAAATCATGATCAATAAAAGGCAATTGACTGAAAAAATTCTATGTGACGCTGAATCGTATACTTAAGCTCCAGTATAGAAAGAGAATCAAACAGGTTAGCCTGATCTGTCTAGATATATCGGTAACTAGTAACGAAAAGCATTATATTCTAAACAAAGTTGCACAATTAGTTCTTAGTTAATGTTTTAACTTCAAACCGATTTGCATGTTGTGAACAGAGCTATGATGGTTTGGGTCAGTGTATGGCGTCGAGTTCATATACTATCCAAAGAGGTTCGGCCTGGTATGTCTTAGTATATCATAGGCCAGTAATGGAATGTATTTTATAAAAAGCGTGGTCGTATTTACGTATATAATGGTGTAATTGATAAAATTTTTTGCTTGATTTGAAGTACAACCGACACAATTTTGTCTATAGTTTATAGTGTTTTTTTTCGGACGAAAATAACTTTGAAAGGAATGCACAAATGTGTAGGTTTGTTCAAAAAACATACAAAAATAAATTTTTGACATGGTACTTTTGCGGTACCCACACAATTTTGTTACCGGGCAGCATAAAGGATATAGTGTTGAGTTCATATAATATCCAAAGGAACTCAGCCTGTATGTCTTAGTGCAGTGATTCTTAACAGGGGGGCCGGGGCCCCCTAGGGGTCCATAAGAAGTTTGCCGGGGGCCGCCAAAGTTTGCAAAATTTCCTTCAGAATATATTGGAGGAGTGATTCTGTATTTTTTGGAAGAAAACGGTCCACCGGAAGTGGCAGCTCGGAAATGACGATTTTTGACAAGAAAAAGTTTTTTAACAAAAATTCGGCTTTGATTTCGGTTTTCGCCAGTTATATATTTTTCGTGGTTTTCGGGAATGCTAATTAGGAATATACCAACTGTTTTAAGATCCGAGATGGAGAAATTTTGTTTGTGCGAGGTGTCATTTTTAGTACCTCCTACTAATATCTACGCCTATAATGCTGACATCGGTCTCATTTTCGTGGTTTCCAGGGTACTGCTTACATTACTGACTTGTTTTTCGCAAAGTGTGGTGGAGGGGTGGTGTCAATTTTGGTACCTACCTGAGCTATGTAATTAGTACCCTGAAAATAACATCCATGTTGACATGACTTTTTTTCGCAAGTCAAGATGGTGAATTTTCATACCTAATTATACTAATTGCGCCTATAATGTGGATATGGATGTCATTTTCGGCATACAAATCAATTGATTGTGCTATAGATCATTTGTGTGTTATAAGTTTTTCCACAGGAGTAAGTTTAGAAATGGGTTTATATAAAATTAATGGCATGCTTGAATTAAAGAGGTCCATCCCATGGATCCCTTCTTATAAGTCTTTACGCCATTCATCCAATCGAATTCTAATATATCATAGGTATTTTGTATCAAAATGCGCACGTTTTCGTATTATTTTTAAAGGGGTTGGCCTAAAATTTTTAAAGGGTGTTTGAGCCGCTCACCATATCGTCATTAAATGTTTACCAAATCGTTGTCAAAACGTTCGTGTACTTGGGCCGTTCTTCCACAGAGGCTTCTTCCACTTGTGCTGTTGTCAATTTTGGTTTTGGCCAATTTTGCTCTTGTTGATTTAACCAGGTTGGCCCCTGCCACCAAAGTTGTAACTGCGGTAATGCCTTTGGTTTGACTCCCCTTGTTATTGCATCAGCCGGATTATTTTTTGAGTCAGCATGTTGCCACTTGCTTCGAGGAATGGTTTCAAGGATTAATGCCGTTCGATTGCCAATAAAACTCTTCCATCGTCGAGGGACATCCGATAACCAATGGAGTACTATCATAGAATCTGTCCATGCAAAGATCTCTACGCTCCTGTCCGATAGAGATTCTGTACAAAATTTGATCAGCCTGCACAAAAGGACTGCCCCACACAGTTCCAATCGCGGTAGCGATATTTGCTTTATTGGTGCAACCTTACTCTTAGCCATCACAATGTTTACGGTAGTTTCGCCAAACTTGTTCGTAGCTCGCAAATATACGACACACCCATAGGCAGCTTCGGAAACATCACAGAATGCGTGTAGTTGATTTCGTATCGTATATGTGATAATGACGATAGTCGGCGAGGAATTTGAACTACTTCCAATTCTGGTAATGAAAAGTAAAGTGCCTTCCATGCATCTTCGATATTGTTTGGTAGTTTAGCGTCCCACTCCACCTTCAGTAGCCATAACTTCTGCAACAACATTTTAAAAATAATAATAGTAGGTGCAAGCCACCCTAACGGGTCATATAATTTGGCTGCCGCCGATAAAATCTTCCTTTTTGTCCAATTTGTGTCTTCAATGCCTTTCTGGACCTTGAAAGAAAAGGTGTCGAGCTCTGCGTTCCAAGTAATACCGAGTGTCTTAATAGTTGCATCGTATTCAATCAGCTTTGGTATATCTTGAACTTCGTTTTGCGAAAATGAATTCAAAAATTCTGGAGAATTAGATTTCCACTTTCTTAGGTTAAAACCGCTTTTACTCAAGATGTTGTTTAATTCTTCTTTAAGGTTTACTGCTTCTTGAATCGTGTTACAGCCAGTCAGCAAATCATCAACGTAGAAGTAGTTCTGAATGATTTGTGATGCAGTTGGATAACGTTGAGCTGCTAAATCGGCAGATTTCTTTAATGTTTTTACCGCTAAATAGGGAGCACATGCGGTTCCATAAGTCACCGTGTTTAGTTTATATGTTTTAATTTGTTGCATCGAATTTCCGCGCCACAGTATTAATTGGAAATTGGCATCGTTGGGGTTGACAAGTATCTGGCGGTACATTTTTTCTATGTCTGCTACTAAGGCGATTACATGTTTCCGAAAATTTAGTATAATTGTGGTCAGGTCACGTTGTATATTTGGGCCAATTTTCAAAACGTCATTAAGAGACAGTCCGGTGGTAGTTTTTGATGATGCGTCAAAAACGACTCTTAATTTGGTCGTGCTACTGCTTCGCTTGACAACGGCATGATGCGGTAAATAATATTTTTTGTCATCTTGTCTTGGAATTTGTTCTGGTGGTATGTAGTTCATATGTCCCATGGTAATATATTCATTCATGAACTGTCGGTATGAGTCAAAAAACTCTGGTGCTCTCGCAAATCTTCCTTCCATTGAGAGTAGTCGACCATATGCTGCTTTATAAGAACTGCCTAATGGAGGGGTTGGTTTTTTAAAGGGAAGTTTTACGATGAATTGCCTATTGCTGCTTCTGGTAGTAGTTTCGTCATAAAAGGTTTCGCATTCATGAATACTGCTGGCTGGATTGATATGAGAAGAAAGGTCTTCTACTTCCCAGAATTTTTTCAAATCTTGGTGTAGATCTTCGTTAGTGATTTGAATTAAGGGATCGGAGATGACGTGTAAACTGGTAAGATGTAGTGACCGATTGTCTGATGATCCCGCTACTAACCAGCCTAACTTGGATGACTGCAATATTGGTAATCCGTCAATTATGTGTCTTTCAGGATTCAGAACCTCGAAAAATATGTCGGCTCCGAGAAGTACGTTGATTTTATGTGGAGGACAGAATTCAGGATCTGCTAATTCCCAATTCATAGGTGATTTGTTGAATGTTATTGGTTTAGTTGGTAATAGATTGGTGATATTGTTGATAATATGAGCCGTGACAGAGATTTGATAACTTCGGTCTGTTCTTGAATATACGGTCATATTGATTTTTCCTCTCGTTTTTTCAGCTGGTGTAGATGCTAGACCGTAAATAGATAAGCAAGCGTTACTTCGCTTTAGGCCTAGGCTTTGCGCGCAAGATTCGGTAACGAAAGAAGTTTGTGAGCCCGAATCTAGCAATGCTCGATGCAACTGGACTTCACCGATACGTGATTTGATGTATAGATAACTGCTGTTGGTAGTACCGTGTTCGTTGAGGAGTAGTGTGTGTGAAGTACCTGTGTATTAACCTGGTTATTATTTGCATGTGTTGAATCAATAGTGGACTTTGTAATTTGGCTTGATGATATTGCACCATCATTTTCCTGTGTACGTCGTTCACCAGATGGCTGATCCATTGAAATATGATGGCTTGTTGATGTTTGGCTGGAATCATGAGTTTCATCCTGACGTTGGTGTAATAAGGTGTGATGTCGCTTGTGGCAGATTAGACATGACGACTTAGAAAAGCATTGTGTACTATTGTGTCCTTTTTTTAAACAATTGCCACATAAATTATTTTCAGAAACTATTTTGGATCTCGCAACCGTATTCATATTTTTAAACTCTGGACATTGAAATATATGGGATGTGGTTGCTCACAAACTGCACACTCGAACGTTGGATTAAATTGAGCTGACACAAATGATTTTGTGGAAGATCTGGTTGGTACTCGTGTACGTGTGGACTCGCATATTTCCAAGGCGTCGCATCTCTTGTTTAAAAACGTGAATAGATTTTCCACTGTATAGGAAAGTCTTTATTCACCGACTCAATCGCCCATAATTGCTTGGTTTCTTCATCAATTTTTGACAATATTATTTGGATGAGCCACGGATCTCTCGTTTCGGCTTGTGGTCCCAGTACTCGCAATCCACGAATTATTTCATCAGAAGTTTCAATAATTCTACGTAAATCTTTTCCGTTGCTACGTGTACAAGGTTTCTGCTCCATAAAGGTTTGCACTAACGTTGTCACTATGGGTGTCATTTTGTTGTACCGATTGCATAATTTATCCCATGCTTCTGCATAATTGGATTCGGTGATGGAAAAATGCCTGATTAATGACGCTGCTTCACCCTTAAGTAAGCCTTTGAGCATTTGCAGCTTATGGACACTACTAATGTTCTTGTTGCTATGTACCTTTGTTTTGAATAGGTCGTGAAATGACGCCCAATATTGATAATCACCCGCAAATGGCTCAATATTAATTTTTGGTAAACGCACTTGTTGGGACGTATTGACACCTTCGTAGAAAGTTTTCTGTTGGTCGAAAAACTGCTCCAGCGTGGTATTTAAATCCTTGTTTGTATTAAGACCACTACGCCCGTGACGACCACATGCCTGAACTAACAGCTCTTGTGCCTTGTAATATACTTCATCAACTTGCGGAGTAATTGTTACATAGGTTGGGTTTTCTAATAATTGTAGTTCCAACTCATTGAACGTCTGGTACCTCGTTTCAAGAATATCTAAACGGGTTTTTATTGCCTCGAGTGTGGTAGTTTCCGTAATTCCTTTCGCAAATTCCAATATCTGATCCATTTGAGCATGCGCTCGATCCCGTAAGCGTAATAATCGATCTGCCATTTTGGAAGATTTAATCACTTCACAATTTTTAATAATTTCACAATTTTAGTTTAATTGCGCCCAGTGGGTGTAAATTTGCACGGTTTTAATATATGTATTAGGTAGTCAGAAATAATTTAGAAAAATTCTACTTAGCTGATTGTTTTGCTGATACTATAGATGAGATTGCCGGGTTTCGGCACCAAAAAATGTTTGTAAAGATGTTGATGTAAAAATATTATAGATGATCCCAAAAATGGTGAAAAAATTATTGCTCCAGTTATTTGAAATGATGTAAGATGGTGATAAATTTTTTACAATATTTAGCGTTACAAGAAAATCGTTAATCCACTGTCATGTTTGAATTTAGAGTTAATGCAGATTGTAACATTCTTGAATAATTTGCTATTAAAATATTAAATAAAGTACTAATACGATGTACTATGCAGCTATAATTACATTGTTAAACGCACTCATCGCGCTACTACTCTAGTACATCATAAAATAAACTAAAATGAAAATAATGACAGTAAATTGACAAGTTGTTTTTACAAGATGTTTACAAGGTAAGTATAAATTATTTATACATATAAAATTAATGTTTTTACAATTTAAACAATATTAATTAATTGCAGATGCAGATTATTGGATTAAATTAACAAAGTGGTGAGTAGTAATCAATTGATTACATTAACTATTGTTCTTCGTTTTAGAGTGTAAGCAGCGAATATTTTGGTGGAATCCTGAACAGCAAATATTAGACATTTTGTTGGTTTAATAAAAATGAAGTAAATAAAAGTGTCGTATTCTCACCAACATATTGCATGTTAACCTTATGTGGTAACATGTGCTGTTACGCCTCTATGAAGAACCATGTTAAACTTGCTTCGACACTCCCAAATGATAAAAAAGTATAAGTATCCAGTTATATTCTGAATAGTCAATCCGTCTGGACTTGGTCAAATAAGTTTTTTTTCAAAACTTATCATTTCCGGTAAAGTATAAAAATTAGCTAAGCCAATTTTGTTTGAAATTTTATTAACAATTCTTTTAACAATATATAGTAATTAGAGCAAATTCCTCTTAAATTCTATTTTAGTTTAAACGAAACAAACTAGTTCCTTTAATCAACTCTAAATTAAAAAAAAATCCACAATTTCAAGTGATGTTATTTAATGGCTAGTGTAGATCGATATAACTTACAAAAGAAAGTAAAATTGGATTCATCCAGTGAATTTGTTATAACTATTTAATACAAAGTTTTTCTCTAAAATAGAAAATTAAGTATTTATCAGCATATTTCCAGCATGTGTTTCTAATCCTGGAATTATTTTCACTCAATTTCATCTCAATTTTCTCGATTATCATTACCAAAATATCTTCACAACAGAAAAAAATGTAACAGATTATTTCCAATATTAAATCTTACCTTTTTTTTAAAAAAACTAAATCCCTTTTGATCAATTCTGAAATATGTAACATATAGAGTAAAATTATTCCATGTCATGTAGACAACCAGGAATGGAGCAGCCAGTATACAAGAAAATAAAATTAGTTCTGTTTCATCAATTACTTAACATATTTTATATCCAAGCTAATCTGCAAAAAGGATACCCGACGAACGAAAAATGGAACATAAATAAATGATCCACTTTAAAAAAGAAAATTGATTTATGTATATCATCGCATCCCAATCCCTCCCGATATACGCAATGTATGTACGATACACTGGTCGTCGGCCGCACACAAATATTTTATAATCCAAAGTGATTGAGCAACCAAATTCTCTCTTTTTTGGGTTATTTTATTTTATGTGTATATAGCAAATTTTCATTTAACCCTAACCCTATTTTGTTTTTTTTTTGTTATTAAATAAAATATAATTTTCATTGTCCCAAATACAGAACAAAATTTAAGGAAAATAGGAAAATTTATGATAATTCATAACCGAAAAAATATATAAAATTAAATCAGATACTCGTACAAGATTTTTTTTCTTTTTTAGTTTAGTTTTAAAAACATATTTTTTCGGCTTCTCATCGGGGCAATATATTTCGAGGGATAAAATACGGGATGATAATGATGAGTGGGAAAAAGGTTCGCACAGTAATATTGCTATGGGTATTACAAAATCTTGGGGGATTTCAATTTAAAATTTTTATTGAATCTAAGAATTTTTATTGAGTCATTGACCTCATTATTATTCGAAGAGTTATTAATAGGATAAAAGGAATATTTGTTTTATATATGTATGTGTGAAGAATAATACTGGGAATAGTACGGTTTTATAACGATGAATTTGTATACTTTAATTCACTGCCTAACAAATAAAAATGTTTGTTTTATTACATCAGTAATGCAGTTAGTAATAACTGTGAATGGGTTCATTATTTATTTAGGAGGTTTAAATCAGTATTTCAGTCAGTCAGCAATGCAAAACAAATTTTGAGATTGTCCCAGTGCAGCTACACTTTTGATATGAGGGATATGTGATCGACAGTTTGATTTTTTTAAACCACTTTTATTACTTTTAACAATGTGTCTCAATAGTTATTACAGCTTTAAATACATTTTTTTGGTTAAGTACTAGACCCAATTAGCAAGATTGCGCCATTCAGGTTTGCTCAGGGATCTGGAAGATGTAAGTCAAGGAAGACAAACGTTCGGTAAAATTAAAATACCGTTCTTCAAAATAAAGAGGAAGTGGATACGCTGGGTTAAGTTCAAATTACTGGAAAGTTTCACTAAATTTATAAATAACAACAATACATTTTTACTTTGATACATTTTATTAACATTAAAATCAAAATCCAGACAGCCAGTATAATCTAAAATAGAAAATAGTTTCTGTAGCAATTTAACATAAGCACTTAAGTCGAGATAAGTGGTTATGATGAACTATATTCTAATCGATAATATTTCCCGTTTTTTCTTTCCCTTTAATTTTTCATCAAAATCCGACTATTTTTGACCTAGATAAGCAAAAAACAAAACAACTTATGTTTATTATATGTGTTTGGTATTTATTGAAAACCACTTAATTGATTATATTTGATATTGTAGCATGAAATAAGTGATATTTAAAACAATATTTTAATTTGTAAAATCAGAAATAGATTTAGAATAAACACTTATCTTGAAAGAAGTTTTTATTTTGAATTTAATTTTGCGTTTGGTCTTTTACTTAAATCGATATAAGCGTTTTTTTTCTAAGTGCTTTGGAGAATTGTCGGTGCACCCAGAGCAGGTAAAAAATACTTGAAGGTGTCAATCAACGTAGTTTAAATACATTGATACCATGGATTCAAAAATAGTTTAGTTATGTCCCATAATTTTTTCACAAAAGAATTAAAAATTCAAATTTGGTCTCCTGAAAACTAACTAAAAATTAGATAAGTGGTTTTGTTGAATTGCTACAAATTTAAAAGTATTATGATTACTTACCATTAACTAATTCACCAGATAAAGAATATAAGTTAATTAACGCAAAACTAAATTAAATTCTATATAATTACATTGATAAACAAACTGTAAATTTTGACAATTAAAGACAGCTGTTAAATTATAGGCAATAATAAATAATGGTGAAAGTCAATTTTAAGTAAATTTTTAGGTAAATTCATTTTTCTTCGAAAAATCTGTTCCAAATCCGATTTTTACCATAGTAAACGGTTTACCCGACTATTGGCCCGCAGCCTTAGTGTTCAGTATATAGAAAGCTTTTGATGTTCATATTGTTATACTAGTATACATTTCTGTTATAATTAATTTAAATTCTGTGCACTTTTTCAACAAATTTCTGTAAAAGTTTATAAAAGGTTTATAAACTGTCCAGAATTGTAAAACCAAGTGTTAAAGTGTTAAAGCGCCATATTTGGTTTTTTATACAGTTTTTGTGTAATATCGTAAATATTATCTTTCAGACAGGTGTATATCCTAAATGTTTGAAAATTGCTAAGGTTGTACCGGTGCTTAAAAGTGGTGATACTGGTTTGGTTTCTAACTATAGGCCAATTTCAACATTATCAGTATTTGATAAAATTATTGAGACTCATTGCTAGCTGTTTGATGGTGAAAAGACTTTCGATACAATTGATCGTATAGCTTGCTCTTTGAAAAACTATACTGCTCTGAAATTCGTGGGTTGTGATAAGCAGCAATTTGTTATGATAGATGGTTTTGGTAGTTGTTACATGTTAGGTGTTCCTCAAGGTATAGTGTCTTGGGTCCTTTACTATTCCGAATATTTATTAATGATATGTGAAGACTGCCTTAGGTAGGCAAAACTCGTATTTTTGCAGATGATACAGCATTATGTTATGAGAGGAGGGATCCTAATACTATTGTATAGATAATATGCAAGGAGATATGAACATTCTACTAGACTATTTAAGATCAAATATGATTTCACTTAATTTAACCAAATCGAAATACATGATTTTTCATTCGCGCTTCAAAAATATTGTAGTTCTGCCCTCTTTTATTACGAATGACATTGTAATCAATAAGGTTGAATCATTCAAATATCTAGGAGTCATTTTTGATTCATGTATGTCCTGAAATGAGCATACTTCGGCATTATCTAAAAAATAGCGCCATTCATTGGTGTTCTGAGGAGGCTCTCATATTTTGTGCTGAGTTACGTTTTGAAGATTATATACTTCTTTTGTACATACTCAAATGACCTATGGTATTATTGTCTACGGAACAGCAAGTAAAAAGTTATTGAATAGGATCCAAGTAATGCAGAACAAATGTGCAAAAGCTATATGTAATCTTCCGCTGCTCTTTCATACACTACTTTTATATAAAACTAAGACCAATGGAATATTACCTATTAAAGATTTACAAGATTTTCAGATTGCATTTTACATATACAAAGAAATTAATGTGTCCTCTGTCCTCTCAAATTTAGAGTTTAGTGAAACTAAGCACACACATTTCACTCGATTTGGCGAATCTTTCTTGTGGTAACATCAATACTTAGTTTGGTAGGCAGATAATAAGATTCGCCTGTCCGTCTGTGTATAATAAAGTACCTGAATCGCTAAAATATCATTTAATGTTAACCATTTTAGAAAAAATCTAAAATGTCATTTTCAATAAATATTCAGAATTATTTTTAATATTTTTTTTAATTTAATTAAGAAACGAAAAAAAAAATACAAATAGAACATCTGAATACAGAATGAGTGAGTAAATATTGTGGCATTGGTTTTACTTCAAACAACAATAAATTCATTGGAAGTCCTCTACTATAAAAGTATATTGAATTGAATTTCTTTTTGAATGTTAATTTTTACATTCGACTTTATGCAGATTATTATTAAGTTTTTCTTGTAATAAATAAAGAAGATTTAAGTACATTTAAATATAAATATATAAAACTAAAATCCATTATTTTTGTAATTAAAATTAAAAACGATAAAAAAAATATTATTAAATTTTTCACTAGACAAAACACGATTGGCTGCAATTGCTAGAAAGTCTAATTTGTATTTGGATTCTGTAAGAAATTGAAACAATGGATGTCATCTGTTAGGTATGATATCAAAGGGCCGAATGTCGAAGGGCCGAATGTCGAAGGGCCGAATTTCAAAGGGCCGAATGTCGAAGGGCCGAATGTCGAAGGGCCGAATGTGTCGAAGGGCCGAATGTGTCGAAGGGCCGAATGTCCAAGGGCCGAATGTCGAAGGGCCGAATGGGTCGAAGGGCCGAATGGGTCGAAGGGCCGAATGGGTCGAAGGGCCGATTTTATTTTGAATTTTAGAAATATTTTTTTTATTTTTTTATTTAATTTAATTATTTAATTTAATTATTTTTTTTTATTTTTTGTGGCGCATAACAAAATTTTCCTTCACCAAAATGTATCGCTGACCGGATACGTGGAATTTCATAAATATTCAAACATGAAAAATATTAAATACATAAATTCATAAGAAATTCATTTACGTTTAATAAAAAAAAAATTAACAAAATATTCTATAAAAAAATTATGAAATATATAAAAATATTCTTAAAATATTTTATTTTGTTATAAAACAACAAATTTAAAAAATTATATTTCTAAAAACAAAAAAAAAAAAAAAAAAAATTCGGCCATTCGACCCATTCGGCCCTTCGACATTCGGCCCTTCGACACATTCGGCCCTTCGACACATTAGGCCCTTCGACATTCGGCCCTTCGACATTCGGCCCTTCGACACATTCGGCCCTTCGACATTCGGCCCTTCGACATTCGGCCCTTCGTACCTATTCCATCTGTTATAGGTATCAGGCATCCGGTATCTGGCATCCGACATCCGGTGTCTGATATCCGGTATCCAACATTTATCTGGCATCCGGCATCCGATATCAGGCACCCAGCGTCCTGCATCTGGTATCCGGCATCCGGAATCAATCAGTCAGCATCAGGCATCCGGCATTTTGCATCCACCATCCGGCATCTGGCATCAGGCATCCGTAATCCGGCGTACAACATTCGGCGTTAAAATCCGACTTACGGCATCCGCCTTCCGAAATCCGTCATTGAGCATCCGACATCCGGCATCCGACATCTGGCAACCTACATTCGAAATAGGACATCAGACATCGGGCATCCAGTTTCATCATCCGGCATTCGGCATCCGACATCCGGTGTCTGGCATCCTGTTTCCCATACGATATCTGGCTTCCGACATCCAGTATCTCGCATCCCGCGCCCGACATCAGACATGTGACATCCACCACCGGATATATGGCATCCGGCGTCCAGCAACCGGCATCAGACAACAATCTCTCACAATCTCTACCTTCATATTGCGTCAGACAACAATCTGACACAATAGCGACCCATACATTTAGGTGATAAATGAATCAAGATTTCCGTCATACGACATCCGGCATGCAGCATTCGGCATCCGGTTTCCGGCATATACAATAATTTTTATTATTTTTCTATTCCAGTATTATAAATTGTATACTAAACGTTATACTTCACAATTGTTACACTAATCCATGTGTGAAAATTTTGTGATGTTTTATTTTAGGACACATTTAGGACATATTTCACCAAAGTAGTTTTTTGTTAAATGAGAACAGAACGGAAATAATTAATTTCAAAGATTTTTTAGGCTATTAAGAATAATTTGCGTATTTTCGCGTACATATCGATAACCGCGTTTACAAATCCTCTAAAGATTCTAATCCTGTTAAGTTGCCTAACCAAATCTTGTTGGCTCACGATCATGTAAAATATGACGAAGGGCAAATTCAAATAACTAATTATTTTTGAAGTGAAACTTCTTTGCGCCCGTTATACACATTGAGATCGGGTGTTGGTCGAGAAACCGCGTCATGCGAGAAAAATCGACGATTATACGTTTTTGTGCAGTACATATACTTTCGTTGCGGGATTAAAGTAAGCTTTTTAAACATTTTACGAGCGGTAATAAATCGTCCACGAGTGTTTGTGAAACGTCAACCTTCAGAAAAATGGCAGCCCTTTTAATCCGTTTATATTTAATGTGGTTAAGTCAAATACCGACATTCAATTTATTACGGAATAGTATTCTTGTGCAGCATACGTTAGTTAAATACGTTAGTAAAACAAATCGCAACGTGAGTAATTTACAGAGGAAAATTAAAGAAACTATGAATGAAAATCCCAAATTTGATATAGTTATAGATATAACGAAGAGTTTAAGTGTAATCTTTTAAACAATACGGAAATGATAAGCCAGGACACTGCTTTCTACCTGATGAGAGAGCTGATGTCTAAAGCTTCTACTCAAATAGTTTATATACAAACCTTGTGGCCCGTTGAATATCAAAGGATTAAAAAAGCAATGAAAGAGCTATCTGCATTAGAAGGCGAATCAACGGATATGTGGAAGGAGAACTGGTTAGACAAGTATGAACGCAGACCGAATGAATTGGATGGCATTTCATTGGCTCAGTTCGTTTCCCAATATTACAAAAATAATAAAGGCGAATATGTTAAGAGGTTACATTACATGTACCATTTAAAAATAAACAACAAGATATATTAGCTGACCAAATCATATTACAAAGGAGAAAAGAATTCGAACACAGTATAGATATTGAAAAACTACTCAAATATGCAGAGAACTTTGTCGAGAAGAAACACCTTGCGATGACGATGAAGTTCAAGAGGTCAGAGGCAGATTCCCGGAAGCTAATCAATTTGAAAATTTATATAACGATCCGAAAGTTGACGGTAATGCTGATTTACGACTAGCTGCCTTGAACAAATTAGGTGCCATAGCTAAAAGAAGAGACAATGTCTTACCGCATGCACAGTTCTGTAAATCCATAGATTAACCTGTTTTTCATGCGCCATCATGTAGTGAAGATAATCCTCTACATATATTTATTACGGGGTCAGCTGGATGTGGTAAAACATTTGTAATAAAATTAATCATGGAAACATATAATAGATTTTCCGGTAGCGATGGCTATATGCCTACACACTAAAAAAATTTCGGATATTCTATAAATTTATTTATATTTTTGTTCAGATATTTTATATTTATATGAAGTTCTATTAAAAATTATCAATATTGAACCTATATAATTCGTTTATATAATTCTGTAATATAATTAATACAAAATTCATAGTATAAATACAATTTCTATACTTCCATTTGTATACTTTTTATAACCTACAGTATAAAACTTCACTCTTATACCTTGATTGGTATGAAATTAATATATTTATCATATACAAATTTTGTTTTATACGAATAGTCTTATAAAATTAATAGAAACACGAATATCTTTTGTTTAAAACGGGATTTTTATACTCCAAGGATCGTTTGATATTTTTTTCAGTTCTGTGGGTATCGTGTAGTGAGTAGAAGTGTTTTTAAGTTTTATTGTAGATTTGTGAAGTTGTTAATAGTGTCATTTAATATAATTTGTTAATTGTATAGTGAAATATCATAACAATAAATATATAAACAATCTGTGCTAAATCATGTATATAAAAAATGTGAATAAGAAAACGTGTGGGTCATTTCACGAATATTTAAAAAAATTTAATAAAAATCAATGGATTTTAAAAATGTTTGCAGAAGCATAGCAATTCGCCAACAACAAAAGTTTTCAACCCTTAAAAAAAATTAAATCTAGAAGGAAAAATGGAAAATGTGAAAAATACTTTACTTAGTAAAGAGTTTATACAAGAAAATAATTTATCTGATAAATCGTTAAATATATCGTTTATTAATTATAATAAACACTATCACCCTGGATTTTTCTAAGCCTCACCAGAAAGTGATGACGATAACCATAACGAATTTTATGAAATAAAGTTTATACTTTTAGAGAATAAGATATTGTATTTTTGTCTCAAAAGTATTTGTTTGTCACGTTTGACAAGCTATGGCACAGTCAATACTACGCAGTCCTTATTCTGTATTATAGACACTATTAGTATTTTGGAAATTCCTAACTTCTGCCATTGTTTTATATTTTAAAATATTTCAAAGTAATAAAATGCATTTAGGATCACATCTGTTATTGTTTTAAGATTATTTTACGACATTCTTAACCCTTTGAGAACTGGTGTCAACAGATGTTGACATGTTTTTATAGTAATATTCCGCTTTACTATTTCCGTGTATTTGGTGTGTTAGATATTATTTATGTTCTATTACTATTTGGAAGAAAACATTTATTCTATGTTTGAGTGTAGTACTAAATTTGACAGAGTGTTACGATTACAAGATCGTAACAAGCGCTGTTTGTATTTTATTCCCCTCGGTTTGTGTCCTCACTTTCGGAGTTGTTTAATGTTTGTACACGTCGTGGTGATGGCGCGAGGGTGAGAAAGATGATGGGAGAGAGAACAATGTGCATCGGGTGTGTGCAAAGTAAAACGTTTTGGAAAAAATGTTTTTCTTATATGTCTCTCTTTTTTATCAACGAAAATTTGATATAAAGGAGAGACAGAGAAGAGAGATTAATTTCTTCTAGAACGTTTTGCTAGCTGTGCGGCGTGAGAGTTTTTTTTTGGTTCATTCGAGTTTTGATTTTTAGACAGTCGAGTTGTGATTGTTAAAAAAAAATATTCGGGTGGTTGATTGATGGAGTCAAGTTTTTTGTGATTAAAAAAAAAAAAATTTGAAATAAATGATTGTAAACTTTGAAGTTTTGTATTAAATTTTTATATTCAAAAATTTTGAGGATTCTAATAGATGTGTATTAATAGCTTAATGTAATTTTATAATTTTATAAATATTAATTTATTGAATAAAAGAGAAAAAAAAAATAATAACAAATACAGTGGTAATAAAATAACGCAAATATTTTTTTGGTGTTGTGGGGAGTGCGATGCGCGCTCAAATTTGATTGTGACAGCAAAAGAAAATAAATTGGTTACCTAATGTTAACGGCTACAAGTGAAGACAGATATTTCACCTAAAGATAGCGGTTGGGTAGTGTTTTGCTGCAAGTAAATTGTGTGTAAAGTCTTCGTATAAGAAGAAAGTTCAAGATTGAAGAAAATTTAAGTGGCTAGTATTATGTGTGTTAGTCGATACCATTACAAGTGTTAAATTAAAATTGCTCCCCAATTATACAACAAAATCCCAAACACCGTTTTGCGTAACAGTGAAAGTGCCGCATTTATAACGGGTAGCCAACCAACCGGTTGCCCGATTTTTTTTGGTATCGGGGAGAGGCCCCGCAACGGTAATCGGTGGTCTGCCGCAACAATACGGGTGGTCAGCCGGCCATTTGTATTTATTTTTGGTAACGGGGAGAGGCCCCGCAACATACGGATAGCCAACCTATTTTTTAATTTTTTTTTTTTGATTTTATTTTTTTATATATTTTTTTTATTATTTTCATATATATATATATATAATTTTCAAAATTTTTGTGATCGAGCGCCGCACAGCGGGTGCACGCTCGATGCGCATTGCTCTCTCTCTCTCTCTCTCGTTCTCTCTTATCGTGGTGCGGGTGGAGGGGGAAGTTGTTTCTTTTTCTGTGTTTTTTTTTTCTCATCTTAGATAAAATGAATTATTAAAATTTTCGGAAATGGTATGATGGGAGCGGAGACTCCCTCTGTGTCGGCATAGGGTTTGCGGTCCCTTGGTGCCCGCATCCGATTTCGTAACCAGGGCTTGGCCTCGTTTGAATTCGGATGGATGCGCGCCGGGGCACCTCTCTCTCTCTTATGATTATTTCGTTGTTCGTTCCTCAGATTCCGGCCGACGAATTTCGGCGGAACTCCGGGTTTATTATTATTATTTGCGGTTTAATTTTTTTTAAATTATCTGTATTAATCACGGTGTAAGCCAGGAGCCATGCATGCCTCAAACCCCACGACCCTTCGCACTTCTCCCTGAGAACGTAGCCGGCAAAAATCACCGTGGAGGCCTCTGCATGCGCTTAGTGAATATCTGCAGGTTGGCAGTTGCCAGCCTGTAACAAGAGCTATAATTATTTTTGTGCCAACCTCTCTCTCTCTCTCTCTCTGGCCTTCACATCCCATGAAGGGATTTCGCCGCCTGCACTAAGGCCCTCCATCCATCTCGATCCACTGCTCTCGTCCTCCAGTTTCGACATCCTAATGTTCGTAGATCTTGTTCGATGTCGTCGCGCCAGCGTAGTCGGGGTCTTCCTCTACGACGTACTCCGGCTGGTTGTTGGTGGAACACTTTATTTATCATCCGTTGTTGGGGAGACCTTGTAACGTGGCCGAGCCATCTCACTCGATTAGATTTGGTGAATCCGATAATATCGCTGCCTCCGAGGAGTTGCTTTATTTCGTGATTCATACGAATCCAATATTCGTTGTTCGCAACTTTAATTGGACCAAAGATTGAACGGGCAACCCTCCTTTCGAAGGTAGATAATAATTTACAATCGTTAGTGGTCATGGTCCAGTTCTCGCTTCCGAAAGCCAGCACAGGTCTTATAAGTGCTTTATAAAGTGCCAACCATTCCCGCCAAAATATTACTTCCACGTAAAGTAAGCAAAAAATTCATTTTTATATAGTATAATATTATTGTAAGGTTAAAATCATTTATAATTCGTGTTCGTAAATCTCGTAAATATGCACTACAGAAAAAATTATAATGTTTTTATTCGTTTTCAAGCTCTTACGATAGTTAAAATACACGTCAACGTATGTTGACAAATCGCCTCAAAGGTAATAGAAACATTTTTCTTTAAGTTAACATATGTGGACAAATTTTCTGAAGAGTTGCATTTGTATTTGTTCCACTTGAATTTTTGTCAGCGCAACATGAAATTAAAAGATTTCAAATTGAAATTAGGTTGTTGTTTCACCAAAATGAGTTACAAGAAAGCTTCAAACAAAAGAAAAAATGATGAACCATCGGTTACAACAGTAACACCTGTACGATTTACGGAAATTCGTCCAGAAAATCATGTCCGGTTTAATGGAGTGGACCATCTGCCGTCTGCCTTTGTTTCAAGAAAACCATTTGGCTAGCAGATGCAAAAACACTGATTGCTAAGTTTAATCACGGGTGATTTATTTGAAAGTTAGTTTAAAATTCTACGAATAAAACAAAATACGAAGAGACAGTTACATCATCAGCAATGACCACTGAATGATCGACGGAAGTTCGACCGGATAGATGTCCGCTACGATGGGGTTGATCACCTTCCATAGTTTCAACAAAACCACTCATCGAGTAGATGTAAAAAAATTCCGAATTGTAAAGAATCATCTAGAGTACATTGTACTAAGTGCAAAATTCATTTGTGCATTAATTCTAAGAACAATTGCTTTCATGATTTTCATTATAAATAAATTTGTATGTGAGATTTTATTGAGTTACATTTATGAACAATGTGAAATAATAATTATTTTTTAGTTTTATAAATCTTAAAACATTGACTGAATAACGTACTGTGATGAAATTACCAAAATAAGCATTAAATCTAATTAAATATTGAAATGTACTAAATAAAGTATTATCTAGCTATTGTTAGATATGTGTACTTATAAATTACTATAAAACACTTATACATAGGTGAATTGATAAATAAGATGTAAATACCCAAATTTGTTTGATTATTAGCACCGATGAATAGGATTGTCGACATATGTTGACAGAAGCTGACACCGGAACCTTTCTCCGGAGGTCAATTTGGTCAACGGATTTGAAATCAGTGCCCTTCGATCAGCTAAGTACCACCATAATTGATTTAATTCTTACAAAGGTTTGAGGCCGGGTTTCAAAGGGTTAAAAGGTCGCAATAAAACTATTGCATGAAAAAAGAAATGATATTGAAATTTTGTGACTGAGCTATTAAGTATAAGAAATAATCTACGTTAACTGATTTTTATCATTTAGTTAAAAACTTTTGTTTAAGTTTAAGTGTGTGAGTGTGTGTGTGTGTGTGTGTGTGTGTGTGTGTGTGTGTGTGTGTGTGTGTGTGTGTGTTTGGAAGGTCTTAACTGAGACATTTATTTTCAAAAATGAGTCGAAAAAAGGACCTTAGCAGTGATAAAAATCATGCTTTTGCGAGATCGCAAAAATGGAAAAAGTTTCTTGCTCATCAGTAAGTAATTTGGCAAATGTTCTTCAATCTGGGGGTACATTTTATGAGATCAAAAGAAAAAACTGTAAGAAGATCCGGAAGATAACACCCTGAACAGACCGGAACATTACTCAATCGGCCTTAAATAAGCGCAGAACAACAACAAGCGAGCTACAAAAGCACCTTAGTGAAGAAGGAATAAAGATATCAGTGATGACATTGCGACGAAGGCTATATGAAAATAATTTGAAATGCAGGCATCCAGCAAAGAAAAACAGACTCTCTGGAAAACTGCGGCCAACGTCTTTTTTGGGGTAAACTTCATAAACACTGGGCAATAGACGACTACATGAAGGTAAATCGGTTTTTTAACACTCATTATATATTTTTAAAAATTAAATAAAAAAAAATCCAAAATTAAAGTTTTTTTTAATTTATAGGTTATATTTAATGATGAATGCAGGCTAGAGACTGTTACAGAATCGGCCTAGTTCGTCTGAAGGAGACTAGGAGAAAGATTTAGAAAGAACTGCGTAGTCAGGAGTACAAAACATCCGCCATCAGTAATGATATGGAGCTGCATTAGTGGAGATGAACCGAAGGAAACCATGAGGAAAGAATAATATCAAAAGGTGTTCTTTACAGAAGTCTTATTTCCTCACATGAGGTCGTTGGGTCAAGGCCAATACTTTTACACTTTTATGAAAGATGGAGCTCCTTGCCATACCGCAAAAATCATAGAGAATGTCCTCCTTAACCAAAAGAATGACATCCACTTTTGGCCTGGTAATTCTCCGGAATGAAACCCTACCGAGCATTGTTGGGCCTTACTAAAAAGTCCAACGTATATAAAACCCCCAAACTTACAGTGTCCACCCTAAAAAAAATATTGAAAAATTTGGAGAAATAGTGATGAAATTCGCAATATGATCAATACTTGTATAATGTATTAATTTAATCGTAGCTCTTGTACACTTTTGTAAGTAAAATTAATTAAACATAACACGTAAAAAATAATATGATTTTGATAAAAATATCGAATTTAAAAAATAATCTAAAATTGTTTTATTTATTTGACAAAAATCTATCTTAAATTTCATCAGTATTGAAAACTGAGTTCAATTCTAACATATGGAATTTCCAAATTTCTATACTAAAGCAACTAAATTTTATACGATTCCTGGATTGATATTTTCTATAAGTAATTTATATAAATTTAATAATAATCCCTTATAACCAAAAATTAACATTTAATGGATAAACTTTATATTTTGCACTATATACAAATATTTATACGTTGGAGTATCAAATTTATACCAGTGACCTATTAAAATAATTATATGGAGTTAAAATAAATTTTATACAATATTTTATAACATTTGGCTATAAGTTAAACTAATATAAAATCTATAAAAAAATCGTACGGAATTATATTTATATTATAAGTGTATTCATTTTATATGTAAATTTTTGGTGTGTACATATTTTGTGCTTCTACTGGCAATGCTGCTGTTGCTATCGATGGCACCACTGTTCATATACGCCGTTAAAAATATCTCTGCTAAAATTGTTACCATTGAGTATAGAGGTAGCTCATCAGTATCGAGCCTTGTTTAAATATGTCAGAGTTATTATAATTGAAGAAGTGAGTATATGATATCGGCAGAACTATTAGAACAAATTAATCAACGATTGAAACAAATCACGGGAAAATTTAACAATAATTTTGGAGGGCTCGATATGATATTGATATAGGAGATTTGGGAAGTCCTTGTGGCATCGTTTACAATTTTATGAATTAACAGAGGTTATGAGGCAAGCTAATGTTCAGTTTTCATCAGCGTTAACTAAAATTTGCAATGGAGAAAAATTGACGGAAGAAGAACTCCGCAACTTATTTGAATCGCGTTTTTTTTCAAAGGATGAAGCAAATAGACTATGCGCACATGGAGTGCGATTATTCAACTAAAATGATTCCGTTAATACATCGATATAATAATTCCATTTTGAAAAATATTGTTGATATAAATTTATTTCGATTGCTATAGATATTTACACTGGATGTCATAATAAAGAACAGAAGGCTTTTGTCAAACCAAATTTGTATAAAATGTCGACAATAGATACTGGTAGGATACCATATGAACTTACATTTGTTAAAGGAACATATTACATGATAACCACAAACATCAATGTTTCGGATGGTCTGGCTAATGGTTAATTCAACGATGTTGGGGAAGTTTCAAAAGTGTGGCTAATTTTTCCAAATAAAATTGGGCAGATAAGCTGCAGAAAAAATGTGCAGGATACATGGCACAACACAATATTGATCGCAATGCCGTACCTATTTTACGAAGATTATCTTTAATACCGATTGGTAAATAGATTTTGCATAAAATTGCGATGCGAATCTATTCCATTTAAGAAAATGAAAAATAACACTCGAAGATTTAATTTTATTATAAATTTATATTTTATATTCTTTAACTATATTATATTAAGTTTATACTTGCGAAGAACTTTATTGATCTAATGGTACAATAATAATAATTTTAAAATTAAATTTTAACAACCAGGTATCATAGAATTGTATATAATGCAAATACATAATTATAATTTAGTACATAGCAATACCTGTATATACATACTTACATATTGTACATAATTATATATAGATAGCTTTATTTATAATTTATTATGTTATATATTTGGGTACATATTGTTTCTTTCGTTATATATATAATACAAGTACATAATTGGATATTTTCATTTTATATAAACTAAATAAAATAAAAGGGGCAGAGCGCCGGTTTTATATTTTTATTATAATGCGTGAACATAGCCGCGCCCTTGAACTAACTAATTCAAAATATAAATGGAATATAATCTTAAATAAGTTTATTTATTTGATTACTAGTTAATTATAATGTACAATTATTAAATACTGTTTTCAAATTGAATTCCAACATCTGACCGAAATTGAGCTTAGATTTTTAATTTACGATGTTTGACTCAAATGGTAATACGCTTATTTTTGTAATCGATCGCTTAACAATAGATTTAACGGTTTTAATCGTTACTACACAAACGCGACCGTCGGAACCGGGATATATGTCAATAATTCTGCCTAAAACCCAATTTATCGGAGGAACGTTGTCTTCGTGCAAAAAGACTAACATGCCAACTTTGTATTTGAAATTTGAAACCTTTTGCCATTTGTATCTAGCTTGAAGTTCATTCAAGTACTCGATGTGCCATCGTTTCCAAAAATTCTGAAACATCATCTGAATCAATTGGTATCTAGATAAACGATTTATGTTCAAATTTAATAGCGATGGTTCTGGTAATGCCAACAAGGGTGTTCCAATTAGGAAATGTCCTGGAGAAAGAGCCGCGTAATCGTTTGGATTATTAGACATAGCAGTTAAAGGTCTTGAATTTAGGCAGGCTTCAATTGGACAAATTAAAGTGTGATATTCCTCTAACGTTAAAGAACGTACACCAACAACCCGTTTCATATGCCATTTAGCATTTTTTATGGCGGATTCCCATAATCCACCAAAGTGGGGAGATCGTGGAGGAATCGTTAGCCACTCGATCTTGTTACTAACACAAAATTTCTTAGTGTCATTTTGAAATTTTTCTGACAAAAACAGATTTCGAAGTTTTTTCAATTCGGATCGACAACCTACAAAATTCGTAGCGTTGTCTGAATAAATTTTAGTGCGAAACCCTCGTCGGGATATAAACCTGCGAAGACAAGCTAAAAACGATTCCGATGAGAGAGACATGACGATTTCCATGTGTATGGCCTTAACGACAAAGCATATAAACAGACAAACATACATTTTACTTTTAGTTTTGGATTTTATACTGGGCTTAGCGAAGAATGGTCCGCAAAAATCTATACCAACAACGGAAAACGGTCTAGACTGATTTACGCGGTCAACAGGTAAGTCGCCCATTAGTTGGTGTGAAAGTTTTGGTTTATTTCGAAAGCAAAGGATGCATTCCTTTACAATTTGTCTACACAAATTTCGACCTCTTATAATCCAGTACTGTGATCTCAAATTATACAGTAATGTCTGCGGTCCGCAGTGCACCAAACGTTGATGTTCAAATCGAACTAGAAGCTTGGTAAACTCATGTGTGGCAGGCAATACAATTGGATATTTAGTATTATAGTGTAGGTTAGAATTGGAAACCACCGACGCGAAGAATTTTCATGTCGTCTAAAAACGGTGATAATATTTTTAACTTACTATAGTTTGGCAGACCAGCGTGTTTTTCCATATACTGAATATCATTAGAGTATTCAGATAGCTGAACTATTTTTATTAAACAATTTAACGAAGCTTGTAATTCATCAGATGTTAGTTCACCTGTTATTTTTACACCATGTTTAGCTTTGAGATTATTAATAAATCGAAGAATGTAAGTTGTTATTCGATTAGGCTTAGTAAACGACGAGTAGCGACCAAATATATCCCATGATGAAGAAGAGTTACATATAGATATTGAAACTGTTTGACGAATATCTAAATTTAATAACTCGGAGCTTATGTTTGGATTGTGATTTTTTGGCCAACTGTCCGAATTATCTTTAAGAAATGCAGGTCCTAACCACCATGAATTGGACGCAACAAAATCATTTGGCATTAATCCTCGCGATACATAATCAGCAGGATTTTGAGCTGTCGGCACATAATACCAACTTTTAATTGACGAGTACTCTTGAATTTGACTTGTTCGGTTAGCTAAGAATGTAGCATACTTTGAAGGATCCGATTTGATTCGAAATAAGGTTATTTCTGAGTCGGACCATAAATATATTGCATTGTTTTGCAAATTAATCGTACTGACTACTTTATTTAAGGTTTGCGCTAGTAGTAATGCTCCACAAAGTTCAAGACGTGGAATCGTTTGTTTTTTTAGCGGAGCCACTCTAGACTTTGAACAAATCAATTTTACAGCATGTTTATTATTTTTGTCAGTGACTCGCAAATAAATCACACATCCATAACCCTTCTCAGAGGCGTCTGAGAAACCGTGAATTTGAATTACATTATAGCGTTTGGAACTACAATGCATCGAGGAACTTTTATCTTATTTAAAATAATTAATTGAGTTTTAAAATCATTCCATTCTGATTTAATTTGTTGTGGGACTTGATCATCCCAATCTAAATTACCAATAGCCCAAATCATTTGCATTATTATCTTGGCTATTAATATCATTGGAGCGCAGATTCCTAGTGGATCGAATAGCTGACAGATCTCTGATAAAATGTTGCGCTTGGTACAAAGAGAATTCTCTGTGAATTTGGAGAAGTTCATTTCAAATTCATCACTTGAAGTATTCCATGAAAGGCCAAGTACTAGGGACACGTTTGACGGAGATTCCGATCGAGACGAAAGATCAGGTATGTTTGAGGAAAATTTACGCAGTAGAAATCCACCTGTTTCCAGTAATTGACTCAACTCCGATTTGAGCTTAAACGCATTTTCAATTGAATCAGAGCCTGTGAGACAATCATCAACATACAAATCTGACATTTATACTTTTGATGCCAACGGAAACGAGATATTTTCGTCAGATGCCAATTGATGCAAAGTACGTGTTGCGAGGAAAGGAGCGCTTTTCGTTCCGTATGTAACAGTGCACCATTTATAACATTTGACACTTTCAGAGGGATCATTTCTCCACCAAATCCGTTGTAAATTTTGGTTATTCTGATCAATTAGGATTTGCCGGTACATTTTGGCAATATCGGCGGTGAACGCTCTCATGTGTGTCCTAAACCTTAGAATGATGGATATTAAATCTTGTTGTATAGTAGGACCCTTATACAAACAATCATTTAATGATAATTTGGACGACGAAAAAACCTTGTTATATGTATTATTAATGTTAGTTCGATTATCAACTACCTCCATATGCCCTAATGACAAATACTCAGCCATGAAATCTTTGTATTGCTGATAAATAGGAGGTTGACGAATTAATTGTTTTTCCATGGCATAGAATTGCATAAGTGAGGACGAATTTGACTAGCCTAGCTGATGGATGTTATCGTTTAGAGGAAGCGATACCGAATAGCGACCCGAAGATAGACGTGTGTGAGTTTTACTGTAATGCTGCTCACAATATTTCTCATCTAATGAATAATTATTCTCAACTGAAACGGTCTCTAACTCCCAAAATCGCTTTATATCATTATGAAGAGCTTCGAATGTACATATTGCTGTAGATAGTTGTGGTTGTGTGACATTACTAACTGAGGCTTTCCCACTAATTACATATCCAAATACGCTATCATAAAATGCAGGTAGGTTTTTAAACAGAGTAATCGAAGTTCTACCAGTGAATAGTTCATTATAAATTTCAGCACCAATCAAAATATCAATTTCATTGGGGACATTAAAATACGGATCTGCTTATTGTATTTTAGCAGGAATTAACTTAAAATTGATATTGAGAGGACTTGCTGGTAGGTAGTTCGTTATTTTAGGAATCACATAAAATTCCAAAGTGGTTTAAAAGTCCGAAACTCGAGAAGAAATTGTTAACGAGACTTTGGTTTTGATTTCCGTTTCCTCTCTGTGGTTTGACTTTCATTAGATTGACAATGTTTTCAGTAACGAAATTTAATTGTGAACCACTATCTAGCATTGCTCGACATAATAACTGCTTGTTGGAATCCGAAGTAACATTAACTAAAGCTGTTCCAATTAGAATTTGACTTACTCCCGAGGAAGCTGAAGACTTCTTTATTGAACATTGATCAAATCTAAATGACGAAGTACCACATACTTGCGAAGAATTTGATACTGGCTCATCCTGAGTGACTGGTGTGCTTGAACTAGGAGAGCTATTACTTGGAATCTGCCTTCGTCCTTTAAAATATATTGTTTTACCAAAATGCAAAAGGGAATGGTGTTTTTGGGAACAAATATTGCAAGGCGGTTTGTCACAATCAAGTACTGTATGAGTATCAATTAAACAATTGGTACACAATCTATGATTTCGAATAAACTGGAATCGCATCTGTGGTGTGAGCTTTGAATCTGTAAACTCCGGACAGTTAGGTATTGAATGTGACCCTCGACAATACAGACATGGAGCTAAGTTTGAGACTAATGACGAGGCTTTGCTTTTAGAAAAGCTATGACTTTTGTTAATAGTCGACGTTTTCGAAGATGAAGCTGCACCCTTGATGGCTTCTAAGACTCGAACACGATTTCGAAGTAACATCATAAGTTTGTCGAAGGTCAATAGTTTGTTGGCCTCTGAATTTTTTATAACATGGATTTTTGATGATGTATGTAACCTTTCAGTTAGGTGGTGAATTAACATTAAATCCCAAGAATCAATTCGAACATTTAATGATTTCAAAGCATTAACATTTTTTACTGACTGATCTATGAAGCTTTGTAATGAATTGGATGAATTTTCGACTGGAGTTTTTATGTTATAGAGTTCCTTCATGTGCGCTTTTTGAATAAGGAGATCGTTATCATACCGATCGCACAATATTTTCCAGGCGGTTTCATAGTTATCAGCTGTAACTGGAAGACTATCAATTAAATTAAATGCTTTGCCGGCGCGAAGATGAGTTTTCAAATACACAAATTTAACTGAGTTTTCTATATTTGGTTTGCGATGAATAATATCTACGAACACATCCTTGAACGCTAACCAATCACTTTCAGCTCCACTGAACGTTGGCAGTTTCAGTTCTGGAAGTTTAATCGAAATGGACGGAATCGCTTGTTCAATCTGAGTGCTATTTGATGACGATTCAAAAATTAATGGCTCTTTTGTTGTATTTTCGAGCCGTTTTAATTTGTGAAGCTTATCCAGCAGATTGCTTTCGACGTATTCGTAATCTTCTTCGAAAGACACTCGATCGGTTGAAGCAGACTCGTCTACCAGTTCTAGTTTCAATTGTATATTTTGATATTTGTCATAGAGGATTTGCAGCCTTCGTATATTAGATTCAATTGACCCAATAGTTTCAATAGTTGTAAGCTTATTACGAAATTGAGTCAGTTGACCTTTAAAGGCACTGCGTTGTCTTTTTAAAGAATCCTTTGTTTTGAACTTATCGCCATCCGATTGGGTTTCTGTGTCTGACACCATTTTTAAATTTAAATTTTATACACGCACGAAATTAAAACTATTTTAAGCGCACGATTTAAAATAGATATGTAGTTGGATTTGGAACGACACGGCTAAACTTTAAACCCGACAGGCAATTTGATATTTAATTTGAAAATGTTAAATTCTATTGTTAATAGATAAAGGGCAGCGTAATGGGATTTACTATCTAGCTAAATAAATGTTTAATAACATAAACTTACAAGATGATAGTCCTCGATGATGAATCTAGATGATGGTTGATAATATCCGTTACTAGAGTTGCATTAACTGTTGACCCGATGTAATGTGGTTTTGCTTAACCACCATAAAATTGACCAATCTGATCTCGAGTTGATGATAATGTTGAGATGAAATATGATTCGATGATATCCAACAATAATGACCAGCGATGGTTACTTATAAGGGTGTTGAAGAAGGTTAACTTACACCATGGATGATAATGTCCACAGCAATTATTTCGACGTCAATGACCTTGATCGGTCACCGTAAAATATTAAGCAGCTGCCTTGAATTTGATGAACGTTGTAATTAATAAACCATTTGCGGTGTATGGTCTCCGTGACTAATTGACCTTGGATGGTTGACGAAATGTTTGTGCAGCAAACTTAGCGGTAATAATGAGCAGTGAATCTTCTGCAGCACGTGATGGTCTCGATAAAGAATGTTCGATGGAAAAATCGAGAACCATATGTTATATTGACTAACTCGTTCGCAATACGATATAGAATTTGATTATATTTATATCACTTCAAAAATGAGTAACTATTGACTAATTTCAAATTATATGCGGCTGCCCAATCAATAAAATTATGTTCGACGATGATTTGGTTTCGTATACGATGAGATGCGTTCGAGTAACTCCAACTGAATTGTGCTTCAGGAACTTCAATGAAATCAAACTCAATGATTAATTATGCAAAAATCGAACGATGTTAACTGTATGTGCTTCGTAGTACATGTATAACTGCACCACCTTATGATCGAATCGTGGCTTTTAATCACACTAATAACTGTATGGTGGCACTCAACAACTTTAATTGTGATAATACGCCATTGATTATAGTGCCAATAATAACTTCTTGATTAATTTGTAGAATTTTGTCTACGATATTCGATTTGATTATTATTATAACTAGCACATCCAAGTAACTTATTTATAATGTCACTTAATTAACGGTATCACTATTCGACGAAGTTGTAATTTAGTTTACCACAATTAACGAATAAGCTATAGTATAACTATAGCCGCAATCAAACACACGATACTTTTATGTATTTTAGTGCACAGTTCTTTTTATAAATTAAACACTATACTCGTATAATAGCACGTACGAATTTGCTTTTTGATGCCTATCCGGCTCGAAGGACCAAATAAATGGTAAATAGATTTTGCATAAAATTGCGATGCGAATCTATTCCATTTAAGAAAATGAAAAATAACACTCGAAGATTTAATTTTATTATAAATTTATATTTTATATTGTTTAACTATATTATATTAAGTTTATAATTGCGAAGAACTTTATTGATCTAATGGTACAATAATAATAATTTTAAAATTAAATTTTAAATCTGTTAACGATCTTCTTAGCATATTTCGATCAACATGCAATATCAAATATTTGCCCAGAGATAGCAGAACTTTACTGGCCACTCCAGTTGAAGTAAATATTGTGACAATGGGAAATGGCAGCTATTGGCATAATGGGCTTGAAAAGAGTTTAAAATATGCATTACAGGGTATTAAAACGCCAATAAAAATTTCTTTGGTTATCAATATTGATGGACTTCCTATTTGTCGAAGTTCAAAAAACGAACTTTGGCCAATTTTGTGCGCTATAGATGAACTACTTGGCATTTTAAAATTTAATACGACTTTGACAGTTCTGTATAAAACACAATCAAAGCATATAGTTACACGGCCAACTCAACACAAAAAAAAGTCACGTTTAAATTTTTTAACGCAAAGTATCTGACTCTGGTGTAATATTTTAAATTTCAATTGTTTTGTACTAATAACATGAAATATATAGTATTATTAATTTTAATTTTATTTTATTTATTTTTGAGGTTGTTTACATACATATTTTTCCATTTTATAATGTATGGAATAGCGCTGTTCAATGCAGAAACACAATTTAATAATTAAAAGTAGATTGAGACTAAAAATAAACCGATTTTTTGACAAAATTAATTACCAATTTTTGTTACTGAGCAAATTGTTGTAGTATTTCCGTAATTTTTAGTAAACTTTACAATGTTAAGTATTTTTAATGGTAACAAAAGAAAAATTACTTGTACTCCTTTTTAATTTTATGTCACAAATAGTATGACCAATTTAAATTCTCCGATTTTCTGCAGATGCAGATATCATCAAAAACATTAAATATTTTACGAACAAACCGGTAAACTTGGGAAAAATTGGTCTATAATGCCATAATATTGTGTATTCCACTTTGCGAGATATATAAATAAATAAAATAACAAAAAAAAATTTAAAAAATATTATAAATAAAATGGCCGTCTACATATAGGGGCGTTAATATTATATATATAAAAAAATATTCCCAATTAGGAATTATTTTTTACGTAAATTAGACGCAATAATCACACATCTTTGCCACAAAATAGTCACAATATATAAATAGGAATTATATGAAACGGATTTGCACATAATTCCTAAACATAGCCTTTTTTAACGCAAAATAAACACAATTCCTAATTAGAAATTGAATGACACAAATAATACAATATTCCTAAATAGAATGTTTATTTTTAAACGCAATTCGCAAATAGGATTTTTTTTTCGCGGACATATTTATCGCATAATAAAAATGGCGTATATAAAAATTGAAAACTTATTTAAAAATTTTAATGCATTTTACCAAACTAAAAAAGCTTTTAAAATTAAATTTACAAAATTTTAAATTTATTATTATATTTATTAATTATAACATATTTTTAAGGGCAATCGTGTTTTTCGAGGTAAAACAATATATTTCACTGACAAAATACTATTTCCCATAGAATTAAAGGTTATAATTTTCTATTTTCGTACTATAAAGTTAGACATTATCCTATTCACAATTTTATAAGTGTTCATTAATAATATATAATATCTATATGTATCTTATAGCATATATAAAATTAACTTCACGATTAGTACAACGATTTGTTCGTAATATGTACATCGTTTTATACGATCAAAATATTTATTATAAAAAGTAATAATTCCTTATTTGTGTTGACAATTATTAAAATAAACAAACATTTTTGACGCAGAGACGTCATTGTGTTACACATTGTGTCATAACAAGGAATTAATTGTGCCACTAAAATATGTACAAGAAGGCACTAATTTAGTCACTGTGTATATTAAATGTGTTTGTAAGTTACAATAGTCGAAACAGTGTCAAATACAATTACCACGTAGCGTTGCTCCACTTTCGGGAAACCGGGAAGACACATCGTGGGCGTTACTTCGTAACATATGTTTCCAAATAGGCGCGTCTTTTGACTCTGTGACGTTGCCACGGCAAAAAAAAAATAAAAAATTCTAGTTGGGTGGGTAACGCTAAATGAATCAGGCGGTGTAGTGGAGACGAGCAGACTAAATCAGTTTATAGTCATGGACACTACATGTCAGGGCGGGTTTTTGGCGCCCTAAAACCAATACCAAACCAGCGTCTGTTCTCCAGGTTAGGAGCGGCTGAAGCGGCCGTCTGTCTTGTATCAAGCGGCTCGCTATATAAATGTGTTCAAGGTAGGACTGGATGCCTTAAGATTCTCACCAGTACGTGACCCACACAAGTAACAAGCGGGTTGAGCGGCAGGCCAACAACCTTCCCTCATAAAAACAATTAAGTTATGAACCCTGAACAAAGGCCTCGGATTACCATGTCGGATTCATCACAAACTCGACCTCGGAAATTGAACACGGACAACGCTTTAAAAATGGGAACATGGAACGTGCTTAGCCTCTTAAGACCTGGAGATCTCCAGAACCTTTCGAACCAAGCAAAAAATTACACATTAGACGTACTTGTACTACAAAAGCTTAGATGGTCTGGGAGTGGGATCCATGACACCACCAATGGTTACACTCTTCACTACAGCGGCCATCAGAACGCAGGAGAATTTGGAGTTGGCTTCCTAATCCATCGGCGCGTGAAGCACCATATCGTCGATTTCCGCCCGATCAACATGCGGATGTGTACGGTCAGACTTCGCACTAAGAAATTTAACATCACGATTGTCAATGTGCATGCACCCACCGAAGATAAATTGGATGACATTAAAGATTTATTCTTTGTCGAGCTGGAGGAAGTCATCAATAACCGCATTACATTAAAATCATCGTGGGCGACTTTAATGCAAAAATCGGTAGGAGTGCAGAAAATACATCGCACATCGGTCCTAACAGTCTGCATCTAACTAGTAACAACAACGGCCAACGCGTCACCGACTTGGCATTAATGTACAACTTAGTTGTATCAAGTACGTTTTTCCCGCTAAACAGAATCCACAAAGTAACGTGGAGATCGAATGATGGAAGAACGGAAAACCAAATTGATCACGTCATGGTGTCTAAGAGACACTCGACCAGTATATCTGACGTTAGATCCTACAAGGGTGCAGACATGGACAGCGATCATATGCTTGTGTTATTTAAATATAAGTGCAAACTGTCATCTACGCTCAACAGACAAGCACAAAAAACTGTTCGATGGAATGTTGATGCTCTAAAAGACCAAACGTCACTGCAGAGTAACCAATCAGCTGTCACTAACTATCTAGAGCGGCACAGCAACAGCGAAGAAGCTCCTTCTAACATCCAGGAGCAGTGGCACACAATACAGTCAGCTATTACCACCGCGGCGCAAAACACATCGGAAGAAGACCTCCGAGACCCCGCAATGATTGGTTCGATGATCAATGTCGCATGATCGTCGCAGATAAACAAAAGCTTCGTGAAAAATGGTTGGCTCGCAACTCTAGAAGCACACATGCAGAATATCTCCGCGCCAGGAAAGCCACGACTAAATACCTTCGTCAAAAGAAACGCGAATATATGAGATTATGCATCGAAAACATCAGCTTCCAGGCGGAAGTAGGAAATTTAAGGGACTGTTTTTCTAATGCCAGGAATCTCACTAAAGACTTCCACCCAAGAAGTACAGCCATAAAAGACGGGAATGGAGTATTGAGAACAAACGTGGCTGATGTTCTCTCAGTATGGCAAACATGCTTTCCAAATCTACTAAATCGGAATGACGAAGTGACCCCCATTAGAGCAATAGCTCCTCCATGGTTAAGAGGTCTTTGTCGAATGTCCCACAGCAGAGGAAGTAGACGCAGCTATTAGTCGATTGAAAAACGGCAAGGCACCCGGTCTCGATGGAATCCCCGCAGAATTAATTAAGCTCGGAGGCGCTACTCTTGCAACAAGTTTATACGATCTGGTCGTTTGAATTTGGGACCAAGAAGAGTTGCCGGAGAATTGGAAGACCGCACTCATATGTCCGTTGGATAAAAAAGGCGACCGTATTAAATGTGAAAACTATCGTGGTATAGCTCTATTGAACACTGCTTACAAAGTGTTGGCTAATGTTGTACTTGCCAGACTCATCCCTTTCGCCAAAAACATCATTGGCGACTATCAGTGTGGTTTTCGTCCCAACCGATCGACCACTGACCAGTGTTTCACCATGAGGATGATCTTGGAAAAATGTTGGGAGTACAACATAACCATACATCAATTATATATAGACTTCCGTCAGGCATATGAAGAAGACTTGGTTTGGAGGTGAACAGTACCAAAACGAAATTTTTAACAACACCCAGAAACATATCTATGGCAAATCTCGAAATTAGCGACCATAATTTTGATAGCGTCGAAAATTTTAAATACCTCGGGTCACTAATAACATCATCAAACGACATGCAGGCAGAAATAAAAGCCCAAATCGCTGCCGGACAACGAGTTTTCTACGCCCAATCAAAATTATTGCGATCTAAACACCTATCGCAGTCGTGCAAGCTCGCACTTTATAAAGCACTGATAAGACCTGTGCTGACTTTCGGAAGCGAGAGCTGGACCATGACCTCTAACGACTGTAGATTATTATCTACCTTCGAAAGGAAGGTCATCCGTTCAATTTTTGGTCCTATTAAAGTTGCGAACAATGAATATCGGATTCGCATGAACCACGAAATAAAGCAACTTCTCGGAGGTAGCGATATTATCGGCTTCATCAAATCTAATCGAGTGAGATGGCTCGGCCACGTTGCAAGATCTCCACAACAACGAATGGTTTACAAAGTGTTCCATCAACAACCAGCCGGAGTACGTCGTAGAGGAAGACCCCGACTGCGATGGCGTGACGACGTCGAACAAGACCTACTCGTATTAGGATGTCGAAATTGGAAGACGAGAGCGATGGACCGAGAAGGATGGAGGACCATAGTGCGGGCGGCAAAATCCCTTCATGGGATGTAAATGCTAGAGAGAGAGAGAGAGAGAGAGGGAAGTTTTATTTGACTCGTATCAAAGACTCATTGCACATACCCTCGATCTGAATGGCAGCGTATTCAAAAAATGCACAATAGTTAGATTATAGGAAACACATTTGAGAGATGGGCAAAACATCGGCATTCCGAATTTCCATTGCATAGCAAAGTATAAACGAGAGAATATTGCTGCGGGAGTAGTAGCAATTTATCACAATGAAAGTCACCATAATAATACAGTCACTTCTCACATGGATGTTCATTCAAGGGCATCAGAATCTCTTGTTACAGCACAGTCTGCTATTGGAGAAATTTTTATGAAAGTGAGCGGCAATTTCAACATCAATTTTTCCGATGAAAAAACAGGGCCATTCACAAATTTTCTAAAAGAAAAACTAGACTTGGTAATGTCGAATGATACGAATCAAAGTATGATCAAATATGGAACGACCACCGATGCTGTATTTAGTAGATATCTTGAATAGTTTGAATTAGAGAATTACCACTATGAAAGAATGATTATAGAAGAAATTTCTGATAATGAAGGTGTATAATATAATACTGAAGTCACTTATCGTGTATTGAAGAGAAATAATTGAAAAACAGAGAAAAATGTGTTATATTTCATTTATGTATGTCTGTCTGTCTGTGTGCGTATGTATGAGCGAAAAGCCAAAGAAGTTACACTTCCACCGTTTGGTCTGACGCAAACCCAATTTTCTATTTTAAATTACTTCAAGGTTTATTTAAGGATTTTTATATTAAGAAACCATATTTTTTCTAAATATAATTAAGGAAGGTTATACGTCTTTAATCAGGTACAGGTTACGTATGTAACATCTTATACTCCCGCTTTTAGTAGTTTATATCAATGATAGGACATTTTTTACGACATATAACGATAATATTTATTTTATATAAAACACCTCTTTATATTAAATCTAAAACGTATTTTAAAACTTAACGCAATTTATGTTACTAAAGAATAGTTTTTTGTTCCGAAATAAAATTTCAAACTATCATAAAATTTAGAAAGAATTCTATCTATAAATTTCCTTTTTATAAAATTATCATTGCACCTTTAGTCCATATAGTGATACAATATGGTACATGACTAGAATTTTCTTGCACTTTCTTTTCCACATGCTCGTACATCCCCCATATATATATAAACATAATCTTTATATCTTATGTCTTATATGTATAGAATACAAAACTTAATATATGGACATATAAAAAAAAACTTAAGGCTATTAATAACTTAACTCGAAACGATAATTCTTTCGAACAGATATAAATTTAACTTATACCTGCTTTGCTACTAAATTCTATATATATGAAACTGTTGAAATACTGTCGGATTGCTGTTGATATTTTATTATTTTAATATTATGCTGTTGGATATAGTTTATATGACTTTTCTTCGAGTTTGTTATTCTCCCTCGATGGTTTTATTTATTTTTTTTTTTTTTGTGAAAAGTCATTAAAATGGGGAAAATATATAATAGAAAATATCGAAATAGCAACAAAAAGTAAGACAAATGTACAAAGGTAAAAATTTATCGATAGATCCGTGAAATCTATATATCTGTTAGGGCATTTGTTTTATTCGAACAGGCAAATATACGATAAACAATATTCACAATATACAAATGTATATTGATGAAATATAATATTGTGCTGTGCTACGATACTTGTATTTTTCATTTGACAAATATAGCCACAGGTGAAATGACAACAACAACAGTAATAAAAAATAAATCGAAATTATTATTTTCTACTTGATATAAATTCACCTATGTATGAAAAAAAAAACGTTACATTGGGAAATCGTTAAAATGAAAATTATTAAATGAAACAAATTTGTTATATAAATTGTTTTCAATAAAAATGAAAAATCTCTTGTACAATTAAAATTGATTGAAAATGCGCACGACCAAATTCAAATTAGGTACATAAACACAAAATATGTTTAAGTAATAAAAACTGTGCTTTTCATTGTCAATCAACCCATTCTGGATTGGGTATGTTGGATGGAAATGGGATTCTTACATGATTTTTAGAAGAAATTCTGAAACATGGCCACCTGTGACGGAACTCGACTAATTCTTAAAGGATTATGATGGTATTAGGTGTGTTCACACTAAAAAACAATTAATCATTTGCGATGCAAATAGTATCGCATATGACTCCGTCTCAACTTTGTATCGTTTTATGATACAAACTTTGCATCGAACATAACCAAATTTAAGATATATCAAAAATCGATGCTACTTACATTTAATTTGTGAACGAAGCAAACTATATCGGAATTAAGAGCTCCTTGCTTCATTGTGTTTTGATGTAGTCTATATTAAAAATCAACACAAGATATACCTAATTTAACAATGATGCATTTTGTATCAAATTTATTAGTTGTTTGCATCTATTCATTAAGACGCAAGGTGCATTAAAAACTGAAACTACTAGTGTTTAATTTATTTACATGCATCTAAATTGAAAGCATTAAGGGGTAAACCTAATTCGAGTACGCTGAATTCAATGGTGCTAGTCCCATTTCAAAGTTAGTCCCCATCATTTTTGAGATATCGCTTTCGACATGTTTTGGCTCTGAGTCAAAAATCAGTCAAAATATACATCAAATTCACAATGATAGCTTTCTTCAGCAAAGTTGTTGCGCAAGTCAGACATAAAAATTATGGTAGAAAGCAATGAAGATGAACGAGTAACCTCGTATTTTAAAAAAGACTTCCACGGCACCTTACAGGCCAATGTGGAAGTAAAGATTATCAGATAACAACAGAAATACCGACAACAACAGGAGGTTCAAAAATCAAATTACCGACATTGGACTTGCCAAATTTCTGGACTTGCCAGTAAAAATGTCATACATTAAATCAGGTCCCATTTAATATGCGATATTTTAAAACGCAATATTTCGAAACGCGATATGGAACAAAACGAAAAGTTTATATTAATTTAAAAATCAATAAAAGCGGGAGTATAGGACCGGGTTGTATCAGGCGAATCGCTGTGCTTCCATTGCTTCACAATCTATACATACTAGAAAAAGTTAAATATAATTTCAGTTTAAAGGAATTTAAAAATCGATAGGAGACGGAGTTTATAGGTTATATCAGGCGGGTGAAGGGGACATTTAATTTTAGCGAGAGTATAGGATCGGGAAATATCAGGCGGGTCGCCACACTCCCGTCGCTTCGCTCCCTAGTTATAGAAAGTTTTAGAAAGAGCGTGAGCATAGTTTGAGCTCACCATTTGAATCATTTGTAACATTTGATCCAGAATTTGCCAGGCTGTATGAATCAACTGTATCTAATCTAAGGGGAATAAAAAATCTATCAGAGTATTTTGCTTTCGTGGGGAGAAGGTTCCAGTCACTAGAAGCAATGGGCAGCATAAAATCAACCGCAACGCGAGCACTATTCGTACCACCACTAAAACGTATGCCGCCAAGATCAGCCACCATTGTTGGGTTAAAACGAGTAGAGAATGTCATGAATGGAAACAATGCGAGTAATTCCGGAAAATGACAACGGTAAACAGAGCGTCTTAAGTGACTGCAACATTTGCGTACATTGCCTTTACGTACATTGCCAAAATATAAAAAAGGTCAGTATAAATCTACAACATGTATGGTGTGCAACGAACACCATCATACACTTCTGCATTGCAACAACGCAGCATTTTCAGGTAAGTAGTATAAGTCAAACTCTTCTGATCAATCAACAAGACCTGTGTTATTAACCACCGTCTTAATTAAAGCAACTACAGGTACTGGCCAGGTCACTACTTTAAGGGCCTTGATAGACTTAGGACCCCAAGCCATCTTAATATCATCAAACGCCGCTCATATTGAATGAAAACAAAAGAAAAATCAACGTGAGTATTGCTGGTATAGGTGGGAACAAGGCTTTCGTTTCCGAAGATCTTCTGGAGAGTTTTCTATGCTTGGTGTTCGATAAGCTCACACAGCAGCTTCATGAAACAACCACTACTGTAATCGCTCACAACCAATCAACTTGGTGATTGGAGCGGATTACTATCCTTTAATAATAACCGACAATATTATTCGTGATTTTCAACAAAGTACCTGACATTTGATGAACAAAATGTAAATCATAGTTTACTATGAAGCAAGGTGATTAAAACTGTCATAACAAGGAATTTGACAATTCTCGTCCCCCTTGTAGACGTAGAAACCAACGCTATCTACATTCGATGAAAATCGCTAATAAAGGGCAAATATCATGAGCCTATGGCTCAAAACACTGAATTTGGATTGATCGTGACAACAAAGGATATCCAAGAACAACTAAAATTGTTAACCCAAGAGGAGATACAAATCGAAAAACTTTTTAAAAGAGAACCTGGGGTGCAATTCAGATGGAAGGTACACGGTGAGTTAGTCCGAAGGGACCCTAAAGAAATCAAAGTGAATCAAAACTATTACATGCCACATCACGGTGTGCTCAAGGAAGGTAGTACAACAACCAAACAACGAGTTGTGTTCGATGCTTCAGCGAAGACCACCACGGGAGTGTCGTTAAATGATTTAATGATGACTGGCGACGGTATAAAATCGTACTGACTGCAGATATAGAGAAAATGTCTGTATACAGGTATGGATTCTTGAGGCAGATCGAGATTACCAGAGAATATTATGGAGAGACGGCCCCGCTAAGCCTATGGCCTACAGATTGCATACGGTTACCTATAGAACTACAGTAGCCAGTTTCCTAGCAGTACGAGCCTTGTTGCAACTGGCACAAGATGGTAGCAGCACTTATCCAACAGCATCTAAGGTCCTGTTTTCGGATTTTTAGGTTGATCACATGCTGACTGGAAGTGATACTTTAGAGGAAACATTTTCAACTATAAAGTAATTAAAGGAACTCACGGAGGAAGGTGATTTGAACATTAGAAGTAGATTTCCAATGCCGAGGAAATTTCGGAACTTATCCCAGGTAAATTACATCATATATAGGCAACATACAAATCAAACTATTCGATTGCGTTAACATCTTAGGGATCGTGTATCATCCCTCTAAAGATGCGTTTGAGTTCGATGTCCCAAGATTTCAATTATCACATGGTCAACCAACCAAGCGATCGTTGTTGTCGGATTCAAAATTATTCGACCCCATAGGATGGATGTCACTAATAACTATCACGGCCAAACTAATGATGCAAGAAGCATGGACCATTGGAATAGGATGGAATGATTTACTACCAGCGACACTAAATGCTAGATGTACGAACTACATGGAAGAAATATCAATTATGAAGCAGATAATGATTCCTTGGTGATTGACACAACAACAGGACCATTTAAGATGTATGGATTTTCCAACGCATCTGAGTCTGCGTTTGCTGTAGTGGTATACTATCGACACCTGCTAATACGGGCCACACACTTATTCACAGCAAAAACACGAGTTGTTCCTATCAAGACTAAAATTATCAATTCCACGTCTGAAACTTAACGCAGCCTTGGTACTAGCGAAACTCATAAGCCATACTCAATGTTCCCTGAAACTCAATACCACGTGGAGCAACCCTTTTAGCTCTTGCTAACAGAAACTTATGGTGGAGAGGTCCAGATTTTCTTCATAAGGAATTACAGTTGGATCTTGATGTACCCAAATCAAACAACATTCTTAATGATGTACATCTGGAGGAATAAGAAAACTCAATAGTTAATCTGGCTGGCGAAAAGAAGTCAAACCGTTCTTAAAACTATTTGAGCGGCATTCAAGCTTCAACAAACTAAAATGCATCGTCGCGTATTGCAGACGATTTATATACTACAAAACGCCCACAGTCAACAAGCCAGGTATACGATCGAATAAGGAACTTGAAGATGCATAAATTACAGTTCTTAAAATCATCCAGGAGTAAGACTCTTATAATGAAATTCAGTGCCTCAAATCCCTTATGCGTTTAGACAAAAGAAATAGACTCTTATCATTGAATCCGATATTAGATAATAATGGAATACTATAACGAATGAATGGTCGGCTTCAAAATTCAAACCTTACGCCTACCAGCTCAAAAATCTTGGACAAGCACAACATATTAACATTGCGAATAGTCGAAGATGGCCACCACAGCACTTTGCACGGTCAGATGCCAGAGTGCATCCAGGAAGAGCATTACCGAAATAGTAAGCTGTCTTACAACGGAATCCTTCATTGCTGCTTATACAAGTGTTTTGTTTCCAGGAGAGGATTGTGTACCGATATTTTCTCCGACAGGGAGATAATTGCAAAATTTGGTGAAAATATGCCACCGAAAATATTCAACCACCATTATAAGATTATGCTTTTAATTTATTTAGTTGGGCTTCGTAAACCGGCCTGACAAAGAAAGTCAGTTCTATTGTACCAAAATATATTTTCTCAACTACTTTTGAATAAACCAACAGTACCTCCTTAAAATGCATCAGTATATGCAAACAAAGCACAAACACAAGCCACAACAACGCATTTTACACCCAAACAAGACTGGCTACCAGAAATTCAACCACAAAAAATTACATATAAAGCTATAAACAGAACAAGAGCGACGACGACGAGCGTCGACGAATAAATAAAAAATATCGCTGTAGCTAACAGAACAAAAGCGTCTGCGTATGGCGATAAAAAACATCCAAAAGGCATAACCTTCTGTGTTCTTGACATATGACGTTGTGGCGTTAGGCTACTAAATTGAAAAAAATTGTTATTAATATGACGGTTAAATGATACCAACTTATACATATATAAAAAACAGTTGGCAACGTTGCTTCGTCGGTGACAAAAATAGAAATAAGGCGATGCCACATTACAATTTCTACGGACGTTTTTTGAAAACGTTTTCCTCATTTAAGAATGAGGCTTTTGTTCTGTTTTGAGCTTAAACTGGTTCCTTGTAAACGAATTCTCAATGAAAACTCGAACACAAAAACTTTTTTGGGGGACATATAAGAAAAAATTAACCTACTACAAACCACTTGACAGAAACATCCCATTTCCACGCAAAAAAAAGTCAGTTAACCTCCGGTCTCGGATCTCCACTTCCTCAATCGAGTGGCAACACACTCTTCTACCTCCCTTCTGATGTCACGCTCCAGTTGTGGTGATTATATAATAAAGTCTGGTAATAAATATACGGTTGATTTTTTTTATACGGTTATGTACGATTAGTTTGGGTTAATTCCTTAGAGTAAAATGCTGAAGAGCAGCAACTATTTTTTCCCCATATAAAACTCAATATAATATTTGCTATCTCTTTTGAGTCATGTGGGAACAGGATGGTTATATAAAAATGCATATGGCTTACTCATATTTCGAAATAAGAAACCCCAAATCAGATGTTTATTTTTGTGCGCAGTGATAAATTATCGTGACGATTTAATTTTGTGCTTCTAAAATTATTAATTAAAACTTATTAAAAAAATAAAAACGTTATAAAACATTTAGTGGTTTGTGTAGTAGTGCGTGGTAGTGTATTATTTTATAAAAAAAAATTACAAACTTTTAATTAAAATGAAGTGTCTTGTGAAATGTTGCTATTCACATTCTCGTGAGCTTTTCCCAAAATATTTTTATGCTCACAACAAACTTATTAAATCATTATATATTTTGTTACTATTTATCGTGCAATCACGATAAGTATTTATAACATTTTTTTTCTGTTAAACTTCAATTTTTCGGTTATTATTCGAAGGAATCTGGCTTTATAATTGTGCTTTTATTTTGGTAACCACCGACAATTCGTTATTTTTTTTTTTGGTTTGGTCAACAATAACATTCTATTCTGATTGAATTAGATAGTGAATGGCGGTAAACATGAATCGCCACGAATATATGTTCAACAGTAAATGTTTAGACGACGAAGAGGCCCAAGCAGAACTTCTCGTTCACGATATTTTATTAAACGATCCGAACGCTAAGACCCAACTAAGCGAAGCTCTCGAAAAAGAGTTTCGTGACCCTAGACTTCCACTAGGAAAATCGCATGTTACAAGTAAACACGAGGTCGAAAGTGAAACGACACTAGGACGTCAAATGCATGATCTCCTTGATAAAGCCATCAAGACTTCTCCAGGATGCTCACGCGAGCTGTTGCGAAAGGTGGTCTATCGATCACTTCATTGGCAGAAGCGTTTACAGCGATTAAAAAACTGTTTCAGTGATATATCTGGGGTAATCAACCAAATGTCCAAGTTTAGAAGGCTTGGTCAAGAAGCTCAAAACATGCTAAAAGACGAGACACTTGCAGGTGCGGTCGCACGTGATCCACCGAAAAGTAGTGATATTACAGCAATTATAGTGCTCGAACAAACGAAAATAAAGCAAAACCGAAAATGACAAACTTTAGTACACTAACAGTAACTAGTCCCTCGAGCACAGCTGGTGTTGTTTTGCCAACAGCTTTAGCCACGACCGTGACATATAGTAGCGCCTCTGTAACAATACCTCAGACGACGACCGTGACATGTGGCGATTGGCCAAATAGTTGGTACTCTCCAAAAGACTCTCCGGTAGAGGAAATTATAGTACCACCAAACACGTGGCGCGCTCCCGGTTATGGACAACTGTTTCCAAATGCAGAGGGTAGGCCTCATAATATATACGAAGCCATACAGGCACCCTATTCTAGTAATGAATTTAGATATGCCGAAAATTCCAATTATAGGCCCTATCACCCGAAGTGGAAGTTATCTTTTAATGGAGGCGCTCATGGACTAGACGTGCATGACTTCATTTTTCGGTTAGATACATTTGCAAAACGTGATGGATACCCTCAACACAGATTACCGTTGATAATCCATAGTTTTGTTTCCGATACGGCGGAAAAATGGTTGTGAGCGTACACTCGAGAAAACCCCGATGCTTCGTGGCAACACCTGCGCAGTGCCTTTCTCTCCCGATTTTCGAGTCACGAGACCGAAAAAGAAAAAAGAAGACGCATCGAGAGGTTAAAGCAACACAATAGTACATTTAACGAGTATTCCGTAGAGATACAAAGTCTAAATGTTAGGTTGAGTAATCGATTTACGGAACTTGAGCTAGTTGAAATCTTGAGGGAAAATATGCATCCTCCGCTTAGGACGGTTACTCTACATATGGATTTCAGCTCAGTAGAGCGCCTCAGAGTAGTATGCCAACAGTACGAGCGGCTATGGTCTTAATCGGGGTTCAGTTTAAGGAACCCGTTCGAGAATCATAGTCGTCGGCCAAAAATAAACGAGCTATATGCACACGCGAAAGTTGAGGAAAAGCCAGTCGTAAATAACCCGCCTGTGGATGACTTCAATAATCAGCCGGCAATTACATAGGCCAGAAATAGGCGCACTGACAAGTAAAGGGAAACAACCGTTGTCTTCTGAGACATATCTTGTCTGTTGGAACTGTAGAGAACTTGGACACCGCTACCACGATTGCACAAAAGAATTTTTAGAAACATTTTGTTTCGGCTGTGGAAAATCTGGTGTCAGAAAACCCAATTGTACTAGTTGTGCGAAATACTCAACGGGAAACCAGTCATCGAGCGCTGTATCTTCTGGGGTAACTCGCTCGAGACTAATGTCACCCGGGAAATAATTAATCCAAATGAAAATTTACCTTATCATGGCGCGTTCAACCCTATAAGTCAACCGGTCGACGTAGAACAACATTCCCAGAATTCCAATAGAGACCAAATTTCCTTAAGTAATATTGACATTTGGTCAAGTATAAAACCAGTCGCGGTCAAAACCTTCAAGGCCGAGACTCAGACGGAGACTAGCTCAGGGCTGGATATCGGAAAGCTGGCTTCAACAGGCAATTCTCTCTCGAAGAAGTCCCGCCCAAACTCTACTGGAAACGACGCGCGTGGATCCGCAAAGTATGTATTTCAACGATTCTCCATTGGACACACGATCCACGATCGCATATAGAGGTTCGAATATTAGGAACTCCAATGACCGGCCTATTGGATAGCGGAGCTTCCACAAGCATCTTAGGGAAAAATTCTCTCTCTCGCATAGAAAAGCTAAGTCTGAGCCAGTTAACGTAAAATCCACTGTCAGTACAGCAGATGGAACTCCTAATGACATTCGTGGCTTTGTAGAAGTGCCCGTGATTTATAATGAAAGACTAAAATGATGAGGTTGTATGTGGTACCGACCCTCGAGAATGAGCTCTACCTTGGAATAGATTTTTGGTCGAAGTTTAATCTTGTTCCGAAGGTGATAGGAGAGTTATCTGATGTAAAGGGTAAATCGAATCACCATATTTTGAGCGATTTTGAAAACGCGGCATTAGAACAAATCAAATCGAATTTCCATCATTCGAAACGCACAGACTTTGCAGAACAGCCGTACTCGAGCATACCATCGAGGTAGGATCGGCGCAGCCAATTAAACAGAGGTACTATAATGTTTCCCCGACCGTACAAGACCTGATGAACCAAGAATTGGACAGGATGCTTAGATTAGACGTCATAGAAGAGAGTACGAGCGCATGGTATTCGCCGGTGGTGTTGATCAGAAAACCGAATGGGAAATCGCAGTTATGTCTCGATTCGCGCAAGTTAAATATGGTGACCATTAAGGATGCCTATCCATTACCATTAATAGACAGACTTCTAAGCAGGTTGCAGGAAACCAAGTATATTTCGGCGATCGATCTTAAAGATGCCTTTTGGCAGGTGCCATTAGCTAAATGTTCACTCAAAAAAATCCTGCATCTATAGAGACAAAAGCTGCATTAATAGTACGAAAAATACGTGAAAACAGCGCCAATGCAGGAGTTCTATAATATTACGAATTACGTTCATTAATAACATAAAACTGACAAATTAATAAATTGTTGTAGCTACGAATTAGTCTGTACTATTTATGATTTGATTCATATACGATACGAAAAAGTTTATAATTTTAATGCAATTGCAAGCGTTTATGGATGAATAATTTCTTATTATTAACGTAAGGCATTGTAAAATAGTAAAAAATGATGATTTGTTGAAAGATTAAATTCATAGATAGCACGAAATTTTTCATAACATTTTGGAAATTAAAATTTTTATTAACGTTTAATTCATACATGTAACTAAATAAATTCATTTTATATACGTATCAATACTGATATTTACGAAACTAATGTTATATGTAAGTTGACAGTGCCCATATATTGTGAAGTAATTCATAAATAAAACAACTATTTTCGTAAATATATTGATGACGATTATTCAAATATAAGATGCAGTTCATGAATAATAAGCACAATTATGTTTTTCTTAATTTCATAAGACGAGAATGTTTTATTTATTAAATCATAATTTAAAACTTATAATATCTTTACAAAATATTCACAGTAAAATATAATTTAATGCATAATTAATACTAAGTAAAATAATAAATCAAAAATTATTCAAAACAGCTATTACCATTACACTTATATTCAAATAATTAATTAATTTTAACTATTTTTGTATTTTTATTAGTTTTATTTGATTCATATTTTTATTTTTTTAATTGTAAATTTCAGTTTTGCTTCACCTTATGATTTATTACTTAATTATGTAACTGTAATTATGTAACTTAATAAAATAATAGAAACATAGAAATTTATTCAATGTTTCCTACAAATACAAGTTATATGTACATATTAATCAAATGATCAATATTATTTTAATAATATACTTTGAATAATACAAAATAAGTTAAAATGTCTATCAGCTCAGCATTAAAATAGTAAAAATAATCAGTTAGGATAATAAAAAATATAAACCAACAGTACTCTAACTTGTAAGCTCTTGTAATATCAGACTGACTTTAGAGGATTTTTGCTATGTTTTATAATATGGTAAGATTTGTTAAAAAATGAACATAAAATATTTTTCACACTGCACCACGTTTCCTATACCCAGTACAAAATGGCTAAATGCATTCTAATTTTTCTTCATCTAATTTTCCTGGAAAATCCTGTGTAAATTATTGATTCCCGTCCGGTATCATCCTTTTTATTATTCCTTTTGAATAGAAGCTAGGAATCAATGGAAGCACCAAAAAAGCTGAAGAGCGGCATCGTCTAAAAGTAAAAAAGAGTTACAATAAATGTACTGTTTGAATTATATATTTACATATTGAATTGACTTTCACGTTAATTTCTGAATTTGATTTACCTTTATCGAAACCCTTTTAATTGATTTTATTCATTTATTTTTCATTAATTGATTTTTCCTCATTTATTAAAATATTTTGAAGAGATGTTAGGTTGTGTTGTATTTCCTTAATTTTGTATCGGCTACAATCTTGCCAAATACTCCCGAACTCATTAGCTGATACATCGTCGTAGTTAATGTGCTTTTTAAGCAAGCAAAGCAGCGTCAACTTTCGGATCTATAAAATTATTTAAGAATTATTTAATAATAAATGCCTATAAATAAATAAATTTTTGTGACTACGTAGTGAAATAAAAATGAATGCTGTTCTATGCGGATGATCCAAAAAAATACCTTTAAATATAATACTTATCTGATATGCAACTAAAATTATCACTATTTTATTACACAAACAAAATAATAGTTGTTTTTATTTTATAATTAATTATGAAAACGAAATAAAACACTATGATTTCAATAAATTATTTCTTTTTAATTTACCGCCAAGACACAACAAACTTGCAACAAATTTTAAGAACGAATGAACTAAATGACCGTTTTATGAAATATAATACGTATAAAATATAAATATGACGAACTTTTTGTATATATTATGAATATTTTTCTATCGTCATCTATAATACGAACTAATTCGTAGATATACGAACTTTTCTTATATATTATGAATATTTTTCTATCGTCATCTATAATACGAACTAATTCGTAGATATACCGACTTTTCTTATATATTATGAATATTTTTCTATCGTCATCTATGATACGAACTAATTCGTAGATATACGGACTTTTCTTATATATTATGAATATTTTTCTATCGTCATCTATAATACGAACTAATTCGTTGATATACGGACTTTTCTTATATATTATGAATATTTTTCTATCGTCATCTATAATACGAACTAATTCGTAGATATACGGACTTTTCTTATATATTATGAATATTTTTCTATCGTTATCTATAATACGAACTAATTCGTGGATAGTGCGTAAACATTTGATGAAATTTCAAAACGAGTACAAACAAATTAATTTTTATTTAACGTTGGGGTGGTGTATAGAACGATATCTTCTCAAATACATATTTCAAAACTGTATTTCTCAAAATAAGACAGGATTTTTTAAAACAGCATTTTTCAAAACGGCAATTTATCTGCACACTCTAAAATACATTGGTTACAAAGCCTAAAGTTCTACTCGTGGTTGTGGTATGTGAATATATCCTCAACTTATATCGTAAAAAGGCACACTTTCCGAATATAGTTCTAAAGTTTAATCATGCGCGTGCTTCTTGATTATTTTATAATTGTGGATGGATAAATTATAAAGAGAGTCGAAGATAAGTTATGGTCAAAGAAAATGTGCGTAAACAGAAGACGAATTTAAAAAAAGATGAATCGTTTCGATGAATATGTTATGAATTACATCTTCAATGAACTACCAGTAATTAATAAATATTATATTGCATACAACTTCTACATGTTCAAGTCATTAATGATAAAAAGAGACTATGTAAATAATTGTGTGTTCGTTACAGTCTTCTATGTTTAATAAATATTTTTAAACATGTTCTATAAATTTTTTATATATTTGTCATAATTAGCTACTATATATTATAATTTGTAATATTAATAATAAAATTCGTAAAAGTTAACATCGATATGAATATCAAGATACTCGTATACCATAATTTTCGAATTTCGCTATTGTATCTTTACTACGTATAATTTCATATTTTTAAGGAATAAAAATTCATTATTGCGAATGTATTCGTACAAATACTTTTAACACAATTTTACAATTGAAAGTATCCTTTAACAACAAATATAAATATAATGCAACAATACAAAAAAGCTATTAATTGAACTATAAATTTACGAACTGCGATTCTTACTATTAATGCATGCAGTTGTAGAATTTGTTTTGTTTATTTTATTTTCTACGTTTATATAAAGATTTTTACATTAATAGTAGGAATTCGAGTTAACGAATGATATTCGTAAAAAAAATACACAAAATTTTTTTCAGTGTTCACGTGATAAAACGGCATTCACAGTACTTGGTAGGCCGCTCTATCAGTTTACTGTGATGCCGTTTGGCTTATGTAATGCGGCACAAACAATGTCACGTCTCATGGACAAAGTCGTACCCTATCAATACCACGATCAAATATTTGTTTACTTGGACGATCTAATGATTATTTCGGCAACACTACACGAACATTTTAAGCTGTTGAAACTAGTAGCGAGGTTATTAACTGAGGCAAAGCTAACCATAAACCTTTGTAAATGCAATGTCGTGATGAGAGAAATCAAATATCAAGGTTTCCTATAGTTAGCGAGGATGGCCTCCGAACCGATCCTGCTAAAGTAGAGGCTATTTGTAGCTTCCCGAGTCCTATAAACGTGAAACAGACTAGAAGATTGTTGGGTATGGCAGGGTGGTATCGGAGGTTCATCCCAAATTATGCAGAAGTTACCGCTCCCATCACGAATTTGTTGAAGAAGCGAAATAAATTCTGTTGGAACGCCGAAGCCCAGTCCGCATTTGAAAAGTCAAAAGTTCTTTTGAGCACCGCACCTGTGTTAACAAATGCTGATTACACCAAACCGTTTAATATTCGGTGCGATGCCAGCACTGAGGGAGTCGGAAGGGTTCTATACCAGATTGACGAAGAGAACAATGGGAGGCCGCTAACTTTCGTCTCACAAAAGTTAAATAAGGCCCAAAAAAATTATAGCGTAACAGAACTAGAGTGTCTGGCCGCTTTGGTTAGTATACAAAAGTTCCGCTTTTACGTGGAAGGGTTCCACTTTACTGTTGTGACAGACCACGCCAGTCTCAAGTGGCTTATGTCCCAAAAAGACTTAAGCGGCAGACTAGCGCGGTGGAGCCTAAAGCTACAAGCGTTTGATTTTACCATCGAACACCAACGTGGTACTTGGAATGTGGTTTCAGACGCGCTGTCGAGAGCATTTTGCGATTCTGACGCAGAATTTGTTGCGAATATTCCTTCTGTAGCGGCGGTGGATCTGAATGCTACCTGTTTTGGCGATTCGGATTACATGAATTTCGTTGGGAAAATTAGCTCGTCGCCAGAGAACTATCCAAATCATCGGGTGCACGAAAATCGAATATATATACGACTCGAACCTGCAAAGCACACCGATGTAACCGATAATTCAGTATGGAAACTTTGGATTCCGCACGCCATGACGAATGCCCTAATAATTCAGGAACATAGTGACCCGTTAGCATCCCACGGCAGAAACAAGAAGACTCTCGAATGCTTACGTAGATGCTATTTTTGGCCAGGTATGCGCAAACAGGTTAGGGAATTCATAAGCGCGTGCGATGTGTGCAAAACAACTAAGGCACCTAACCAAATACTGAGACCGAAAATGGGAACCACTACATTTCAAGAACGCCCATTTCAAAAATTATACGTTGACTTGTTGGGGCCGTATCCCCGCTCAAAAAAGGGTAATACGGCCGTACTTATTATTTTAGATAGGCTGACGAAGTTCGTAATTTTAAAACCGCTACCGAAGGCGACGTCCTCCAAGATAATTACGATATTAAAAAATTAAATTTTTTATACATTTGGTGTCCCAGAAGCAATAGTGTCGGACAATGGGCCGCAATTCGTCGCCAAAGAATTTCAGACTTTGGTCGAAGAATTCGGAGTCTTACATATACGAACAGCATATTACTCGCCCTAAACAAATGCTTCCGAAAGGGTCAACCGTTCCATAGTGGCTGCGGTCAGATCATATGTTCAAACCGACCATCGGTCGTGGGATCAGTATTTGGCTGAAATAATTGGGGCCTTACGAAACTCGATTCACGAATCAGCCTCGTACACTTCCCATTTCATGTTCTTTGGATATCACCGAATTAACCACGCTGACGAGTATACATTACTACGGCAAATTAATTGTCTAGAAGACAACGAGGTGGAAGTGAGTCATATGTCTGATAAAATGGCGGAAAAACATGAATCAGTTCGCAAAAATTTGATGGAAGCGTACAAAAAATATGCTCACCACTACAACTTGAGGTCTCGAAATATTGCGTTTGAACCCAAGTCGACCGTGTTTGTTAGAGAACATCCGCAAAGTAACACCGGCGACTATTACTGCGCAAAGTTTGCCCCAAAATTTCGTAAAGCTCGCGTGCAAAGTAGAATTGGGAATGTTAATTATGAAATTGAAACGGAGGACAGAAAACTGTTGGGAGTGTACCACGCAAAATACCTGAAAGGATAACCGTTAATATTATCAAAGTGTCCATTTAGTTCAAGTATTGCTAATTTATCAACGTTGGTCGAATATGGTAACCTCCTTGTTAGTAACGAATCAATTCAACCAAAGTTGCTTTGTCTAACGCATTCGTTTAGTACTACATTACACCAACAAACCGAAGTTACGAGCTGCTCTCAGTACAATAAATTAAAGGAAAAACCGGTAAAGTCGGCAACGCATATGGACAAAACAAAAATTAAATTTGGAACTAACAAGAATTTTCTGATAAAACAAAATTAGAGAAAATTACCATCCGGGTGGGCTAGTCGAGCACGTACGGTAAACCCAAGGTAAAAATATTACCGTTACTACGGTGTCCGCGTTATACGATCACGGATCCCGGTAAACTTGAACCTCGCAGGTTTAGTCAAACGGTGAAACCACGAGTTGGTCTGGTGGTTGACCACGTCCAAGACGGGAGGATTGGGTAGCCGCATTTATAAGAGCGCGATTACCAGTAACAACGGACAAGCGAGTGCGCGCGGGATTAGCGATTAAACAGTTATTTCGTGCAGGATAAAGAATAGAATTTTGGGCGTTTCGCGCGCATGTTTCGACCGCCCGGTGTTTTTTTTATATATAATTCATGAAAATTTAGTTGTTAGTTTTGTTGTGGTACTAAATCTAATTCTATTCTTAAAGTTAAAAAAAAAAAAAAGGAAAAGGAAAATTTAAAAAAAAGGAAAACTGTGAAAGGCTAAAAAAAAAAAAATAATAACAGTGAACGCAATTGAGTGTTTCGTGAATTGGCAGTCTGATTGCACATGTGCGACGTTTCGGTAAAACACAAAAAAAAGATATATATATATATATATATTTACAGTAAAAATCTACAGGTGTCCAACTTCGCCACAGAGCTCTGGAGGTCAGGTGAGTATTTATTTTATATGTATCGACATTTTGGTCATTCACCACACTGTGTTATAGTTGTGCCAACATATTCCGCTAGCCCGCGATCGTGAATTTTGTTACTAGATCGATCTCTTTTCTTAAATGAGCAGTAAGAAGGTGATATACACTGCATTCGAGGTTGTGCTTATATATACGAAAAAAAATATATAAAATCGAAACGTATCTTAGTGAAGAAATTTTCCAATTTTCCGACGTATTGTATACCCAATACTTATACTTTTTGTTTATAATTTTTTTGTTGTATTGACGTTTTTTTTGATGACTAATAATTATTTTAAGAAACTACTAAATACTCGCGTTTATATTTAGTAATAACTAATAAGGATGTGTTAAAATGTTCGAATTTTGGGGAAAGTGAATTGAGGTGGGAACCTTAAAATGCAAGATGAAGGGTGAGCTAATAAAAAAACGTATACCAGTTTGCACATGAATGAATTTTTGTGACGGGTTAGTTGGTTGCCTTTTACACCCATCCAGGATTGAGTACCCGAGGATCAAGGAACGGTAAGCATATGCAACCGCAACTAAAGTGCCGTTACAAAAAAATATAATGATTCTATCAATTTTAATTTTTGTAAAGATCTTTTAAAGTAGGAACATTTGAACATTTTATTTTATAAAACAAGAAAATGAAATAAATAACGTGATGAAAAAGACAACACGATTGTTTATATATTTTGAAAAAAAAAAAATAAAAATTCTCTCTCCACAAAATATAATCCGAATAACGGATGAAATTAGTTTTTTTACGAACGTAATAGTTATTTGAGTGACTCCCACCTGACTATAACTTCAGTCATATGTAAAGAGAAATAGTGGTTATTACGACGTTATAACAGCCTAAGATTTATTCCCCAATACCGTTGTAGCACTGTTACCATATCGTTGTATCAACGTCGGCTAGCCTACTTACTACTAGTCATCTAGCAAACGGCGGTACGACGTTATCTCAACCCATTTGTGCTACTTGGGCTCCCTTCTGATGTCACACTCCAGTTGTGGCGATTATATAATAAAGTCTGGTAATAAATATAGTATTTTTTCATTTAAGCTAAATTTAATTCAGTTTACAGGTATCTTTCATTTTACCGACAGAGTCAATACTCTAGTACATTCCGACAACGATGTGTGTACCACTAATTGCAGTTCAACAACTCTCAAAATTTAACATCCTCGTTTGAATAAAATTCAAATATTTAGATAAAATAAACTCTGGGCAAGCAAAGGAACTTGTTGCAAAGTTATTCCACCCCGCTTCGTCATTGTGTTATTTTCATCACGGATCATAATCACATGATGAAAAGTTCATTTTACACCTATCCTGCTTCTAAAAAACTATCCTTGCATCAATCTTACAAAGCAAATGCAGAAAATAAAAATAAAAAGAAGAAATGATTTTAGTATGTGGATGCCACTTAACATTTAACCATTCTAGTCGCCTCTTACGACAGATGCATTACATTCAGCTATATAATCCATAAGATATGGATCTTGCGACGCATTCCACAAGACAAATTTCTTCGAATGAACATTACACCGTTTACTATTTCGTATCACATACAACTATTTATGAGTGTACACGAGCACATAACCTACAAACTAAATAATATGGAAGTTAAAACAAATAAATAATAAAATTCCAACTCTAACAACTATACAGTAATAATTTTAATGCGAATAAATAACAAACATATATGAAGAAAGGATAAAAATGTAAAAAATTAAAAATTCATAATGAGAAAAATACCTCGCACCCACCCACTATTTAGGTACTGATTACTGTATGCCACATCCATACACTATGCCACAACTTAAAATTATTTGCCTTTGTTCGCAAGACAAGTAGAAAAACTTTCAAATTATGTATTCCTTGTTTCCGTTTTACTATATACTCCTAACTAAATATACACATACATCTACCTACCTGTATAATACATATACGAGAGATTTGTTAATATGTATTTCGATATAAAGTTTGATAAAAATCAAAGTCACGTTTTATTATTATGACGGCATTTTTTGCATAGCTATACTCGAAAAAATTTTCCAAAAGAAAATGGAATGAAAATACAATTTTCTCGTGTTTGAAATAAAATTATTATCCTATTTTTTTTTGTTTTTGTTCTTCTTACATATTTGTTTTGTTGTTGGTAATTTTTATACAATTTTAAAGAAATTTTTGTTTTAGTTCCCAAGCTAATGTGAAGCACGATAACAACTAGCTGTGTGTTACAGTATGTATGTGTTGTATAAAAAGAATAAAATATAATTTAGATTCTTATCATTAAATTACAATTTTTCTAGGAACAAAAAATGTTCATGGAGAAATCCATAAAAGAAAATCGCGTAAAAGACAAAATGAATTAAGGCGGAATGTAAATTATTGTTTTTTTGTTATATTTTAACAAATTATAGTTTAGTTTTAAAATTAAGATTACATGTCACACAAGAAACACGTACATCTTGTGGTGATAAACGAACATACCAAATTTAAGATATTGACTGGGTTCAAATTTTATTCTATGTGATTTTGGACTTGGTTGACTTGTATCATAACTGAAGCTTTGGTGAATGATACAGGGCCTTTTGTTTACATTTCTGACTAATTAAATTTATGGTTAGTCCTTACCGCAGTTATTGATAGATGTTTCAAATGTTCGTAAATCGAAATATGTATGATATTTAGTTCTAAACTGCCAACTTAGTTTACATTTGATTTTAAAAAAATTATTAGAGATAATGGATTGAAAAAAACAAATGGAATTATCATCAAAAGCAACAACGTGTGATCAATGAGAGAATTAAAACGGTTGACTAACAAGGAAGGGTCTCCAGGTGTCCGGCTCCGATTTCGATGAAACTTTTATATGTTGTAGAGGAGTAGAAAATAAGTGACACATGTTTTTTTAGTGCTCAATCCCCTTCTATGGGGGTGAAAAACCGCCCTTGAAGTTTGGGATAAAAAAGTGACTTTCGATAATTTTCCTCAAAAAACATGAAAAAATCTGCAAGTTTTTTATTCCAAAATAGGTATTTCAGAAACTTACATTATATATTATTTTTTCAAGAATTTTGGTACTACCTAGAGGGTGAAATATTACTTTATAGAAAAAAATAAGGTTGACGTGTTCGAGGGTTTTTCGAAACCACCCTTTCTCAGGGGGTTAACTACCTCTAGAGACGATTCTGAAAATTCGCTCAGGACATCTGATTTTTTCGACAGAAAGTTCTTTGTCCTCCTCAATTATGATCATTATCATAGATTCTTACCGATATCATTGATGTTTAGGGGTGAAACATTCCCTAACGAGGGTGAAATTTGTAAAAATTGTTAAAAACTCCAAGACAATTTCGCAATTTGGTGGAATAGTTCTAGAAAAATTATATAAGGTCGTGAAATTGGGATAAAGGTTTGCACGTCCAAAAATTTCATGAATCATCCGCTTTGAATGGTTTCAACTGCACTTGAATTTCGGGGTGTAAGAGCGACTCTCCATAATTTTCCCTACAAAACATGAAAAAGTTCGAAAGTTTTTTTACTATGAAATACGAATCTCGGAAAGTCAAGATTTTTATTGTTTGTTCAAATATTTTGAAAATCCCGGGATGAAACAACTCCTAGGAGGGGGTTGAAAATCAAAAAACTTGAATAAAATACCAATTTGATGTGAGAAATAGTGGAAATAATAAATATCACTCAACAATGAAAAAGAAGTTTGATTTAAGGATTTTTTAGACTGGAAGTGTTTTGCTATCCTCCAATATGATGATTACCATCGATTCTTATGACTATCAATGATGTGTGGGGGTTGTCACATACCCTATCGGGAATCTAAAATTTCATAAATTGTTAAGAATTTTAAGAAATTTCTGAAATACGGCCAATTAATTCTAGAAAATATATAAGCTCAAAAATTTCATTCTACAACCTCCTTAAAGGGCCTAGCTACCGCTGTTGGAATATCGATAGCCCAACGAACCTTTAGGAACATCGTCCTATTTTGCATCAATATTAATATAGATATTTGAGGATATCAGTGATTATTTTCGTGACTCAAATTCATTTGAGAAATTGGAGCTATTCAAAATCTCAAGAATTTCCTATCTATACATAGTTGATATAACACGGAAACGAATTCGTCATTACCAGACTGGTGATTTGCCCCCCCCCCCCCCCCCCCCCATTAATAAATATATATTCTTATATATCTGTAGAATTGTATATATATATTTTTCTTAATGACATCGGTTCTTTTTTATTTTCACGAACTAATAAACCTTTATATTTATATTGATTTTTCTAAATGACGCACCAAGTTATATTTACTTTAAGATCGCTATGACTACAATAATAACATATAACTGGACCAGAATACGGAGGGTTTTATTTTGATGTCCCGGTATTCTCTCCCAGTCAGTCGTCCATAAACGTTTACATTTTTGTATAAAGAAAGATATTTCAGTGGAAAACAACAAAACTTCATACTTTTCGATTTTCATCATTCTGGTGACTTACGGTAGTTAAATATATTCAATGTATTCATTTCATTGATCAGATTAATTTATTAACAGTTGTATGTGTAATGTTGATGGAGATTTAACCAGTTCATGACAATGACTTGAGAAGATGGGCTTTACAAGGACAAAAACTTTTGAAAACGTGGACACAAGATTTAGAGCTTCAGGAACTTGGGTTAAAAAATTTAAATCAGCTCATCGAATAGTATCGAGAAAATTCAACAAATTCATAACAAAAAAAAAAGTGTAGAGAATAGAGAAGAATGGGTCTAAAAGTGGGTCTAAAAAATGTTTTCAACTCCGATCAGAGTGGTTTCCAATTGGAAATGCATACTGGACGTACATAGCATTGGAAGGTGAAAAAAATTTTGATTGCCTTGTCCAATCTGTTTCGTCGACTACCCATAGCTATACTATATACAACCAACAGTTTCGGCAGATGGTAGGCTACTATCCCCGTTATTTCTGGTTTTAAAAGAACCAAGTGGAACATTAGGACCAATTGTGACGGCCAATTTATTTAGACCTGCGAACGTATTTGTTACTTCCTCGAAATCCGGAAAACTTTCTACAGGTACATTTAAATTTTTTGAAATTTCTTCAATATGGATTTAATAATGATTAATAATTTATTTTAGATCATTTCAAAACTTGGTTGAAAGTATATTTTCCTAATGTAGGACGACAAAGCGTTTTATTGCTCGACTCTTGCTCCGGACATTGTCCATCAGGTCTGAAGGAAGTTTTACCCAGTAATAAAAAAATTTCACTTGAAATAATATCCAACCATTAGACGTATTTGGATTCAGGATTTGGAAAAATTTTGTCAGGCATTTTTCCGATAATGTAATGCTTTAAATAATATAATCAAATAACAATCTTTAACTCATAACCAATTTTCATTTCCACGCTATGAAAATCTCTTCAACTATGCCTGGTACAAAAGTGGATATATTGCCGATAAACCGAGTAAATTCAAAAATCCAGTACACGTTGGATTTGGAGATTCATGCGGTACCCATTGTGAAATTGCAGGCTGCAGTAATGTTGCAATAATCCAATGTTCCTGGTGTAAGAAATCAGTATGTCTGAAACACTTTTTTGAAGATTATCACTATTGTTCAACCTACAATCCATAAAATTAGAGCGGCCTGTGTAAAATATCATTGACATAGAAATCATACTTTTGGTTCAACTGACTTCAAGCGATATAATATGAATAAATAATTTTTTTAAGTGAGAACTGCCGCAAATTTTTTATAGGATTTCAAGGAAACCTACATCATTATATATTCACATCATATATATATATATATATATATATATATATATATATATATATATATATATATATATATATATATATATATATATATATATATATATATATATATATATATATATATATTACATATATAAACAATTTATCCTCAAGAGATAATATGTTTATGTGACATTATAAATGGAGGGCATAGGATACACAGTCGAATAAAATTTTTCATACGATTTTTCCGAAATATTTCGAAAATTTTTCTAGGAATCCCAGAACGTTTGCCTCCTTTACTCGCATTTTGATACTTCAAGCCCTGGAACGATATTCAAGATAAAAATATCAATTCCGAATGATAAACTGATTGCATTGCGTTTCGATATTTCGGAAATTCCATACAGACGTGGGTAACCCATTAAAAGGGGTTGCTTAATGGAATCTTTGAACTCGTTTAATTTATTCCCGATCTCGTGAGCGTATATATTTTCTAGAATTAATTGGCCGTATTTCAGAAATTTCTTAAAACTCTTAAGAATTTATGAAATTTTAGATTCCCGATAGGGTATATGACAACCCCCACACATCATTGATAGTCATAAGAATCGATGGTAATCATCATATTGGAGGATAGCAAAACACTTCCAGTCTAAAAAATCCTTAAATCCCTCAAACTTCTTTTTCATTGTTGAGTGACATTTATTTTTTCCACTATTTCCCGCATCAAATTGGTATTTTATGCAAGTTTTTTGATTTTCAACCCCCTCCTAGGAGTAGTTTCATCCCGGGATTTCCAAAATTTTTGAACAAATAATAAAAATCTTAACTTTCCAAGATACGTTTTTCATAGTAAAAAACTTTCGAATTTTTTCATGTTTTGTAGGGAAAATTATGGAGAGTAGCTCTTACACCCCCAAATTCAAGTGCGGTTGAAACCATTCAAAGCGTTGATTCATGAAATTTTTGAACGTGCAAACCTTTATCCCAATTTCGCGATCTTATGTATTTTTTCTAGAATTATTCCACCAAATTGCGAAATTTTCTTGGAATTTTTAACATCATTCTAAACATCAATGATATCGGTAAGAATCTATGTTAATGATCATAATTGAGGAGGACAAAGAACTTTCAGTCGAAAAAATCAGATGTGCTGAGCGAATTTCCAAAATCGTCTCTAGGGGTGGTTAACCCCCTGAGAAAGCGTTGTTTCGAAAAACCCTCGAACACGTCAACCTTATTTTTTTTATCCAGTAATATAAATTTTTTCCAGAATTTTTCGCATCAATTTGGATTTTTTAGACAGTTTTTTTGATTTTTCAACCCCTTTCTAGGGGTAGTTTCACCCCCTAGGTAGTACCAAAATTCTTGAAAAAATAATATATAATGTAAGTTTCTGAAATACCTATTTTGGAATAAAAAACTTGCAGATTTTTTCATGTTTTTTGAGGAAAATTATCGAGTCACTTTTTTACTCCCAACTTCAAGGGCGGTTTTTACCCCCCTAGAAGGGGATTGAGCACTAAAAAAATACGTGTCACTTATTTACCACTCCTTTACAACATATTAAAGTTTCATCGAAATCGGAGCCGGACACCTGGCGATCCTGACTTGTAAGAGTAACTGGGCTCTTCACTACTTGTTTGGAGAAATTAAACAACATACTTATCACTTTAATATTATTTACTAAATAACCTGCAACAACAGAATTGAACGGGTTAGCCAGTTACAACAGCACATCAACAACCTAAAATAAAATAAAACATTAATGACACAAAACATTATTTCACATACTTACCACTTTGTTAAATTAATCCAAATAATATTCATCTGAAATTAAGAAACTAATTAATAAATTATATTGTCAAACATTTATTTTATAACAATAATTTATACTTATCTTTTGACATTCCTGTAAAATTCATCTAGTAGTAGCAGAGTAGTAGCACGATGGGTGCGTTTTATAATGTATAATTAGTTACATAGTATATCGTACTAGTACTTTATTTAATGTTATTATTAGTAGTACATTTTTATATTAAAGTTAGCTACAATCTACATTAATTATAAATTCAAACATGACAGTTATAGCTTAACGTATAATATGTAAAATATATATTGTAAAATTTCTTATATTCATTCAATTCGAAGCTGGCGAACAAACAAGTTGTTAAACATTATAAATATTATAAAATTATAAATAATAAACTCTTTTGGTTACTTAATAAAATAGTATAGTGTTCAAAGCAGTGCTTAAGTTTTTTATTCAAAATTGTCTACCGTATAATTCAGCCCGTCATCAGCTTTTGTTAAACATCACCATTTTTTACCATATCATCTGTAACATCCATCTTTAGCTTCCATCTATAAACTTCCACACTTCAATAACTGCATCTGTTTAAATCTCCAGCAATATTACACATACACTACTATACAATATATACGATAAAACCGAGAAACAAAGAACATCAGCTGGACCCTGGATGTTAAAGGTAACTACCTTGAACAAGTTGGACTTAGTCCTAAGCAAGGATTTTAATAAAGCCGAGGGTAAAAAATACTCTAGTCGAGCATTCCAAATTGTGGCGCAACAACAATACAGGTTAACGAACCCCAAGCATCACGCATACCCGAAATGTCAAAATCTGAAACGTAATAAATAAAGGCAAAAATACCGTCAACATAGTTACCTATAAATCGAACACTCCACACTTGATTTTCGGAGAAACGAGTTAAGGTTACCGGACATTTTGTAAAAACTGTCTTGTCTAATCAAAAATTATTCACTCTTAACATTTTTGAAAACCAAAAAAAGCGACCCTTCTTAAAAATGTAATCTTTAAAATTTATTTGAAAATTTTAATTCTTTGTCGATTTTTCGAAAAGGTATCCAGATTAGTGCAAAACGCTACAAGTGCTCCCGATACAAAAATTTCCACAAAATTTCATTTTCTTAAATATTCTTTTGATCATAATTTCATTTATTTCCTTGATATAATCCTGCAATTCAATTCGTAAGTTTCAGATACGAGGGCAAATCAAAAAGTCTTGCAATATCATATGAAAAAAAAGAGTGAGAGAGACAGCAATATTTTTATTTTTCGACATAATCTCCTTTAAGGTTTATACATTTGTCACATCGATCAATTAACTTACCTAAACCCTCTAAAAAAAAAGATTTCTTTTGCTCCATAAAATATTCATTTACAACAGACTGTACTTCATAGTCACTGGAAAATTTCCGGCCCCTTAGTGTTTTTTTCAAATTGGGAAAGAGAAGTAGTCACTGGGTGCCAAGTCTAGACTGTACGGTGGATGCGGAATTTCCACGAAGCCGCAGTCCTTTAATGCAGCTTGAGCAATATTAGCCTTGCGCACTGGTGTATTGTCGTGAAGAAGCAAGATTTTTTTCCTAACTTTCCTTGGCCGTTTTTCCCGGATCGCTTTTTTCAATTTTCGCAAAACCTCTGCGTAATATATGCCTGTGATTGTGGTTTTCGGTGGCATATAATCGATTATCAAAATTCCTTCAGCATCCCAAAAAATTGTTGCCAAAACCTTACCAGCAGACGGTTGAGTTTTGAATTTCTTTGGTGGTGGTTCACTACGTTTAATCCATTGCATCGATTCTTGTTTGGATTCCAGATCCCAGTGATGAAGCCATGTTTCATCGCCTGTTATTATGTTACCCAAGAAATTTTCTGGATCTGCTTTGTACATATCTAAAATCGCCTTTGAAGTTTAAACACGCATTTTTTTTTGTTCAGCATTCAACAAACGGGGAACCCATCGCGCACTTACTTTCGACATGTGAAGGTGGTCATGTAATATAGTATATGTGGTACCGTATGAAAGAGAAAGTCTCCACGCTAACCGCGGAACAGAAATACGCCGGTCCTCCAATACAATAGAATCAGCCAAAATTACGTTTTCATGGCTAATAGCATCTGCTGGCCGACCCGAGCGGTTATCGTCTTATAATGACTCCCAACCACTTTTGAATAATTTTACCCACTTTGTTACTGTGGCATATGATGGTGCAGATTCGCCGTAAACTTTTGATATATAGTTGAATATATAAATTGCATTTCGTCCATCTTTATAGAAAAATTTAGTAACGGCGCGATATTCAATTTCATTCATTTTAAGAAAAATTCAAAACACATGTTACTAAATTGACAAAAACAAACGAACCGTAAAATTTACATCGAAATGTTCTTCTAGAAGTTTCATCGTGACAAAAAATGGTTTTGAAAAATATATTGTTGTCTCACTCACTCGTTTTTTTCATATGATATTGCAAGACTTTTTGATATACCCTCGTAGCACATGGAATGGAGTATCACCACATATTGTTCAGTTTAAAATTGGTGTACCAATCATTTTAATACGAAATATTAACCAACCAAAACTATGTAATGGTACACGACTTGCTGCTAAAAAACTAATGACAAATTTAATTGGAGCAACCATATATCTGGCAAATACAAAGGTGAAGAAGTTTTGATCCCACGCATCTCTATAATTCCGTCAGAATACAATTTCCAATACGTCTTTGCTATGACCATTAACAAATTGTAAGGTTAGTCGCTTCAAGTTTGTGGTTTAAATTTGGAATATCCATGCTTCTCACATATGTAGCTTGATCTACGGTAAAGTAGATGAAGGTATAAATCGTCCCCATTTCCTTTAGTTTTAATTGATTAGTAGCATGTTGGATATGCCTTATAGAGAGTTTACACATTTCGCTGGACTTTTTTGTTGTTTTTAACTGCGCAAATATTTGCTACCCACTTGACGCAATATTATTCTGCATTTGTTATAGATGTACTCAAACAATTGCTATCTTTTGCAAAATGGAAGCGATCTTTATTTTCTTATTTTTTGAATTTCTATCTCCACATTTATGAAATATTTAATTTCTAAAAAAAGTTGTTTTTTCTTCTTGATCGAACCAGGGAAGTGCGGTTTTATTTATTCGTTTCATTCTGTTCTGTGGCAGCATTTTCGCTTTTACTTTTATAGGTCGATACTGTTTGTCTTCAACATGAGTTTCATGTATAACCTTCATAATAACAGAAATGTAAGATTTTTATATAGTTATCTACATATATCTATATAGATGTAGGCTCTGTACCTTGAGGTTCCCTCTGTAAACAAGTTTGTTATTGTATGTGACTTTATATTAAGAAATGTCCTACATCCTAGTAGTTTTTAACTTTATGTAAAATTGCTTGTTACAAATTTATTTGTTTCGCCTATTTACTTTTATTAGTGTGTCGAGGAGATTATCCGACCAGATCCTCGAAAACATGTAATCGTAGAATTGATCGCCATCAATAACTCTTAACCGTACGGTTACATCAATTTATAAAATGTTAATTGTAGGGCTTACTAATTGGAACACATATAGTATCAATCTATGAACTTTTGGGGCCTGGGCCGGTCACAAAACCATCCAAACGAATATACTGATTGATTAAATGACGGGAAAAAATTAAGGAAAAAAAGTTTATGCTATTTTAATCATTTGTTTACATAACCGGTGTGAAGTTTCTAACGTTAATTAAAAGTGTGGCACACAAATTAACAAAAAAATGTAGCGTACGCAACAAATATTTTGCATTGTATGCAACATATCTATATTTAACATGTAAATAATTTATAAGAAAAACCAAAAAACTAACATTAAATTAATAATTTCGAATTAAAAACAAATGAAAAATATATATACAAATATTAAAGTTTTCAGAGATTTTTCGCATATACTAATATTTACCAATTGAGGTTAAACACATAACTAACACTCCATCCTAGAGTTTCCGCAATATAGCCACTAGTATTCTCAAACAGTAGACATTCGAGCCTATTTAAATTTGTATAGCCCGTACATATAAAAAGGGTTGGGCTCTTCTGACAAAATTTCAAGGAAGCTGTACCTACACTTCCAATCAACACTCCATCCTAGAGTTGTGTACGGGCTATACAAATTTAAATAGAATCGAATGCCTACTGCTTGAGAATACTAGTGGCTATATTGCGGAAACTCTAGGATGGAGTGTTAATTATGTGTTTAACCTCAATTGGTAACGTTAGAAACTTCACACCGGTGTTAACATAACCTTGTTAAAGTTAGCCGAAAGTTGCTAGCCTAAATTGAAAGAAATCGATAATGCAGATAGTGTCTTGACTAGTTCAGCCGAAAATTAAACAAATTATATATTAAAGTGAAGTATTCCAGCCCAAAGTGACTATAAGTGACTATTCGATAGCCCATGACCATAGGTAGATTCTGAGTATATGGTTGGGGTGGGTCTGATGTGGTTATAGGGGTGAAATTTTGATTTTCTCCTGTTCTCAACGATAAAACCGTTCGTCATTCGAGATTTTGGCATATGGACACCAATCTCACTATGCCGATTCGATAGCCCATGACCATAGGTAGATTCTTAGTCTAAGGTTGGGGTGGGTCTGATGGGGTTATATGGGTGAAATTTTGATTTTCGTCGATAAAATCGTTCGTCATTCGATATTTTGGCGTAAAACACCAATCTCACTATGCCGATTCTATAGCCCATGACCATATGAAAATTCTGAGTATATGGTTGGGGTGGGTCTGATGGGGTTATAGGGGTGAAATTTTGATTTTCCTCATTTTTCGTCGATAAAATCGTTCGTCATTCGATATTTTGGAATATATACACCAATCTCACTATGTTGATTTGATAGCCCATGACCATAGGTAGATTCTGAGTATATGGTTGGGTGGGTCTGATGGGGTTATAGGGGTGAAATTTTGATTTTCTTCATTTTTCGTCGATAAAATCGTTCGTCATTCGAGATTTTGGCAAATGGACACCAATCTCACTATGCCGATTCGATATCCCATGACCATAGGTAGATTTTGAGTGTAAGGTTGGGGTGGGTCTGATGGGGTTATAGGGGTGAAATTTTGATTTTCTCATGTTCTCAACGATAAAATCGTTCGTCATTCGATATTTTGGCATATGGACACCAATTTCACTATGCCGATTCGATAGTCCATGACCATAGGTAGATTCTGATTATATGGTTGGGGTGGGTCTGATGGGGTTATAGGAGTGAAATTTTGATGTTCTCCTTTTCTCAACGATAAAATCGTTCGTCATTCGAGATTTTAGCAAATAGACACCAATCGCACCATGCCGATTCAATAGCACATGACCATAGGTAGATTCTGAGTATATGGTTGGAGTGGGTCTGATGGGGTTAGAGGGGTGAAATGTTGATTTTCTCCTGTTCTCAACGATAAAATCGTTCGTCATTCGAGATTTTTGCATATAGACACCAATCTCACTATGCCGATTCGATAGCCCATGACCATAGGTAGATTCTGAGTATATGGTTGGGGTGGCTCTGAGGGAGTTATAGGGGTGAAATTTTGATTTTCTCCTTTCCTCAACGATAAAATCTTTCGTCATTTGAGGTTTTGGCATATAGACACCAATCTCACTATGCCGATTCGATAGCCCATGACCATAGGTAGATTCTGAGTATATGGTTGGGGTGGGTCTGATGGGGTTAGAGGGGTGAAATTTTGATTTTCCTCATTTTTCGTCGATAAAATCGTTCGTCATTCGAGATTTTGGCATATAGACACCAATCTCACTATGCCGATTCGATAGCCCATGACCATAGGTAGATTCTGAGTATATGGTTGGGGTGGGTCTGATGGGGTTATAGGGGTGAAATTTTGATGGTATGGTACTAATACCGATAGTATGGTTCTTCTTGAAACAAACTGTTGAATGTAGACCGATGTTGCATTTCTCGCATATGTATTTGGTACACTTACCACATTTACCACACCGCTTTTGAGTGTCACTTATGACAATTAAATGATTTAGGCCATCATATCTACTTTGTTTGTTTTGAGATCTTGGGCCAGGTTTTTTATTTCGCAAATGTGCAGTTGTCGTATGTAAGTTTTCTGACAACAAAGCAATTACGATCGATCGAATAAAGGGAAGTAATCTAATTTTGTGATTCTTCATTTTATATAAAATAAATAGATTGACTAGAGACCTATTCAACACAAACCGAAAATATGGCCAATACTATTTGTTGGATCTAATTCGAGTTCTATGTAAGGACCGAAATCTGTCAAAAATATCAACTCCGCCCATACCTTGATTATAATGTTTGATGAGCATTGGTTGCAGAACAGAAACTTTTTACGCTCGACAGAATTCCATCGGATACACGTAGTAGCTGCCAGCTTAAATGCATCGTCAGCGGAATTTGATGCAATTAAAACTTGGTTGTTATCTTTCCATCGGATTTTTGTAATACCGTTCTCATTGTCGTTTAAGGCATGGTAGCTACCTTTGCTGCCTTTTTTTAAATCATTTAGTGGCGCCTTTTCTACTCTGTCGCTTCTCATTGTGCCAATAATGTTTACATTTTTCTGCCTGAATTCTTCTAGTAAATTAAAAGAGGTGAAAAAGTTGTCCATACAAATTGTGGAATTTGGCTGAACAATTCCATTAGCCAATTCCTGCACAACATGTTGCCCCAATGGTATCCCGTAGGCTCGCTCCGTTTTACCTTATAATAAAAGAAAGTAAGAAATTGAAATATAATTTCATAAATTTAATTTATCTTTACCGGTGTATGGTATGCATTTTAAGATATATCCATTGTTCGATAAACTGTTTCATACTGCTTCTGCCAAAATATGGTTCCATGGCTTCGTCAATTGAATAGTTTGTACATAAAGGTTGGCGAAGCCCCAAAATGTTTTCATTCAAATGGCTGATTAATGGTCTAATTTTATATAACTTGTCCTTTGGATCAATATTTGGATTATCATTAAAATGAATAAACCGTAAAATCCTTTCAAATTTATTTCGAGACATTGCGTTTGTAACTAGGATGTTAAATTCGTCTTCGTGTTGCTCTCAGTACATTCGCTTTGATGGCAGTTTGGAATATCCTGAGATTAACAATATTGCAATGAATTTGTACATATCATCTCTCGAGACAGTAAAATTCATTTCGCCTTTTAAATTAGCATATTTTATGGTTTGTGTACAAATTTGATTAACAAATTGTTCAGTAAAAATCATTTTAAATAACTGCACGGGCTGTAGATCTTAGTTTATAAACTGTTTGACAATTGCTGGGCGAAAGTCACAGTTTATATTCGTCGGCCCAAATAGTGAAGCGAGCGTTTCCTCCGTCCAGTTCCTAATTTTTCTTCCTTTAAATTTTTTGGTACGGTTTTCAAGCTGTGGTTCCGTTTCACTTACAAGAGATGATGCTGGTTCAACTTCAGTCATTTGGTCTTGCACATTTTCGTTAAAGCATAAAGGCAAAATATCTGGCAATTCGTAATTTTCACCTTCGACTGTCACATGAACCTCGCCCTTACACGCCAGATTTTTTTCCCTAAAGATTCAAACTTCTCACTAAATTCATCGTCACTGTTGGCATCAACATCATTGGGTGGTACTAATACAACTTCAAAGTTATCAACTTTTTGTAGATTTACAGATTCTAAATCATTGTCGGTTAACTCTTCAAACTATTTCAGAAGTTGTTCGGAATCGCGCTCGCAATTAAATCTAAAAAAACGATCACAAAACTGTATTTTAAAACATACGCTGGGCACATTTGTAATAAAGTTTCACTTATTTGTGAAATATTACAACAGCCCAATGTATGATTCATCATACACTGATATAATAAGCTTATTAATTATAATACTAAAATACACAATAAACTAATGTTTACATTAATTGAAAGAATACACATTTATCATTAAACTAAATTACCAAACATTTACAAAAATCATCTTTATATAATTAATAATCATTAAATTTGTAACTTACCTTCGCGGATACATTTTTCAACGTGTTTAGTACCTCAATTAATACACTGAACTAATTTAATTTTTAACAGTGGTTGTTTTATAGGTTAGTTAATGGTTTTTACAGTGCGTAATAAGTCACCAACACATATAAAACTTTCTATCTATTAAAGAAAACGATTAAACAAAAATTGCGTTCGACGTATGATTAAACAAACGATGGGTTCTAGCCGGACAAGGATGACTGAAAAATTAATTTATAAAATTAGCCAATCGACTTGTTTTTTTGGCTTAATGGGAAAATCTCCATCAAACAACTATTTTCTAATTTTTTAAATAATATAAATGAAATTGTTTTCACCCTATTGCACTTTAATAACTTCATTTCTATAACGTCTATAGCTGTATAATATTTCTTGAAATTATGTCACTTAATGTTTAAAATGACCAAATAGTTTAAACGCCGTTAACACCGAAGCATCACATTCTGTAACTAAACTTTACACTTTTAAAAAATCATCGATGGTAATTTCACCACTATGCTGAATTATTGAATTCTGTTCGACTATGTTAGGGTATAGTTCATAAAACACTAAGTGCGAGTCTATTATCTGCATTCATATGCATAAATATTTAAAATTCAATAATATTTCCTAGATTGTTTCTGACCAAAAATTTAAAAAAAAAATATAAAAAATAAATAAATTTTTTGTTAAAATTGATTAAAATGTTGTTTTATTGGTTTTGTGCGGTTTACTATTGTTACTGTTACGGCTACCATTTATTATTTGCATGCATAGAATTTTATTGTTAAAAATTTATCTGAAATCGAAAAATTTATTATTATTGCTCGTATGTATCAGGGATATAATAATGCAACAAAAACACAATTATATTTACACCACATCATATCCAAAAAACCAAAAAATACGAAATAATAATTCCAATGTAATAATATCGAAACAAATACTAATAAATTTTAGAAATATCTTCTAATAAAAAAATTGTGTTTCACGTAATTTAGAATTTTAGAATTTATTTACATTTTGCGAGTTTGATTTTAAAAATGTTCATTATATAAACTAATTATGTTCAAAATATATTTTATCGATTTTTTTTAGCATGGTTTATGCAATATCACTTTATACCAATTATGCATTTCTGTATATTACAATAGGTAAAATATTTGTTAAATTAATCAAAAAAGACATATCAGCAAAATTGCATAACCAATATTGCGAAACCAACTTCACAAAAAAAGATGTAAAAATTTCCTAATTTATAAATGTATAATACTTTTTGGAAAACCTATCTGTTTTGGTAACGATGTAGAATCACAACAAACAATCATCTGAAACGATGAAAAATTCTTTATTAAACATTACAAATATTTATAGTATATCATTGTTACTTATCTTTATATACATTGCAAGTTGACCGGATTCCATTCAAGCTACGAGCTAATTTAATATCTACAGATAAATAAATTTGATTAATTAATTATTAAAGACAATTCGGTACTGAAAATCCGGTAGTGTTTACATAGGCTGACATTTGTATTATATAATTTTCAAACTGCAATACCGATTATTATTTAAAGTTGTTGTATAATGCCATCTGTGAGTCATAGTTCATTTCAAGTTAATTAATCTTTTAGTACTTTTTTTAGTACTTAAATTTGTAATTTTATAATTTAATAGATCTTAATAATTTTAATATCAAATACAGTTAGCAATTAGCGCAAATAACCTTCGTATTGCAAAAATAAATATAACGGTCACTTTTGCATCGACCGTAAACAATTAAACATAGCATTATTTTATAAAGCGAAATTTAAAGCAAATAATTATTGTAATAAAACAAATTTTTTAAGTTGTGAAATTTGTGTTGAGTTACTTATTTAATTACCCGGTGATCTCTATAATACTTGTAGAAAAAACACTATTAGTATAATGAATATTGTAATTGATTGATTATAATCGAAGGTCATGACTAAGCTAGGATCTTGGATATGCCTGGCCTACCGTACACCCTTTAATACATAACAAGATGGTGGGATATAGAAAAGGTTGTCAAATATGATAGATTTGAGCCGGTTACAGTGCTGTGCTTGAATTGCAAACTTTTTTTTCGTGACAAGCTGGGCACCTGAGGGACCCTAACCTATTAGGGTACCTAATTCGAGTATGCTGAATTCAACGGAGCTAGTCCCATTTCAAAGTTAGTCCCCATTTTTGAGATATTGCCTTCGACATGTTTTGGCTCTGAGTCAAAATATACCCTCATTTTCACGTTGATAGCTCTTGAACCATTAAGATTTTTGTTAGGCTTTCTTCAGCAAAATTGTTGCGCAGGCCAAGACCAACAACTTTGCGAAACATATAAAGACCGACAAACCACATCTAATTTTTTTTTTTGCTTTTCATTTCGATAAAAAACACTGTTTTTATCATTTTGTTGAATTTAAATCGAGTAGAATCGATCGAATAAACATCGCATCGACAAATATAGATACAATAGAAACTATTTAAAAGAAAGTTAAATCGATTCAGTTGATTTTATGGTGATTTTTCCTAAAAAAAAATCCTAAAAAGTTAACATTTTTCTTCTCTTTGACAAAACAATGGCGTGCCGCTGCGAGAGTGGATAAAAATCCGAGATTTTTCCATCCCATCGTTTTAACCAATTACATCAAGTAAATTATACAACAGACACGAAACTTTTCATACATAAAAGTTGAAAATAATTGAAAAATAACCTGGGATAGAAAAATCCGAGATTTTTATCCGTCGTATGATTCCGTGATTGAATGGCGTAGTGACATTTGATGGTTGATATATTGATACAGATGTTTCTTCGGTTTCAGCAGATTTAAATGTTGGTGGTAAATATTCTTTCAGTTGGGTTTGATCATTCCAGAACAGGAATTTCACCTGAATGCGGCTGCGGTATTTGAGCATTTGTCGTTGCAGTGTACGTCAAAGAACCATCCATATCATCGGGACACCAAATGACAATGCAACTCCAGTAGTGTTTTGCCATCTATGCAGATGGGAAATACATGTCATGTAGACAAAAGACGGCGTCCAATTTACACCACTAATAACATTTTATGAAAAATATAGCCGATATAAATCAGCGGTTTTATCCTTATTTTGCTCATAATTGTAAATTTTTCACACACATAACAAAAGCGCTTGAGTTTAAAACACCGATCCATATTATTTATTTCACCAGTGCTAGTTCTAACATCACATTTGGCGATGTTTTATTGAAGTCTACGTCTCTTTCAGCTAGAATTAATTTGACTTCTGTTTCAATTATCAATTATTTCTTCTTTATTGCTATCACAGCATACTAGAATATATATGAACAATATCTATTTCACTTATTTTCATTTTACAATCGAAAAAACATTAGTTGGTGATAGAAACACAGTTGAACATCACAATGTTGCAATCTAGCAGGCTGGTAAATGATATAAAAATTGAAACAGAGATGAATTTTATTCTACAGAAACGAGAAATAAACTTCGATAAATTATCGAAACATGGTGATGTTAGAACATCCCAACCCAGATTTCACAAGCCGATTTTCACTTTATTTTTGAGTTCTTTTGTCACTTTATATATTTAAATGAAAAACTTTTAATTTTTAATTCTGTATTGTAGTTTTTAGTTCTTACTTATTGTGTCAATTTTTTAAATTTTTTAGAAATATCGATTTCGAGAATAATCTGTTTTTCGGTTTATCTTTTACTACTGTTACATAATTTATTTTGAAGCTCTTTATATACTGCTGCTAGGCGCAGCTGTTTGGCACCTCCTTGGTTCTTAAGTTATTGATAATAAGTCGTAAATTTTATTAAGTTGATTTTATCGTTTTGTCGTAAATTGTTGGTGTTTTTGATTTTATATATTTTCATGAGTGAAATTGTGACCAAAAAATACCAAGATCTTCTAACCTGTCTAATTTCGGCCCTTTTTGATCCCTTGCAAAATGGTTACATTTGTATTGAATTTAGTGTACCTATATGATTTTCAGTATTTATGTGTTATGTACTTCTTTTTAAAATTGGTTATGGCATTGATGTGTTCTTTGTATCTTATTTAAAATGAGCGTCCTGTTTGGCCTAAGTATGCCGACCTTAAGTTGTATTTAGCCTTAACTGTGTATGCGGATTTCTGCACAAGTGGACCCATGTTTCTCTAGACGGCAAGGTAGGAGCCAGAGTTTTTGTGAGAAACTTTTGCCAAAACTAACAAGACGCTAAGAAAACGAAGAAAAGAAAGAGGCTTTAGATAACTTCCTATGCTTGTGTTCGGCACTATCATACAGATGGCATAGATATTTGGGCGTATACAGTATGGCCAGCCTTTCAAATCTCACTGACTGTGAAGTGCGAGATATTTTGCGCTTCGTTCGTAGCTCCGAATGGTTCTGAACAGGAGTAAAGAGGAAATAGGTTCCTGTGTTATCAAAATGGGCCGCTACTCTTCTAAGTGTGCGGAAGCAGCCACTTCAATGGATGGATGTGGTTTTTCGGTTTTGATATGTTCGGAAAAGTTGTTGGTCTTGACTTGCGCAACAACTTTGCTGAAGAAAGCGTAACGAAAATCGTAATGGTTCAAGAGCTAACAACGTGAAAAAGGGGTATATTTTGACTCAGAGCCAAAACATGTCGAAAGCGATATCTCAAAAATGGGGACTAACTTTAAAATGGGACTAGCACCATTGAACTCCGCGTACTCGAATTAGGTTCACCCCCTGGGTGCATAGCGTGTCACATTTTTCAACTAGCACAATGTAATTAGTAAACTGTTAGTTCGACAAACATTTGATAATTTTTATAAACAGCACAAACCCAGTTTGAATAAGAATGCAAAAACTGCTTCAGAGATTTTCAGACTGCCATGTTTCATAAGTTAGGGCTATCTTGTACCAACACCAATCATTATGATTAAAAAAAATAAAAAAGATTATGTTCTGGTTTATATATTTTATATGAAGAATTGCTGTTTTTATCAAAATTGTTGTTGTTGTCAATATGGTGACGATCGAAAACAATCCCTAACATATGATTAAAATCAATTCTGGTGTAAAAATTCAAAAAAAATTTATTAAATAGTAAAACAAAATTCTGTTCTGGTATATAATTTTAATACATTGGCAAACAACATTGGAAAGATCGTGCCAATTAAAATATTTCTCACTTCTCAAACAGAAGGAACACCTGCATTTCTGTTTTGCAACCAAACGTTTTCCAAGAGTTCTACAAATATAATATGAGGAGTCTCAATTTGTTTGATGATTTTTTGTCTACATATAGAATACGAGTGCGTATCTCTGTGTTACGCTTGGAGACTGTGGTGTAACCTTCACCCAACCAAAAAAAAAAACGTTCCTATAATTTAGAAGAGAAGTACAAACTACATGATCACCACAAGCAGCCAATATCGACCCTCCTTAATTGAAAATTCCTTTAGAAAATTCCAAAATTACATATTGGTGGTTATTTTGAAAAGGAAGAGATGAAATATGGTATCACTTTTATATTTTTTTATATAATCTCTATTCATGTATCTGTATGTCGGTAAATGACTCATGGTGTAGTCGGATCTTGAAATTTTCCTATATCAAATTAATGTAAGTTTCAAGGGTATGCAACGTCACATGATTGGATCATTTAACTCGGCACAACCTTCTTTCACTGTACAAAACACAGGGTAACTTTTAGAAATCTGGTCGAATGATAACAGACCCGCATAAAGGCAGGACATGATTACATTATATAGATCGTGCTTCAGAGAAAAAAAAACACGAAATCGTCGAACCATTTTTATCGTATGAATTATAATGGGAGCGGGTTTATAAATGAGACAAATCTATACTGTCGTTGCGGTCATCAAAATACCGTAGTAATACATTAAACAAAGTGATTATACGAAAAACAACAATTAATTTTTTTTGGTACCCCATCTAAAAATTACCTTTTATGGCCAAGAAATTTATGTAGTTGTAACGACGTCTATGCACGTCGTTTCCGGACGTAAAGCATCGGTTATCACCTTGAATACCAACATCAATACTGGGGCACGTTGCTATCTTTGCCGCATTATGTTTCGATGACAGGCAACTTCGAGATGAAATGTTCGGTCAAACTATGACTAGCAAATTTGCCGGAATTTTAGAAAATGTTTACAATTCCTCGACAAACATTGGTAAATTATCTGCGGAGATTTATAACGAACGTAATAAATTGCTGAATAAAATTTTTTGTCGAGAATGTTTTATAAAATCGAGCCACTAGAGCTCAAACGAACGGATTACTTTCATTGATTGCAAATCATCATTTCTAGGATTTTTTGCAGACCTATGCATTATCAACGATGATATTACTTTCAGTGTAAATATTGAAAGAATTTGTGATAAATGTGGAACTAAACTTGAAAGATAGTCGCCATTGCTTTCAATAGACATTAATAAACTGGATTTGAGAAATGTGAGCAACTCAATAAATATAAATATTCGGGAATCGTACTGTAGCTGTGGAAACTCACATAATCTAAATAAAGTATATAATAGTGTAGTAACGTTGGAGGTCGAGCCTTTAGAACCACTAGAAAAACAGCAAAAGATGGCTATAAGCCACATAACCAAATTGCTGAATTTAGGAGGTAATTTGTTCAATTTGCGCGGTGTCATTGAGTATATGACAGTGTAAATGAGCATTTCACTGCACATGCACTTAGAAACGGTGGCATATGGAAAACATACGACGATTTGCGAAAGGCCGAGACCAACACCAACACTTCACGAAAAATGCTTGCCTACATGTTGTTCTATGTACAAGAACCCAAATCAAACAAAGTTCTTCTCTAAATGATAAAATATGTTATACAATATTATTAATAAATTATTAGAAAATAAACTGTTATTTCTGGACTTTTTTAAATGTTATTTAAACTTTTTATTTAATAAACACTTTTAGCGAATCGGGAATTATAATGTATCCAAATAATTCCACCTGCAATTACAAGGTTCCGGCTAGTTTACAATGACCGTCAACCATGCTTACTCTTTATTGCTCCGAATGGTTCACACCGACTTCATACGGTTGCGGCTGGTGTTGCTGGTTCTGGTTGGGTTGGCATTATAGTGCATAACGTTTTGATCGTTCCGGAAAAATTATAGGTTGCACTATTTATGTAAACATTTTGTTTCGACTGGATTTTAATGTTTCTGGATGGCATTAACGTTTGGCTCCAAAAACATATAGCATACAACCCATTGTCCTACTTGTGCCATAGTTAGTTTGGCTGAACAGGATACATATATAGGAGGATACATACATTATATAGTGCACAATAATGCACAATGCATCGTGCTACTATTGCCATAGTTGGTTGGCTGTTGTATGGTTCTGAATGGCTTTATCAGGTTCGAATCGGAATTATAAGGTTCCGGCTGAAAAAACATTTAGTACACAGTAATACACAATTTATTGTGCTACTTGTGATGTAGTTAGTTTGACTGTAGGTTTCGTCTGAAATTGTTAGGTTTTTTCACCGAAAAATTGTATATTTCTGGATTTGTAAGGTTCCGGCTGAAAAATTATATATTGCACAATGATGCACAATGTATCGTGCTACTAGTACCATAGTTAGTTTTGCTGATGTAGGGTTCTGGATGGCTTTATCAGGTTCCGGCTGGAACTATAAGGTTCCGGCTGAAAAAGTTTAGTGCACAGTGATGCACAATGCATCGTGCTACTTATACCATCGTTGTTTGGTTCCGGCTGATATGGTTCCGGCTGGCGTGACGGATTCGTTTTGCGGACGATGCAAAAAGAATAAAAAAAATATACAATTTTTAAAACATTTATGCGTTTTCTCTTTCGGTAGTTTTTGAGTGAGGCAGTCAGTTTTTGATTTTTAATGAGGGCGGTGGGAGTGCAAACCGCACTGAATAGTTCAAAGTTTTGTTAAAACAAAAAAAAAAAAAAAAAAAAAAAAAAAATAAAGAAAAAGTATATGAACAAGTTGGTCAATAATTAAATAATTAGTTAAATCAAATTGTTAGTGGAAATACGATACCATAAAACCAACAAAAACGGTTTTTTTTAAATAATATTCCGTTGAAGTGATTGAATACCTCAAATAAATTCTTGTTTTGCGGTTAGCCTTATTAACCCTTATGTGAGTGACGAGGTACCCGGGTACCGTTTGCCCTTTTAAACGTCTAGCTTTGTATGTTCCAGTCATAATAAAAAGTTTTAATTTTATGAGAACTTCTAGTTCAGTTGATAGATTACGATCACACTTAAAAATGAGAAATTTTACAACTTGGACGCACGTGAGAGCAAAAAGTAGTTTAGTTGTACGAATTAGAGTAACAAAGGTATCCGGGTACCTTTACATATTTTACACTATATTTGAAAGAAATAGTATGCAAATATTTTATATTTTTGTGTTATATGGCGTTGTATTTCATTGTTTGTATTTCTGTTTATTTATTTCATTTAATTTATGTTTATATTTTTATTTATTTCCAAAAAACTAACCAACATTTTTTTATAACTATCGATCATTTTTTTCACTGATGTGATATGTTGGATTATTTACGTTTTTTTACAGAATGTTCTTCGAAAACTGACATGTTGCAACTAATGCAAAATTGTTTTCAATTTATGTACTTTTAGCAAAATCTGTTATACATTTCGAAATTGCAAAAAAAATTAAAAAAAAATTAGTTTTACGAAAAATTCCATATAGGGTACCCGGGTACCTTAGTCACTCAAATTAAGATATTTTCTCTTCACTCACATGAGGGTTAAACACAAGCAATTCGAAACAACAATTTTAAATATTAACGAAAATTCTAAGAAAATCTTAAATATAGAATCTAAGTTTAGTGTAATAAAAGTTAATAAACTATGTTAATTCTTATGGTTAACTTTTAAAAAAAGGGGGGGGGGAAACTTAACTAAACCTAACAAGTGAATAAACATATTATTATTAATACACTCAAAAATCGTCGGTAAAATAGATTTGTTAGATTTTACCAATAAAAGGGCTGGTGTGAAGTATTTCCTAAAATTGTTCAAATATTTTTAGAATTTTTTTTAGGAAAAAATTCACGTTTCTAGCCAGAGTTGTGAAAAATTTCCTAATGCTAAATAGTTGAGAATGTATTAGTGTAAAATATACAAAATCCATATTAAACAGAAATATTAATTTTTTAATCCGGATTTTATGTTATTGTTATTAAGTAGGACGGTTAAAATAGAAAGGCATGAATTTGTGTTGTTCAGGCAAGCTCAACAGGTATAACTTACTAAAGTTATGTATAGTAGGTTGATGAACCTGTACTCTGTACAGTAATCTTGAATGACAAACGATGTTATCCGTGCAAAATGGAGGAAATCAAAATTTGACCCCAATAACCCCATCAGACTCACCTCTAACCTATAATCAAAATCTACCTATGGTCATGGGCTATCGAATCGGCATAGTCAGTTAATAAAAACTTTGTTTGTGTGGTTTTGTATTTCCTCACTTCCTCTGTGCAAAGAAGTTAAATTTGTAAGATCAGCAAAATTATAACTATGTAAAATAACTATGGTTTGTTAAATGCAATTTGTAAAGCTAGCTCAGCAACTAAATATTTGTTGCTGTAATTTAATATAATTTTTGTTTGTGTGTCGGTTATATACGAAGAACATTGGTAAAATAAATTAGAACAACTTAAAAAGCCAACCTACTTGTTCTGTTCTATAATTGAAATTATATAGTTTTGAATTGAAAAGTGGCGATAGCCCCCACCAGAGGTAAGCGCACTACTCATTAGATAAAGCTAATCAATAACAAAAAATCTAATTCCAACCTGTGGTTGTAATTATTCATATAGTCTAGACAGTTGGATTAGAATATTCATTGCCCTTCGAGCCAGATTTCAGCGTCAACGAGATCAGCATAGCACTTTTTACAACAACACACAGTAGCAGCTCTACCGTAACGACACCTATTGGAAGCAGTTTGTGTGCATAAACAACAAAGATTAAATAATTAAATCACAACTAAGCGCACCAGTTTTTCATCTATAACTCATCATGACTCTCGATACAGTGGAATTCGTAAAACAACAAGATGTCATCTCTGAGAAGATATCCACCATGAGGCGGAACTATGGAACAGACGGCGACCATCGCAAAAGTCAAAGTTGTCTACAAGAACGTATTGCAAAATTGAAGGAGCTATTTGCAAAATTCATCTCAGCCGACGAAAAAAATATCGCGATGTACAAACCAGAGTAGTGCGGTGTTTAGAAATATTGGAAAACTCGGAAAAACTATAGTTTTTAATGTATCGTATTTATATGAGACCAAATATCCTTAATCCTAACTACCAGAAAGCCTACTTTTAGAAAATTGTGTATGGTTTTCGAGTTAGTCAGACAGAGACCTACTCAAAACAATTTTTCGCTAAGTGGTGCGGTGTTTAGAAATATTGGAAAACTCGGAAAAACTATCGTTTTTAATGTATCGTATTTATATGAGACCAAATATCCTTAATCCTAACTACCAGAAAGCCTACTTTTAGAAAATTGTGTATGGTTTTCGAGTTAGTCAGACCGAGACCTACTCAAAACAATTTTTCGCTAAGTGGTGCGGTGTTTAGAAATATTGGAAAACTTGGAAAAACTATCGTTTTTAATGTATCGTATTTATATGAGACCAAATATCCTTAATCCTTACTACCAGAAAGTCTACTTTTAGAAAATTGTGTATGGTTTTCAAATTAATCAGACCGAGACCTACTCAAAACAGTTTTTCGCTAAGTGGTGCGGTGTTTAGAAATATTGGAAAATTTGGAAAAATTATCGTTTTTAATGTATCGTATTTATATGAGACCAAATATCCTTAATCCTTACTACCAGAAAGCCTACTTTTAGAAAATTGTGTTTGATTTTCGAGTTAGTCAGACCGAGATTTACTCAAAACAATTTTTCGCTAAGTGGTGCGGTGTTAAAAATATTGGAAAACTCGGAAAAACTATCGTTTTTAATGTATCGTATTTATATGAGACCAAATATCCTTACTCCTAAGTACCAGAAAGCCTACTTTTAGAAAATTGTGTATGATTTTCGAGTTAGTCAGACTGAGACCTACTCAAAACAATTTTTCGCTAAGTGGCGCGGTGTTTAGAAATATTGGAAAACTCGGAAAAACTATCGTTTTTAATGTATCGTATTTATATGAGACCAAATATCCTTAATCCTAACTACCAGAAAGCCTACTTTTAGAAAATTGTGTATGATTTTCGAGTTAGTCAGACTGAGACCTACTCAAAACAATTTTTCGCTAAGTGGTGCGGTGTTTAGAAATAATGGAAAACTCGGAAAAACTATCGTTTTTAATGTATCGTATTTATATGAGACCAAATATCCTTACTCCTAACTACCAGAAAGCCTACTTTTAGAAAATTGTGTATGATTTTCGAGTTAGTCAGACTGAGACCTACTCAAAACAATTTTTCGCTAAGTGGTGCGGTGTTTAGAAATATTGGAAAACTCGGAAAAACTATCGTTTTTAATGTATCGTATTTATATGAGACCAAATATCCTTAATCCTAACTACCAGAAAGTCTACTTTTAGAAAATTATGTATGGTTTTCGAGTTAGTCAGACCGAGACCTACTCAAAACAGTTTTTCGCTAAGTGGTGCGGTGTTTAGAAATAATGGAAAACTTGGAAAAACTATCGTTTTTAATGTATCGTATTTATATGAGACCAAATATCCTTACTCCTAACTACCAGAAAGCCTACTTTTAGAAAATTGTGTATGATTTTCGAGTTAGTCAGACTGAGACCTACTCAAAACAATTTTTCGCTAAGTGGTGCGGTGTTTAGAAATATTGGAAAACTCGGAAAAACTATCGTTTTTAATGTATCGTATTTATATGAGACCAAATATCCTTAATCCTAACTACCAGAAAGCCTACTTTTAGAAAATTGTGTATGGTTTTCGAGTTAGTCAGACCGAGACCTACTCAAAACAATTTTTCGCTTAGTGGTGCGGATTTTAGAAATATTGGAAAACTCGGAAAAACTATCGTTTTTAATGTATCGTATTTATATGAGACCAAATATCCTTAATCCTAACTACCAGAAAGCCTACTTTTAGAAAATTGTGTATGGTTTTCGAGTTAGTCAGACTGAGACCTACTCAAAACAATTTTTCGCTAAGTGGTGCGGTGTTTAGAAATAATGGAAAACTCGGAAAAACTATCGTTTTTAATGTATCGTATTTATATGAGACCAAATATCCTTAATCCTAACTACCAGAAAGTCTACTTTTAGAAAATTATGTATGGTTTTCGAGTTAGTCAGACCGAGACCTACTCAAAACAGTTTTTCGCTAAGTGGTGCGGTGTTTAGAAATATTGGAAAACTCGGAAAAATTATCGTTTTTAATGTATCGTATTTATATGAGACCAAATATCCTTAATCCTTACTACCAGAAAGCCTACTTTTAGAAAATTGTGTTTGATTTTCGAGTTAGTCAGACTGAGATTTACTCAAAACAATTTTTCGCTAAGTGGTGCAGTGTTAAAAATATTGGAAAACTCGGAAAAACTATCGTTTTTAATGTATCGTATTTATATGAGACCAAATATCCTTACTCCTAACTACCAGGAAGCCTACTTTTAGAAAATTGTGTATGATTTTCGAGTTAGTCAGACTGAGACCTACTCAAAACAATTTTTCGCTAAGTGGTGCGGTGTTTAGAAATATTGGAAAACTCGGAAAAACTATCGTTTTTAATGTATCGTATTTATATGAGACCAAATATCCTTAATCCTAACTACCATAAAGCCTACTTTTAGAAAATTGTGTATGGTTTTCGAGTTAGTCAGACCGAGACCTACTCAAAACAATTTTTCGCTAAGTGGTGCGGATTTTAGAAATATTGGAAAACTCGGAAAAACTATCGTTTTTAATGTATCGTATTTATATGAGACCAAATATCCTTAATCCTAACTACCAGAAAGCCTACTTTTAGAAAATTGTGTATGGTTTTCGAGTTAGTCAGACCGAGACCTACTCAAAACAGTTTTTCGCTAAGTGGTGCGGTGTTTAGAAATATTGGAAAACTCGGAAAAATTATCGTTTTTAATGTATCGTATTTATATGAGACCAAATATCCTTAATCCTAACTACCAGAAAGCCTACTTTTAGAAAATTGTGTATGGTTTTCGAGTTAGTCAGACTGAGACCTACTCAAAACAATTTTTCGCTAAGTGGTGCGGATTTTAGAAATATTGGAAAACTCGGAAAAACTATCGTTTTTAATGTATCGTATTTATATGAGACCAAATATCCTTAATCCTAACTACCAGAAAGCCTACTTTTAGAAAATTGTGTATGGTTTTCGAGTAAGTCAGACAGAGACCTACTCAAAACAATTTTTCGCTAAGTGGTGCGGTGTTTAGAAATATTGGAAAACTCGGAAAAACTATCGTTTTTAATGTATCGTATTTATATGAGACCAAATATCCTTAATCTTTACTACCAGAAAGTCTACTTTTAGAAAATTGTGTATGGTTTTCGAGTTAGTCAGACCGAGACCTACTCAAAACAGTTTTTCGCTAAGTGGTGCGGTGTTTAGAAATATTGGAAAACTCGGAAAAATTATCGTTTTTAATGTATCGTATTTATATGAGACCAAATATCCTTAATCCTTACTACCAGAAAGCCTACTTTTAGAAAATTGTGTTTGATTTTCGAGTTAGTCAGACCGAGATTTACTCAAAACAATTTTTCGCTAAGTGGTGCGGTGTTAAAAATATTGGAAAACTCGGAAAAACTATCGTTTTTAATGTATCGTATTTATATGAGACCAAATATCCTTACTCCTAACTACCAGAAAGCCTACTTTTAGAAAATTGTGTATGATTTTCGAGTTAGTCAGACCGAGACCTACTCAAAACAATTTTTCGCTAAGTGGTGCGGTGTTTAGAAATATTGGAAAACTCGGAAAAACTATCGTTTTTAATGTATCGTATTTATATGAGACCAAATATCCTTAATCCTAACTACCAGAAAGTCTACTTTTAGAAAATTGTGTATGGTTTTCGAGTTAGTCAGACCGAGACCTACTCAAAACAATTTTTCGCTAAGTGGTGCGGATTTTAGAAATATTGGAAAACTCGGAAAAACTATCGTTTTTAATGTATCGTATTTATATGAGACCAAATATCCTTAATCCTAACTACCAGAAAGTCTACTTTTAGAAAATTATGTATGGTTTTCGAGTTAGTCAGACCGAGACCTACTCAAAACAGTTTTTCGCTAAGTGGTGCGGTGTTTAGAAATATTGGAAAACTCGGAAAAATTATCGTTTTTAATGTATCGTATTTATATGAGACCAAATATCCTTAATCCTAACTACCAGAAAGCCTACTTTTAGAAAATTGTGTATGGTTTTCGAGTTAGTCAGACTGAGACCTACTCAAAACAATTTTTCGCTAAGTGGTGCGGTGTTTAGAAATATTGGAAAACTCGGAAAAACTATCGTTTTTAATGTATCGTATTTATATGAGACCAAATATCCTTACTCCTAACTACCAGAAAGCCTACTTTTAGAAAATTGTGTATGGTTTTCGAGTTAGTCAGACCGAGACCTACTCAAAACAATTTTTCGCTAAGTGGTGCGGATTTTAGAAATATTGGAAAACTCGGAAAAACTATCGTTTTTAATGTATCGTATTTATATGAGACCAAATATCCTTAATCCTAACTACCAGAAAGCCTACTTTTAGAAAATTGTGTATGGTTTTCGAGTTAGTCAGACCGAGACCTACTCAAAACAATTTTTCGCTAAGTGGTGCGGTGTTAAAAATATTGGAAAACTCGGAAAAACTATCGTTTTTAATGTATCGTATTTATATGAGACCAAATATTCTTAATCCTAACTACCAGAAAGCCTACTTTTAGAAAATTGTGTATGATTTTCGAGTTAGTCAGACTGAGACCTACTCAAAACAATTTTTCGCTAAGTGGTGCGGTGTTTAGAAATAATGGAAAACTCGGAAAAACTATCGTTTTTAATGTATCGTATTTATATGAGACCAAATATCCTTACTCCTAACTACCAGAAAGCCTACTTTTAGAAAATTGTGTATGATTTTCGAGTTAGTCAGACTGAGACCTACTCAAAACAATTTTTCGCTAAGTGGTGCGGTGTTTAGAAATATTGGAAAACTCGGAAAAACTATCGTTTTTAATGTATCGTATTTATATGAGACCAAATATCCTTAATCCTAACTACCAGAAAGCCTACTTTTAGAAAATTGTGTATGGTTTTCGAGTTAGTCAGACCGAGACCTACTCAAAACAGTTTTTCGCTAAGTGGTGCGGTGTTTAGAAATATTGGAAAACTCGGAAAAATTATCGTTTTTAATGTGTCGTATTTATATGTGGTCAATATTCTTAATCCTAACAGGTTGATGCTCTTTAAGTACTTTTGAATTAATTTTTAACTCGTTTATATGATTTTTTTTTATTTATTTGATAATTCAAATTTTTACACATACATAGACATTTTGTGTTGTTGTTGTTGGTTTTAGGAATAACTTTGTATTTAGGAAAATATTCACAACCGTATAAAAGGAGTATTACATATACAAATACTCATTTAAAATACAAATATCATGCATTTACGTAAATTACATCAACCGTTTACATATACAGTACACGGATCAGTATTTTTACACCAAGTGTTCCGGGATACTCCCCAAATTGTGTAAATAACATAAATTAGATGAACTCTTTTATATTTTGTTTCTGTTTGATTTCAAACCAATCTTAGTTCTACGAGTATATGTCTATTCCAAAAGTCACCTAATTTACGTTAATTTAGACTATTAATTTTTATTTTAATTATATATATTATAATATACTTGTTTTTTCATCATTATCAATGATTTCACGGAAATACAATTTATTTGTCGTTTGATTAAAGATTGTTTCGAATGTGTTTGTTTTTGTTTCTAATTTTTCGATTTAAAATAAATTCTTCTGAAATGCGGTAAAGTACAAGCGCATTAAGGTGATGAGTCTAATGTAAGTTTCGGTAAATACTGCGGTGATTCGTTGCATTTTGTACTTTCAGCGGTGTATTCAAGGTTTCCTTATGTTTCTGGAAAACCCCACGCCCGTACCCTGAGCAACAGTCGGCTAAAAACACCGCCCAGAAACCTCTGAGGGAATATCTGTTAACGTAACTCACATTTCGTTACATAGTTTAAAAAATCGATTTTGATTTGCTATCTCATAAAATAGTTCCAACCATTTTTGCAATCAAACTAAAAATCTTTGACGCTTTACAATTTTAATAACTTAAAATTGTCAATTCGATTTTGATCGGCATATTTAATTGAAAATCTTACGTTCGTATGTAGGTATGTACATAATTCTTCTTTAATATTCATTCAAAAAGTTTTTCTTTGTCAAATAAAACAGAAAATGATTTGAAACGATTCGGGAAGAGGAAAAAGTTTCAATTAATATCCACAAGAACAACATTTAAATATTGTTGAATATAGAAAAGTAGAAATATTATTGAAAATTCTTTTACAAAACTTTTTCCTATAAATTAAAAATAATTTTAAATAGGTTTATCGGAACGGAATACTTGTTGTAACAGAAAAAACGTTATATTGAACGAAAAATTGTATATGAAGCTGTCTAATTAATTATTCACATTATCGTTCTGAGAAAATTTTCTTATAATAAGACCCAATAATTAATAAGATTTCTTAAAAATGTCTCACGTTCTGATCGTAAACTTCTAAAAATAGTTTTCATCTTATCTTCACAAAACAAATCTTATCAAAATTTAATTCACATATAATTACATAACGATTTATAACTTTCCCATTTCCATTATAGATATACGGTTAGGAATGAGAGAAAGCGTATCCCAATTTTCCTCGTTATGCATATAAATTTATACCTAACGATAATTTTGGAAACAAGATTCTATTAAAGAGATAAGATTTCGAACCAAAACCAAAAATTTTATAAAAGACATGTTACTTGGTTTTCTTACCCTTGGTTTCTTCGTAAAAAAGGTCCTCGTTTTCTCATTAAATTTGATTGAGAATAATTTTCAGTTTCGTAGAAACATGATTTTAAGATAAATTAAATTATTATATTGGTGTAGAATATCTACATAAAAATGATTTTCATTTGAAGATAATTATTTGATTTAGAAGATTCGTGAGTAACTACTATTTTTATCAAAATAATCTTATTCATTATGTCGTCATGATGGTTTGGGAATTTACAATCCTTAACTGGATCATTAGATGAATAAACGGCAGCGGTTTGAAATAACGGATTCTAACAGACCTGAAACAAAATGGAATTGTTAAAATGTCAACGTATACTCATTCAAAATTCAAGAGGGTATATTGTCAAGAACACAACCGTCTCCAAACCCGTTTAAAGCTGATGAAATGTTGTCGTGCTGGTTCGTTCTGGTTATTCTGGTTATTATTGCGGCTTGTTCGTACAATATACTAGTAACGCTTGGTCTATAAACTGATTAAAAAGCGACGCATGTCTGCTACATCTTTTGTGTTTGAGGAGCTGGTACTATTGTAGATCATATAAGCTGAAAACCTCCAATTTCGCTTTTAGTCCTAAAGTATTTCCAAAACTATTTGTGAATTACTTTTAGTTTTTTTTTAATTTGACCGAGATACTACTGGAATTTTGATTAATTGAAATGTTTTTTAAATCCGTTAATAGGTTGTAGAAATGTAGTTTATCCCGCTTCTAACCCGCTTTTCACCATTTTGGCAAATACACGAGCAAACTTGAAAAGTTTGCAAACACTTTTTTTAAAGTATAGACATAACAATTAAAAATAAAAAAGTTTATGCAAATTTTTGAAATTTGCAAGAGTATTTCCCTAAAATTTACCAAAATTCCAACATGAAACTTAACCTATCGAAAAACCGATGCAAATGAAACATTTTCCAGACATAACTCTTTAAACATTAAGCTTGAACAAATTATCAAATTTGCCCACATGAAATTTTATCTGATAATTTTTTCGTCGGTTAACCGTCTAAGAACCGCTTTAAATGAGAATATTTCCAGACATAACACTGTAAACGCTATGTTTTTACTAACGTGCTTAAACGTTTAAAGCATGTATTTTTGTTTTATCCGAGTTTTCGAGAGCTTCCCACACGGTTTTACAAATTTTTCAAGTTTATAAGTCTGTTTCATTTACCCGAATTTTTGCGATCTCTCAACATTGTTCTGATACTTTTTCCGATAGTAACCATCCACGAACCAATTAAAATTGTAATATGGCCAAACATAATACTTTAAACGTTAAGCTTTTTGAAATCGCATTTCGCTGGTTTCGAAGGTTTACCGAAGGCCAAAGGGCAGCCAGGATACTTTAATGAGATGCGAAATCTTTTTGTACAATCTGCGTAAAATCGAATATCAATCGATAACTTTATGTTTGAATACTTAGAATCAAAAATTTCAAGGAGTCGTAAGTTCCAAATGTGACTCTCGTCCACGTGGACGCTCTACCTGGACCATAAAGTTTAGAAGTGGTGGGAAAACTTTATCTACCTGGAGCCCCAAGTCCTAAAGTCCACAAATGTCATAAACCGATCTCCGTATGCTGCTTGGCCTAAAGAAAATTTTAGGGAAAGGCGAAAACCATAAAGGTAGTGTGTTCCACAAAACGCTGATTAGTACTGAATTTCAATAGGCGGAAATCACTAGTTCGTAATTCCAAAACACTGTCTGACCACGAATGCTGTATGTGTTAACCCTCCGTTAGGTACATGTTCGGATAGTCACATTCATGCCTCATGAGTCTGGTCAGACCCTATTTACATTTGCATGGATTTATAAGTAAATATTGGTTTTTTGTTGGTGTATTGAAACATATTTATATGGAATACATGTATATGTACAGCTACGAGCAAAAGTGTTAGGCACCCTAAAGTACTGCCAGTTTTAGGGTGATTTAGCATAGGGAATGTAAATAAAACTGAATATGTGATTATTATGATTTATTTTAATAAAATAATTAATATTTTGTCGGTCCACCTTTCGATTTAATGACAGCTGCCACTCTTCTCGGCATTAGCTCTACCAGCTTAAAACATTCTTCTTGAGATATTTGTTTCCACTCATGCTTTAACGCGGATATTAGCGATTGCTTATTATTTATATTGTGTTTTCGGACGTTTTTCTTTAAAATGGACCAAATGTGTTCAATCGGATTGAGGTCTGGTGATTGTGGCGGCCAGTCCAAAAGGTCGATTCCGTTTTGAGCCATCCATGTCATGGTGTGTGCTGATTAGTGGCAAGTGGCGTTGTCTTGTTGGAATTTTACGCCGTTGGTGTTTTTACCGTCCAAAATTTGCGTTATCGATGGCGCTAGAGCTGTTTCAAGAACTTCAGTGTATTACGCACAGTTCATTCGCCCCTCACACAATACCATTTCGCCCACTCCATCGGCAGCCATACAACCCCAGATCATGATTGAGCCCCCTCCATGTTTAACAGTTGGCACCACACATTCTGGGTTGTATTCTTTCCCCACTCTTCGCCTGACATAAGTCATACCAGGTGTTCCAAACAACTATGCAAAAAGAAAAAAAAAGATTTAGTTTAAGATTTAATTATTTTCCTTGCAGAGTGTGATTTCAAAGACATTGACATGTTTTCATGTAATATATAAAGTAAATAACAATACCTCAAAATTAGATTCATCTGACCACAGTACATTGGACCAATCTTCCATTGTCCAATCTCTATATTTTAGGGCCCACTCCAACCGATTTTTCTTATTGTGCTCCGACAGCCATGGCTTCTTCCTCGCCTTGCAACCTTTTAATCCAGCTTTAAAAAGCCTTCTTCGCACAGTATGCACGCTCACTAATTTGCCTTTTACTTCAGATAAAGCTGCAGCCAGGTCTAAAGCAGTTTTCTTGCGATCCTGTAGGGACTGCCTAATTAACAATCGTTATTTTTCTTCTGCCTGTTTTTAGCCTATTTTCATGGGCACTGGTCTCTTTGAAGCGATTTAGTGCATATTGCACTGCACAACGCGAGCACTTCACTTCTCGGGCTATTTTCACTTGAGACATGCCTTGTTCATACAAAATCTTAATTTTTAGGCGCTGTTCTGCACTAAGTTCACTTTTTTTAGGCATAATTAACGCGATAAATGTTATTCTTTACTAATATGGTAGCAATAATTGATTACAACACGTGTATGTTCACTGCAAGCAGTGATAACAAACTAAAACTCTAAACGTAAAATAGCAAATTCGAAGAAATACCGTCTTAAAACACAGCTGGGTGTTATAAATATTTGTTATTTTTTATTTGTGTTTTTTTATTTCAATAGTAAAGTCATAAAACCATAAAACGCATATTCAACCACTAATTGTTAAGACAATGACAAACAAAAGGGGTGCCTAATGCATTTGCTCGCAGCTGTATTATATTTTTTTTGTTCTCCGTGGTTTGCGCATATGTTGAACTACTTCTGCAGGTAAACATATTGAGAAAAAGGACTTTATTTTTGTGATTTTTTGTTCAGTTTATTTCTATGTTTTATTTCTTATATACGAACAGGGCGGTGCAAATACCACTACTTAGCCTCTGAAACACAATGAAATCAAACATATTCAACTTTTGAGTGCTGTTGGCATACGAGGTTTAACCACTTTGTGCAAAAGAAGCTTGTTTTGCGGCGGGTTTTCTCACTTCCCTGTGAACACATTTTACAATACCTCTTCTTTTCGAAAGTATCAGCACCGCTAACGCCAGTCACTACTTCTGGTGTATTCTAAAATGAAAGAACCGAAAAAATGAAAATTGAAGAAATTACGGTAAATACCATAAGTTGAATACTTACATTTATTGGCCTTCCGTAAAACGATTCAATAGCCGAACGTGTGGTAAATTGCTTGGTGATATGAACGTTTTGCATTCGCTCTTCGATATTTGGGAACACCAATGAATTATTTAGCGTGACTAGGAAGTTTCGTCTAGCGTCAGACCTGTTATTGGCATCCACTTCTTTACAAATGCAAAATGCAGCCAAAGCTGCGACATCCAACATGTTGCAGAAAAATGCAAAAGTCCATCGTTTTGTTGCTCGTTTTGATGAGAAATGTGTCACCATTTGATCCATGTAATCGACGCCCGCTTTATTTGCATTATAAAACACCATTGCTTCTGGTTTCATTGCTGGGCCTTGACATTTTTGTGTAGTGCACGGTGGAAAGTAAGTTCACACGCACTTATTCTTTTTTGGCACATAGCTGCAAATTGAAACTAGATCATCGTGAAATCCAAAACAGGTTGAAAGAACAGGACGACTGGAATGCTTTCTCATTTCATGATCGATACATCTTTTGTTCGATCGAATTGTGCCAACGAATGCGAGTCCAAGTTTGGCCAGACGCTTAGTTCCTTCTAATGTTGTGAAAAAATTATCAGTGATAATTGTCCGGCCGCTGTTAGTGTATGTTTTTGCGAGTAGCAACATAACATTCTCGCCTTGATTCACTTCACGTTCATTTCCTTCTTCTCGACCTGTATATAATTTTCCTTGCAATGGATATTTCGTTTTCGAATCGCAAGCCCACCAAATTCTCATGCCGTATTTTACTGGTTTCGATGGAATATATTGTGTAAATTTAGTTTTGCCACGATACGGAAAAAGCTGTTCATCAATTGTAATATTCGCGTGTGGGCTACACTGAAAAACAATTCTAGGTAAATACAAACAAAAACATTGGTTTATTTAAACAAACAAATGGATTGTTTTTCAGCCAACTAAGCGCTTCTTTCGTAATACTAAAATGGATAGTTCATTTTATAATAATAACATATGTCAATTATACCTATTTGCTTTAGTCAATGATTAGTAATATGAACCTTTGCGCAAGTTCACTGCAACAGGGGATACAGGTCAATATAAACTAATAATTCAAACAAATGATTTGTTTTAATTAACCAGTATATGCAAAGTTAATGTTACTAAGCACATATGTTAATTTCAACGATATTTTCAAACATTTGATAAGTTATATTAACCTTTACTCTGTACTAATATAACTAAGCGAAACGTTAATACAACCTAACTCGTTGGTTAATTTAAACATCAATTTTAACCATTGGCTAGGTTATGTTAAATTACAGCATAAGTTGACATAACTATTGTCAAAGTTTAGTATGAAGAGTAATTGCAAGTTTACGTATAACCAACCATCTAGGTTAATTTTAATAAAATTTGGAGCCATTTGTACGTTAAGTTAACCTTTAGCGTATGTTAACATGACTATTCGCACAGAGTTTTATGTATGGGTACTTGATTTTCAATAAAACAATTTCACAATTTCTTAATGTTAATGTTTCAAAATAATATTTTATGTTCGAATAAAAAATATAAGATTTTAACTGAATAAAAGAAATGTACGTGTATTATTTCTTAATATTACATTTTACTTCAGATTAACATTAAATTTACTTTTTATCATAACTCTAATTGAAAATATTAGGATTACGAGTATGTTTGAAGAAAATTTGGCTAAAATAATATCTAATGGGGTACATACTCGATTGGCTAGAAAGCAAACAATTTGTTAGTATAGCAAGAAAATTTGAATTTCAAATTAATTTTTTATAAAATTTTTGTTTTTTTGCAATTGCACAGTAACAAAAATTTGTTGTACATTTTTTCAAGCTGCAAAATTTACTATGCGCAAAAAAAACAAAAATTTTATAAAAATTAAAATTTGAAATTCAAATTTTCTTGGTAAAATTGATTGAATAGCCAGGATTTTGGCTAGCATATTGCTTGCTTGCTATTTGATCGAGTATCTACCCTCTCTCTCTCTCTCTCTGGCACTATTATATCCCATCAAGGGATTTGGCCGCCGCACATGAGGTTTCATAATCATATTTTCATTTCGGATAATGAGTGATTAATTCATTGATCCTAAACCAGCCGTGAAATATTTTCTTTGTCACCACCGGGAATCGAACCCGGGACCTCCGGTCGCTGGAGCAAGCATGCTAACCACTTTGCCACCGGGGCGGAGTATCTACCCCAATATCTAATTTGAAAGTAATTTGATATCTGAAAGCAGAATAAAATTAATTTGGAGAATATTTTTATTTAAATTTGTTTCTTACAAGTTCTGGAGCCTGGGCGTGTTTGAAGAAGGGCCATTGCTCAAATATATTTGTCATATTTTTAGGTTAGATATAATTTCCTTAATTCTTGGTTTGGATGTTTCATTCCAAAGATTCACAACATCCTCCCAAAGTCAGTGTTGCCAACTAATATTTTCGATGGGTGATTTTAATCAAAATAGTGCCAGATTACAGTAAATAGGGCTAAAAATTGGGCTAAAATAAGGGCTAAAATTTTTTTGAGTCAGATTGAATTAATAAAAAGTAGTTAAGCACAAAAATATTGATTATTCCACTAAAAATTCACTTACATAAACAATTATTGATTTTGTGAATAAACTAACTTAGTTAATCATGATTTCAAATTTTTACTGGTACTAAGAAAAATTTATCTAAAAATTTCAGTTAGAAATGTCAGATTATACGTTATTTTTGTATATATAATAAGCCTAAATATGCAATTTCTAATATAGAAATGCTTTTGAAACTTAATATATTTTTCATCAAAAAGTGACTACATATTAATATGTAAAAACATAATTAAGGCAAGTTGTAAGAAAATTTTGATTCGAAATTACAAAAATGTTGATGGCATGAAATTAATAAATTGAACCAAGCATAATTGATAAAATTAATAACAAGACATTTAACTAAATGAATTAGCATATAAATTTTATTATTCTTATAACTCCTTACAAAATTATTATTTAAATATAAACCTATGATTTAAATATTTAAATTTCAACTAAACTTATATGTTATGCTGTGTTCGATATCAACATGGTTTATTTTGTGCCGAGAATGAATAATAATCAGCACAGCGCTTATTTGTTATTGGTTCACAAATTCATTCATTCACTAGCGATCATTAACTCCAACTTTAGCTAAATTTAGGAACAGCTGTACCTGTATTTAAACATGCGTTCGCGATTTCGTAAATCTTGCAGTACTCAAGTATTATTGGAAGTAACGTACATAGTTTTACAAAGTTAAGCAGATTTAAATTAAGACAGAGACAAACATACATACATGAATTTTGATTATCTCAGCTTTCCCTCAATCATTTTCAGTTATTTGTCAAAATATACTAAACACAGTACGAATATCAAAAGAAAGGAGTATTATAATGAGTAAGTTTTGTTCGTTGCTATATTTTTTGAAAGTGCTAGAATTAGAGCTAAAAATAATCAAATAGGGCTAAATTGCCCTTGGGAGCAAAACTACTTTTTATGGTGCTAAAATAAATTGAAAAGTGCTAAATATAGCCCCGAAAGGGCTAAGTTGGCAACACTGCCCAAAGTGTGTATATATGTTTTGATTGGTTTTTTCCTAGCTGGAATACTGAGTTGCACGCCAAAGCTGTAGCATCTAGTGATACTTATAAAAGATACACGAATAAAACTTTAAATACATAATAACAATTTTAGTTTTCAAATAATTTAATGCTTTATACTAATAAATTTCGATATTGATGATGATTCATAAAATTTATTATTTCTGAATAATTCTGAATAACTAAATGAATGGGAAATTAATAAAATAAATAATTAAGTAAGGTTGTCATTCCAAACATAATTTTGTAGTTTTGGACGTCTATTAGCCAATTTTAATAAAAAAATTAATATTAAATAAATTATTAAAATTTTTTAATTATTAATGTCCTATACCTAAATCATTTGATGAAATGACAGACTTTTTTCTATTTACCAATCTGCTCGCACTTTTCCTTTGATTTTGGAACCTGTCGTATAGTTTTCCTTTGGGCGGCAAATGTCCCCGTATAATATGAAATATGTGATCTGTAATTAAATCAAAAAATTAACAAAATTTAACATTACTGATTCCATTTAGAGTTAATCTCCTACCTGTGTCTTTGAGGAAAACAATCTTATAATTTCGTTTGAACTGTTTCTGCACCTATCTACAGTTGCAGTAACATTTTGTTGGTTGAGATTGTAATATACGACTTGGTGAACCATTATCGTACGCGAGGTTGTATCCAGTTTAATATTTTTTTCTACTGACTGAATTCGTGTTCATATTACGATTTCATATCCCTCGTATAACACATGTTTTCCCACATACAACGCGAGAATTTCCCACGTTTTACATACATAACGCGATATACGGGGTACATACGATCCCGTTGTTTGAGCATTATCGTTCAACGTGCTTTCCTATATCGCGGAACTAATCTAAAGTGTTATAGGGGGATTACTATACACATATTTATATTCACGAGCACTTTCACATCTAATAACACTCCAAAAAACAAACAATTTTTACCTTTTTAATATGTAATAATTAATTTATGTTGTCCATCCAATTAATTCACTTTGTAATTGATTACTTTTTGACTTTTTTTAACTTTATTATACTTTACCTATTAAATTCAAACACCAACTGAAATCTCAAATCTCAATATTGAAAAATGATGTAACAAAGGCAAGACAAAAACTAAAATTACTCATTGCGCATGATTAGTTTAATATTTAGACTAAGCGCACAGGTCACATTTAACGTGCACTTAAGTAGAATATACCAAGCGCATAAGTATTTTTTTTTTTTACATAGTTTAATTTAACTATTGCAAAGGTATTGCGTTTTGTTATTTACGAAGTGCTTAAGTTAAGTTTACATACATGTAAGTTCAATTGTATGTATAAATAGCCCGTTCCATGCTCGATCTAATTTAACAATACGCTTAGAAATTGGTACATGGCTGAGAGCAAGTGATTTAAAACACTATTTCGAACAACCGCCCACCACGGATAATAATTGTTTTGGATTGTGATTCGTTCGTTATTATTGTAAGTCAATAGCTTTAGTAGTCAATAGACTAGTAGTCAGTTCAACGTAATGCTTCGTTTAATCAAAATTTATGAAAAATCGTCTTCTCATAGTACAAATTTGCATGTACTCGTATGCTATGTACAACCGATCAAATTATCACCCAATATACTCGGTCAAATGTTCCATTCATTTAGCTATACGTACAGTTCGTACAATTTTGACCTGTAAATTTGCTGGTTTGTTTTTTGTGACGTAGTTTGGTAGTCACAAAAAACAAACCAGCAAATTTACTAGTCAAAATTGTACCAACTGTACGTATAGCTAAATGAATGGAACATTTGACCGAGTATATTGGGTGATAATTTGATCGGTTGTACATAGCATACGAGTACATGCAAATTTGTACTATGAGAAGACGATTTTTCATAAATTTTGATTAAACGAAGCATTAAGTTGAACTGACTACTAGTCTAAGGCAATTTTACATTTGCATAGTTAAATTTAACAATTGAAATTGTTTAATTTAACTACTACATTGTTAAATTATTAGTCTTTAAACCAATGCTAAGGTTAGATGATATTTTTGCAAGATCAAACTGTTATGAGTGGAATATGCCTATGTTTAGATTAAACCAAGCATACAAGTTGAATTGATTACCAGGCTCAGATGATTTTACTTTTACATGGTTTAGTTTAACTATTCCGAAGTTATCAAATAAATGCTTAGTTTGAATTGACATACATACAAACAAGTTCAGTGTGAAAGCAAATAAAGCATTAATGATTAAATGGAAAATAACTTAGCCATTTTTGTATTATGAAACATGCATAAGTAAAATAAACCATGGTCATTTTTACCTAAATTAAGCAAAGTCTGGGTTATAATAACTAAAAAAGGTTGAACTAGCTTAAGTTCAGAATATTTTTTTTCAGTGTACAGTTCTTGGCAAGGTTTTGGTTCAAAAAATTCCATATGTCACGAATTGGCGCTGCTTTGTCTTTTTTCAAACGATATGAACGTGTTCGCCCATCAATAAATCGAATAAATCGAGTCAATGCACGGAATCGAGTATGAGACATAGCTGCTCTGAATATAGGTAGACTATCTGTACGCCATAAAACATCTGATTTTTGCATGTTATTGTGTGAAACCCCAGCAGCCAAAAGTATTCCAATAAATGCATCTAATTCATTCTCGGTTACGTTTTTCCAAACTTTTTGCGTTTTGTCGGGATTAGCCACATTCCATTTATGAGCTGAATTTTTTCCATAACGATTCGTTTCGGTGATGATAATAAGCACCATGTTTGGCGTGAATATTTTTTTGAAAACCTCAATTGGAATTGAATTTTGTTCCTTGGGTCCAGCTCGAAAACGCATAACATTGTTTTGTAAAATACGAACAGCAGCATTTGGTTCATTTTTACTTCATTTGGTACCATCTTTACCATAAAAACATTCTTCAGCAGCACTTTGTTGTTGAGTTTCAGACTGCATTTCCTCATCATCACTGGTAAATATTTTATTTGGTTCGATAACCATTTCGTCTTCAATATCAGATGCGTCGTTTTCAATGCGATCATAATCTAAATCATTATCCTCGTCATCGCCAGCGAATGGATCGATTTCTTCGTCCTCCTCACCAGCTATTTCACGCTCTATATCATTGGCTAAAGCCTCTGCCAATCGTTCAAACACTCCATTATCTAAGTTACCACTTACGCGTTGACGCGTATTAAAAATTAATTCCACTTCATCACTCATTTTGAACTAATCAAACAAGTTGGAATAACCAGGATTTCACTTATAATATACGTTTTATTAGAAGTATTGTGCGTTTTATGTTCACTATACCAACTGACGGGAATGAATAATAAAACAATGCAGAAAATAAATCTACACATTTGGCCATGCGCGCACTCTATACTAAGAAAAAATAAATGAATCTATTCACTTTACTGACCTTGCGCACATACTCCTAGAAAGAGAGATATAAATGGTAGTCGGAGAAAAAAACTGCCAAAGAAAAAGCGGTAAAATTCACCATCATTCATATTAAATGTATATTGGGTCTGGCCAGACTCATGAGGTATGAAAACGATGTGTATATCAAAACATCCTTATAAATATCTTTGTATCAATTTTTTTCATACCTTTATTTTCATAGATCGATAGCTAATAAAATTTTAGGAAGGTACACGAACATTGACGTTCCTTAATTAGAAATACATTTAAATTGCAATTAAAATCGGAAAAGGTATGGCTAGACCTATGCGCCTAACGGAGGGTTAAATGCAAATCCAAAACAAATATGTTGCAGCTGACATTCCAGTCATTCTCCCATTTAGTTTCGTTGGATCGACAACTTGGCACTGGGCGGGGGGCCAGCTGATTGACCGACTTGGTAGTGCGAATATTAAAAATCCAATTGAAGGCTTTAATGCGGACGCTCTGACTATGAAAGTAATCTTCGTAATTTCCAAAGCTTTCTGTTACTCGATTGCGTTTTAAAAGCGCGTGCACCCACACGGTCACATCTTGGTAACGCTTCGAGCTGAAAACCATTCTCTATATGTTGCAAACGCAAACGAGGGTCTTTAACTACCTGAAGTTGTCAGACTCAAGATGATGCATGAACCTTGCGTATAGTTGCGTATAGGTCAGTTACTTCTTGAATGTTAAGGTATGATCGTTTATATGTTGTGATTGTCCAAATTCAGCTGCAATCACTTCACCTGAAATTAAATAACAAAATTAGTTTTAAGCAAATCAATTAAATGTATAATACTTATCGTATCTCAATTCATGTTGTAAATTCCATTACTATTGCAAATTCCATTGTGTTGTTATGGTACATCTAAACAAAATGTATTTGGCATTATTTTCAATTAACTATAATCAAACACAAATGTAAAGGACAAATCAAATGATTCTTCAAAGCCTTCAATAAATAATTTTCTTAATAACATTTGAGAATCACTTGATTTATCCTAATTTATTTAGCTAAACTTACCATTCAAAATATTCACATAATAATTTATTGACGTTTGTTAACAATTGTTTGTCAACAGTAGTGCGATTCTTGTATATCAATTTATTAATTGTACACTCACGAATATTTTAAGAGAAATTTCGGTATTCAACTTGCTCTTAGGTAATACCGTCGATAAGGGTAGATTGGAATAATATATTTTCAATGGTGAGGAATTTAGTACTAAGCGGGATATTATATTTAAAACCCACCCTGTAACTTATTTTTTATTGTAAAAATTTACCATTTCGGTCACTTTTTTTTGAGATTTTGGAGTACCAACAACCGAGTCAAATATTGTGAAATAAAATAAATTTCAAGATTAAAATCATTATTTTGGTATTAATTAAGTGATCGTAAGAAGTACAAGTATCCAATACCAAACATTAGCTAGTGATAGTTGGAAACACAAGTGGGAAAACATTGGCCGAACCGCACCTTATTGAAACGCCTACATTGCTGCCCACACACAAGATTATTTAGTGATCTTTTACATATTGTGATGCGACATCCCGTTCATGTATCAAACTAACAAAGAATTATTTTTCAGGGGTCCCATACGAAACGACACATTTCACAACAGGATGTGCTAAAATAGGATGTCACAAAACAGGATGTAACAAAACAGTACATGGTACACTTCAGTACATGGTACGAAACAGGACCGATTAAAACAGTACATCACAAAACAGTACATGGTACACTTCAGTACATGGTACGAAACAGGACCGATTAAAAAAGTACATCACAAAACAGTACATGGTACACTAAAGTACATGGTACGGAAGAACACATTGCAAAACAGTACGTATTAACTCCACAAAATAGTTAATAATCAATTTTAAGATTTTAATAACCTAATCTTGCAGGTTTTTAATTCCAAAAAATTAATTAAGTTTTATTTATTGTTGCAAAATAGATCAAAATTTTAAATATATATATATAAATAAAATAAATATATTATTTATATATTTAGGTGAAGGGATATTTTGTTATAACTTAAAGCAATTATAATTCTATAAAGTAATACTGTCTAATTACTCTAAGTGAAGGCAAATATCCACTTGATAATATCCTAAATACTAAACGTATTCAATAAATGTGGTCCTGTTTCGTACCATGTACTTTAGTGTACCATGTACTGTTTTGTGTTGTACTGTTTTAATCGGTCCTGTTCCGTACCATGTACTGTTTTGTGATGTCCTGTTTTATTACATCCTGTTTTGAAATGTGCCATAGTGAGCGGCTTCGATTTTTCAGGTGCTCATGAATAAGAGGCGTTACTGGCATCATCCACCGGATGCACCATCCTTGAATCATGTACAGCAGTGTCCCTATACAATGAGATTATACACACCACTTCGTATTCATTAAAGGTACATGGAAAGCACGTCAGCGAGGAGGAAGAAGAAACCAGCTCGTTCCCAGAATGTACTCCATCAATCCGATAGATAATGTTTATACATTTGAGATTAATGCTTCACATTCGAGGTACAAACAGCTTTCAAGCCCTACGAAAATTTTTCGATTCAGTATACGATACATTTAAAGAATCAGTCAGTGAGCTTAGACTTCTCTACTCAGCTGTAAAATGAGAACACTGCTTGACCGAAGCCGTAATTTTCCAGATGCCAAAACAACTTCGATGCTTCCGAGCTTTTCTGATGACCAATCTTGACAACTTGTGGCCTTTAGCATTACTACTGGACGTTTTTCGTCAAAGGGGTGGTTAGAATTGACTACTCTTCCACCTACTCGTAGTAGATCATTTCCATCGGTGAATACATTCAATGTTAGTATTTGTACTGCCCTTTGCTAAATTTTGATTCGATTTTAATTCTCATTACTCTTAGCGCTGTATTTGATACAAAGCGTAGACAGTATGCAATACTACAAAGAGTCGTTGTTGCAACGAGAATCGATTGAATTCAATCTTTGGTTTTTCCCACTGTCGTTGTAAATGTGTTTATTGACTAGTGTTCCATGCTGCCTGCTTCTTTCAGTGCTTGACTATCAATGTTTATTGTTGGGTACTTTGAATTTTTAAGAAACCAAATCTTGTGATTTAATAATTGCACAAGGTTTAATCGTCGTGGTGTGCAGTCTGCCGCATTCTCGTTTGAAACCACGTGATACCATTGACTAAGATTAGTGCTATGGATTATAGCTCTGTTATTCTGTTGGCGACGAAAGTTTTATAATGTTGTGTTCAAATGTTGTTTAATGTTTTCAAATTTCAAATGAACTTTGTCGTTCCATCCTATACCAGAAGCCCAAAAGTCTTTAAGAAGGATTTTTGGATGGATCACCTTTGGTGCTAACCATCCTAGCGGATCGAAGAGCCTATAGAAGCTTCTGAAACATTTGTTCTTGTTTATACGGTTTTTTGTGTCTGGCCCATTAAACTTTAAATTGAAACGTATCTATTGTGGAATTTCAAAGTAGGCCAAGTGTTTTGGCCAAGTTCTTTTAAAATTACCTTTTCATTGTATGTCCTTTCCCGAGGTTAAATCCTCCACTAGAAAGGATGGTTAATAATTCCTTTTGCGTGATTATTGCTTCTGTTATTGTATTGGCTCCAGATAAGAGGTCATCTACATAGAAATCCGTTTGCACAATTTTTGAACCAATTGGATGTCTTGAAGTTTCATCTATGGCTAATTGTTATAATGTTTTCGTATAGCCAAATAAGTTACAAATGCCGTACCATTTGCGACAATCTATAACTTTTCATTGGTTAATTTGGATCTGATGGCCAAAGTATTTGTTGAAAATCTAATCTGGCTAAATTGATTTATAGTTATTACATTGATTGCTGGACACGCCATTTTTAATTAAGAACCGATGCTTGAAATTACCAGGTTTAGACTAATATATAAATAATATAAATTTAATGTTTTGACATTGATATACCGATATAATGAATGATTAATGCCCAACCGTTAATTTTTTTTAGTAACCCAATTCGTGCGGTTAAACAACATACTTTTAAACCGTTTATTAAATGTATGCTACCTAAAATATGCCTACATCACGTTGAACCGCAGCTCCTCAAGATTACCACACCAAACAAATTCGTATTGTTCAAAGAACGAGTAAAAAGAAACCCACAGTTTTTTGTTAGAATAAAACAACAGCAAATTACTTTTCTTATTTTTTTACATTTTTTCGGTTTTTATATATAAATACACCTCACCAAAATCCTCTTAAGGTAAAGTTTTACAACACATCTTGTCATGTATGGATGTAAACCCAAACCCCTCTTGAACCACAAAGAGAAAAAAAAATTGGAAACAAAGCTTTAAATGCAACATACAACAATCATAATTCATTCATAAATCAATTAAGTTTTTAAATTTTGTATGTACAAAATTTTTTTTTGTTGGTATTTATATATTTTCGTATATACATGAAAAAGCTCATTTTTTATATAAAAGTTGAAAGAAGCTTATAGTATTACTGTACTTTGCTACTACATCCAATGTATGTATATATACACATAGACATGTTTTTTATGTTCCTCTGTGTTTTTCTAAAATTCTAACAAGCATGTACACGAACATTTCTCTCTAAGTAAACATATATCTGTGTATGTAAGGCATTTTAAAAATTAAATATAAAGCTTTGTATTCTTTTCTTGTGCTTTTGAACTTAAAATTTATAATAAATATAATATCAAGACGACACTCAAAATGTTTTATATTCAGGAGATGAAATGCAAAAGTCACAATGCATATAGATTACAAAGTTCAAATTGTTATCACTTGTGTATATGGATTACATTTGATCTAATTAACACTCAGTTTTTGACAGATTAGGTGTATAGAGCGTAATTGACAAACCATAAAAAACAAAACTTTTCGCTGAACTTTATTTAAGTATATTACAAAATCTAAAACTTTTTTTTTTTTATATATGTTGTGTAATTTTCTGTTACATACTTTGACATATTCCGAAATATACACATAATGTATTCATATGCGCCTTACATGTTATGTATCACTTATTGGGTTGAGTGTGGGTACACTAATACACGTATAATATTTATCTACGTTTTTTTCTTCATGTCATTAAAATTTATATCCATAAAATATTACAAAATAATTGACTGTTAAATGGTTAAATTTTCCACCCTTAAGGAAGGAAAAAATAAAAACAAATGATTAGTATTTGTACCCACTTTAACCGTATGTTATACGAGTATATACATAGGCGGCAGAAGCGGCTGTAGCAGAAAAGAAATATATAAGATTATGTTCAAAATTGATTTATTATGTGGAACAGGCTGTTTTCAGACTTGTGTATTTGTGTGTGTGTGTGTGTGTGTGTTTGATACCAGTTCAAGCACAATATTAATTTACACTTTGTGTATTACACTTCCACTTCCACATACATATCGTATATCTTGATATGCGAAAAAAGAATTTTGATATGATTAAGGGTTGTATATGGTTGGGTGATTTAAGTGTGAATATTAGTAGTTTCAAATTTGTACTATTTTGTGGCTGCAGGTATATCCATATACATACTAAGTTATTTTTATTACGTGATTTATAGGAATTTTTTATTTTTTAAAAATTTTTAGGTTTAATCACTGAAATTTGAGAAAGGAGTATAATCAGGAGAGGTAATCATGTTGAATGAATTAATACTTTACAATTTCAAAGTATGTAACAAGGTATGAAAGTCAAGGTTCCGCTGCATGTGTCGGGCAAACCGACAACTGTTGGTCGATAGTAAAATGATAGTGTCTCGGAAATCTTAATGTGCAGGTTTCAGTGTTGTGCGCCTACGTGTATTTCCAAATTATCAACAGAGGAAAATCGATCACCTATAAACTTACACAAAAGCAAGAAGATCTCTTAATGCTTTTCATCCAAGAGGGTTGGCATTTTAAAACTAAATGGTAATTCATTTTGTCCCAAACTATGGGATAATCTTATAAAATTAATTTGATTTCCTATCGTTTTTATTAAAATGTCTTCTAAAATTCAAATTGGAGTTCCTCTTAAATGAAGATTCATTCATTTTATTACAATAAAATCGAATCTTATTTTTATTCCCACCTATTTATTAAGATGATATTACCTTGAAGCAAAACATGAACCCCCTCAATATTAAGAATAACTACTTTTTGACTACTTTTGTTTTAAATATTACATCTTATTGCTTTTAAGGGTAGTTATTAATAGTATTTGAATAACTTTTGAGTAAAATACGTTTTTATTCAATGATAGTTATATAATTCCAAAAAAACACGTTACAATGAAAAATAATAATATTATAAATGCAATTAGAAATTTTTTGTTAGTTTTAAATTTTTACCAATATTTTTTCAACCCTATAGCTTTTGATATATTGTTCAGTGTAATATAATGCACTGGAGGCCCGGTCCATCAAAATTAACATAATTTAAAAATGTATGTTCTTCACTAGGGTTGGTTATAGGGAGTGCATTATCGGACGAAAATATCAATACCGGTATTTCGAAATTGACATATCGAATACCGGGATCCCGGTATTCGATACCGAATATTTCAACCTTCATTTATTTAAAAAGAAAACATATTTTTCTTTTTAACTGAAAAACATAAATAATTCAATTTATTGTTAACATAAATAAAAAACAACTAAAACTTAATGTAGCCAATATCGAACGCATAAATCACATTTTTGTTTTTTCATTTTTTTGACTTGAAATATCCTATTAAATAAACAAGTGCATTAACTTTGATGCATGGGTGCCCCGCTGTCGAAAATACTCTCTCTGATTCTACACTTGTCGGGCGTATGGTAAGGAGAAGATCATACATTTTCTGAAGATATATTCCCCTAGTACCTTCGTCTTCGAATATAGTCTTTTTCCTTTTTAAAAGTTTAATATTATCGTGAATGGTTTTAGATTTTTTTCCAGACATGGTGTAGTTCACTTTTTTTGAAATGGCTTCATCCAGCATTTGTTTCATTGTCCTACTTTCGCATTTTTTTTTCTCGATCCTCTAAAACCTCTCCTTCATCGCTATCCGAAGTAAGAGCATTACTCTCTTGTGCTTCATGCTGGTTAAATAATTGCATTCTTTTACCAATTTCCATTAACAATTTTGTAATAGCGTGCTTTGTTGGCTTCGGAAAATTAAAATGTGCGTTATTTAAAACCTCAGTTGAAATATCTTGGTCTTCGAATGCATGATGTAAGAACTGAAGAACTCCAGATAGTTCACTCCTCCTTTCGTTTGTCCGATTCTTTAAATCACTAAAAAGTTCATTACCTATATTTGAATTTAATTTGCCTAGCTCTTCCAATAAAAACTTAAAAGTTGCGTCTGCCGAGATTAAATTTGCATCTTTGCGGCAAAGGGCTTCGACTGCAAGCTTAACTGAAAGTAGTGCCGAAATAGCATGAAATAAACTGTTAAGTTCATTTTCACTAAAGACGATATCCAATTTTAAATCTATGATAGATTTCAATATACAGTTTTTCAGCATGTAAAACCTCTCCATTATAGCGAGGAGGCTATTCAAACGTGTTTTGCAATCTAATAAGATTACCAATTCCTTGTTGAATTCAGCTTTTACATAACGCTGCAGTATTTTATCGTTTTTAGTTGGGGAACGGCGAAATATTTTTACAATTGATCGTATTTTTTAATCAACGGAGCCACTTTAACATGGTTTATTTCTAATATTTCGTTTTGTTGCACTTGCGATTCAATTGTCAAACCATCATCATTGCTTTTGCTACCATCACCTTCATCACTTTCAAACTCTTCTTCCGATTCACTATTAGATTCCCGGTCTATTTCCTCTAATTTTATATCCCCTTCATTTTCAAAATCATTTGATTGTTTATATAGAACGCTTATCACGGCCAAATGAGTTCCATGAGCAAAACATAATTCTTGGTCAACTTCAGCGCTTATAAAAGTCTCCCAACTTTTTCATATGTTTCACATATACAATGTCTTTTTTTAGGGATAGTTCAAACTGTTTTAATTTGACATCCACTATTTCTACACATTTATTTGCTGGCATCCTTCCAAATATTTTTATTAGCCCTAGATTCCACACTTTATGTTCTGAATGAACATTTATATTGATGTAACGGTATTTTTTTATAGAGGTCCACTCGTCAAAAGTTAAGCTAAATCCAATTTTGTTTTACTTCTGTCATTCTGGTATAATCTATAACTATTTTGCGGATGGTGTTCGCAGATTTTGGAAGTTCACCTATACATAAAGCACATAGTGCCTTAAGGTCTTCTGATATTATAAACATCTTGAAAGGTAAACCATTATAGGCGCACATTCTTGCCAATACAACATCTAATGAATTTTCATTAGTTCTTCTAAAATACTTTGTTATATTCAAACTGGACTGCTTTTTACTTTCTACGATTTACTGTCAGATTATCGTGAACAATTTATCGTGGAAACAATTTACCGTGGAATCAATTTATCGTAGAACAATTTATCGTGGACACAATGTATCGTAGATCAATTTTCTTTCTTAACCGATTATGATGGGATTGGGTCTGTTAGATGGAAATGGGACTCTTAAATGATTTTTGAAAAAGTTCTGGAATATGGCCACCTGGGACTGAACTCGGTAGTTTATTAATCGATGATGATGGTATTGGGTGTGTTGGATGGAAGTGGGATTTTTAAATGATTTTAGAAGAATTTTTGGAATATGGCCACCTGAATATGGCCACCTTATAGACGAATATGGAAATTGAGAGAAAGCGATGCAAGACGCATTTTGGTTTTGGCCTTTGACACCACATGCAAGGGCGAGTTATAGGCGCTACCAATCCAATACTACATCAGCGTATTTTTTCCAGGGTAAGGGTGGCTGAAATGGCCGTCTGTCTTATAGCAAGGAACTTGCTATGTATATGTTTATCACTAGTCCGTAACCCACACACGTTTCAACCCAATAAGAGGGTTGAGCGGCAAGCCAACTACCTGCTCTCAGAAAAATCTAGTCATAAAACGTACCTAAAGGCCTCGGATAAATTCATCGTTTTGATAATAAGAAAAACTTCCGTAAATGTATACGGGAATATGGGGTCTGGAACGAAATCTCGGTTTTCAAAATCCTGATTTTCAAAATCCTGGTTTTCAAAATCCCGGTTTTGTAGAAAAAACACGATTATTATTAAATCCCGCTTGAATTTTTAAAATTTGGCATGTGGGAAAATGGGACTCAAAATTTTTTTTTGACAAAATTCAAAAATGAGTTTGCGATAAAGTTCTAGAAACTCATAATGGAATGGAATTTGCACGGAGGGCTAAGTGCCCGTGAGAGTTTTTGAAGTAGTCAGCCTCTACAGTTATTGCATTTCAAAATGTTAAAATCTTGCAATTAAAAACTTTATTAATTATTTTGTGCAATTAATTAGAACTAAAGGAGAAGAAAACCGAGACTTTGAATATCGAGATTTCGTAGTACACCCGGGAATATGGAACATACTAAGCCATTCAAGACCTGAGATCTTCAGAACCTTTCAAACCAAGCGGAAATTTGCACTCTCTACGTAGTTATACTACAAGAGCTTAGGAGGTCTAAGAGTTGGATAAGTAACTTTACCGATGGTTACAATTACACCGATGGTTAAATAGAGTATGACTTTTTCATCCTACAGCGAGTGCATCATATCTGCGAGTGCAGAACTTCTTCCAAAAATCAATAAAAAATCCGATTTCCATCCAACATACCTAATACCTATAAGTTCCGTTCTAGATGACCAGAAACTTCTGAGTTCCGTCCCAGCTGGCCATATTCCAGAACTTCTTCCAAAATCATTTAAGAATCCCATTTCCATCCAACATACCCAATCCCATCATAATCGATTAAGAAAACTGTTCTACGATAAATTGTTCCACGATAAATTGTTCTACGATAAATTGCTCACGATAAATTATTCACGATAAACTGACAGTAAATTCTTGTGCATACATGTAATAACAAATTATTGTTCAATATCGAAATACCGGTATTAAAACTTTGTAATACCCGAGATCCCGGGATCCCGTTATTGCACTCCCTAGTTGGTTATAATTACGATTGGCATCGTTCTGAAAACACTTTTATCCCATTTACCAAGTGCTAGAAATATTTTCATATCAGGAGCATTACTGACGCTTATAAAATTGTCAACTCTAAAAGTATACCTCGAAATATGATGAATTAGATTTGGAACACTTGCAATATCGTAGATATTAGTAATATTAGAGTAATATAATAATACTAGAGTAAATTGAATTTTTTTTCAACTAGCTGGCTTGAAAATAGCAAGAAAGCTTTTGTTGCTAGCCGTGATGTGATATTACGCGCGTTTGTTTAATGTAGTTTATGTTCTGCCTGAAATTTAAGACGGGATAGCAATTGTATGGGACCTAAATTCCTAATAATGCGCTGGTAATGTACCATATTATGATATTTTGGCTTTTTTGGTAAGTAAAACAATCTTTGATATTGTTTATTGTGACTAAAGATTTTTAATTTCCATGTAAAAACATGTCATGTAGCGATACTTTTCCTACACAAAACAAAATTTTCAATGAAAACAATTTTGAGCATCAGTTTTACGCAACCTTTTGTGCGAATATAGTGCGTCAATTAGGCAAAAAGTGACATTTTGTAATAATTGAAAGAAATGGGTCGCCTCATAAGTATTGAAACACGTGAATTGATGTTTTCTCCAATATATTTAAAAAACAACCAGTTATTTATAGCATCAAACAATACTTAAGTGAAGTGTGTATAATGCGCACAAATGCATGTGAATCATTTAACTCACGGTTTAACAAGGATATCGTTGCTATGAACATAATTGCAAAATGTTGGATTTTACTATTTTAGTGCTTTAAGAAAACATTGTAAATGGCGTACTAAAAAATTTCTTGGTTTGAAAAAGCCGTATGTTAAAAAGTAAGTTTAATATATGTACTATACCTCTCCTGTACATCGAAGATAAATCGATTTTTGTATTATGTATAAATTTAGAATTTTTATGATTTGAGAATTTAATTGAAATTTGAATTAATAATTATATTCTTAACTGCTGAATAATTAAAAAAAAATGTAAAAAAAAATAAAAATAAAAATTGAATAAAAAATGTAAAAATCCAAAAAACTTAAAAAAAAAAAAAAATTCACTGGGATTTACGATTTTTATTTTATTTTGTTTTAATTGGGCGCAGGGCGAACTTTTAGACTGTCCTACCTTCTTGTCTGAACTGTTAGAGCTCCTGCACCCAATGCGCAATTCTTCAAGTAACGATTGATAGCTACCTTAAATTTCTGGATTTTATATTCCAACGCAAATTCGAAACCGGTTAGTGAATTCCACTTCTTCGATGTTATATAGATAAATTCGCGCTTGGCTTTCTCAGTTCGGGGTTTCGGCAGCTACACCGTCAACCTATGGTCATTGGCCGTTCCTCTCGTTACTTTTCCTTGCGTAATGAATGGTTTTCTCCTTTATTTCTGCAAAACATTTACCATGCATTAATTTGTAGAACACGCAGAGTTCTGTGACATTTCTGCGGTGTTGTACAGCCGTCTAGATATTTTGTGAGTTTGAAGTTGCGTATTATTTGGATGGCACGCCACTGAATCTTATCCAGCTACTGGGGGGCATTACCATATACTCCGCCTCAAACTTGGCAGCAATACTCAATACATGGTCTGATAAATGTCGTATATATATGGAGAACTTGATGCGACTTAAAGAACCTTCTGCATCTATTGACGAACCCCAGTTTTCGTGAAGCTGACTTGGCCAATGAAAGAATGTGTTCATTCCATTTTAAGCAGACGAATTGAATCACAACTCAGGAGCACATGGTCTTTTACCACAAAAGGGTATTTGTTGTGACTTATTTTACACGAGAAATTAATCAAAAACCCTTAAGTATGAAATTTTATACCGATCGGTCAATCTGACTGGGCTGTGGAGAAGCCAAACGCTTTTTGACTGATCAGTCAAAAATACAGCTTCCCGTGGACCAATTTCGGCCAAAATTCACTGGGATCTTCGGATTTACGGGAAGAGCTCAAATATGAAATTTCATCACGATCAGTATATTTGCCCGTGTGAGGGAGATGCTACAAAACTTCATATTAAAGGTTTTCTACAAATTAAGAGATGTATATACGAAATGTGGTGGCTATTCATATACCAGAAGTGGCACCTTCCGAAGAATCCGGGTTTCTTCTAGACACATTGACGAGAAGATTCCTTCAGTAGGAAATTGCACAATCGCACGTGTAAATTGTTGTAATTCGTATTGAAGTGTTGATGACTTTTTGCCAAATTGCTTCTCGCAAACTGGGAAACATTTCAGTCGACACGTTCCTTCCGCTTTCCACTTTTTTGCGATGCAGATTGAATTTTTAACATGGGTTGACCTTTTTCGTTTTCTGAAATTTTAGCTGGAATAATGATTTTAAATTATATAAGGCTATTTTGATCACAAATTCGATGGGGCAAATAATACTTTAGAAATTAAGCGTGTAGTGTATTCAATATATATCTATATTTGTCGTAAAAGAAAGTCGATTCTTATGCCACAACAATACACCTCTCCATTTTTTGTGTTATACTTAGAAGACTATTTGATCTAACTTATTCGATTTAAAAAATATATATATTAATTTTAAATTGGCTCAAAAAGCTTTCGCGAACTCGACGTTATTGTTTTTCAGAAAAACGAAAAAAAAAAAAATTAACAGACAAATATATACCATTCTTAAAAGATGTTATATGAAATTTTTGGCGATATAGGCCCCTATTACGATTCTCATGATAAAAGTCGATATACATAAAAGCGTATTTTATTTACCAATGAATTGGCCTTGGAATTAAAATTAATATTTTGTCAAATAAAATTTGCACGGAATTGAATTTTGATATTTGAGATATTTACTAAAAACTAAAACTAAATCGCGCTTCGTGGTGAACACAGCAACTTTTTTTTGAAATTTGATTTTCAATTCCATCAATGTAGCAGGAGTTCGTCCAATTTTTACTAAGGAATTCAACAATGCAATTGGCAAATAAAATTCAACTAAAAATTTTACTTAAAAGCACAAAATACCACTTTGTTATTATAAAATATAAAGAAAACGTGAAAATTTTAAAATTTAAATTCTGGCGTGAGAAACCCAAAATTTAAAAATTATCATATGAGCGATTTTTTTTATATGCACAAATTACATTAGTGACATTCAAATGCAAAGTTCGCTAACTACTTTATAAACCGTTCGTCAGAAAACGCAGAAAACCTGCCATTACTCTTAAGAGTTATATTGATTGATTTGTTCTATCTTAGATATTTTATTAATCTAAATGTACAGCTAGACCAAAAAATAATTAAAGTTCTCTTAATAATTTCTGAATTACAGTACTTTTAATTTTGAAAATAGCAAGCTTTGATCCATACCTAATTTTATAGCGAGTTTTGTCTGTCATCTTTTAAAAAATAACAAATTTTGAAACCAAATTTTGGAAAAAAAAATAATTTTTTTTTTAATAAAATTTGAACTTTATTAATAAAAAAATATAATAGACTTTCTTCATGAAATTAATTAACATAACTGTTAATAATTATCTTAATTAAATTGAATAAATAAAATATCACATCTCTTCGTGAGATCACATAAAAATAAAAGTAAATAAAATAGGAACATAAAAATAAAAGCTGAACATTTGATTAAATTCTAGGTCCAACATTATCTTCTTGTGCAGGTTCACAAATCGGATCTTCCTCTAGAATACTACACGCAGTGCTGTTGGAATTAATAATGTTTTTATAGAAGTTAAGATCTTCCATTTCAAACCAGTTGTCTCCAAAGTGGTGATTCAGCAAATTTTTTACATCTGTAATTTTTGCTTCGGATATTTGAACACCAGGTGATATTATCGATGGATTTATTTGCGAAATACTTTTGCCTCGTTTCGTAATAGATTTGGCAGCCCCAAGGTCTGACTTGTATGCAGCTTCACCACACACTAATAGTTTTCTATTTGGCTTGGTCAATATAAATCTCTTGCAGTCGTTAAACCGAAAATGCCACTGAGCTGGAGGGCGAATTATGTTGCTGGCTTCTGTCTTCCAATCTTGTACAGGGCACTAATTACTTCCCAGGGAAATGACAGTCGCGTGAGATTTAAATATGTCTAAGTACTCTACCGGTTTTATAATTGATTGTCGGTTTCTTACCTAAAATTTAAAAAATTTGTTAAGTAAACGTACAAATGAGCTGATTTCAAAAACTAAACTGTATACCTCTTTCTCTATTTTTGCAAACACACGATCTGGAGGTATAAAAGAATGGCCGGCGACTGGAAAAACTATTTCTAATGAAGTGACACTGGGCGGAGCTTCTTTAAGGAGCCAATAAGAACACATTCCAATCATAATTGTGTTTTTGTTCTGGCCTCCACAACCATCTGCGACTAGACGAATTCGGTTCTTGTTACTCAAATTGATATTTTGAAGGCGATGATGCACAGCAGATTCAATATGATACGATCCTTTGGAGTATTCATTTTCAGTCCAGGAATATAAAAAAACGCTGTTTGTCATTAAAGGTGATTTGGATGAACCAACGGCGAACCCAAAGTTGTACATGTACAGCTGGCGGCTGTAATATGCCGCCTGGTCAGCCACTTTCGGGAGTACCATGTTTTTTGGCAATCGAATGACATAGTGACTAGATCGTCCTTTTGTTCTCGTAATAAATGATAGAACGATTGAGCACGTCTCTTGTGCACTAACCGATCTACCATTAAGGATTGCTTCTTTTTAGGATCTTTTTCCCATTTCATACTCTCTGCTAACCTTATACACACCGAACACCGGTCTGCGTAAGGAGCCTTAAATCCGATATTAAAATTGCGGTTGAATACATTCCGGAAGAAACTTTGCGTCACATTACTATCTGGTGCCTGGCTCATAAATACACGGTACATTTTGTTAATATTTAATTCGCTTGGAAGATATTGTCTTTTTGCTAATTTATTCCGACAATAATGAATCTCCAATGTTTTAAACTTTTTTATAAATTGGATAACTGCATCTTTTTTTGCTACATTTCTCGAGCCTATTCTGTCTCCTCCACGTCTTTCTGTAGGCGGTAATCAAGTGAGCAAGTGGTTTTTACAGACACGAACAATTCTATCCCGCCTAATGCCTAAAATACTACAAAATGCAGTTTGGCACACTCGTGAAAGGTTGTTGTTTGCTTTTCGGACAAAGTATTTTATTGACACAAACCTTTTAGCCAACGAATTATGCATTCTTCGTGTTGGATTTTGCGCTGACGTATAGGTTAAAATAAAGGAATCCTGTTGCACTTTGTTTCTAGTAAAATAGAATGCTTTTGCGAATTGCATTGCATCTTTTCCACGAATATTTCCACATTTAAAAGACCCTACGTCTTTTCGGTGTTTACACCTACGTAAAACAGGTGGTCTCATTTGCCTATATCTTAAAAACGAAACTTTATTTACTATTAAACTTAATATGCAGATTATTTACCTGATTTCCTTTTTTTGATCCCGTTTTGATTTATTTTTAGCTCGCTTTCTGGCCTTCTTGCCGTCCAGAATAACAATTGGGTGTTCATTGCTGATCATTGTATTCTATAATAGTGATATTTATAAATACCTAATAAATAGTATTAAACAATAATAAAATACAAAATTAAATTATTTTACCTTTTATCACAACACGCGTCTTTACCTCGCCAAATTTTTTATTGAACTAAAAATTAGTATTTTTGTCAAAAATTTGGCGCCAAAATATTTCATTAGGATTAAAAATATACCTCTTTGAAAATTATTTGTTCAGTAAATAGCTAGTTTTGCACAAAACTTACCCTATTATTGTCAGCAAATAATGAATTTTGCACTTTAAATTTTTTTTTGTAAATGTAGAGTTTTGCATATAATTTTTTGTGTAAATCGTGAGTTTTGCATTAAACTTGAAATTTCAACTGGAAATTTCTTCATCAAATAACGAAGTTTGTGGAAAACTTTTATTACAAGAGTATGCGCCTTGTAAAGATGATTTTTGAACGTCACTATAAAATATGAATAGAAAAATAAAAAATCTATAGATTGGAGTTTAAATGCTTGTATATGTGTATTGTATGTGAATGCGATAGTTGGCTGAGAGAAAATAAAAATGTGGAAAAAAAAATCAAAATACGTATCTATATTATATTAACAAAGTTATAATTATTGAAGTTTTGCTGTAGGGACAAAGAATTCTACCACATACGATTTTGTGCCATATGCAATTTCTATGTAGCTTTATATTCTTTGGCCGCGATATACGATTTTTTGCGCTGACAGTTCATACGTGACAGAAATTATAGTTTTCGTGTTGCCACTACGTTTTTTTGGGCTGACATTTGGGCCAACTTCACATACATGTTGTTGTGTAGTAATTTTAGCTAATATAGAGCGTGTTTTTTTATTGGCGCCCGATAGATTTATCTGGAGCACCCAATTTTCTATGTATAAATTTATATTTAGCGCGCTATTTTTACATATAAGTAATTTATTTAACTCTAAACTAAGATTTTTCATTCGACTTTTTAGTTAAAAATCGATAAAAAAAATATTTTGCTCTACCTATTTATCAGGAACCGTTATCGGAACCGCTGTCCATTTCAATGGGAAATTTGGAAAGGCCTTTATTTTGTAAACCATTAGAAACTTAATCTTACAATAAAAAATTAATACGCAGCAAGATGAATTCTTGTTTATAACGTCATTTCAAAATAAATATCAATTCGTATATTTCAGGATATATATATTTGTTTTATGGATGAATTTAGTTTTAATTTTTATAGTACAGCGACACCAGTGAATGATAGCTACCGTTTGATTCCGGATAGTGCTCGAATAATAAAACACGGCTATAGTCATTCAATGAGTAATAATCTGCCAAACATTTTATAAACCGCCCACAATTATTATAAAAACTGTGAAATTGATATTGATTTTTAGATTTTCCGTTCTCTCGCGCGGAAACATAAATTTAGATTGATAATTTGTACTTTAAACCATATACACCAATAACCGAATCGTTTCAACACAAAACGTAAATCGCTTAAAGCCAAATAGATTAAAATTGTGCCTATGTACACTGTACATGTTCAAAAACGATAATAGCGTTTTACCATAAGCAAAAAAAAAAAAAAAAATCAAATAATGATTACACAAAATTACCTTTCTGACATGATACGGAAACAACACTAAAATTATCTTGTATAGCTAAACGTATAATAGACCGAAAAGAGGAATGAAAGATTCGTTATATAAATACAACAATACGATAAAAAAGCTCCCATTACTTTTTATTGGAAGTTTGAATCGAAATTCGCATTGAACAAAATGGTACAAAAAATATAATAAGATCGTACCGTACATAAAGTTTATAAGATATGATAAAAATGAGATTTCTTATCCGTATATCCATCCATCCAACCATCCACTAACACATTTATACAGATGTTTACATGTTATATACAGTGATGAATATTGATGGTTTTCCATATTATGAACGATTTTAAATATCATTTAATGGTTTAAAACGTAAATGAAATTTTATTTTTATTTTCATTAAATTGAAAAATCATTTAAAATAATTTTTTGTGGTTCGGTTTGATATTTTTTTTTTTTTTTGATATTTTATTTGTTTTATTATCACATCAATACAAATTTCAGATGCCAAATGTGTTAAAAATGAAATTTTAAAATTATTATGTTTACGGCAACAGCACTTAAATCCATTGAATTCAGTTAGCATCCGCGACACTCCCTTAAAGTTTTAAACTTTACTTGTTTAGGCAAGTGATCTAAATTTAATAGAATTAAGCGAACAATTTTAAACCAGTTGACTTTATGGCAAATAGCGAAACTGGCATATTTAAACGTTCTATATTAGTTTAATAACAATTAAACAACAACAGAATTAAAACTTTTATCAAAATTACTTTGGGTGGCGTTCGTTCGTAAAACAAATTTGTATATAAAAATTTTAGCTTTCAGCAACTAGTAGAACTTGAAAGTTTTTATAATTTTTATATAATCAATACTTTGATAACTCTTGCAAGAAAGTTAAACCATTAACAATGTAGCCAATGATCTTGAATAATAAGGTGTAAGTCTTATTAAGGTACTTTAATCCGTCGTTAAATGTTTGATCGTATACAATTGATACTAGGGAAAGTTTAAAAAGCGCAACTAGTAGTAAAAAAACAAAGCTCCTTTCAGATACAACCAAAATTTTGTTTTGACGTTTCCTATGTGTTTACATAGATTTACACACCATTTCTCAGGTAATTATTGTTTTAAACAGCAAAGTTGAAAATTATTTAATAAACTATTAATTTGATTCAGTAATTTAATTTGTTACTTTTGATATTTTATTTTCGTTTTGTTTATTTGTATTATTTAGAATAGTTATTAAATTAATGTAAAAACAAATAGATACCTATTGATATGGCGGGCAAAAAAGTAAGTCTATACGGAGATGTAAATAATAATGTGGATGATGGGCACACGTTTAATATATTATGTGATATAATAGATTATTTTAATGGATCGAAAAGACCTTTACGTGAGGGGGAAAACATATTAAAAGCCGGCTGGGTGTATGCAATCGGAGGCGTACCGGGCCATCTAAAAAACCAAAACCGAGTTGTGGGGCTAGTTATACAAACCTCAGCAATGACAGATAGCCCACATGAAGTTAGATTGGACCAATTGGAGAAATCGAGCAAAAACTGGAAATGTATTTGTATACGTGTAAGGCCGGTCAAGGCGAAAAATGTAAACACGTAGCGGCTTGCTTACTAAAAATTTGTCGGTAATTAATAATAAAATGAAAATTGTGCTTTCTCTGCATGGGTTTTAGTATTTTTTAGAAAACCGCACCTCGAAGTCATAAGCTGTACCGAGCTCAAGCAACAATGGGGTAAAATTGGAAAAATTATTTCATCAGAGTACAGTTCAGTGATTATTCAAGATTTGTGCCATGTACGCAGAAAAATTAAATCACAATTCGATGATATTATATCGACAGAACAGGAACTTGCATTTAAATCAATGTTTATTAATGGTAAATAAATTAAAACTAAAAATGTAAAATTAAAAATTTATTTTTTTCTAGCCGCCCCGGAATCGGAGTTGGTCAAAATGATTGCGGGTAACCGATCAAATCATCAGGAGCGAAATTTCCAAACAGACAAAACAAGCGAAGACGAGTTTTATAATTTTAATATATGTCATGATGACCTTAAAGAATTTGTTCCATTTTTAAATAAGTGTATTAATTCCGCTACACCAATTCAATATAATTGTAAAGTGGTTAAAACAAACAGCGAGGCAATTCTTATATGTAAATCGACAAAAAGTCAAACTAGTGCGCAATGGTTATATAGTAGTGAACAACCGATAGTATAGCGTACAACTTTTATACTTATGCTATAAATAAAAACCAAAACTGGGGAAAAAATATAAGTCAATTTATGAAAATAATTTCATGGGTAATAAAGCTACAAAATACGGCCAGTTCGCTGAAAAATTGGCAAAAGTGAAAATTGGGCAATACTGCTTACTTTTCCAAACAGGACTAATCATATCGCCCGATTTGCCATTTCTTGGAGCTAGTCCGGATGGAATTATTTTTAATGGTGATCAGTGGAAGCTCCTCGAAATAAAATGTCCAATTAACGGAAAATTTTTTACGGCTACGGATTTACTGCCATCTTTACCATATCTATTTGTAAACAGTCAACAAAATAATGAGTTAAACAAAAAACACCAATATTACGGGCAAATCAAATTGGGTTTTGGCATTAAAAATTTAGATTTCTGTGATTTATGCATAAAGCTATATTCTTCATTTGGTAACACTTTTATAGTTGTAATTGTACCAAAAGATTTGCTTTTTTAGATACATTTATTAAAACTTTATGTGCAATTTATTTTCAAACTTTGGTTTTCTTAAAAATAAAAGTTATTGTTTAAACATATACAATAACTTTTATTTTTAAGAAAACTGAGATTTGTTTATATAAGACTGAATGCAATATTCTTATTATATTTTGAATAGTTATTTTATTTTGTTTTTAATTTTAATTGTTATTTTGAAATGAATTGTTTTTGTACCACTATTGTTAAATTTAATATAACTTACCTGAATAAGGTAAAACTGATATTAAATGATATTTTTAGGGACAATATAAACGGAAACTTTTTAACCGAGTATGAATTTAAGAATATATTTGTTTTCGAAAAATTAAAATCTACTAAAACGTAATTATGATAATAAATGTATTATTTTTATTCTATCTATATATTTATATAAATATAATTTTAATATTTCAAATCAAATAAATTTAATAATTCGTTCCCAATCATCGGATTTTAATTTTTCTATCAAATTAGTTAGGTTGAATATGGCCTTATCTCAAGTTTTCCCAGCTTCAAAGGGACTGATAAAATTTATTAATCCTGAAGGGGCTACATCTATTAAAACCTTTAATGTATGACCACCTTTATAATGGGAATAAGTCGAAGTGCCACATTTTAAGCAACTAAATTTAATTGTTTTTATTTTCGTACAATCCAAAACGGTCATTATATTTTGAAATTTTTTAAAGTAATACGGAAGACTTTTAACATTTTCCTCCCTTGTCTGCCAGTGGATAGTCGATTTCATTGCTTTTGTTAATAATTGTATTGTATCTACAAAATAATACTTCGCACTTTTGTGCAAAATTTGAAAAAAGATCGTTATTTCAGCGAAAGAGCAGTTGCTTTTAAGCCTAAACATGGTAAGTAAAATCCGATTTCTCAGCGACATTGTACAATTTTCGTATGGTCTTATAATTTTACAAGCTACTACCATGGCATTTAATATGGCAAGTGTGGGAATTCCAGTTTTTGTGTTTAGTTTGGTGTTGGTGTCCCATAAAGTCGTCACATAAACTGTGTTTTCTAAATTTGCTTGAACTTCTTTATCTTTCATTATTATTGAGCATTGAACTGCAACTGAAATTGGATTGGTTCCCATTATATCTTCTTCATCATGCGCAACAAAAACATCGCTATTCTCCGATTCAACGGGCGTTTCTACGCAAGCACTAAAAGTACAAAACAAAATTACAAATATAAACATAAAAAGAATAACTAAATGAAAAGTAGGTATTATCACTTATAAATTTTGCCGAGATTTTAAGCGATCCGACCTTTCCTTTCCTTTATCTCCTTGTAGTTTCGGTAAAACAGACGATGTTGGTAAACTTTTAGAAGGAACAGCTCCTTTTTTTAACCGCACTTTCTTATTTACATTCAGCCGACCTACGGGGCACCGCAACTCACAAGTTTTAAAATGTTCACTACATATTAAAAACTACTTTGGAAATGGTTTACCCATTTTAAGTGCGATCGTCCATCTACGAAGTTCATTTTTGTTTGCCAAAACCACTCTCGGAATTGAATGCATCGACACATCGTCTGATTTATAATTATTGCATTGAGGAACACCACAATGCGCTTTACTGACTCGTTTATTTCTGATTTTAACTGCATCCATATTAACCAAAGCACAAAAAACTAACTTTTTTTCTTAATGGAAGTGGTACTTTTCGAGAGCAACAAATTTGATTTATTTATTAAATTATTTTTAACAATTTATTTTTAACGTGTTTTAAACTAACAAACTTTAATATAAGTCAACTTTTGTTCTGAAATTAAAATAATATGTCAAATTTGTATCTTTTTCGTATTGACAAATATTTCCAAAAGATCACAGGGGTACAAGTCTCAATAAGAAGATAAACCCCTTTTTTATAATTCTGCGCGAATCGCCGTTTTTCACCGCGTTTTTAACACTACATTGCCTGTTTACAATAATCCGTGCTGGATATGTAAATCGGTTTTTCTAATTACTGCAACTGGAAAATTCTCGTGTCCTGATTCTAGCGTAGGTCGTGATTGTTATGTGTTAAGTTCCAAATTCAAAATAAAAATTCCAAGGTCCAAAATATGATGTTAATTGTTTGCCGTGTCCGGAGAGAGAGCTGTGGTAATACAATTAATGGGGCGATATTCGGATGTCGAGGTGATGCGTTTTTAAATGTTCAAAAAACACGGCTTAATTTTAACTTTAATCACTTTTTTCCTCTAGTTGTTGGTACGCTGAAGGCCTTTTCCAGAAAGAAAGCATAATTTGTATTTTACAAATTAAACAATTTGACATTTTTATTACAGTGACATCTACCGCGCGACATTCAAACGATTAGCAAAAGGCTTTTAGTGTTATTGTCCACTTTATCACAAGATAGAGGTCACCATACTCTACTAAATACAAAATATGATAATTTTAAATATAAAATTGTCTACTAGTTGAACGGTGTTCACCTTACTGAAAACACTATGGCTATTCACATGAACATTGCTCAAAGAAGTAATTTTAACTGCTGTTCAATTTCAATTATTAAAAAAACATATTTGTAATGATACAATTTCTTAGGATATTATGACTTTTTATACGTATAAATAATATAAATGCATTTATTAATGGTGGTATTTACATCCCCGCTCTCTTTATTCCTGATATATGTATGTGTTATACCTGTACTGCCCAAAAGCAGTCATTGTCATAATGGGAAATTTGGGAAATTTAAAACAATTAAATGCCTTTTATTATTGGATTCAGTCAATTTCTTATATGACCAATGCGGCCCAGTATTGGAATAACGTTTTTCATTTTTTCGATTCCAGTTACATACTAAATTTTTGATTTTAACATGCACTAGATGAGTTGCAGCTGCTCAGAGAGCTAACAGTATGTTATTCTTATCTCTATGCAGTAGTACTGGTTCTAAAAAGATGAAATTGTTTATTTTATATACCATTTGAGCCCTAAATTCATGACAGCAATGTTGAATAGAAGTGATTTATTGAAAAATCTAACATAAGTGAAGGGTGCTTCGATTTAGAATCAGGTGCAATAAGTACTGAACTATCATCTGAAGATAAAATGGATACCAATGAAGAAACGACCGGTGATGATGAAAATGAAAATGTATCAATATGCCCAGTAAAAGTGTAGGATGCGAATTATTTCACACTCTGATGAAGAAACAGAAAAACCTCTCAGAAGATCGTAACAGCTGCTGACGGTATTGTGTGGTCAAATTTTGACGAAGGTGGTTTCTTGGCAGATTACCATCTCTTAGTATTTTCAAGGAAGTGCCAAGATTTGAAAAATGATGAGATAATATCATTACCGGAAATACGTGCATTTATTGGGATTTTAAATGCTCGTGTAGCTTACGAGGCGAAAAACTTAAAAATTGAGCTATTTTTAATCAGCAAAGTGGGGTCCCGAATTTTTTAGAAAAACTATGGCCAGAGAAAAGTTTAACCCCCCGATTCTAACGTACAGTCACAGACGTATTTTCAGTCTTACCAAATACTTTTGTCTTAGCGAAGATTATAAACTTTCAATTCTTATTCTGCACTTAGTCTTATCTGTCAGTTGTCTTAAAAAATTGTCTTCGTTAATATCAGCGAAATAGGTGGTCTTAGGAGTCATAATTTTGACATTAAGAAGAAACAATAATTATATTTATTTCGAATTGAACTGTCGCTTTTCGTTCATAAATTTGGTTTGGCAGCTCTACAAAACTGTTTGGAGAGTTTATAATATATTATTTAAGACTACTGCCTTCAGAATTTCAATGAAGACTTTAGTCTTAAAAAAAAAAGTCTTACAATAAAGTTTTAGCTAAGATGGTCTTAGTAGTCTTATCGTCAGAATCGGGGGGTAAGTATCCTACGATTTGTCGTTTTGACAGAAGAAACGAAAGAAGTAAGCGCCTAAAAACAGATAAATTTGCCTTGGTATCAGAAATATGGAATAAGTTTATTGAAAACAGCCAAGCTTGCCAAGCTAACCAGGGCAAAATATAACAGTTGACGAGCAATTATTTTCTTCAAAATCCATGTGCAAGTTTACGCAGTATATATGCTTAATAAACCCAATAATTTTGGCATCAATTTCTGGCTTGCAGCAAATGTCAGCATCAAATATGTTTTGAATGGTTTTCCCTATTTGGAGAAAATTAAAACGGCCATCGTCAATGCTTCTAAGGAAAATTCATCATTAATTTATTATTCTGAAACTTGTTCAGCCATTTACAGGATATGGAAGAAAAAAATCGACCGATCACTTTTCGTCACTAGTATACGACAAAGTTATTGGCTAAAAAATAACTCTAGTTGCAACTATTAGAGGAAACAAAAAGGAACTACCAAAAGCAGCCAAACAAAAGAAGGATAACATGGCTAGTGGTTGCACTCTGATATAAATCAAAGAATTGTGTTCTTATAATATATAAAAGCAAAGCAAATACCACAAGAGTATTCTAAGCAGAAATTTGTGAAATTTTATATGAAAGAAATAAAAACCTTTACGGGAATCTATTTATATTTATAATAGCATAAAACTTGGAATTGATATGGCCGATAAAATGGCAAGAAAATTTACAGTAAAAGCTAGTTCTCGTTGATGGCTCCTACAAATATTTTTGCAATGTTTTCGATTTGGCTGCTACGAGGGCAAATTACACAGAGAGAAATCGTATCACGTATTCTGAATAAGGGTACATAAATCATGAATAAAACCTTTTAATTTGGCACCGTGCATGACCATTTCATAATAAACGATTACTATCCATAATTTGTGAATAAGGACTTTTTCATCTATTGTGACTTGTATTCATAATAATTTAATAATATTTATGTTTGGTTATTCATATTTAATGAAAAATAATGCATATTTATGCAAATAACTAACTCATGAAATATGCACGTAAAAACATTGTTTTATGCTTTATATAGCATAATTTGTATAGCATAAATCGTGCATATAATTCATATACTGAGTCTTATTAAAGATTATGTTATGACTTATCTGCTTAATAGTGACCAAATTTTTGGCTAGCGGTTCATTACTTATGAATAATAATGCATAATTTATTAACCAAACCACGGCTTATACCTATTAATTCATAAATTTATGCTTTATTTTGCATGATTCATAGTTAAGATGTATACATTTAAAACACTGAATATAGCGTGGTTGGTTAACACTCACTGTAACCTTTGAATTCACACTGTTAAATAAAAATCTGTTTTCCATATTTCTCTAAATTTATTTATAAAAATATAGTTACATTTTAAATTATGTACAGTAAATTTTCTTTATTACTTAGGCTGCGGGCCAATAGTCGGGTAAATCGTTTACTATGGTAAAAATCGGATTTAGAACAGATTTTTCGATCAGTTTGCCATAGAGTTTTTGAAAAATAAATAAATTTACCGAAAAATTTACTTACAATTGACTTTTACCCGACTATTGGCACGCAGCCTTATAATAACTTTAAATATTATAAAAGAATATTAAAAATCAATTTTAAATAAATTAATTTAGGCATTAGTTATTCTTTCATAAAGCAGTCATTTTGGCAGTCAGTTTTATTGGGCAATAAGAATATGCTAAGTTTCTGTTTTTCTATTGTTAATTCATACGCCCTTTTAAATCTGAGCTGTTAGAATAATAAAGGCTGTGTGCCAAACTTAAGGTAAATCGTTTACTACGGTAAAAGCCGGTTTTAGGACAAATATTTCAATCAGTTTGCCATAGAGTTTTTGAAAAATAATTGAATTTACCGAAAAATTTACCTAAAATTGACTTTTACCTTAAGTTTGGCACACAGCCAAAATATTATAAATGAAGTTATTTCTTTTTATTCACTTTAATTGTAAGAGGTAAGTTCTTTTCGTTTTATAAAATTCTTTATTTTTTTAATATTATTTGAGTTTAACCACTAATCCTTTCTACATTTTTTTCAATCATTAATAACAAAGATGTCACTTCGATCCAAGAAAATGGTTGAAATGGTCAATAGAAATTTGATTTTCAATAATTGGTGTGAATCGGTCAATGGGGAAGTTGATTTGCAAAATCAAAATTTAGGGGAATAAAGAATCCTAAACATATTTTCATAGCATTTTTGTCCAAATTACATTTTTCTGGCCTACTGTTGGAATTAGTTTAGAGTAAATATCTTCAAAACAAATTGATTGGGAAACTTTTGTATCACAAAATTTGTATAGGGAAAAATAATTCCCAATTATGATTGTTCCAAAAATATTTACACTAGACTAATTCCAACATTAGGTCAGAAAAATATAATTTGAACAAAAGTGCTATGAAAATATTTTTACCAAATCCCTTTTCCCAGGGAAAGCCAGAATAGTGCCACAGATGGTGAAAACAATTCATTAATTTGGGGCTCTATTTGTTGTGACAATATTTTTTTCTCTTAGTACTTCCCCTATTAATTATGAGTTTAATAATTGCGTTCCTCTCACTATACTGTTTATTTTAGACCTGGATAGCTCCTTGTCTCACGCAAGGGGTGTTGAACGCTATTTCTGTTCGTTTTCTCCAAATATCGTTTTTGGAAAATGAGCCCTAATTCTTGGTCTTATCTAGCTTAAAAGTTGGGTATAATTTTTGTGGTAAATCAAAAATCTTGCATTCGGGGGATAATTATCGGACTATATATATTTTACTCCATTTCAGGACGAAATCGAACCAAAAACATTAAATATACAGAAATCAAATTTAATTCGTTGCTTTATTATTAAAATATAACATCATTTGCATTTTCAATATTTCATCAGATGCTTTAGCTTTTTCAGCTGATTGAAAATGTCCTAAATTACTAAAACTATTCTCAAAGTCACAGGTCCCTATTTGCATACATATAATATAATTAAAATATGTTTACTTAATTCTGCATATCTGCCTTCCGCTTCAATTTCAAAATTAGACCACATCTAATTTTAAATTTTGAGGCCATAACTCGATGAAATATTCTGATAATTCTGTTTTTATTTTACTGTTAATGTTAGATGAAAATTTAAAAATTTGTAAATTTTACTTAATTAGCGACTTTTTAAAAGGTCAATAGTTGAAGCCGATTGAAATTTCATAGTACTTCCGTAGCTAACCATTTTTCACTTAGCGCTTCTGAAAATTTTGCCATGCAGTGTTGAACCAAAACACGAGAAGTATGTAACTGATAATGTTTCCATTATAGTATTGCATTTTTCGATGTTTGTCGGTTGCCAAATACGTTCCATGAGCAGCTTTAAGGAAACGGTAATTGAGTGGTCCATTTTATGCAATATTGGGTTGCTGGTTTCTAGTTTCATTTGAAGTTGAATAATTGGCTTTAATCGGTCTACCATATAAAATAGAACAATAGATCATATAGTTTAGTTTTTCCAAAAATTGGTTATTATTTGTCCAACGTCAGCTACTTCTTTATTTCGAATAATCTCAGGATCTTCCAAAAAATTATATATCCCGCGCCACATTTAATTAGTCACTGCTAGACTCTCAAAAAAACTAAACCAGCAAACAGGAACCATGGCTGGTGGTTTAATACCAAATATTAGGCAACGAGTGCAATGTTCTAAATATACCCCAAAATTGTTTGGTGAATGTTTGAAAATAGCTCCTAATCATATCATAAACTTTCTATCGGACTGCAGTTCGCGTCTTACGAGTCACTGATTTCACGTACTCCGCGCTGCCATTGATACGAAAAGCACATCGATATGGAAAGCCAATTATTATCAGTATTTGTTAAAAGCTTTCTGCGGGATGACTTCTGCAATAATTGCACTATTTATGTTAGTCACAAAAGTAATAATCTCTACCTAATATTAAGAATTAGTTTTTGTTGAATTTCATTCAAAAATGTAATTAAAGTGTTTACTGTAGGTCGACCGGCAACATCACTACTTTCATCAATAATGACATTAATTTTTGCATCTCTAATTATAGAAATTTAGGGTTAACTTTTCATAAAACTGGTACTTGGGATAACCATTGGATAAAGTTACGCAAAACGGTTTTTCGTATGCTTAGTTGTTCGTATAAAGTTGTAGGGGAATTATCAAAAAAATAAGAGACAAATGCAAGGTAAATATTTATAATTCCAGAATATCCAAAATTGTTTGCGATAGCAAAAATAGCTAAGATAGCTTTCTTAAAGTTGATAGGCCACGGAATCCATAACTTTGTAATTTCTGAAGAAGTAAACTGTGATCTATATATAATCAAAAGCTTTACGAAGATCAAGAAAAAAGCCGGATAATAGTTTTTCCTTCAAAATAATGATAGATCAAATCAGTAATGTCTGTTAAGGCCAGAACTGTACCAGAACCTTGTCGAAATCCATACTGACGAGAATAGAAAAAAATTGATTTATTTAGAAAATCAGTCATCCGGTTAGCAATCATTTTTTCAAAAATTTTGCAATACCAATAAAACTGAAACTGGACGATAATTATTAACTATTTTGAAATTTCCAAACTTAAAGATTGACGTCACTTTCGCAATTTTAAGACAATCAGGGTGTACACCGGTTTAGAAAACCACATTAAATAGATCAACTAGTAATTGTGAAAAAATTGGCGAATAATCCTTCAGAACTACATTACGAATATTATCGTAACCAGCACCTTTCGTATTACTGAGAGTTAATTAAATGCGAAATTTTTTTCTGCAGAAAGTGGGCGAGAAGAAACATGAATTAATACTAGGCGCCATAGTGTGAAATTTATTTAAATCATCTGAGTCTAGGCTAAAACTACTTGCTGATACAGAAGAATCAACAAAGTTAACAAAACTGCGATTAAATATATAAACAATAGCAGTAAGATCATGATATTCAACATCATTACAAATAACGAAGTGGATCCTATCGTTAGAGTTATTTTCCATGAAATCATTTAGCTGTTTCCCGATTTCTTTTTGGCTCAAATTATTAAATAAATTGTTAAAATAAGGCTTCTTAGTAAAATATTTTCCGTTTTTGATCTTCCTATTTAGGAAATCCAATTCATGTGTCAGTTCTTAATTAGTTAGGTTATGTTATGTCCATAATGAAAAAACCTGGAAACCTACAGGAATGGACTCGCGTAAAACGTATTGGGCAACACAAAAAATTGAATGAGTTTAAACGATTTTCTCTTGTTTAACGAACAAATTTTGTTAAGTTCGTCACACCGGGTCTGCTCATTTTTTATTCAAATAGTGACAACAACATTAATTAAATTTTTCTTCAAACTTCATATGCAGTTATTAATTAATTTATGATAGTAAACTATATTATGTATACCAAATTTAGATTTCAAATAATTTCGAATACTCGCCACAATTTCTAACGCGTGAAATTACTCGAATGTTGACGATAAAAACCTCGTTTAAATACAAAAATATTTAAAATAAAGTTCACATACTCGTTTTCGCTACAAAATAATTAAATTTAATAATTAAATATTTTTATTTTTATTGTAATTTTAGAAATGCCCAAGCCCTAAACAACAGGATGTTCATGAATTGTTCAAATATTCACAATAATTACATTGTTTGACAACAATTACATTTATTTCAACTACATTGAAAATAATTAATTTATTATAGCAAGTAATGTTAGATCAATATTGACAACAACAATAGTGTTTGACAACAAAATATTTTTAAACGTTTCACAAGATATTTCACTAATTTAATTATTTAACGATAAATTTGAGTAAGTGAAACAACTAAAAATGGTTTGGTTGTCATGCTCTTTCAATATTCGTGCATTTACTCATGTTTGATTTTTTGGCAAGCATATACAGAAATAAAACTTATTAAACAAAACTTTTAATGGTAAATTAATTAATACCCTCTTTGTTTGAAATGTATTTGTTGTTGTTGTCAATATCTAAATATTATGAGTATCCCGTTTTCATACCTTTTAAACATAATAAGCCATACAGTTATGATTATGAGGTTAAAGAGTATCATAGCGTATCATAGCACAAGACTCCGACATTTTTCTTCGTAAGCATAAGAGAGTGGACAAAGTTTTTGTTCTTTCTCATAACAATCAGTATAAAATAATATTTTTTTGTTATTTTTACCCTATTAAAGTTAGCCGACTCCAACCGAAAATTGTCGACAATGCAGGTTAAAACTAATCAAACGAATCTGACAGCCGATTATTGTCGGTAACATCCCAGCCGAAAAATGTCGATAATAAAGATACAAATTTTATGCCGGAATGTAATTATTTATATTAGAAATTTTTATTTTGTTCTTCCTAAAAACCAACAAAAAAATTTACAATAAGAAATTTTCATTCGAAACAATTAAAACTAATATACAAAACCAAATTTCTCTAAGTGCTCTATTACATGTATGGATTTAAAACGTGAAATGCATTTATAGTTACATGTTTGAAGAATTTTTTTAAATGGCACGTCATCTAATAATTATCATTTAAAAACGTCAGATCAATTTCCATGTAGAGAGTACTCGATAAAACTCGATTGAATATATCGCACACACAAAATTTGAAAATTTCTAAAAATCGGCATTGATACAAAATTTTGGTGTTAAACAGTATTTTCTTTTTAAATTAAAAAAGTTTATTTCAGTTCATTGACGTATATTATTCAAAATTAAACTTTTTTATTAAATTCATTAAAACTACAATAAAAACTGAGAAAACTCGATGGCACAAGCAAAATTTCAAAAATTTCAGGCGAATTTTCACGTAAAGAGTCCGGGAAAATTTGCATATGAATAGATCGACACACAAATTTTGAACATTTCTAAAAATTGACCGTTTAAAGTTTCATGGCTGTTAGTAGATTCTAATGAAAGGTCTTATTGATACACACACCTAGAAAAAATTTCAGGTCAATTTCCTAGTTGGGAGTCCGGAAAAACTCGATTGAATGTATCGCACAAATAAATTTAGAAAATTTCAAAAAATTGACTTTTTATAGTGTCATGGCTCTTAATAAATTCAAATGAAAGGTCTTATTTATGCTGACACCTGTAAAAAATGTCAGGTTCATTGCCGTGTTGGGAGTCTGAGAAAACTTGATTGAATGTATCGCACTCACAAAATTTGAAAATTTCTAAAAATTTACCGTTTAAAGTGTCATGGCCGGAAATAAATTCAAATGAAAAGACTTGTTGATGCTTTTCACACCTGGAAAAAAATTAAGGCGATTTCTATGTTAGAAGCACACAAACAATTTGAAAATTTCTAAAAATTGACCGTTTAAAGTGTCATGGCTGGAAATAGATTTAAATGAAGCTTCTAACATAGAAATTGACCTGTAATTTTTCTAGTTGTGATCATTAATAAGACCTTTTATTTGAATCTATTTCCACCCAGGACACTTTAAACAGTCAATTTTTTGAAATTTAGCATAAATTTATTAATTTTCTATAAAAATGAGCTTTCCGTTTAGTTGTGTAGGTTTATAAAGTAAGATAATAAAGGGTGCTGCCGCGGATTCCTCTTACATCCAATTTAAAATTAAGTTTTATAAAAATGTAACTTATTTAGTAAATTCTGGTCACATACACATCAGAATTTTGGAGATGAACGATGCACTTAATAGCAATCTAAACATTCCCCAGTTATATCAAAATGAAAGAGAAAACGTGAGCTGAAACGAAATTTTATGAATCACCATGTAGAAACAATAATATTATTCATATAATAAAATTTTTACATCAAAATCTATTTACGAAAATTATTTTTGTATACAAAAAATCAACGATGTCATGATTTTCTTAATTAAATATTATTACAAAACAGAACAAAACGTAAAAAACTTCAATTTTATCCGATTGCAAAACCGAGTTTTCTGTAATTTGAAAATCCGTTTACAGATGTCTCTGTAATAAATTTACTTGAAATTACAGAAAAGCGTAAAATAATTAAATAACTATTTACGAAAATAAACCATTATTATTGTAAGTTAAGCGCGAAATCTTGAATACAATAATTTAACATAATTAATAAAACTCAAAACAATTATAATTTTTATTTATAATACGGTTGGCATAAATAAAGTGTCTATTCCATGGGAAAATTTTACTGACTGCAAAAATAAAAGCGAGAAAAAAATATAGATTTACTGGTTGTGTACGAAACAAAAATTTTTGTCAGTAAAATTTTACTGAGAAAATAATTATCATTGTGGTAGTGTGCTGCCATAACGTGCTATACAAAAATGTAAACTTTAACACTTTTTATGGCAGCATTGTCAGCACATCCACAAAAAATGTATGTAAAAATAAGAAATTTTTTTCACACTCACACAAAATAAATCGTTCGCTATTTTTATAGTCAAATGTCAGTTTGTTTTTTTATTTCGATACCTAAAATTCGAGTTTTGTTTACATTAGTGAATGTGTTTTTAACGTTTTTTTAGGTGTTCAAATGTACAAAAAAAATCTAAATACTTGTTATAAAATACAAATAATTTTATATTAAACTACATAATAATAAATTAGTATGGAAAATTACGGTAAGTTTGATTGAGCATTATTTTATTTGGTGGATGTAGCATCAAAATATTTTATTGTGTGTCGACGAAATTATTAGATACGTGAGAATTTTGTATTAATCTATTTATATAATTACAGCACCGAGTAAAAAAATTATCGTATTGGAAAATATCCGGGTTGAGCAAGTATCGCAACTGGACGACAGCGGCAATTCCCCGATTCAAAATTTTTTTGCCAGCTATGGTGAAGAGTACGATGAATATTCAGCGTCCGTAGAAATTACAAACATTACCGGGTATGTGGATGAGTGCGACGGTTATTCGGAATCAAGATCACTGCTATCACCCAAATTCATTATGTTTAGTGGATCTAAATAATCCAAATCTTTCAAATCCATGGTGATATTAATAAAAATTATAAATTAATTATAAAATTAATGGCGATTACAATTTTTTTTGTTTGAAACGAACGAAACGAAATTACAACTTTTATGAAAATTTTAGGTTATGTCAAAATGTAACTGTCAAAATTAAACCATAAATTTTGCTATAAAAATGAAATAAAAGATATTTGTTTTCTTTGTCACTCTTATGGAATTTTAAGTATTTTTTTGTTTTCGTTTTTTGCAGTAAAAAAATACAGTCAGTAAAATTTTCCCATGGAATAGACGCTTAAAGCTTTTCATCGCAAAATATTTACAATCGTAGTTGCTGTGCGCTGAAAAACAATAATAGAAAAATGTCACATATTTTGCAAATTTATTCTTTTCTTATTTCAATTCGCTCGTATTCGGTGTTTTCAGTTCCAGGAGATCTCAATAATCTATTGAACCAGGCAGTACACATAATAAACTGTTAAATTTTAGTTAACAAACATTTAGGTTTTAATATTTAGCTTTAATTTATACTTAGCGACATCTTTTGATTGGTTTATTAATTGCGAAAAGCTTTATAATATAATGTTTTTATTTTATGAAGCTCCGGTTTGTTTATACTACAGGATGAAAAAGTATAGCCTGCGAATTTGTTGCGATGAAATTTTTAACAAATAACAAAAAAACAGTTTTCGAAGTTTGTTCATCAACAATGTTGTAATAGAATCCAGAACACAATAACTCCCATATTACATAGCTACTCAAAAAGCATTTTTTAACGAACGTTTGTTTTAGGAAAGAATGCTGAATTTTTTGATAGAACACTCTATACTAATTTCTTACATACACATATGTAACAAATTCATATTTCTACAATAAAAAAAATGTTTGTGGTAGACTAATTTAAATATTTTTGCGTTAATTGGACATAATATGACTCAATTTTAAAATATGCTTTTCCTGAATATTGAACTAACCATTCAAATTAAAAATTGAAACGAAGCATTAATATTTTTATATACAAAAAAGCTTCTAAAAAAATATTAAAATACACTGATTGGTATGAGGAAGAACAAAAAGCTTCCCCTCTATAGAAAGCTCATGTAAAAATGGCGGAATCTTACGGATCTTATATTTAGGAGGCTCTGGTAAAAGTCGAATCTGCATTATCGACATTTTTAGGCTGCATCACTTTACCTAACATTTACAGTATGTTAACGTTTCTAAACGAAAATTTAAAAGATTAGATTACTATTAAATTAGACTTTCAATGGTCGAATTCTCAATTAATCGCTTACATTTCTTATCATAAACATTAATTCAATAATTGGCTAATTTACTTTGTTTCTTATGGGGACATAGTAAAAGTTCCCCCTTTCAATAAAGCTGTTAATATTGAGGCTCTTTAAATCAAAGATGGCTCTGATAGTAGCTAGGTACATTGATTGAAAGAAAAGAACTCACCACAAAATGTTACATTTACATTACATACAAAATAGTTAAATGCAACTAAATATTGCAAAATACATAACAAAATGTTAAATAAATTTTAGATTAAATAAAATTTCGTAAACAACTACAAAAAAAACAATATTTTGCAGAGCTTTTCAAAAATGTTCAAATTCATAAATTTATGCATATTACAGCATATTTTCAAAGACCATGCGATACACACAAACAAGTGTATATGGTACATGTGTAATAGAGGAAAATATTATTTTCTCCCGGTTTTGGTCACACAAATTTAAACATAAATAAATTTTATCTGAACACATAAAAAAATAAAATATGAAAATAAAAAATTTTTTTTTTGGAAATAAATTAGAATTAAGATTTTTTTTTTTTTATATTTTTGGGTTGTTCACTGAATAGAAATTATGTTTTATGTTTCATATATGATTGGATTTTTATACGTTATAAATTTATTGGTAATTTATATAAAATTATAATAATAAATTAGGATAAAAAAATACTTTGGGATTCAACAGATCAGTGTGCACAGGAATATATGCTTTTCAGTTTATTTTAAGTGGTCCGTATTATATTCCCATACGAGGATATAGGGTATATGTTACAATTTTAAATTAAGTATTCAGAGATATACGTAGGTATATAGTATATGGTTGGGAAAATTAGCCATGCCTTCATAATAAAATTTCCAAAAATTTTGTTATTTAGGTTGTTGTTATAATATTTAGGTACATACTCGTATGTACATTTAAATATTTAATAAACATATACCAACAATATAATCTTTAATCTGAAAATCCAAAAAGGCAGAGACCACAAAAAACTGACAAGTTTTTTTTCTAAATTGGTAAAAAAAATTACAATTTAATTTTGAATAATTCGTCATCCGGAAATAAGAAATATGCCATCCTACATGTTACATTGCTATTGATTGGAATTTTCTAAATCCGTACTAGTCTTTTTAAATTGCTTGGGGATATTTGCAAAATGTTACATTTATGAATTTAGATTAAGTTATCTGACATGGAAATAGGTTTAACTGAATTTTTTTCAACTTAAATATGTTCATTGATTGTGTGGTCGCACAGGGTTTAACGGGAGTAATATAGATATACGAACTAGTACAACGAAAAACATGTCAATAATTAATTTGCGTTTAACTTTTTTTCTTTTACTGAAAAAATGCCAAATAAATAGTTAGTGTTTGATTCAAAAAATGGTATCAAACTAATTTACCCGATAGAAATTTAAACATTTCTCATTATTCACCGAGCCCCAGGGGGTATAGAAAAAACACTGTCGAAGAATTCTAAACAGCGCGACCGCGCTTTTTCTAATTGAGAGAGGAAGATGAAATGAATGAGATGAAAAGGCAATCTATGAGACAAACCTATTGTAAAATGTACTATTTAGATTAAAAGGAGTTGTTTGATGTACTTGTTTCAATAAATATAAGCGCGCGACTTCGACAATCCGTAACGCACAGTCAGCTGTCGACAATATTCGAAATAGGACTCAAACGGTTAAAAAACGTTTTTCTCATTTTTTTAAACAATGCCCCTGATACATCTGATCACCTTCATAACGTTAGTCTTCTATTCAGTTGAAATCCCAAACAAATAATTGAAATGTCATGATCAGCTTGTGGGACTAGTTTGGCCAGTCCAAAATATAGAAAATTCGATGACTACCTCCCAAAATTTTGACTTGTATTCTGTTAATGTCTAAACTATTAATTACAGGGTAGTGATAAGCCTCTATGCCATGTTTGACCATTCCATGGCAAAAATCTGAAAATTTACCATGGATACCATTTGATAAATGTAACTAAAAAATACAGTGGGTTCGGTAACTACCTCGCAAAATCTCGACTTGTTTTGACTTCTACTCCGTGGAAATCCGAAAAATTACTTAAACCGTAATAGTAACCTTTTTGGGCCAAGTTTGGCCATTCCAGATTTGAGACTTCATTTTGAAAATCACGATAGACCTAGCCGTTTTATAGATCTAGCTTAAAAACGTAGTGAGATTGATGATCACGTTTCAAAATCTCGATTTGTTTGTCCGTAAGGATAAATTTTCCGAGCCATATTGGCCATTCCTGAACTATGTCAAAATTCTCAAAATCACCATAGTCATAGCTGTTTGATAAATATCTAGCTTAAAAATATAGTGAGATTGATGACCGCCTCCAAAAAGCTCGACTTGTATTCCGTTGAAATCCGAAAAACTAATTAAACCGTAATGACAAGCAACACAGACAGAGCCATTTGATACTTCTAACTTAAAAACATAGTACAATCTATAGCTACCTCACAAAATTTCGACTTGTATAGTGTTGAAATCCAAAAGATTAATTAAAATGCAACTATATATCTCCAAAAATCACGACATGTATCATGTTGAAATCCCAAACAATATTTAAATCGTAATGACCAGCACCTGGGCGTTTTTATCCATTCCAGATCTATGTGACAAAATTCTAACAATCACCATGGACATACCCATCTGATAGATCTAACATAAAAACATAGACAGATTGATATTACTTCAATCGTTGAAAGCTAAGAAATTTCTTTTGGAAATTAAAAATTTCTATTAGAAATTTAGAAATTCCAAAAATATTTTGTGCAATTGATAAATGTATCTGTTTAGTTTTACATATCAATTCAAATCGAATCATCCAAACGGGGTTGTAAAAGTTACAAAAAAGTAGCAACAATTGTTTATAAAAAAAATTTAATTAATAAAAGATGTCCGAGCTTTGCTAAAGCGTTGATAAATGCTGTGTTTCTTGATGCTTGATGTGGCCCGGTTCAGTTCATGTTTCATGAAACTACGCAGAGCCAACTTACTACATTTCAAATCAGAATTTGTGTTCTAGAATAAAATTTCAATCTAAGTTTTTCATATAAAATTTGATCTGATTCGGATCAATGAGTACCATGAAATATGGCAAATATTAACAAAATTGTTGAATTTATAATAAAAAGTTCAAAAATTTTAATAATGTATTATATCACTTTAAATATTACAGTGGAATTTTTACACGAAATATCGGATGACAAGAACTTTTTTTTAGTATTTAGGCTTTCTCATATTATTTTAGTATGCAACTTTTCGCTTACGACGAAACTTTTAAAAAAAAATTTCGTTTAAAGCGAACAAATTGTTCATTCCCTTTATATATAATTAGTACAGAAATATTTGCTTAATACAAATTTTATAATTGAACATCTGTGCTTTAATAAAACAAAAATATCATTCATTTTTAGGGAATTCCCCGAAATTAAATTTTGATATTAAATTTTGTTTTGTTGAGAGGAAATTATTTTAGTTTGTTTGTATTTGGTAGTAGTAAATACACAATTCTCGTTAAACGTAAAATGGTTTCTGTTTGAAATCATAAAATTTAATTAATTGGTATCGCTCGCGGCAGGGGGAAGTGGGGGGGGGGGGGGGGGGTGATTGTGTCAGTTTTGGTAAGTGATATCCCTAGACATTTTTAAAATTTTTGTTGCTTCTTCAGTGATATAATTATGCAAAAGCATGGCTAGCGGAGGTAAAAAACAAAACGCTTTAACGGTAAAAAAATTTAAATTCTGGAAAATGTTGATCGAGGCGAACGATTAAAAACATAAATTTGTAAAGAGTTTGGGATTTCAAACTATACTTTATTAACAATTATAAAAAATCGATCGTACAAAAATTCAATCTTCATAATATGAAAACGGTGATTTCGAAGGAAGTCGGAATCGTTTGCGTTTACCAAAGTATGAAGGTTTAGATTCGGGATTGCTGCTTTGGTTTAAACTCAAAAAGCACCTATTTCTGGACTAGGAATGGAAATGAAAAAGGCTGATTAATGGAAAAGGCTGATACAATATCCATCAAAATGGGAATCACATTTAAATCTAATCCTGGATGGCTAGAACTTTAAGTGTATTTGTGAAGAGGCGAGACAAGTATCAGCTGATATGACTTCCGACTGGATATCTTCAACTCCACCTACAATTCTGAAGAATTACGATAGAAAAGACATGCGGATGAATTCGGTTTATTTTTTCGTACTATACCGGATAAAACTTTAACATTTAAAGCAGAAACTTGTTCTGGTGGTAAAAAATCTAACAAACTTGTTGGATGTAATTCCGATGAACAAAGAAACTACCTCAAACCAGCTCATTTATTATTTAATCATAATTAAGTTGTTTATAATTATGGAAATATTAACAAAAGTAGACGTCTGATAGTGGCTGACATTAATAGTTGCTGCCATGATTGATCGGTTGCTCCTTGAAATTGGTGAAGCAACCGTTACATTTCAGTATATCGATGGCACACATCCGATGTTTAGTTATCTGCAAAATTGCATTATAAGTCTAAATAAAATTAAATATAACTAAACATGGGTAATTGCGAAATGTTTTATTAAAATGTTATTAAAAGTCAGATAAAACGGACTATTTCGAATTTTTCTTTCCATTTGTATTTTATTACAAAATTCTGAATCAATAATTTCATTTATTTATTGATTATAACCTCATTTTGGATTATTGTTTTTAATTTATGAATTTATAGTGGATATTTGCGGTGGATTATAATACGAACTGCGAACATTATAATTTTAGGAAATATCGGTTTAACTGGTTTTGAGGAAAAAAATTGAATTCCGGTATTAAAAATTTGACGAAATTTTATGCACGTACCTCTACTCATTTTAAAACTTTTTATAATCACAACCGTAGCAAATGCTTACAGCATTCATAAAAGCACAGAGAATTTCAATTATATTTAAAAATATAATTTCAAATTTCTTGTTAAATCCGAAATCCTAATATCTAACGATACGTTATTTGTGAAACACTTGTGAAGAACTATTTTTTACGTTTTAAAAACAATTATATTATAAAATTTAACACCAAGATTCCAATAAAAAATTGAGGGGTGTAATTGTTGCGGCCAACATCAGACTTTCTTTTACAACCAATGTACGAGTACATAGATTTCGAATACGCCACATTTAATATCTTGATCGAAAAATTTTACCTACCGGATTTATGATACAAATTGCCTTGTAAAATCAAAAACATTATTCCTGCTTAAATTTCAAAAATCAACAAGGTCAAACCAGTTAAAAGGTTAAAAAATTAATCTTAATTACCACCCTTGCAAAAATTGGCAAATCTCCACGGAAGTTGCTGCTTCTGGTACACAGATATCTATCAAATTTTATATAGCTCTCTCAATTTATGGAAAAAGCTTGAGTATGCAGTTTTATTCCAATTAGTAAATCCGTCGAATTTTGGTGAAAAATAAATCATTTTTTATCAAAATTTCCATTCCCGGTAAAATTTAAAATATACTTTTTATTTTAATCGTTTGTTCGTAAATGATACACACTTTTCAAAATATTTGCAAAAAACAAAAAAACTCATGAAAGATGATACTTCCAGAAGTACTTTCACTCTGATCAGTTAATCCATTTCAGCTGTAAAGAAGACATCGTCATTTAGTAAAAAAAAGCTCATGATTATTAAACGAAAAATCGCGTGCTTTGTTAAAATTAATTTAAACCGATATCGTTAAGAATTTATTTAAGAATCTTTCAGTGCTTAGTCGATTTTCTCATGATTTTAATACTTTTTAAAATATTTGGAAAAAAAATGAAAAAGCTCTTATCAAAGGTGCCACTTCCAGTGGACATTTTTGGACAAAATATCATTGGAATCTTCAAATTAATGGAAACTCTATAAGTATATGAAGTTTCATTTCGATCAATAAATCCGTCTGGGCTGCATGAGGACCCTATTAAAGTTAGCCGAAAGTTTTCAGCCGAAAGATGGTAATGCAGATAGTGTCTTTGCAACAGAAAATAAATTATAGCCAAAAGTTACATTACTTGATATACCTAGTTCTATATTATTTATATTATGTTTATTGGTTAGGTCATAATCCTAATCCCCGAAATTTGGATCAAATCTTAATGAAATAAAGGGGTGTAATTTAGTATAATGTATCAGAAAGTCTGAATTTTTTTAAACTAAATTAATAAAATGTTCTGTAACTTTTGAGTAACCCACTTTACCATCGATCCCACTTCGTTTATTAGAAAAGTCAAACTTAGATAAGCCTATGCGAAATTTGGAGCAAATCTGAAGGGGATAGGGGTTTAATTTAGTATAATGTACCAGAAAGTTGATCGATGGTGTTTTATAATTTATGTTTATGTTATATGAATTTATATAATTTTGAATGTTTTATATTTATTTTATATGTTTCGAATGTATTGGGAGGAATTAATGTCAAAAGGTCAATAGCCATGAAAATGACTGGTGTAAAAATTATTCTCCTGATTGTGATCAGTGTCCGTTTCCCGTTGAGCTTATGGTGATTTAACACGTTTGTTAGTAAGAGTTATGTAGGTTGTGTTTATGTTTACTTCAACTAACTATCCTTGGCCTGGGTATACGAACTTAAAGGTCCAGTCCGGTGAGTGTAATCTCGTATTTAAATAATATACTTACCCTTTATGTAAAAATCCTCGTATTAACTATTAAAAGGTTTAATTAATTTTTAATTTATTTTTATTTTTTTTTTTATATTTAAAATTTAATAATAACAGAAATAATTTTTTTGACTACTACTAAAATACAAGATTGTGAAAGAATGAAATAAATGATTGAATGACAGAATTGTAGAAGAATATGTAAACGAATGAATTAATATTGAAACTTTTTGAGCTTATATACTGTTTTGTTGAAGGCGTTGCCTCTCATTCGGCTTATTTTCTAAAGATCTTTTTTCTATGTATAAAAAATATTTTGCATAAATTTAATTTAGGTTTTATTGCGATCTATACCTTCTTTTTTGGTTTTATTGTGGTCTTTTATTTGGGGTATATTTTTTTTGTTTAAATATTTTGCTTAAATATAATTGCAGTCATCTATAATTTTTCCATTGTCCTTATCACACAACAATGGTAAAGTATGTTACTGAAAAATTACAAAACATTTCATTAATTTAGTTTCGAAAATTACGAAGTTTCTGGTATATTATATCAAATTAGAACCCCCCCCCCCCTCCCACCACTTGATATAACTAGTTCTATATTATTTCTACTATGTTTATTGGTTAGATCATAATCCTAATCCCCGAAATTTGGTTCAAGTCTGCAAGGAATAGGGGATACCTTCTAACCCCTTCAGACTTGCCCCAAATTTAGAGGATCATGATCTAACCAATAAACATAGTAGAAATTATATAGGACTAGGCATATCAAGTAATGTATCTTTTAGCTATAATTAATTTTTTACGGCTGGTATAGCAAAGACACTATCTGTATTATCTTTCGGTTAGAAACTTTTGGCTAACTTTAACAGTATGCAAAGAGGCTGATTTTTGTGCATGCATTTCAAAATATTTTGCAAAAACCGTAAAAGCTCCTATGGAAGTTGCCACTTTCGGTAGACCGATTTTAACACAAATCACTCCCAGTTTGTAGAAAAACCTTAAATATCAAGTTCCATCCCGATCAATTAATCCGTCTGGGCTGTACAGTGCCAAATTTTTGTTGAAAAACTGTTCTTTTTGATCAAAAATCGTAATTTCCAGTAAAAATGTGGAAAAATAATTGTGGTTGATATTTCTCAAATTTAATTTAAAATCTTTCTGTTTATAAGTATAATACTAGCGACAACCTAAAAGAGATATTTCATCCTATGTAAACGTAAAAATTCAAACTGCATGTTCATTTTCTGTTAATAGTCGCATACAATCAAAAATATTTTGTTTTTTTGCATATAGGTATATGCAGTTTAACGTAAAATTACAGATACAACGATGACATTGGAATTATCAGAAGTTTGTTTTGTTTTCATTTTTTAGTTCAAATGAAAAATCTTCTTTGATTGTCTGTGATAATACTTTTAAAATATTTGCAATAAATTGTATGGCAACCACGTTTTTACAGAGCGAGGTTCTTCGTGGATCGGTATTGTTGCAAAATAAACTTACAATCTATTAGTTCAGAATAGTTTATCTCGTGAATGATGTACTTTTCAAAATACATGCCGAAAACGAAAAGATCCTATTGAAGCTGTCACTTTCGGTGTAAAAACGAGAAAGCTCTAATATAAGCTGTCACTTATAATGAACCGTTTTCGGCAAAACTCGCTTAAGTTGAGCAATTTGTGGAAAAAACTTAGGTTTAAAGAATCACAACATCAATTAGTCCATTTGGGCTGTACCGGGGCCGAATATTTGTTGAAAAACGATTCTTTATCAAAAACGTGTAGTAAATGTATAGTTTTCAAAATATTTGCAAAAAACCCAAAAAAAAACTCTCCCTAACGACGTTTGGATCCTATAGAAGTACTTTGCTACTGCGCCGAGGAACTCTCACCCCCAACGTCAAGGGTAAATAGTACTTTGACAGTTTAATACTTTTAATTGAAGTATCTTGCGCTCACGCGATTTTGTGACTCAACAAATGTTCATTTTTGTGCATATTACAAGTATTCGTGCCATAGCATGAATTGAAATAGGAAATACTAATTCCTTCTACCCTGATTCAAAATTTTGGTTTTTACTTAGAAAAGAGACAAAATCTTTCCCGTCTTCATTAAAAAATTTAGTTCCATCGTTTTATAGTACCATGTCATCCATTAAAATGTTTCACCTTAAATTTTACATAAAAAGTCATATCAAAAAATAATTTCAGCAAAATGATATATTAAAATATGAAGCAAAATTTCATTTTGACATTAAAAAAGGAAGTTTTCGTTTTAATTATTTTCAAGAAAAATTTATTGGGTTTATAAAACTTGGATACAAATCCTTTAAGATAATATGGTTACATAAAGAATTATAACTTTTGTATATTTCTCTTCCTTTTAAGGACTTATTATAATTCATTTTATTTATTTGACATACGTAATATTTTTACCACAAACTTTTTTTTGTGACTTGAGTATTTTTATTTCTTATACTGGTTTGCCAGCAACTATGGTAAAGTTACGACACTTTAATGAATTCTCATTTTGAACATATAAATGTCAAATCAAAATTTTTATGTTTCGTATTATTATGTTGTGAATTACAAGAGTACCAAGTTGTGTATGTAAAAATGTAATTTTTTATGTATGTATGCACCATGGCGCTGATATTATTTTTATGTAGAGTACTGTACATATAGCTATATGTATGTGAAGCCGAATTTACGGATGTAAATTTTTCACTGATGACAAAATATTGTTGATGAAACGTGATGTAATAACAATAAGGTTAATAATATTATTATTGTTACCCAACAAAGTACAGAAGAACATGATGTATGTTTGTTATGAAAATATTTGTAGATTTTTTATGAATTCATGTACTATAATGCTCATGTACATTTATACACACATATAAGATGAAAAATTTGCATATAGAATATTAATGCTGCTCTCAGAAATTTTTTCTATTTTTAGCAAAAAGAATATAATTTATTATGTTATAGGTATTATGCTTAACACTGATTTGTCACGGAATGTTGAACTAATATTTTTTTTATTTAGTATGCAGATCATCATCACTTTTTGCATTCACCTTAACAATTTTATGTCAAATAATCTTTTATCGGTTGTGATGTAACAACAGAACTTACACTATAACTTTATACAAAGGATGAGCCTGTTTAAAAATTCTGGGCAGGAACTTTCAAAACGCCGTGTAACGTAATTAAGTACCTCAGTCATTTTGATCAATTTGTGAGGATTGCAATAATTTTTAGAACCGAATTTAATTCATTATTGAAAAATACCATAGTTTTGCATAGGCTTGGAAATGAAACTATGGAAAACGTGCACTGAGGGTACTAATTGGCTTCCAAAGCTTTGGTAAATTATACTTTAAATAAAATAACAATTAAATATTTATTAGATTGACCGATGATGTTATCTTGTTCAATTTAGAAATGAATAACGTTTGTTGTTAAAAGTAGGCGTAAGTTGTCAGCAGAAATTGAAAAAATCGATAATGTAGATGTTGTCTCGACTACTTCAGTTTAAAATTAAATAAATTATACAATATGTTAAATAGAAATATCCCAGCCGAAAATAACTAAACTACAAAATCAGCCGAAAACATTTTATAATTGGTAACCAAATAAAATTAACATGGTTACATCGAATTATATATTTTATTAAATAATTTAATTACAACAGCACAACTTTCAAAAATTACAAGAATGAGCTTCTTTCAATTGACTCGGCAGTTTTTTTGGTATGATACCAAAGGGCCGAATGTCGAATGACCGAATATAGTAGGGCCGAATGTCGAAGGGTCGAAGTTCAAAGGGCCGAATGTCGAAGGGCCGAATGTGTCGAAGGGCCGAATGTCAAATGACCGAATGCCGGAGGGCCGAATGTGTCGAAGGACTGAATGGGTCAAAGGGCTGATTTTTTATTTTTATTTTTTTTTATCTTTTAGAAATATATTTTTTTAATTTTTTTATTTAATTTAATTAGTTTTTGTACCATATACCTATTATCAGAAGGCTGACATAGGGACGAACGTCTCAGGTGGCGCATGACAAAATTTTACTCGCCAAAATGTATCGCTGACCAAAATGTATAGCGGAATTTCATGAATGTGATGAAAAATAGTAAAATACTTAAATTGATAAGAAATTCATTTATGTTCAATAAAAAAATTTTTTACAAAACATTTCATAAAATAACAAATTTAAAAAATTATATTTCTAAAATCAAAAACAAAAATTCGGCCCTTCGACCCATTCGGCCCTTTGACATTCGGCCCTTTAACACATTCGGCCCTTCGACACATTCGAACCTTCGACACATTCGACCCTTCGACACATTCGGCCCTTCGACACATTCAGCCTTTGCATTCGGCTCTTCGACATTCGGCCCTGTAAAATTTGGTACTTTGGCTGCGTACCAATCCAAGGGTAAAAGTCAATTTTAAGTAAATTTTTCGGTAAATTCAATTATTTTTTAAAAACTTTATGGTTAACTGATCGAAAAATCTGTACTAAAATCGATTTTTACCGTAGTAAACGATTTACCCTTGGATTGGTACGCAGCTTTTGTGCCCATTCCGTTTTTTTACATCAGAAAAGTAACGAAAAATTGACAATTATACAAAATAACGAAATTGCTATAACAAATTTTTGCTTATAACAAATTATTACTTTCAATTGTGTACATTAGAATATGGCCAAACTTAAATATTTTGTGTAAATGTAACGCTTAGTGTTATGTCTCGAAAATGTCTCATTTAAAGCAGTTTGTCGGTGGTAATCGCTGAAACAAATTTTAGGCCAAGCTACTTGTTAGTTGCGTTTGCAAAAATTAAGGGAAGCGAAATAAGTTTGGGGTGGGTCTTATCAGATTATAGGGTGAAATTGGATCTGTGTTGGTTTGAAATGGTTGCGGATGTGTTTTTGAGTAAAGCGGTAATTTGTTAGTGAAATGTTCTTTCTAATTTAAGATTTTTTCAACCATGTCCATTGCAAAAATCCGTACGTTATAATTACTCAATATTGACTGCCATGCGTTTCTAAATTGGGTATATTACAAAAAGTTTGACCCCATCTATTCTGAACAGTAGGAACAGTACGTTAAGTGATCTCCTAATCAACTGGCTGTACCCGTGTTATACTTACAATATCTTTTTCAGTTATCAAACCAACACAAGTAGCAATTCAGAGGTATTACACGATCATTCAGGTTAAAGGGGTAACATTTTAATTTTTCCCATGATTTGTAGATAAACTTGTTCGTCATTCCAGATTTTAGCAGATAGACACTAATTTACCTATATGCCAATTCGATGGCCCAGATTTTGTTAAAATGTTTTGGATCTCACGATGTTATAGTTTGCTTCCTCAACAAAGTCCTTTGTGATAGAATATTTTACCAAATATACACCAATGTAACTATGCCAATTCGATGACCAATGACTATATGGAGTTTTAAATTATAGGTTTGGGGTGGGTCTAATTAGGTTATATAGAGGGGAAAATTTGATTTTCGAATTGTTCTGTTGATAAAATAGTTTGTCATTCAAGATTTTGCCAAACCAATCTGTGACAAGGGTGAATTATTCATTTTCACAATGTCTTTTTATAAAATCTTTCAGTATTCGAGATTTTTACCAAAAGGACATCAATCTGACTATGCCTATTCAATGGACCATGGCCATAGGTAGATTTAGATTGAATGTTTGGCCAGGTCTAATTTGATTATAGGTGTTAAATTTTATTTTCCAAATCTGTAATCAAAATTTGCCAATGGGCATTGCATAATTTTGAATTCTGAATGATTTTATTATGCATCGTCAATAAAATAGGAAAAAATGCACCCTTATAACCTCATCAAACTGGCCCAAAACATTTTATCATCGGATTGGCTTAGTCGGATTTGTGCCAATCTAGTATAATTTTAAATTGAAAACAGTTTTAACGACAATTACAAATTGTTGAACGTCTTTATCGATAATTTTCTGGTGTATGAAACAGAGATTGCATTATTTTTGCTTTTCATCAATTCTCAAATATTTAGGAAAAGTTTTGTTTTGAATAATGTTCATTATCGAATTTCAACATCCGATTAGTAATATTTATATAACTACTTTTGCAAAGGTCATGATATAAATATTTTTGATATGCAGACGTTGCAATGATCAAAGTCTATTTCGCCAATTCTCGAGTGATAAATTGTCAATTATATCAATGGGGAAAACAATAATTTTTCCCATAGAACCTTATCAGACCCACCCGAAATCTATAATCAAAATATACCAACGGTCATTGGCCATTGAATTGACACATTCAGATTTGTGTCTAATAGTCAAATTCGTGTCTGGCAACATCTGTAATGACCAGCGATTTTATCTAAAGAATCATGGGGAAAATAAAAAGTGCATTCCTATAACCTATATAATCCTATAACCTAGAATATTGATTATAACCTATTATTGATTATAATCAAAATCAAATACGGGCATAAGCCATATAATTGATATAGAGTACCTATTGTCAGATTGGTGTCTATCTGGTCAAAATTTCTAACGACGAACATGGAGAAAATAAAAATTTCAGTCATATATCAAACCCACTCCAAACCTATAAACCAAATTACAAAACACGAGACAAATCCCAATTCCCACCCAATATCCTCATCACATCCACCCTAAACCTATTACTAAAATTTACTAATGGCCATGGACCATCGAATTATCATATAGTCATAAATTGCTGCCTATCTAGAGAAATATCAAATGACGAATGATGAAATTATTTTATCGACAAAACGTTCGGTAGAAGTTCGGTAAGGTGTTGAGCCATCGAATTGACGTATAGTTAGATTGTTGTCAGATAAGTATCAGATAGACACAAAATCTCCATTGGTGAACGGTTTCATCGATACAAAAATGGGGTAAAAGCAATATTTCACTCCTATAACCTGATGACCCACCACAAACCAATTATCAAAAGCTCTATGGGCATGGGCCATCGAATTGGTATACTTCAATTGGTGTCTATTTGGAATAATTTCGAACGATTTATCGAATCATCACTTCCACCCCGCAAACAAATAATCAAAATTTTACTAAGGTTTATAAGCCATTGAATTGGCATTGAAAAAATGATGGATGACATGAAAAAATCATGTTTACCCCTATAACCCCATCAAATCCAAACCTATAATCAAAATCTTCTTGAGATTACGAGTGCTCGAATAGGCATAGTCAAACGCACTTTAAAAACCCATCCTCACCCCACCTCAACAATATGTCAAATCAAAATTGCGGCCTCTATATATAGCCTCGTCCAATCCGCTCACCAAACCTATAATAAAAATCTGCCTATAGCCATAAGCAGTCAACTTGATTTATACAGATTGGTGTCCATATGGCATAATCTCGAGTTTTAAACAATTTTAATGACAGCTACAAACCGTTAAATGCTTGATAATTACAAAACTTCTGTGTCGACCATTTTTGGCTGCATGAAAATAGAATATGGTATTCATTTTGGTAATCACCATTGTTCAAGTTATTACCCAAAATATTATTTTTAATCACCTATGTTATTACGGGTGACACGAAACCAATCCGCAGATTTCACCTAAGCATGTAGAGGCCTCTCTCACTGTGATTTTGCTGACAAGATGTTGGGTGCCAATGGGTTTTGCGGGTCTTGGGGAAGTTGAAAGTTAACCGTGTTACTGAAAATTAAAAATAAACTGAATAAAAAACTGAAACTAAACTGAATCTGCACCACAATAATAATAATCGAAGTGAATGTGGAACCGACACGAAATGAAATCATCCATCTAAAATACTAATCCAGAAAATAAGTAACTCATCTCATTACAAAAAAAAAATATGTAAAATAACCAGGTTAGTAACGGAACAAAAATAAAGTGAGGGCGATGAGAAAAAAAAAATAAAACCGAATGTCAGGAATCATACGCAGTGCTGTTTTTTATTCAAATTCAAAAACAAATTTGTCCAACGGGAAAACATCAGAGTCGGAACGAGGGGTAAACAAGAAAAAAGAATTCAGCCTAAAAGGGTTAAACGTGAATAATTCCGGAGCGAAAGAAAAAAATTAAGCTAAACATGATCGAAAAAAAAATCAAAATAAAATATGGTCTCCGAATATGAATAATTTTGAGGGAGAAACCAATGTGGCGCTCGATTACAAATACAATTGATAAAATTTGGGGAAAAAATTGACAATTTCAAAATAAAATTTAACTTTAATAAAAGTTAGAAAATTAAAAGAGAAATATTTGGATGAAAAATAAAAAATTAAGAAAAACAAAAATTGTACCTTCTTGACCTTCAGGTCACGCCGAAATGGATTGCGGCGTCTCCACGCCGTTAATACAAAACAATTCAAATGGCCACGGTTGGTCACCCGTAACCGAAAATTTTCGTTGGGTGTCTTCCCGCCTTTGACCGAAGAATGTTTGGCGTATCCCGCCTAAAACCGTAGAATGTTGGGTGTTTCTCCGCCAAAAACCGTAGAATGTGGGGCGTCCTCCCGCTAAAAACCGAATAATGTTGGGCGTAGTTTCACCAAAACCGAAAAATGATGGGCGTTGTCTCGCTAAAAACCGAAGAATGTGGGGCGTAGTCCTGCCAAAAATCGTAGAATGTTGGGCGTGGCCCGCCGTTAACCAAAAACTAATGGTGAGCGTCTTCCCGCCGAAAACCGAAAAAACTGAGACGAATTTAGACAGGACACGATTTTGTAGCGGAGCACAAAACGGTTCTTACGGTGGTACTTCACCGCTTCAAATAAAGGTTTTAATATAGAACTTCGTATTATAGTATTAGTATTCGTACACTAAACCACTAACAATTGCTGAGCCAAACTTCTCCACTCAAAAAAAAAAAATTATTTTCAACGCCAAAATAACCGTTTTCTAATTTTTTTAATCTACCACAAATTTAATAAAAAGTTCCATTATTTTTTTTGTATTATCAATTGTTATAAACATTTAATTTATACTGTTTATAAGAAAAAATTCGTCATTGCTCGGATAAACTGCGTAAGCGCGCCCCAATGCATCGGTTGAATATACATTCACGTATCCAGGAAAATGCTGTCCGTGATTCCGAAATTGGAATTTGTTTAATGATGCGATCCAAGTGAAATATCTCGGCATCTCCGTGTTAACCAGTGTTCTGGTAAATTGAACACCTGCAAATGTCGCGAAGAAGCTTGATAGCATTGTCGCGGGTGGTCGTTGGTCGTGTGGACTGTTGTGAAATAAGCTGGTTGTCCATTCTTCAAGTGCACAGCTAAATGGACCCTAGTTAGATGACGTTCGTCTATTGAGAATGGAAAAATACTCATAACCGTCTCTGTGCTGACATATCTTTCCATTTGATGTTGCGAAACTTCATCGTTGGTTTATATCAGGAGCGGAAGTTGCAAATACAGCCATGTCACTTCCTTTCGTGACATACTTACAAACGTATATGGACTTTGAAACATAATTAGCTTCTACTTCGTAGAAGCAGATCAGCTTCATAGAATTGCTGTTACCCTCTGGTACCCCATGCGGTTTAGATTCCCGCAGCTCAGTCGGCATAGGAAAATGGTGTGGGTTTTGGAGTACCCAGGTAACAGCCTAGAGTACCGCATATATTACAAAACGAAGATAAGACGGCATGAATTATGCCGTCAAACAGGGGGTAAACAAAAATATTATGGGATTGGGAAGTGACCGAATTTGTGGGATTTATGCCTCACGTTACCAGCATGCCCACCGTAGTTGTTTAAATGATAAACTTAGGGTAACATATCTACCCTATGTTACCCATAAAAAAAATTTAACTATTTATTTTGGGCTGAAGGCCCTATGGTTAGTAACTTATTAACTTGCTAAAGTGTTACCAACAGAAGGAAACCCGCGTTCTGACGAAATTGCGAGATTTCCGCTTCTAATGAAGCAGCTGGTGGACCCTTTACCAAATGGTCCCGATTAATTAGTAGTTGATTTATTAACCACACTTACTAGGGTATATCAAAAAGTCTTGCAATTTCATATGAAAAAAAAAGAGTGAGTGAGACAACAATATATTTTTCAAAACCATTTTTTGTCGCGATGAAACTTCTAGAAGAACATTTCGATGTAAATTTTACAGTTCGTTTGTTTTTGTCAATTTAGTAACACGTGTTTTGAATTTGTCTAAAAATGAATGAAATTGAATATCGCGCCGTTATTAAATTTTTCTGTAAAGATGGACGAAATGCAATTTATATTTTCAACTATATATCAAAAGTTTACGGCAAATCTGCACCATCATATGCCACAGTAACAAGGTGGGTAAAATTATTCAAAAGTGGTCGGGAGTCATTAGAAGACGACAACCGCTCGGGTCGGCCAGCAGATGCTATTAGCCATGAAAACGTAATTTTGGCCGAATCTATTGTATTGGAGGACCGGCGTATTTCTGTTCCGCGGTTAGCGTGGAGACTTTTTCTTTCATACGGTTCCACATATACTATATTACATGACAACCTTCACATGTCGAAAGTAAGTGCGCGATGGGTTCCCCGTTTGTTGAATGCAGAACAAAAAAAAATGCGTGTTCAAATTTCAAAGGCGATTTTAGATATGTACAAAGAAGATCCATAAAATTTCTTGGATAACATAATAACAGGCGATGAAACATGGCTTCATCACTGGGATCCGGAATTCAAACAAGAATCGATGCAATGGATTAAACGTAGTGAACCACCAGTAAAGAAATTCAAAACTCAACCGTCTGCTGGTAAGGTTTTGGCAACAATTTTTTGGGATGCTGAAGGAATTTTGATAATCGATTATATGCCACCGAAAACCACTGTTACAGGCTGGCTACTGCCAACCTGCAGATTTTCACTAAGCGCATGCAGAGGCCTCTACGGTGATCTTTTGCCGGCTACGTTCTCAGGGAGAAGTGTGAAGGAGCGTGGGGTTTGAGGCATGCATGGCTCCTGGCTTACACCGTGATTAACAGACATTTAAATATAATAAAACGCAAATAATAATAAAATAGAAACCCGGAGTTCCGCCGAAACTCGTCGGCCAGAACTTGAGGAACGAACAACGAAACAATCATAAGAGAGAGAGAGAGAGGTGCCTTGGTGCGCGCATCCATTCGAATTCAAACAGGGGCAAGCCCTGGTTACAAAATTGGATGCGGGCACCAAGGAACCGCAATCAACACGACACCGACACAGAGGGAGTCTCCGCCCTCATGATACCTAACCGAATAAAAATTAGTAATTCATTCTAGTTATAAAAATGTAAATGACAGAATGTAACCACATGAGAGCAAATACCGATCGAGCAAGAGAGGAATAATCCAAATCCAGGAGTAAGTCGCTGTGCAAAAAAAATAAAAATAAAAAACCAAAAGAAAAATAAATGTTGGATTCCAAACGCAAAAACTATAACGGTGCTCAACCACCGTAGTTAGATACCACGCGATCTGAACCTTGTGGAATTATACAAAACGCAAAAACAAAAAAACAAAATTTGGTAATCGTGCACTTGAAAGATGGCGAATGCGATTACACAGAAAAATTAAATTAATTTTAAGAAAAGAATAATAAAAAAAAATATATAAAATTTAACTAAAATTAAAAAAAAAAATGTTGTACCTGATCTGGTGCGGCCTTGTAGCCGTCATGCTACAGGCTCCATGCCCGGACCGATGCGACCTTGTAGCCGATACCCGCTGGATAGTTTGAAAGTTGTGCGTCGTCTCGCCGAAAACCGTATAACGTTGGGCGTTGTCTCGCCAAAATCCCGTAATTATGTTTTTTCTTTGTGGGGCGTTTTCCGCTGTCAACCAAAAATGTTGTTGGCGTTGTTTCGCCTTAGCCGTAAATAAAATAAAAAGATCCAACGATGGGCGCCTTCCCGCCTTTATAAATTATCACCAATGGTCGGTTGACCCACTGTATTATTGAGCGTTGGCTCGCCAATAACGGTAACGATGCGAAATGGCCTTAAATAGCCACCTGTAGGCAAAATATGAGCTGCGTATAAGCCTCCCTATAAACTGGGTTGCGGCTTTTTTTTTTTTTTTTTTTGATTTGCCTTAGGAATGGTATCTAGCACACATTTATAATATCGCTAATTCCTTTTTTTTTCCTGGTTTTTGGGGTAAACTTAAATTGCACACCAACACTGCAAATTTTAGTTTATTCACAATATTACCATTTAAGCAAATTAAATTAAATTTTTCCAAAGAAAATATATACAAAAACGTATTAAATTGTATTCTCAGAATATCGTACAATAGTTATTATTTATTCACTTTCATATACTTTTTATTTAACAAAATTTACATTATATTAACAATGGCATTGTATAAAAATATCAAAAAAAAAAACTAGACTTCTCAAAATTTAACATGACTACTCTCATCGAAAACCAAAACTTAACTTTCTCAAAAAAAAAAAATTTTCGCGTTCGCATCACAATTCACAATTCACAATACCAGCATCCGAATATTTTGTGTTGTTGTCTCCATTTTCCTTTCATCAAAATTTTTTTTATATGTCTCTTATTGTGCAAAGCACTTTATTTATTTATATGTATATTGGGAAAAGAAGACAACAAAGCGAAACATGTTTCCTTACGATCCAACCGTTGAAGAGAGACAAACAAAGTTTAGTTTTAGTATTTCTAGTATCCGACAGATGGGATTGCTCTCAGTGTAAATACTTTATACATAAAATTTTAACAGACAAACAGAAACATTCGCATATTATGCCATGTTATGACCCCAACGAGTCGTAACACCACAAACATAGGCATATATTACGCAGAGGTTTTGCGAAAATTGAGAAAAGCGATCTGGGAAAAACGGCCAAGGAAAGTTAGGAAAAAATTCTTGCTTCTTCGCTACAATACACCAGTCCACAAGGCTAATATTGCTCAAGCTGCATTAAAGGACTGGGGCATTGTGGAAATTCCGCATCCACCGTACAGACCTGACTTGGCACCCAGTGACTTTCAGTTTCCCAATTTGAAAAAAACACTAAGGGGCCGGAAATTTTCCAGTGACTATGAAGTACAGTCTGTTGTAAATGAATATTTTATGGAGCAAAAGAAATTTTTTTTTTAGAGGGTTTAGGCAAGTTAATTGATCTCTCTCTCTCTCTGGCCTTCACATCCCATGAAGGGATTTCGCCGCCTGAGGGTTCATAACTTAAATGTTTTTATGAGAGAAGGTTGTTGGCCTGTCGCTCAACCCGCTTATTACGTGTGTGGGTCACGTACTGGTGAGAATCTTAAGGCATCCAGTCCTACCTTGAAACACATTTATATAGCGAGCCGCTTGATACAAGACAGACGCCCGCTTCAGCCGCTCCTAATCTGGAGATCAGACGCTGGTTTGGTATTGGTTTTGAGGCACCAATGGCCCGCCTTGACATGTAGTGTCCATGACTATAAACAGGATTTAGTCTGCTCGTCTCCACTACACCGCCTGATTCATTTAGCGTTACCCAGGGAGCACCGGCGAGGAGGTATGAATCTAGGACTTTGCCCCCCCCAGTTAATTGATCTATGAAAAATAAAAATATCGCTGTCTGACTCACTCTTTTTTTCATATGCTATTGCAAGACTTTTTGATTTGCACTCGTACCAAGACAGGCTTCACTAAAAAATAGTAATTTATTTTTAAAAGTAATAAATTTATTTACTTATAAAAAAAAAAAAAAAGACAAACTAAACAAACTAAACAAAATTTGCAACACTTAATTACCACGGCTTGAGCTCTGTGAGTAATTAAGTTACTTTCCAAAACTTGAATCCCCGAACTAAAAATGTTGCGCAGTATTTATACAAAATTCAACTGATTGCGAGAGAAGGGAGGGGGAAAATGTAGTACTGGAAATGTACTTCTCTTTCAACCAGTTAATTTAATTTTGCCGAAATCAGCAAAATTTTCTGTACAAACACAACACATTAAACAACGTGACATAAATCTAATTTACGTACACTTGTGGGAATTATATTATATGTGCCACGAAAATTGCAACGTTTTAAAATGTCCACATAGGTCTCCTAATTACCTTTATGTAAAACGTTTGATTTTTTCGTATGCACAACACAAACATATGAATACAACATAAAGAAGAATAGATAATTCCAGCCTTACTTAGTGGTTGATGAATTTTTGTGAAGATGATATATTCAAGGTCATGGTGATATTACTCTGATAAACGTAAATATTATTGGGAATGGATTGATAACGGAATATAATAAAATTCCGTAACAACTTGACAGAATTGAAGTACTTAGCATTTCAATGTCGATCCCCATAGAGAACATCCAACATCGCATGTCTCCGAAGACCGGATACTTCAAAATGAAGTCCATGAGAGCCTTGAGTTTCTGCTTGAATACTTATGCTGTAATATCGTGGCGATCGATGGATTATTGACTGGGTGGTGATAGCTGGGTGATTTTTGTTTGTTTGTTTCTCACAAAATATCAATACTCATCTTTGGCATTTTGTCGTACAAAAATTCTATCCAAATTTCCGACTTTTCCGGTGAATTTTCAACATTTTCTTTCACACAAACCTTGTCCTGACAATTACGAATACAACAAAAAAAATTAGCCAAATTGGTTGTGCCATTCTCAAGTGATGATCAATTATACTTGCAGCATTTGTTTTTATTAATGTAAATTTTCTTCAGGTTTTTCTGGAAGCTTCCGAGTTTTCCACTCAGATTTTACAATTTTTCTATTCTAAAAGACCATCTGGATCGGATGCGTGTGAAATCCCGTTCAAAAACATAATTTTTTGATTTTCCGAGTTTTCCGTCTTTTACGGTAGATTTTTCTAAAACTTTCTATAATAAGAACCATCTCCTGCTAATTACGAATACAACAAAAAAAAATTGAGCAAAATTGGTTCAGCCGTTGTTAACTGAAGCGGTATAAAAAAAATTAATTTTCTTCCAGTTTTTCCGGAAGTTTCTGAGTTGTCCACTAAGATTTTCCAATTTTTCTTTTCTAAAAGACATTTCTTTCGTACAAACCTTGTCTTGACAATTACGAACACAACAAAAAAAAAATCACCCAAATCGGTCCAACCGGTCTCTAGTGATGAACAGTCATGCATGCGCCAATTGATTTTTATTAATATAGACGATTTGTAAGAATATAATTCGCTAATAGAAAGTAGGTTTAGAGTATATAAAATTTTAGTGTGAAGTTGTGGTATTACTTAATCGGTTTGCACGGCTGCAAAAAAAAATATGATTCCGCCCTTTCATAATAGGTGTCGTTACTAGTACTGTTTCTGTGTATTATATGTTAAATGGGCAATATTGGTATTCTATTGGTACTTGATGTTAGTAGTCAAAAGCAAAAATTACCCAAAAAATTTGAAGATGTTGAATTCGAAAATTTATTGGCTGAAGACTTTTCTCATACACAATCAGCATTGGCTGTATCAACAAAATAATGTTGATTGATCAACAGTTGCAAAACATTTACAAATAACCGAAATGGTTCAAAGAGCAAGCAACTAGGATCCACATGAATTGAAAAGAAAGAGACCTGGAACGTCGACACCCCGGTTTATGGAATACTACTTAAAAGACAACAAAGAGGAGGTATTTTGCATCTGGAATAGTTGAGATTAAAAATGAATTTATTAAGCCTGGTGAAATTGATAACAATCGCAACAAGCGCAAAGTTTGCGAGCAAATGCAATAAGTTTATGCTCTGGATCTGGTGGGATCAGAAAGGTGTGGTACATTATAAACTAATGGAATCAGGTAAAACTAATTAATGGCGTTGTCTACCGACAACAACTAATGCGTTTGAAGCTAGCTATAGAGGAAAAACGATCAAAATGGGTGAATAAACACAAAAAAGAGAGGACCACGAAGTTCTACTTATTCCAGTCAATGCAGTTGTCCCTTTCTGAATAGCGGTTCAGTTCTCGCGCACAGATCGAAAATTGGCTTATTGATTGAATTGCCAGAATTTTGTCAGAGAGGGAAACCGAAAATTACCAGAAAGTTGGGAGAAAGTTGTAATTGCAGATGGAGCATAATTTTATTTAATAACTCTTTCATTTGCTTAAACTAGCAAATGAGTTTTATTTTGATAAGAAAGGGCGGAGTTTTTACACACTCAATACAAGACAGTTTTCACAAAAATTGAGCTAAGTTTTCAGTCTCACTTTATAAATTATGTTTGGTGTATTCAAAATTTAGGAACATTCCTAATAAAAGTAAGCCGGATGTTGCCAAAGCAAGGTTTTTTTTAATTACAAGTTCACTTTGCCCTGTACTTACACCTACCCTCAGCTACAATTAAAAAAATGTATTTTTATCATAATAAATTTACTTGAATCTTAAAGAGCTCATGTTGCATGTATTATAATGTTTTCAAAAAGTACAAATATGATAAACATAATATTTTGAGGCTTATTCTCAAGATGTTCTGTATACGGATATTCTGTCAAAACACATAAAACTTAATTTATCATGAGTAATGAATTTTTTGATTACACAAGATTTTTTCGTATCATATGAATTACACTAAGATAAATTACACAAAAATTTTTTTTTAATAAACATAAGATGAAAATAAAATTATATTTTTATGATTAATTATATGTAAAATAATATGTACAGCGACTTATTTTTAAAAAATAAGATGACATAACATCTTCTATTATATGAATATTTGTTTTATATGCTCTACATACAGCAGCTTTATATATAGAGTCTTTATTAATGCTTTAACTTTATTACAACTAAAATCTATTTATAATTTTACAATTATTCACAAACATTTAAATCTGACGGTTAACTGAAAAATTATTATTTCATCATAAAAATAAGTTATTATTTTATTTTTTAAAAAGCGAATACATTTTATTTCCTGCACGCTGAAATCACGATTATATTTATCATTTATATGAATGACGTTGGATATTCGGCAGAAATTCTGGCAAGATTTGGTATACAATTGGAGATCATAAAAGTTGTAGATTTTGCCATAAAAAACCATCTTGAATACATAAAAAGAGTTATCGTGGAATAATCGGTATACGCTTAACAAGGTCAGAACAAGTATACAGAATTTCATTATCTAATAATTTGCGCGAAAATCTGACAACGGAACACTTAAAAAATGAAAACAAAACTGGTTAAGATATAGAGCAAAGAAATAAGAATAAAACAAGAAATTGGTCTACATAATCAAGAATATAATAAACATGGTTATCTTTATGATTTTTTATGGGTTGCTTTTTCTTGTTGGAAATATTATTACCGTAAACTGTGTACCTGATATAAATAGAGCCCATTATATTCAAATTAAGAATTTTGTCAAGCTCTGGATATAAGCCTCGTTGTTTTGATAATTATATTTTTTGGTTGCTTTATTATTTTTTTCTCGCTGTGTGGCCAAAAATTACTTTTAATTTAATTACGATTTATTAATGATAAGAAGCGCGCTAAAAAGAATCACGACACAGATTTTTTTTTCTTTCGAAAAATACCAAGATTTGGACGCTTGTATCTTGGTGAAATAGCTTTTCAAAAAAACAATTTTACTTCAAATTGAAGAGAGTTTTGTCTTATTTTTATCGATATTGAAATCCATTTGATGATCCAAAAATTTAATAAAATATACAGAGCAGAATTTACTTCTTATCAATAAGTAAACTTAATAATTTTATAATTTATGCTATTACAGCCATCGTTTTTTTCTTTAATCGCGAAGTCCTGGGTATATCTTGTCGGTTTCGCGCCAGCAAATTCGGATGAGATATCAGTTTCCCTGCATGGCTGATCCGGATTTTTTTTAATTCGTCTTTGACAGTTAGAATGCTAAGGTCCTTATGTATATTTTTGTTTATTACAAACCAGGGTGCTATTGTAACCATTCTCGGAATTTTTGACTGTGTTTTTTGGACAACGTCGATATTGGAATTTGAGGTTGATTGCCATAATTGACACCCATACGACCAAATTGGTTTAACCATTGTATTATACAGAAGAAGTTTCTATTCTAGGCCAATATGTTGAATATTGCCCCATCAACCAATGCATTTTAGCAATTTTTAATTTCATATGGTCTCGTTTCATTTCAATATCTTTTCGCCAAGTTAACCGTCGTTCTAGATGGACGCCTATATATTTTGATCTATTTGATTGAGGGTTTGGTATTCTGTTCAATGTGACAGTCGGACAATAAAGCTTATTTAAAGTGAATGTTACCTGGTGTTCAGGAACGGAACATCTAAAAATTAAACAAAATAAATAACATTTAATCATACAAAATACTTACCTCATAAATTTATTTACGTCATATGACGTTTGCTTTATATCGAGTAAAGACTGAAATAAACAATATTGTTCCATTAAAACCTACATTAATACATATGTAAATGTAAAGCAAAAATCCAATGATCTCTAATCTACAATTGAATTATTACATACTCGAGTATCATTCGATTTCTCCTAGATTAATTAGCTTACCACATATAGCTTGATTAATTAGCTTACCACCAACAATTCGTTGTTGATTTCATAAGTTTTGACATCTCAATCAAAACAAAAATAAGCTACCAACTGCATCGCACAAAAACATAATTATAATTTTTGTACTAAAAATTCAACTAGTCGTTCAAAGATGTCGCATGATTTCGTAAATGTACGCAATATTAAAATAAGATGTCGCCATAGATCAGTTAGTAGGTTATGTGGTAATATGTGGTGAATTAATTTATAATTTTGACAAGACAGAATTTTCCATCGTCTCATTCTATTCGAATGGAGTCTTCAAGCGATCAACATATAAGTTTAAATTATCAAATCCAATATTGTGAAATAAAGGAAATTAAACCAAATCAGCCTCTTTTATTTTACATAAACATTATTTGGATATTTATTAGTGGAAAACTATACAATCGCATCCATCAGCAATTTGGTCATCAAGCCGCAATCTTATCAACACTTGCAACATTACCACCATTTTGCTGACTACGCAATTTTCTTACAAATTGTCTACCTTGGTCGATTTCTCTTCACTGACCTTCATCTTCCATTTCTTTAGCCATATTTCGATGTCATAAATATGTTGTTGCAGAATTTCTGACGCCGTTTCTGGATTTTTATGGCTACATACGATTGCCGTATTATCTGCGAAAGTAGACGTCAGAATTTTCTTAGACGTTGGTAGATCTGAAGTGAAAATTAAATATAACGTTGGGCCATGCACACTACCTTGAGGTACTCCAGCCAGAATGTTTTTCTAGTTCGATTTAGAGGTGTTGTATTTGACATAATATCGGCGATTTGACAAATACGACTTCATAAGTTGGTAAATTTCTGGCAATTTAAGAGTAATTTAATGAAGCAGACCCTCGTGCCAAACTTTATTGAATGGTTGGCAACATCCAAGAATACGGCGGACGAGTATTTTTTCTATTCGTATGCTGACCTTATTTCTGTAGATACTCGGTGCACTTGCTCAATGGTTCCGTGCTCGGCTTTGAAACCCAATTGATGACAGGATGATATTTCATAGTTCCGGTTTAATATTTTCGATAGTAGTTTTTTCGAATACTTTCGATACGATTAGTAGTAATTGGTCTATATGACAAGAATTTGGTAGGATCCTTGCAAGGCTTCAGGATCATTTTTATAGTTGACAATTTCCAGTACTCAGGTATATATTCTGATTCGTAAATTGAATTGAATATTTGAGCCAGTCGTCCAAAAGCACACTCAGGCAGTTGTTTAAACATTTCACCTGTTATTCGATCATACCCAGGGGCTTTCTTTAATTGAATTTGATGTGCAATAATAAACTTTACCCGTGGTTTCTCACCACGTCATTGTGGTTTACAACAAGATTTGATTTTACAAGCCAGCACGAAAAAATAGAAAAAAATTGATGAATAAATATATAATACGTATGTATGGAATGTTTGTATATGAAAAGCAAATTTAGTGAAAATATCAAAAAATTAGTCTCTACTAAAAATACGAGTATAATGATATTACGTAAAATTTAAAAAAAAATACCAAAACATTTTGAAATGAACGATTTTACAGGGATTACCTGAAACTTTGGCGACTGTCGAGAATTAGTGTAGGCCATTTGGAATCCAAATAACGTAGCCCCATTTCTGTACGCGGTGAGTAGAAGGTTCGTATTAGTTTCAGTATGTATCGATTTTCAACAAAAAATTTACTAAGAAATTTTCTTCTGTGGTGGTTGTCACAGGGATTACATGAAACTTCGGTGACTGTCGAGAATTAGTGTAGGCCATCTGGAATATAAATAATGTAGGCTCATTTCTGTACGAGGTGGAAAAAAAGTTCGTGCCAGTCTCAGTATGTAACGATTTTCACCAAAAACTTACTAACAATTTTTCTTTTGTGGCGGTTGTCATAGGAATTACCTTACAACACGTCCCTTAAGCTAGCAGAACCCACATAGCAGAACAATACAAGATAGTACGGATAATTATAGGCTAATTATAGGCTAATTAAATGCCGCATTAAAAAATTTTGGGCTCCACCCCTTCCAACTAAAACGCGGGTTCTGCTAGCTTAAGAAAAAGTTAGCAGAACCCATATCAAAAACTGATTTAAAAATAATTGGAAAATTAACGGTTAATTTTAGGCTAATTAAATGCCCTATTTAAATTTTTTTATTCTGCTCGATCTAGAAAATGTAAAAGGCTTTATCATTTCTAGGCTAGCAAAACCCAAATCGAAAATCGGACCAAAACCGAAATTAGAATGCAAAACAAGATTTATTGATAAGCAAATAATTTTAGGCTCACTATGGGCTATTCAAATGCCCCATTAAAAAATTTTGGGCTCCACCCGTTTTTGACCAGACTTCAGGTCATTTAATCTAAAGCAGAACCCAAATCGAAAATCGGACCAAAACCGAAATTAGAATGCAAAACAAGATCTATTGATAAGCAAATAATTTTAGGCTCACTATGGGCTATTCAAATGCCCTATTAAAAAATTTTGGGCTCCACCCGTTTTTGACCAGACTTCAGGTCATTTAATCTAAAGCCAGCAGAACCCAAATCGAAAATCGGACCAAAACCGAAATTAGAATGCAAAACAAGGTCTATTGATAAGCAAATAATTTTAGGCTCACTATGGGCTATTCAAATGCCTCATTAAAAAATTTTGGGCTCCACCCGTTTTTGACCAGACTTCAGGTCATTTAATCTAAAGCCAGCAGAACCCAAATCGAAAATCGGACCAAAACCGAAATTAGAATCCAAAACAAGATCTATTGATAAGCAAATAAATTTAGGCTAACTATGGGCTATTTAAATGCCCCTTTAAAAAATTTTGGGCTACTCCCGTTTTTGACCAGACTTCAGGTCATTTAATCTAAAGCCAGCAAAACCCAAATCGAAAATCGGACCAAAACCGAAATTAGAATGCAAAACAAGATCTATTGATAAGCAAATAATTTTAGGCTCACTATGGGCTATTCAAATGCCCTATTAAAAAATTTTGGGCTCCACCCGTTTTTGACCAGACTTCAGGTCATTTAATCTAAAGCCAGCAGAACCCAAATCGAAAATCGGACCAAAACCGAAATTAGAATGCAAAACAAGGTCTATTGATAAGCAAATAATTTTAGGCTCACTATGGGCTATTCAAATGCCTCATTAAAAAATTTTGGGCTCCACCTGTTTTTGACCAGACTTCAGGTCATTTAATCTAAAGCCAGCAGAACCCAAATCGAAAATCGGACCAAAACCGAAATTAGAATCCAAAACAAGATCTATTGATAAGCAAATAAATTTAGGCTAACTATGGGCTATTTAAATGCCCCATTAAACAATTTTGGGCTCCACCCGTTTTTGACCAGACTTCAGGTCATTTAATCTAAACCTAGCAGAACCCAAATTGAAAATCGGACCAAAACCGAAATTAGAATGCAAAACAAGATCTATTGATAAGCAAATAATTTTAGGCTCACTATGGGCTATTCAAATGCTCCATTAAAAAATTTTGGGCTCCACCCGTTTTTGTCCAGACTTCAGGTCATTTAATCTAAAGCCAGCAGAACCCAAATCGAAAATCGGACCAAAACCGAAATTAGAATGCAAAACAAGGTCTATTGATAAGCAAATAATTTTAGGCTCACTATGGGCTATTCAAATGCCCCATTAAAAAATTTTGGGCTCCACCCGTTTTTGACCAGACTTCAGGTCATTTAATATAAAGCCAGCAGAACCCAAATTGAAAACCGGACCAAAACTGAAATTAGAATGCAAAACAAGATCTATTGATAAGCAAATATTTTTAGGCTCACTATGGGCTATTTAAATGCCCCATTAAACAATTTTGGGCTCCACCCGTTTTTGACCAGACTTCAGGTCATTTAATCTAAAGCCAGCAGAACCCAAATCGAAAATCGGACCAAACCGAAATTAGAATGCAAAACAAGGTCTATTGATAAGCAAATAATTTTAGGCTCAATATGGGCTATTCAAATGCCCCATATAAAATTTTGGGCTCCACCCGTTTTTGACTAGACTTAAGGCTATTTAATTTAAAGCTAGCAGAACCCAAATCGAAAATCGGGCCAAAACCGAAATTAGAATGCAAAACAAGATCTATTGATAAGCAAATAATTTTAGGCTCACTATGGACTATTCAAATGTCTCATTAAAAAATTTTGGGCTCCACCCGTTTTGCTTATCAATAGATCTTGTTTTGCGTTCTAATTTTAGTTTTGGTCCGATTTTCAATTTGGGTTCTGCTAGCTTTAGATTAAATGACCTGAAGTCTGGTCAAAAACGGGTGGAGCCCAAAATTGTTTATTGGGGCATTTAAATAGCCCATAGTGAGCCTAAAATTATTTGCTTATCAATAGATCTTGTTTTGCATTCTAATTTCGGTTTTGGTCCGATTTTCGATTTGGGTTCTGCTGGCTTTAGATTAAATGACCTGAAGTCTGGTCAAAAACGGGTGGAGCCCAAAATTTTTTAATAGGGCATTTGAATAGCCCATAGTGAGCCTAAAATTATTTGCTTATCAATAGATCTTGTTTTGCATTCTAATTTCGGTTTTGGTCCGATTTTCGATTTGGGTTCTGCTGGCTTTAGATTAAATGACCTGAAGTCTGGTCAAAAACGGGAGTAGCCCAAAATTTTTTAAAGGGGCATTTGAATAGCCCATAGTGAGCCTAAAATTATTTGCTTATCAATAGATCTTGTTTTGCATTCTAAGTTCGGTTTTGGTCTGATTTTCGATTTGGGTTTTGCTAGCCTTGAAATGATAAACCCTTTTACATTTTCTAGATCGAGCAGAATAAAAAAATTTAAATAGGACATTTAATTAGCCTAAAATTAACCGTTAATTTTCCAATTATTTTTAAATCAGTTTTTGATATGGGTTCTGCTAATTTTTTCTTAAGCTAGCAGAACCCGCGTTTTAGTTGGAAGGGGTGGAGCCCAAAATTTTTTAATGCGGGATTTAATTAGCCTATAATTAGCCTATAATTATCCGTACTATCTTGTATTGTTCTGCTATATGAGTTCTGCTAGCTTAAGGGACGTCTTACAACACATATAGGAATTACCTTAAAGTTACAAATCAACCAATTTTTAGAAATTTTTGGTCAATATACTGATGTTTTACTAGCCGGAACCAGTTTTTGACGTTCGCGTTAGAAACACGATCTTTGAATGCTGCGTGAGGGTCTACGAAATATACTCAAAGAGGAAGGTAAGCGAAATACCGTTTAATGCAAAATCTGACAAATTCTTGATTAAAATACTGGTTTTTTTATTTTTTTTATTTTTCCTTCTTCTATTTAAATTTCCATCGATTGTTCCAAATACATTTTGTTAAATCTCTCATAAAGTGTGCTCGATTTATTTTATTTTATTATATCCTTTTCAATTGCATGTTCCTCAACTAATTAATTTGAACTATACATTTGAGGTATTTGTAATTTAAATAGTTCAAACGAATTAGTAAAATGTTTATTTTTGAATTATGAACAAAATGAATTAACAAAAATTTTGAAAAAAAACCATCTACTTCTTCCAAGGTTTTAACATTTATGATTGCAGCAAGCAAATCAAGTAAAAAACACCGTTGTGCTTGCGTTGATCTTAGAACTTTCTGCTTAATTTGCATTTTGAAAATATTTATTAAATATTTATATACATTGCACAGCAAATTAAGATACCGATTTTATCTGCTTTCGGCTTGAATTTTTAACGATATTACACATGTAATTTAAATCGTCGTCTACTGTTATAAAATAAAAATGTTCAATAATGCCGTAATTAAAGCCCATAGCTCCAATCTACAACAAAATATTTCGGTATTTTTACTCCTCTCAAACACTTCATTGCAGTTTTGAACTTTAGCAAAAATTTGGAAAATGCTTTGACGTCTTGTTGCGACAAAACCATTTCATCAATTGGGATAATTCGTCAATTTTAATTACACAAGCATAGTCTGTTGATACTCAACAAGGTGCATAATATCGTATGTACTTTAGTTTCAAGTATAATAACTTGCTTAGTCAACTAATATACGCTCATCGTATGTGCTGTATCATATTCATTCATAATAACATGCTTTGTACTATATTCATTCATAATAATATGCTTAGTAAACTAAATTTATGTATAAAAACCGTAGAAATTATAATAAAGATCAGTTGTAAAACAAGAACCTCGTAATATATTTGTGTGCCCTCACCAGTGGTAAGCCACAGATACTAATTAAATACAACAAACTTACATTTGGTCCTTCGAGTTATAAATAAGAACCACGCTTGGAAATACATTTCTAAAAATTTCAAAACCAACATAACATCGAAGATGGATACTATCAAAGCTTTGTGTGAGCAAACACAAACTGGAAAATTAATAAACAAAATAAGAACAACCGTTAAAAAAGTTCAGCTGTTAGAAAAACTGTTAAATATTGTGATGAAAGACTCACAAATATACAGCTGCTCTTTGACAAATTTTCAACTGTGGATGCTGCTTTGGTACATACACTCGACAAAAATCATCCGTATGTAGTCGAAAATTTTTTCGATCAAGTCAAAACTGCATATGAAGAAACTAAAACAACCCTCAAAGATGCCCGAGACAAGGCTATGCCAGCCAATTCATCTTACACAAATGATGAGATGAACAAAAAGGCGGCAGATACTTCTTCATACGTTCTAGAATACAACGATGATGACGATACTGAGGTGTTCCCGAAAATTGACGTCGCCGACCAAGAACAACGAAAGCAATACAAGATCCAAAATATAAAAGCAAATATGCTACTCACCAACATAAATGGCATAATGGAATTCATTATTAGCACTGAACCACGCAGCAAATCATTTTACGAGATGAAAATGAAATTATTAAATACCTCGTGGATTACCTTCACAAACAACCACGAAGAAATATTGAGCAACGCAACCGAAGAAGAACTCGCCAATCAATATTTTGGTGAGAAAACTTTCGAGACACTTCAACAAGATTATGAAACATTCATCTTCAAGATCAACTGGAAAGTATCAGCAAGAAAGGAACTGATAATACTCAATCCAGGATAAAACTCCCTCGGATAGACATAGCGCATTTCTATGGGAACTGTAAGCAATGGCCAAGCTTTCAATACTTATTTACTATAAAATGATTCACTGCAACAAGGAGTTATCCAGTGAGGAGAAAATGCATTACTTACTCTCAGTAATCCGAGGTGATGCAGCCAAACTCATAAGTCACCTCACCGTATCAAAAGAAAATACTCTACCGCTTGGAATATTTTATTCTCTAGATACGAGGATAAAAGACTTATAATAACAAACACATTTATTGATACGATCATGGAGTTACCTGTCATTCAGATAGAATCTGCAAATCACTTAAGAACGCTACATGACACAGTCATAGAATGTCTGCATGCCCTAAAGAATCAAGGAATAAACACAGATTCGTGGGATGCAATACTCATAAACATTTTGACACGGAAGTTGGATAGAGAGACACATCGGCTGTATGAAACATCACTTAAAAATCCAAAGGATATTCAAACAGTGAAAGACTTCCTGAACTTTCTTCAATAACGCTTCCAATCACTTGGAGTACTATCCAGAGAAAACGTCAACAAAAAAAGAGATCAGCAATCTACTCCAGTTCGGAAGGCAGCAAATGTCATAAAGGCCAAAAAACAAGCGAAATGCAGTTATTGCTATGAAGAACACAATCTACCAGAATGCAAGAAATTTCAGAACTTGCCACACACCGAGAGAACCAAGGCAATTTATTATCAACCATTATGTCGGCGCTGTCTGCTTCCAAGGCACAAAAATCCATGCTTCAAAAGCTGTGACCTATGTAAGGGTGCTCATCACAGCCTGCTTCATTGTAACGACAATCCAAAGGGAGTTGGTAAATCTCAACCACCAACACAACCGGCTATACAGTCAGGACATACGTGGAACCGTAATTGCATATTGTTAGGCACTGCTATGGTAAAAGCATCTTCTAACACTTCCGAAGAGCTTCTTCGCGTTTTAGTTGACCCTGGATCACAGGCTACGTTCATAACAGAAGAGGCTTGAGACAAGCTAAAACTATCAAAGTTAAATGCGCACGCAGACATCATTGGAATGGGAAAACCAGAAGCCGGAACAGCAAGTTCAGTCGTTGAGCTTACAATAAGTCCCAGATTCACATCCAATTTCAATATAAAAATCAAAGCGCTAGTTTTCAAAACTTTGACCCGGGACATGCCAGAGCAGCATCTAGATCCTTGAAAATGGAAACACACCAAAAACATTTTGTGGGCTGATCCTACATTCCACACCCCTGGTCCAATCGACATTTTACTTGGTGCCGATTATTATGGAGACATTCTGTTGAATAATATTTTAAAACCATCATCCGAAGAACCGATTGCACAACATACAAAATTAGGCTGGATATTTATGGGACGAACTTCAGTTGATTGCAACATCTCGGTAACCCAGACATTGACAGTGGAGGCAGTAGATATCGATAAACAACTTAAAACATTTTGGGAAATAGAAGAAATCCCGTGCAAGCGAGCATTTACTAAAGAAGAATTAGAATGTGAAAAGTTATATGAAATCAGCCATCAACGTAACAATGCTGGCCGCTACGTGGTAAAAATACCGTTTAACTCCGAGCTGTTTTATTCCAAGCCTTTGGGCTGCTCGCGCAAATTAGCAATGGCACGCTTACTTCAGGTAGAAAAACGCCTTGCTAAAAATCCACAACTAGCAACGCAGTACAGAAACTTCATGGATGAATATATCGCCTTGGGACACATGGAGGTTGCTGATACAACCAATTAATCTGGTTACTATTTCCTACCGCATCATGCAGTTCCGAAATCTTCGAGTACAACTACAAAACTTAGGGTAGTTTTCGATGGGTCAGCCAAAACATCAACCGGGATATCATTAAATGATGTAATGTTAACGGGTTCTACTCTGCAACAGGATCTATCATCCATATTATTAAGGTGGCGGAACCACAAGTACGTCCATACCGCTGACATTGAAAAAATGTTTAGACAAATAATCATTGATGAAGATGATCCGAACTATCAACGTATATAATGGAGACAATCCGCGAATCAAGAGATTCGGGAGTATAAGTTAACCACCATTACGTATGGTACAGCAGCAGCTACTTATTTAGCAGTCAAGTCACTACGTCAGCTTTCCATCGATGAACAAAAGAAATATCCTCTTGCATCCAACATAGTTTTAAACGATTTCTACGTCGATGACCTGATTTCTGGACAAAACACATTGGAATAAGCCTCACTCATCCAAAAACAAATCATTGGCTTACTAAATAGCGGAGGATTTACCTTAAGAAAATGGGCAACAAACAACGCTGTCCTTTCGGAATCCATACCAGAACATCTAAGAAATCAAAATCGTTTGGAATTTAAGCTTGACAATGCAATTAAAACACTTGGACTACACTGGAATCCAGGAACAGACACATTCGGCTTTATTGTCATCCGATCTACGTCTGATATTGGCAAGTTCACTAAACGAAACCTGCTTTCGGATAGTGCTAAACTGTTTGATCCATTAGGCTGGCTGGCACCAATAACAATTGTAGCCAAGCTTATGATGCAAGAAATTTGGCTAGCAGGCCTCTCTTGGGACGAACAACTTCCCCCACACATGTCAACAAGATGGGAGGAATTTAAAAACTGATTGCCGCTTCTGGAAGAAATAGCTATTCCACGCTGAATTCAATTTGAAAAGAACGACAAAACAGAATTGCACGGTTTCTGTGATGCCTCAGAAAAGGCCTATGCTGCCGTCATTTACATTAAATGTACAAACTCAGTTGGCATTAGTAATGTAAGACTTCTTACATCAAAAACAAAAGTTGCTCCAATTAAAAACTTACTTTCGCTACCACGCCTTGAGCTTTGTGGAGCGTTGCTGCTCACTAAACTAATGTATCAAGTTAAAGAAGCAATGCAGATTTCGGAAATAACTTCGCACTTTTGAACCGACTCAATGATCACGCTGTGTTGGATTCGAGGACGCCCTCATAAATATAAAACATTCGTGGCCAATCGAATATCAGAAATTCAAGCATACTCAAGTCCAGGTCAATGGCATCATGTAAGGTCAACCGATAATCCAGCAGACTGCGCATCAAGAGGCACCAGTCCAAGGGAATTAAAAAATAACCAGTTATGGTGGACAGGTCCAAATTGGTTGCTATTTGTAGCCGAACATTGGCCACAACAAACTGCTACTCTAAGTGAACCTAACGTGGAAACTAAAGAAAACAAGATAGTAACAGTGACAACATCAGCAATAGTTAATCCATTTATGGAGATCATAGATCGATTTTCAAAAGTGAACAAAATAATCCGTGTTGTTGGCCTCTGTCGACGATTTATAAACAAATGTTTAAAAAAACAGGATATTAGGTCTTCAATTTTATTATCTGCCGAAGAACTTAATGATGCCGGTAATGAGCTGATTAGAATGATTCAACACGCGGAGTTCCAGAAAGAAATCATGCAGATTATCAAAGCAGGCTCAGTATCAACAAAAAGCAACCTCCTTCCCCTCAATCCATTTATCGATGAACAAAACATGTTGAGAGTAGGACGAAGAATAACTAATTGCAACCTGAGCTATGATACCCGACATCCAAAAATATTGTCACCAAACATAGATTCACTAGGTTATTAATCAAAGATGCTCATACGAAAACTTTGCATGAGGGAATCCAGCTAACGTTGTCACATCTTAGAAACAAATATTGGATTACCAACGGCAGAAGCAACATACGTTCTGAAATAGCAAAATGCATCACGTGTTTTAGATTCAACGCTTCAACAAAACACCAAATAATGGCCAGCTTACCCAAAGAACGAGTTACGGCATCACGTCCGTTTACCAACACAGGAGTTGACTACGCTGGACCTATATCAGTAAGAGTTTCGAAAGGACGTGGGAATAAGTCATACAAAGGATACATCGCATTATTCGTATGCCTTGCTACTAAAGCTGTACACATAGAGGTTGTCAGTGATATGACTACCCCAGCCTTTATCGCGGCCCTTAAGAGGTTCATCTCTCGAAGAGGGCTTTGCCAACGGATTTACTGTGATAATGGAACCAATTTTGTTGGAGCCCGGTCATTGCTAGAAAAGGAAAAACAGCAAGCTATACAACAAACAAATCATGAGATCCAACGAATGCTAGCTGACATTGGGATTCAATGGCAATTCATACCACCATCTGCTCCGCACTTCGGGGGACTTTGGGAAGCGGCAGTGAAGTTTTTAAAATTCCACCTAAAACGGGTAATTGGAGATGCAATGCTCACATATGAAGAATTAGCAACTGTCACATCGCAGATAGAAGCATGTCTCAATGCAAGGCCGCTTACAACAGTATCATCCGACCCAACTGCATTGATATTAACACCGGCACATTTTTTAGTTGTTGATTCGTTAATTACTATCCCAGAATCGAACCTGTTGGATGAAAACATTTCCGTCAGTAATCGTTGGAGATTACTACAAAAACTGGTTCAAGATTTTTGGAAGCGTTGGTCAAATGATTACATCACCGAATTACAACAAAGAACTAAGTGGACGGGAAAACAACCAATGGTCAAAGTAGACGACATTGTTTTAATAAAGGACAACAAATTACCGCCAACAAACTGGCCCTTGGGAAGGATCATCGACATACATCCCGGCAGCGATGTTTTGACGAGGGTATAGTCACAGTAAAAGCTGGTAACGGTTCTGTGTTCAAAAGACCCATCACCAAAATAAGTGTCTTACCTCTCGACACCGAGAGGACGCAAAATGAGTCAGTGAGTGAGTTAGTGAGCGAGTCCCGCACCAAAAGGGTTCCTAGGATCACCAAGTTGGCTTTACCATTGATTCTACTAAGCCTAATAACATTCACTGCATTGCCTAATCAAGTAACCTCGGCCGATCTGCCGAAGTACAACATCACCATCTTTAGTCATCAACCTGGACTGTATCTAGAAAACCTAGGAAACCTCCGATTCACCAACCAGCAGTGGAAAATAGTAGTTTATTTTAACCTCACATCCTATTACTCAGATTTGGCGTCATACAGAAGTCTGGCAAGGAACATGGATCAACTATGTACGGAAACAGCTGAAGATAATCATCAGCTATGCTCCGCAATTAACAATCAGCTTATGGACATTCTAACTGAAATCGAGGACAAGAACGCAATACTTCACTACAGAGAAAGGAGAAGAAAACGAGGAATCCTAAATATTGTGGGCAACTTGGCAAGTGACTTATTTGGAGTTCTTGACGACCGTGATGCGAAGCACTATGAAGAGGAAATACAAAAAATCAAACTAAATCAACAACACCTTTTAATGATAGCCAAGAACCAAACTTCGATTGCTGATGCAACCCTAAACATTTTAAAACGTGCTGATGAAGACAATAGACGTCATTGGCAAGCTTTTAATAAACAAATAGGCGCTACGTTAAATGACATTAACAATACCGAAAGGTTGACATCTTTAACCCTGCATGCACTTCTTCTAATGCTCGACTTCAAAGACACTCAACAAAAACTAATTGATGTCCTTTTAAACACACACAATAAGGCAGTGAGCACATCAATATTACCTCCAAATCAACTCAGCAAGGCTCTGGAAGATATAAAACATCATATGCCTCCTGACGTACTGCTGCCCTCGCAAAATGAAAACTATGAACTATTGAGCTTGTATCAAATAATGTCATGCAGAGGAAAAATAAGTGGTCAATATATGATCTTTGAGTTGAAGATTCCATTGATGAACACAGCGAGGTATCAAATATTTAAACCAATACCACTTCCTACAATCGAGGACATCATCATTCAATCACCAATGGACTACTTAGTTTCCTCGATACATCGTGATGAATACTACATGATGTCAAAGGACGAGTTTAGTCACTGCAAACATAGCAACTATGAGTATATTTGTATGTTGATCCATCCTATTTATTCCGTATACGCAAACAATTCTATATGCGAACTAAATTTATTAGCGTCACAACAACCATCCAACTGCCATATTGTAAAAGGAGTATCACAAAATAAACAAGATACATGGATCAAATTGAAAGGCAATAAGTGGATTTTCTCAATCCGACAAGAACGGCAAGCTACCATAGTTTGCGATGGGGACTTCGTGGCAGTACAACTGACGCACAACGGAATAATTTCACTTGAAAACGGATGCACGTTAAAGAAAGGGTCAATTCTTTTAACAACACATAAAATCTTCAAAGAAACTGTAATTAATTCATCATATCTCCCAAAAGTCAACTTATCGATGCAGTGGATTAAAAGGCCTACAAACATCTCAATCGATTTGGAAAACTCAACCTTAGGGAATGAGATAACTGAGCTGCACAAGCGAATACAACACTTGCAAGGAGAAGAAATCGCAGTATCACATCATGACATTCATCAATACTCTGTTCTCTATGCGATTATTGCCTTTGGCATAATCGTCTTCACGGTCTATAAATACCGAAGTCACAGAAGGTCTCCACCAAACGAAGCCTACAGGTTAGGAGGTCAGGCCCGGGAGAATGTTGATACTCAACAAGGTGCATAATATCGTATGTACTTTAGTTTCAAGTATAACAACTTGCTTAGTCAACTAATATACGCTCATCGTATGTGCTGTATTATATTCATTCATAATAACATGTTTTGTACTATATTCATTCATAATAATATGCTTAGTAAACTAAATTTATGTATAAAAACCGTAGAAATTATAATAAAGAATCAGTTGTAAAACAAGAACCTCGTTATATGTTTGTGTGCCCTCACCAGTGGTAAGCCACAAATACTAATTAAATACAACAAACTTACATAGTCTAAAATGCGATGAATTATGTGCGAATGGCAATTTGGGTTCTTTACTACACCTCCAGTTGCATCAAAATAAATAATATTTATATCATATGATCATAAAAGCTCCAGTTGTGTGTTGCGAATCATAATCACTTGCAATGGATGTGACAATCTATATATATATTTATTAGATTTGTTTTCTAAAGTTTTTTGTCAAAAATATCACCAACATCACAATCACGAACTATATCATTTAGTTTAAACGATTCCGAACATTTTTTTCTAAATACTGCATCAGTGCTTAAATGTTGAGTATTACCTTTAAATGCAAGGTCTATGTTGATTCTTTGCGCTGGTGTTATGGTGTGTTCAAGTTTCATCAACAGATACTAGCCGGTGCCAAATTGCACCAACAGAGCTTTGGAAATGTTCATTCGAACAAGTTTCTGGTCTGGAAACGTGGCACTCAACGCCGGGCAGCTTTCTCATGCCGCTCCTGCTTTCATAGCATCTTTTATCTCTAACTTGAGCGATGTTATCGTCAGTAGTTGCAGTTTTTGGACTATACGTGAGTTAATCGTCACTCAAGCTAGGACGGGCACAGCGTTCAACTCGTTTTTGATTTGCGTAGGCGTATTTTCTTTCAAAATCAACATTTATTGACAGCTCGGGATGATTTATTGACAGCAGTTCCCAAACATTTTTATAAATGTTGTGCTCCAATAAATCTAAGATTGTACTTTATTAACACCTCAATAAAAGCTTGTACAGAATAACCTAAAAAATGTTTGTTTCAACAAAAACATCCTTAATTATGGTATTTCGCATTTTTTACACCTCCGTAAAATTTTACCGGAAAATTTTATAAAACGAAGAACTCTTCTAAAGTAAACTTATTATTTACGATACAGCAAAACACACACACACACACACACAGGAAAGTTATTATTTGTTTTAATTGCACAATAATTTATTTTATTATGCGCAATATATAAGCCACCCCAATAAAATATCAACAGTAAAAAGTGCAATAATAAATAGAAAACTATATAATTTAAAAAAATTAAAATTTATTTACAACTTTATGAACAAAACATTGAATTAACGCTAGAACAGTATTTAAAATTTAAACTGCAAGTTTTTTTTTTGCTGTATTTGTTATATATTTATTCAAATAATTATAGTATGAACTAATTTAAATATAAAAATAAGCTAGCATTATTTTTTAAGTATAAAGTTAAATTTGCATTATGCATGTAATAGTTTTAGTATATTGATATTTATTTAAAAAAAAAAAAATCCAAATAAATAAATATTATTATTTTTATAAAAATTAAATTTTGTAAATCAACAAACAAAAAATTAAAAGTGAAATTTAATTGTAAAACTTATATTGCATATTATAAAATTTGTTTGTTTTAATATTTTTATTTATATTTTTAATAGTTTGTGTAGTTTAAGTTTTTTTCCTCGATTGTTCTTTTTTACTGTTGTGGCATGCAACTTTTGTAATAATTTTTCACCTTTTAGTTTAATAGACCCGAGTATGGTAAATGGGGAGGATTTTTTTTTATTATTCATTTGTATCTTATATACAGGGTGCTCTGCAACTGACTGACACGAACGACAAAGTTTGTTATCTTGGTTATTGCGTAAGTGACTTTACATGAACCACCTTTGCTCGAAGATGCTCGCTTGCCGAATTGTTTAAAACATCAATGTCTTCCATTGTACTACCATGTGTTGAACTGTTTTATCTCCCAATCCTTTGATTAAAAGTTTATATTCATAATATCATTTATTTATTATATTTTTTTAAAAGGGTACAAAATCACTCTACAATAGTGTGCCCTACGAAAGAGTACCTATGTATTTTATAAAGAGTAAAATTGATGAAAAATTTTCACAAAAAAAATGAAGGAGTGAATATGTTGTAGCCAACCCCTTTTTTTGTTTTACCTTAACCCATATTAGCTCAGTGATCTTTATGTAGTGAATGATAGTGAATCACGAACGTTACGTAATCGTAGCAATAAAATTTGGAAAAGATTCCTAAAAACTAAATCGGACTCTGATTATACTCTAACTGTTTAAACAGAACGAACTTTATGAGAATTATATCAAACTCATGCAATCCAATCTAATTGGTGATTCTAAGAGTTTCTGGCGATTTATAAGAAGTTCAAACATCGTTCTTCTAATGATCATGAATCTATGAATGACACACATGAATACTGCGTTTAAAGAAACTTGACTTCCATTTAATTCGATTATGAATCCGTGGTATAAAATATTTAAAATATTAAAGATTATTTTCTATTGGATCCTGACGGTCCATCTATATCGTACCAAAAAATTGCAGTGTCATTCTTGTTTAGCGGCTAACGGCTCTTTTTCAAAAGTCGCTTTTGCTTGGAATTTTTCCATTTATTTGGAAAAGTCTCTTTAAGGTTCCGATCCACAAAAAAGGCTGCAAAGGATTGCAAAATTGTCTTGTGTTCCTAAACTGTTTGAAACTGTCGTGTATTGATTCACTGTAATTTTATTGTAAACCGTTGTTTTCTGATAATCAGCATGGTTTTCTCAAATCACGGTCCACGACTCACAAATATTAAATATAATGGAGGTTGATGTTATCTTCATCGATTTTAGTAAGGTGTTTGACTGGATTTTTCATGACGTTATTTTGTTTAAGCTTAGTTAGTAGCTTACTAAGTGTTGGTTTCACACAAATCCATAAAAATATTATCGTAAAAATTAAACCAGTAAAATTTACATTTACTTATTACTTGCATGTACATGCCGAAGGTGAAGCTGTCCAGGGTAATCTGCAATTGATGTTGGCCGTCTTTTAACCTAAAAAGAAAAGCAAAATCTCAGCTAGAAAATTATAGGTATACAACTAGTCAGTAACTTATCTCGTTGGGAACATTTCAAATCCATTGTAGATTCCTCTGGGTTGGTCATCTACAGCAAGTTTACCAAAAAGAAAATAAGTTTGATTATTTATATTTTAATATTCTAAATATTTATTTAATTGTACTTACCTAATTTGTCTACAACTATCAGCTGTCAAATGTATGGATAACACAGATTTAAGGATAAAGCAGATTTGTGTTTACATGTTAACTTATATAATTATTTTTCGATGTATTTTGGTGGTTACATGATAACTTATGTATGTAATTATTTTAGTACATTTTTACTTTATATAATAGCATAATCGGTTTTCTCGGTCTCTTCTCGGAAAATGGTTGATAGCGAAACATCATAAAACATTGTAAAATAAAATAAAATAAAATTTAAATTAGGAAGGAGCTGGTTTGTAAAAGTATGAGTTTTTGTGTGTTGTGGTGAGGCGGTCTTATTGCCAAAATATATTGTGCGGTGCGGCGTTATAATAATATATACATATTTTGGAGCGCTGCGACATTTTTTCTTGGTTAACGCGGTAACCAAATAAAATTTTAACAAATTTCTAATTTGTCCACGAGCTGGCAAAAAAAAATTTTTTTTTTGTTGAACCAAAATATTTCTCGCGGAAAATAAAGCGAATTCCGACACTAAGCGTAGTCTGTTTTAAAAAAGCTATACTAACATTATGGTGACTCGCGCAACATAGGCAGTGTATATAGTAACAGTATTAGATATACGGAAAGTATAATTACTCAAATTGGTCTTTTATTCTTTCGATATAATCGATGCAATTAGCGTATGGTAGCTAAATTAAGATACATATTATGTAGACTTTAACTTTTCTAATTCTCTTTTAAAAAAACAGCATCATAGGTCGTCCCATATTTCGTAGTAGGTATATTTCGATCTGAGTTTATGTACAAATCAAATTCGTCTCGTAGATGTTCATTAGTGGTTCATCTTGAAGAGCAACAAAAATAATATTGAAATCCCATAATCATCGACAAAAGATAATGGTCCCATTGGAGCATTTTTGAAATTCTTTCAAAATATGGAGCAAGCATGAAATGTATGAACTTGATTATGACTTCGACAGTTTTATTCGGCGAGATGTATATAACTACCGAAAGCGTCTTATTCATATTAGGAATCTGAAATTTAGCCGTGCTTCTATCGCCAATGGGTGAATGAGTTCTACTTGAATTTTCATATATTACTACTCCGGCAGCATACAAAATTTGGCAAATTAACATGCACGTTATTGCGTAGCCGGTTTTCTAAAACAAGAGAATTGAGCATCCCTGCGTAACTGTATCAATTAGGTCAAGGTGATGTGAGCTGTAGTGAGCGGTACTTAGCGGGTTTGGGGTAAGGCGCGCTAGCTCATCTTGAAGAGCATCGATTGAGTTTGAATTTTTTCGTCAAAGGTAGAAGATACATCCATACATGATAATCGATACGTGATGAACATCATTTCAAGACTCTTTTTTTTTTAATTTTATTATCACTGCAATCTGTTCTGGGGCCAAAGCCCTTTAAACTTTTTCGCGGTTTTCTTTTTAAAACATAAAATTTAATTTAGAAAAGGAAGTTAACAACAAAATTGCTTTTTAAAAATACCTATTGATTGGTATTACTAGCAGATTACTAAATTTTCATTCTTGGCTTCCAACTTCCTATAGTATAAAATTAATTCAGTAAACATTTTGTCTTACGAATTTTCAAAATTTTCAGACCATATATTTCACAATAAAAATTTTAAAATTGTATAAACTACATTGTTAAATAACCTTTACCTCGCAAAATTAACAATTTAATGAGTTTGGAAACAAAAAAATTGTAATAGAAATTCTGAAATTTAACCCAATAACCAAATTCCTCTAATTATTTAATCTAATTTCGTTGTTTGTCTACTTTATTTTATTACTAAATTTACATTTTACATTAGTGTTCAAAATCTTCTTTAAAATTTACTTTGCATAATTTTGTAAGCAATATTATATAAAAAGAACTTCATTAGCTTTGAAAATGATGCCGATGAGAGATTGAAAGCTCAGTTAACTTAATTTTTATTTTATTAAAATAGCGAGTTATACCGATAAAATTTTTAAGTTAACCCTACAATGCATGATGTTTTTATTTTGATCGAAAAAAATCCACATAACATATTTGGTGCCACCATTTCGGAAAACGAAAACCAAATCCCATTTTTTTAGATAGTTTTTCTGAAAAATAGATTTTCATGGTTGTATCATATATGATACATCATGCATTTAGAGTAACAAAAATAACCAAATTTTAAATTATTTTAATACAAATTTATTTTATTAAAATATAGTAAATAAAAAAGCACTTAGTTTTATTTCACACCCTATATGTTCAGACAATTAAAAATTCAGTCTGATAACAAATAAAAATAAAACAAAATTAATAAATTTAATAAAAAAAATATATAAATCAGTCGTGCAAGTGAAACGCTCCGAAACAGTTTCGATCTTTGTTGAAACAAAGATACACTTGGCATTTAGTACATTGTACAAAAAATAATTTTGAGCAACCAGGCAATTTGCATCCCTGTCTGTCAGACATCGAACCGCAAAAATAGCCAATATTGTCCACGCGAACATTTTTTGGAGGTAAGTGGTTAGCATTAGGTTTTTTCTTTTTATTTTCATTTTCGCACTAATTGCATTTGATAACGGTCGGCCACGTTTTAAACAGTCACGGTTCTCGTTTACTCTACACAAACTCTCAGCAAGTTGAATCAGAAAATCGACTAGACTCAGATAATTTGTGCCTTTCTCTTTGGCAATTCTTTTTGAGAGCAGCCACGAATTAACCATTGTAATGTCTAAAAGATGGTAAAAAATTCTAACATACCACTTTCTAGAATTCAATTTAATTTTATGGCAACCGATAAGGCTATCTAGTAGGTCCACCCCACCCATGTGTCTATTATATTCGGTTATAATGTTAGGACAATCCACTTCGATCGTTTGTGTTTTGATAGGAATGTACCGTTTGACTTTTGTGGTCGATAATTCTCCTGCAAACGATGATAATAGTGTCACATACTTTGTGTATTTTCAGAAAACCACACTTACGTCTACATCTTCGATTGTGCCAACCTGTTCTACAACAAAACCTCGAGACTTGCCTTTTATAGCACGTTCCGTAGGTAATTTACAGAAAGGCAGTCTGTCACGACGTACCGTGCCAATCGTTTGAATCCCAACTCTATGCAGTTTTATAACAAGTGGTAAATTAGTATAGTACTTAGTTATCGAAGTAAACGTGATGATTTACGTGTCGTGGCACATCCCGAAATTATCGAATTACAACCTTTGAGGAGCTACCTAAATTCGGTCACATGCTAGTCGCTTTTCATTTTCTTGTCCAGTAAATAATTCAAAATTGTAAGTGAATCCGGAAGCACCACTTAGAACAAAAAACTTGTAACGTCATTTGTGAGGTTTCATCGGCATATATTGTTTCAGGTAACTTCTACCTTTAGATGAACAAAGCTGTTCATCTATTGAAAGATTTTGTTCTAGTGGAACTTTTTTGAAATTCTCCAGATCATCTTCACTTTCGCTAAAGTTAACAATATTTGCAATTTGATCAGCGTTCAAATACTTCCTTCTGTTTTCCATTTTCACCTGCCTCAAGTATAAAAATATGACTTAGGAGTGCGAAAATCATTAATTTTCCAAGTATAAGAATTGGTTGTATCATATATGATACTACCAAAAAATGATGAGTACTTGCATGATGTATCATATATGATACAACCACCCTTGTGAAGTTAGCCCAGAATTTCATCCCAGGAAAATAAAAACAATTCATCGGGTAACACTAAAATTGCAATGATATTCTAGCCCAGAATTTATTATAATAATTTCGTTCAATGTCGAAATTTTATTCTAGCCCAGAATTTTTTTTTTCAAATTTTAAATATTTAAATCAAAATAAAAAATTAATTAAAAATTACAATTTTCGGATTTTATTGAATAACGAAGAGCCATTTGTTGTGCTATAAAAACATGATCAATAAAAGGCAATAGGCTGAATGTAGTTTATCCGACGCTGAACCGTATACATAAGCTCCAGTATAGAAAAGAATCAAAAAGCTTAGCCAGATCTGTCTAGATATATCGGTAACAAGTAGCAAAAAGCATTATATTCCAAACAAGGTGTCACAGTTAGTTGGTAGTTTTTGTTTTAACTTCAAACAGATTTGCATGTTGTGAATAATGCTATGATGATTTGAGTCAGTATGGTACCGAGTTCATATAATATCCAAAGGGATTCGTCCTGGTATGTCTTAGTTTATCAGAGGCCAGTAATGGAATGTGAAGGAATCATCATAGCTCTGTTCACAACATGCAAATCGGTTTGAATTTAAAACTTGAGACGGTTAATGCGATCACGTTTCATATAAAATACATTCCATTACTGGCCTCAGATAAACTAAGACATACCAGGACGAATCCCTTTGAATATTATATGAACTCGGTACCATACTGACTCAAATCATCATAGCATTATTCACAACATGCAAATCGGTTTGAAGTTAAAACAAAAACTAACAACTAACTGTGAAACCTTGTTTGGAATATAATGATTTTCGCTACTTGTTACCGATATATCTAGACAGATCTGGCTAAGCTTTTTGATTCCTTTCTATATGGAGCTTATGTATACGGTTCAGCGTCGGATAAATTACATTCAGCCTATTGCCTTTTATTGATCATGTTTTTATAGCACAACAAATGGCTCTTCGTTGTTCAATAAAATCCGAGAATTGTAATTTTTAATTAATTTTTTATTTTGATTTAAATATTTAAAATTTGAAAAAAAAAATTCTGGGCTAGAATAAAATTTCGACATTGAACGAAATCACTCAAATGATAATAATAAATATAAATGATTGACAATAATATTTTTATATATAAAATATTTAATCATTAGCTGCAAATTCACGATTTGTAATCGGCCTTGACAGCAACAAACACTTTACCTCAGCAAGCTTCAAAGAACTGCTAGTTTTATTTACAATTTACGCGCGATAAAATAGATATGCATTCGTATGTGTGAGTTAATTAGTGTATAAGCGATATACATAGAAAAATATAACACAAAACACGTATAAACATCATATTTTTGAGTTTGAATTGGTTGTATCATATATGATACGGTATGCATTGTAGGGTTAAAACTTTTAGCATTAAAATTGAAAATTATCTTTGATTAGGTTTTTTGAACTTTTCCTTATATGTATATATGTCGATGGCTATTACAATTTTAGGGAAGTACACGGAATTTAAAGTTGCTAGTTTAATTCATTTCCATCGAAAAAGAAACAAACCATGAGGGTTTAATAAAATAGCGACTTTGCTCGTGCAAAAGTGTATATTTTGATGTTAGTCCAATCTGGCTGAATTGCAATAATTTCAAGCTTGGAAATTTATTTGATTCAAATATCGGTAAAGTCGGTAAACGTGCAAAAAGTACTTTCAAGCAAGATTCAATACGGTGTCCTAAAGCACCCGTTAAGTTAGAACCATGTGTGCGAAGTGCTCTAGACCGAAGCCCTTATATAAAAAAGAAATTGTTTAAATATATTTTGTATCGATACAACCTGTAGATAAAATGCATATTTACCAATCATACGCCAATTTAACTGAATAATTTGAGTATAAAATCATTCCCATCTGATTTGGTTTCGTTTATTTATTTTTTTATGTGGTACGGCTAATCCTATTTAAATTATTTTAATCTATTTACAATATTATTATACCTTTAGGACATTGATTGGGTACAATACACGATTTGTGTAAATATTTTATTTAAAATTAATCTAAATAAAATAATATTAACATTTAGCTATATTATATTCGAGTATTTATAAATTTTAATCTGCGTTAAGGGTAACTTTTGTAGATTTTTATTTATTAACAACAACATAAAATCAATAAAATGATAAACAAAAAATTTAATCAATATTTAAATTTATATTACACCTAACTGCAATGTTTAGGTATTTCGACCGAAAATAATTTTTTTAATTAGATTTGTTCATGAAAACAGTGAAATATTTATTTTGAAATGTCGCTCCTTTTAAAATCAATTATAAGTAAAAACAAAGCACATATGGAACGATCAATAAACGTTTTACAGAGATTAATTAATTAAATTATAGAGCAATATCATATGATAATATAATAAAGAAGTTGCTCTCAACTCACTAGCAAAGATTCTGAAAAAAATCATTGAAATTAATTTAAAACTTTTTCCATCACTTGACATAAGCCGATAGTCCGACCAACGAATAGTTGTGGAGTTTGAGGAAATAAAAATCTTAACCGCACCGTCCATATGGCACATTGATTAGAGCATTGGCTTTGGATCGGGAGATACCGCGTTCGAATTCCAAAAGGGATACGATGTAAACAGGAATTTTCATCAATAGATTACGATCTGTGATGAAATGGAACACAACTATGATCCCCATGTCATGGGGGGTCGACCCATCTTCATTGCCAGTATAGGTTGGCAGAACAGATTGCTAATAAAAAAAAAAAATTTTGATCCATAATTCACATTAAATAGTCTTTCATCACTAGATATAACCAATAGTCCAGCCAATGAACAGTTGGTGAGTTTAAAGAACTAAATCTCAACTACACTTTACAAAAAAATTCTTTAAAATCACAGAAATTACTTTTGATCTTCCTGTTTCACCAGACATGAGCCGATATTTCTGCCAACAAATAGTTGCTGAGTTTGAGGATTTTTAACTGAACTAGACTCCACCGAAAAATTCTGAAAAATTCTCAGAAATTACATCAAATTTTCCTGCTTCACTAGAAATAAGCCGATAGCCCGCCCAACGAATAGACGCTGAGTTTGAGGAACTATATCCAAACTCCACCTCATAGCACAACTCTCAAAATATCAAAGAAATTAAATTTAATCTATCGTGCGTGTGGAGCATTCCACGTCTTCCACGTCTTTATGAATGCATGAAAGGTACACTAGCTATGCTATAACATTGCAACATTGTAGAAATTATGAATAAACCACATGAAAAGACCGACTATTATGTAACTGAACTCTTGTGAGACCACAAGTGCATACCTCTTTATCGCTTTGGAATTTCGCCAAACTGTCCTTTGTTTGTAGGTGCTACGGAAGATGCTAAACGTTTATTTTTTGTATATGGTAGTTCCTGAGATCAGGCACATGGGAAAATGCTGGACGTCTATACGATTATATCACCAATTCAGATAACTCACATATATAGCAGTTGTGCGTGATATGATAGCAAACGCTAGTACAAACTACTCCTCTTCGAAATAATACCTTACGAGCCAGGATGTATATATGTAGAATATGGTATTATTAAATAAGAATCCAACACTATATTGTGGTTTGTGTCTGTGTTTTCTTTAAAGCGTCCATGATGGGTCCACCGTTCTATAAAAATTACTCGCAACATTTGAATGGAAAATCTGACGAAAATTTTCGAGAAAACTAAAGGGTGGAGCATCTTTCACTTCATTTTAGAACTAGCGGTTATTTCGTCGATCCTAACTCTTCTATCAAGTGCCAGAAATTCATTATTATATTCCCGGTGAACGAAATGGTTCGATATACGCTTGATCAACGTTGTGAAATGTTGAAAACTTATTTCCAAATTAGTGAGTCAGTTGCCCAAACTAGTTAAAAATTGTGTACCAAATCCGGTAAAAATGAAGCGTCAACTGAGAACAGTGTGAAGAAAGCTGTGAATAAAGCTAGTACGACGGGCATGGTAATTGACAATATATACTTGTTCCGCATCTGCGGTCTACAAAGTTCAATCTTGGTTTACGAATTCAAGGCAGTTTTAACATCCATTGCGTTTTCATTTCGCTGCATGGGACAATCCTGGATTATTAAAAATCATTTTTTCAGGCAGAGCTCATTTTAACCTTGGTGGTTATGTGAACAAGCAAAATTGACGTATTTACAGCGAAAATTCGAAAATAAACAAGGAGCCACACTAACAGTTAATGGCGACCGTTATTGTCATGTCAAATGACCTTTTATCTGTACGATTGAAGAGGCCGATATTTTTTTTACCTGGACGGCACCACTGTCTTCACAGGCAACGATACAATTGACATTTTGCACTCTATCTTTGAAAATCGCTCTAATACTTTGAAAATCGATTTGGATCGGTTGGGCTATTATTTGTGGGGAGCCGTCAAAGTGTAACGAATGTGTTGGCCAAGTGGGTCGCGATGAAAAAAAACACGCTTCCAAAAATTAAATGCCATTCGTTACTGAATTTATAACTTCACTTACTGATAGCTTCGACGTGGTCAAAATCTGCCGGCTTATACTGGGTTTACACCAGAGCTACTTTAATAGTATAATACTTTTTGCTAATAAAGTATAATCCCCGGCCAGTTGTAACAGGTATTATTCACACTTTGTAATTAAGACGAAAATAATATCCGTTGCAGACTCTACCTCCGCTAATCCACGCAGCATATTTCAGCCGGCTAGCTTTCAGTGGCTGGGGGGGTTTTTATGTGGACCGAGATAGAGCTAGTAATTGCTGTACTTGGTTGATTACATTTCAAATGAGATGGAATATACTGGCAGAGAGAGAAACCAGGAATCACATCGCCAGTGGATGATACACACACTTAAGCCACCATTATCATTTATAAATAAAAGGAATTAATGTTTATAATATATTAAATAAGTTCCAAAAATAATATTTATTGAAAATAAATTCATTCAAAAAAATTACAGAAAAATCGATGTTAATTAAAAAAAAATACAAGGAACAAAATGTTAGCACGCCAATAGCGGCTCAAAATAATAAAACAAAAAAAAATCGTTTTACTTTAGCTTTACAAACGAGGAAAAAAAAATATACTAAAACTAAAGTAAGACAATAATCTGGCCAGATCGAATAAATAGAATCATATACATAATGGTTTATATAAAAAAAATTCCTAATTTAATATTAATTATTTTGAAATAAGTAATAATAATAGTTATAGTCATATAAATGTAAAAAAACTTGCGATTTGGATTGGTAAGGATTATCCGAAGCGTTGCGGATCCGATATAGTAGTTTCCTTTTTCTCCTTGTAATACCGCTGTACCATTAAAAAGCAACAACATTTGTAGATAGCCAACGGAACCTATCGTTACTTTTACCGATGATTACTTTTAGCGGAATTGATTTTTACGTAGAGCACAATTTTTTTTATATTTGTATTATTTATATTATTATATATTTATATTATTTATGTTTATACTCTTTATATTATTATTAATGGTATATTATATCTTTCGAAAAGGAAAAAAAAAATAATTAACTTAAGTTTAAGTTTTCCTTGATAATTAAGGTGCATACACTGGTATACATATTTTTGTACCAAACACCATGATGTACCTATACATCATTCACCACCATTATCATTTTTACGGGCACAACCTCGCGAAACAGTTTTTTTTTTATACAGTTCGTGCACGATATATATGGTTTTTCACTTTTTTTTTTATATTTTAAAAATTATTATAGAAATTGTTCACTATTAATCAGTATTATAGTTTTCTTTTATTAATGTCTATGGCAATTCAAACAATGTTTATCGCAACCCATCACATTTCACATACAACAAACCACACAACATTTTATTATTTTTGGTTCACTGTTAATTATTATTTATTTCTATTGAGCGTACTGCTCGGTTACAATATTTAAGATCAACTCCCGATCATCCAAAAATTTATTCTTTTCGTCGACTTCCCCAATCCAAAATTCTATAATCCATCCAATACCAATTAATTTACAATCCATACCAATCCGGTTAGTCACTATGTACTTGTACAAGTTTATAGCCCTATGTACAAATTATGTACAAAAATATTTATATACCTAACTCTTTAACAATAATAATAATATAATTAATACAGTCGCTTAGTTAAGTGTAAAACGAGCCAAATTAAAACAACACAAGCAGAATGAATTTATAACATATTTTGTTCCACGTATTAATTGAGCATAAAAAGATTGATTACGTAACACAGTCCGTAGTTGATTCACCACTTAAGCGCTCAACATTTACATCGTAAATAATTCCTATGGATTAGAATCGAACATAATGGCATGGTCTATATACTTTTAAATGGGCGGCATGTTCTTACCACCGGTAACCAAAAAATACGACATCAGTAACATGCAAATATTTTCATTGTGGATGGCTGAAGAAACTATGATGGATTTTAGATTTTTAATTAGGAACTTCCAATATTTAGAACGGTGAACTATACAACGTTTCTAGCATTTTACTAGCATAACTACACTAAAAATTAGGGCTATGTTTGACTACACATGCATATGACATTCACTTTTTTATTTTGACACACAGTTTTTTTTTCACCAGCTGTGTTGATTTTCGAATTTTTTTCGAACTTGTACTAGTAAGGTGTTTTAGTACAAGTTCGAAAAAAATTCGAAAATCAACACAGCTGGTGAAAAAAAAACTGTGTGTCAAAATAAAAAACTCTTGTCTTATAGAAAAACAATTTTGGAACACGATTTTACATGGCAGTGACTTATATTAATACTATTTAATATTTGGTATTAGCTTCAGGGTTGCGGGTGTGGGGTGTGCCGAAGATCAGTAACTGCATTGCTAGCTCAAAAAAGGAACGAGACATGGGACGGATATTAGGGAAAGGATTCAGGATATGGAATAACTGCACCTACTATTCTGCACACACACTAACCTCTACATCCTAATTTCATTGTATATCGTCACATGACAAAAAAAATAACCACCAGGCGAAAATCACAAACGAACATAATTAGCGGAATAATAAATAGCGAATTTTTTTTTTTTTTTTTTTTTAAGAAACAATATTTGATTACCGGATTTCAAAAATGTAATCATAATTTATTTAAATACAATCTAGTGGCATAAGCGAATTAATCATGCATTGAAATATCAAAACTATGTACAATCTTAACACTAAAATTTGGTTCATATGAACCCGAAACCTAAAATCTATTGACGTCACTTTCGGCTAACTAGATATACAATATACAATTCAAACTAAATTATCGTAAGCTACACTCCCCGTCAAAAGTTTTTGACCACCACTCAAATCTGCAATTTCACTTATATCCCTTTTTCAACCAAGAAAATAAAAAAATGGCTCAATTTTAGTCCAACCCACACAAATGTGTGAGTAAAAAACCATAGTATGTAATGGCGTTGTATATAAAAAAATTCGCTTGATTTGAAGTAAAACCAACACAATTGCGTGTATAGATATAGTGTTTTTTCTGACGAAAATAAATTAAAAAGGAATTCACAAATGTGTAAGTTGGTTCAAAAAACATACAAAACTAAATTTTTGACATGGTACTTTTGCCCTACCCGCACAATTGTGTTACTAAATCACAGAAGGGATATACAAATCAATATTAAAATTGTTGTATGCGAATTTGTATTAAGTGCAATGATTAATGTAGTAACACAACCTTTTCTTTATGAATTTTCTTTCCATATTTCGGGGAATCACCGAAAATAAAAAATAAGAAAATTTTATTTAATGTGTTCAAGTGAGTTACGAGGGCAAATCAAAAAGTCTTGCAATATCATATGAAAAAAAAGAGTGAGTGAGACAGCAATATTTTTATTTTTCGACTTAATCTCCTTTAAGGTTTATACATTTGTCATATTGATCAGTTAACTTGCCTAGACCCTCTAAAAAAAAGATTTCTTTTGCTCCATAAAATATTTATTTACAACAGACTGTACTTCATAGTCACTGGAAAATTTCCGGCCCCTCAGTGTTTTTTTCAAATTGGGAAATAGAAAGTAGTCACTGGGTGCCAAGTCTGGACTGTATGGTGGATGAGGAATTTCCACGAAGCCGCAGTCCTTTAATGCAGCTTGAGCAATATTAGCCTTGTGCACTGGTGCATTGTCGTGAAGAAGCAAGATTTTTTTCCTAACTTTCCTTGGCCGTTTGCCCCGGATCACTTTTTTCAATTTTCGCAAAACATCTGCGTAATATATGCCTGTGATTGTGGTTTTCAGTGGCATATAATCGATTATCAAAATTCCTTCAGCATCCCAAAAAATTGATGCCAAAACCTTACCAGCAGACGGTTGAGTTTTCAATTTCTTTGGTGGTGGTTCACTACATTTAATCCATTGCATCGATTCTTGTTTGGATTCCGGATCCCAGTGATGAAGCAATGTTTCATCGCCTGTTATTATGTTATCCAAGAAATTTTCTGGACCTTCTTTGTACATATCTAAAATCGCCTTTGAAGTGTGAACACGCATTTTTTTTTTGTTCTGCATTCAACAAATGGAGAACCCATCGCGCACTTACTTTCGACATGTGAAGGTGGTCATGTAATATAGTATATGTGGTACCGTATGGAAGAGAAAGTCTCCACGCTAACCGCGGAACAGAAATACGCCGGTCATCCAATACAATAAATTCGGCCAAAATTACGTTTTCATGGCTAATAGCATCTGCTGGCCGTCCCGAGCGGTTGTCGTCTTCTAATGACTCCCGACCGCTTTTGAATAATTTTACCCACCTTGTTACTGTGGCATATGATGGTGCGGATTCGCCGTAAACTTTTGATATATAGTTGAATATATAAATTGCATTTCGTCCATCTTTACAGAAATATTTAGTAACGGCGCGATATTCAATTTCATTCATTTTAAGAAAAATTCAAAACACATGTTACTAAATTGACAAAAACAAACGAACTGTAAAATTTACATCGAAATGTTCTTCTAGAAGTTTCATCGCGACAAAAAATGGTTTTGAAAAATATATTGTTGTCTCACTCACTCTTTTTTTCATATGATATTGCAAGACTTTTTGATATACCCTCGTATTTGCAGTGTTGTGCCTGTTTTTTACATTACGTAATATACTCGGTTTTGTACCAGTAGAATACGTATTTTACACATAATAATTTTTTATAAAATGTAAAATACAAAAAATATTCGCTCGGATTTTGTTTTTCTATTCTAAAAAAAATAAGTTATTAGCCGAGAAACAAACCATATTTTCTTTGAAAAAAAAAAATATTTTATGTTTTTCAGCAAATATTTTACTTTTAATTATAATTAATAAATTAGAAGTAATATAAATAAATTCAAAAATTATTTCAAATCCAATTCTCATTTTACATCATATATCCAAATTTCTTCATATTTGTACGTAAGAAATAATATTTTCAATTAGTTACCAATATTTTACGCAGTGTTCCTCGCAGTATATTGCGTTTGCGAAGTGTATATTTGGATAACGTCCTCTGTATATGCTTATGGTCAATAATTTTATATTACTTTAACTTAGAATTTTTTATTAATATAGTTTTTATCGAATAAAATTAAATGTATTAATATGATACAAATTAACTTTTCGTATATTAAGGTTTGCGACTTTAATGAACTTTTAAATATGTCGTGGGTTTTATACACTATTATACAATTTATACAGTAATTTAAGTATTTTACCATTTTTTACGTAAAAAATGTATAAAACAGTTTTTTACATACAATTGTACAACACTGATTATTGGTGTTTCTCAGCGTTCTACACTACTTTTCAGTTGCTAATTATTCATTTTCTGTTCATTTTTAAATGAATTGTGTTGACGCTATTCTATCTGCTAATATTTATTTTGTTAAATATTTAATAAAATATTCAAACTACATTGTATTATTACAAAAGTAAGTACTAAAAAATAACTTTAATTTTCCTAAATATTATTGATATTTCTTCTATTTTTTTTAATAAAATTAGAATAAAATGGCAAAAAAACGAAGTCATTAAGTTTTGAACCATCAATCAATTGTAACTTTATACAACGATGGTAATTCCTTACAGCAGATTGCGAGTAAACTCAAGATTCCGTACTTTACAGTGCAATATACCATCACTAAATTTAAAACCACAGGGGTAGTTAAGGATAAAGAAAAATCTGGTCGCCCTAGATGCACAACAAACAGAGAAAATACCGATATAGTAATAGCATCAAAGAGGAATAGAAGATTAACAGCTCCAGAAATTGCAGCCATTACAAATCAAAATCGAGACTTGCCGGTTTCTATATCGACTGTCACACGTCGTCTTCTCGATGCTGGACTGCAAGATAAAAAAGCTGACAAAAAACCGTTGTTAAGAAAGCAAAATAAGAAAAAGAGACTTGAGTGGGCAAAACAGCATAAGAATTGGGTACTTTGTAGCGTGTCTCACAACAACAAGGAACATAGTTTTTCTAACAAAAAAAATTAACTCAAAAAAACTCATACATCTTCATAAACATTGTAAACCATAATGATAGTCTAATATTTATTTTTTTTAAATCAACAATAGAAAAGATCAAAAATAATTATAAAAACATTTATTCAAAAAAATAATTATCAACTGGTAGTACGATATTATGTACGATTCTAAATTCCGCGACCACTGATTTGGTTTTTGTTTGAATCCTCATCTGGGTTACTATAGTAAAAGTAATAAAATAAATAAAAAAACCCATTAGAACCGTCATAGCAATGATGAAAAAAAAATACTGGAAAGCAAAAAAATTAAATTATCATAAGAAAACTCGACACTCAATCTTAATTATTCCACAACAAATTTTCTTATGATGTCAATTTTTGTATTGTATTTTTTTTTTAATTGGGCGCCATGACATCGACACGCTATACCTTCCCGGCTAAGCTAGAGTAGCAATCCGCTACTATATGTTTCTTCGACACTATATGTTTCTCTTGCCCTCTTCTCCTTCACGAGATTGGTCTGGCACTACTGCATGAATCGTTAACGTTTGGAGCCAATTGTTGAGATTGGTAAGTACTCCGGCAGAAGTTAGTATTTTTTTTTTTTTGTTTAGTATTCTACTTTAAACGAAAGCAGATTAATCACCACCGACACACAAATTTTCAATAAAATCACTAATACCGTTTTTTAATCCATATATAATTTTATCATGGCCACAACATTCACAAAGATTTCTCGACCTTAGAATTGTAGATCGAAAGTTCATCACACAACAAAAAATGTTTATTATTCACAACGTACGTGCGTATATAAAGAAAAATTCAATAACTTCTATGAATTTGTTCACACCAACCTGGTTGTTTATCGTATTATTTTACATACCACCAAACAAGTTTTTTTGTCCACCTGTGTATTGCCTCGTGTGTGTTATGTCCTTTGGTTTTCTTCACAGACGGTCTCCCATTTCCTGTGGTGTGGTTGACTTTTTATGTGTGGGTAATGCTCCGTTGTTGTCTCTTCCAGTAGCAAAATCCAAGAGACCTCAAATTTTTCTGAATGCGGTTTATATAAAGTCCGATTCTAGACACTGAACTAGAAACATTTATGTAGAATGAGACCACCAAATAATATGTTGCAGTGTGCCAATATTCACCCAAAAATGCGCTAGTTTTACTGACAAAAGATAGATGGCATAATGCGCCGCTTAGAAAGAAATACAAAAAAATCAATAATTTTGTGGTCCTAAATGACCACCAAAAACAAATTTGTTGGAACAAATTCTAAAAATAAAAAAAATATTGTTGCTTACTTATTTCATCTCTTCACCCATAAAAACAACAACCACAAATTGAAATATATAACATAAATTTACCGAACCCAACCATGAAGATATATTCAATCAAAACCAATCAGAAATATTTTACATAATCCAAATTCAAGAAAAATAATCGTTACAACTTAAAGGTTGGAAAAAGTTACTATGGACTGATGAATCATCATTCTAAATTTTTTGTACAAAACGTAACATCTATGTTCGCCGTCGTGCTAACGAAAAGTATCTGAACGACTGTATAATCCCATCCGTAAAACATGGAGGAGGTTCTGTTATCATATGGGGTTGTTTTGGTAACAACAAAGTGGAAGACCTTAATCGAATAAACGGATTTTTAAACAAGGAAAGTTATCTATCCGTACTACGAGAGCACACTATCCCCTCTGGACTTTGAATTATAGGAAAAGGATTCATTTTTCAACAGGATAATGGTCCTAAACACAAATCAAAGTTATGTACAGATCATTTGAATACCGAATTTCAAAGACGAAAATTGAATATAATGGTGTGGTCACCTCAAAGTCCCGACCTTAACCCTATCGAGCTTTTGTGGGACGAACTGGGTCGAGCAGTACGAAAACATGCCCTACTTCAAAAGAAGACCTTTGGAATAAATTGGTAATTGCATGGAATGGAATTCAGTCATCCACCCTCGAACAACTGTTGTTAAGAATGCCAAGATTATGTGCAGCGGAAAGGCGCGCGGAGGACATTTCAATGAAGCCAATATACAAAATTAAGAAAACAAATTATGTTTAAATTCAATAAATACTTATTTGAAAAACTGAATTTATTAAAAAGAAATTGAAATAAACGTTGAATTTTATTTAAAAACTCTTAAACTAACTTTTTTTTGGTTGGTCAAAAACTTTTGGCGGGGAGTGTATATAAACTCGCCACTAATATTTTGTTTATTGTAAAAAAAATTTAAAGAAAAAGGAAAATTTTTTGATTTACTAAAATTAAATATGTACATAAAAAGAAAACCTTAATTAATTACGTTGCGGCCGATGTCCAGTATATGACGCACAGATGATAACATTTATTCACTGATCAGGTTTTAACTACGATGCTTCTCGTTGGTATTGAATGCATATAGATATATTAAAAATTACTTGTTATTATCGTCATTCTATTATAATATATATTTTATGAATATGAAGGAGTACAACTTTGTCAATTTTTTATTTTTATTAATTTATTATTTATTAAATTTGTTATTAATCATTATAAATAACCACTAATGGAATCGCGTATACAATTTAACGGACAACAAGTTTATGAATGCCAATTATATAATTCAACAGAATACTATTTATATAGACTAGCTTAAGTATAACTACTTTTGTTTTTTTTTTTATTATTGATTTTGCAATCCACGCTAGGTAGTCCCAATATCAAAACAATATATCCGAGCACAGTTTATCACTCTGTTGTACACCGTTGGTCGAATTCATAACACCAGTTCAATTATTTTATTTAAAAATAAAATATTTTCTTAACCGTCTTTTTTGTTTCTTGGATAACTTAATAATTTTTACCACTAAAAAAACACATGAATTTTATCAAAAACCACGATTTGTATTGTTTTTTTTTATTATATTTTTTTTATGTCATCCAACTAAACTTCCTAAAAAAAATATTATCACACCGGAATATTGACACTATTAGTCTCATCGACCCGGTGACCGAAATGTATATCTCTTCGCGCGATACTCAATAACAACTGACTAGCATTCCAAAATTCTGTCGTTTTTATCTTCGCCTAACAGATGATTTGACTAACAAAAATAACCGTATTTTTCCCAACGCGTGGTCTTGCAACATAGAACCAGATTTTCCCGCGAAAATAATTTTTAAATAATTGGAAATATTTGTTTGATTACATGTTATGTCAGGGGAGTTAAACCAGCACAAACTTGGAACGTTCGCCGGTTAATAACGTTGTTCAACGTTACAAAAGACAAATGTTTCGCTACCCATCCAGAGAAAATTGAGGTTTTAAAAGACACAATTCAACTGACTGTTGGTGAAATAGAGGATCAAACGATTGAAAACGATTGATTGGTTGACAGAATGGTTCACTGCAGATTCAGCCGAGGCAGTCATTCGAATGAAATTGTTTTACTGAGAATACGATGATGGTGTTTCGCTGCTATTGAAACGTAATTTGCTTATTTCCTTATTTTTCACAATAAAAACAGCTTTTAATTTACGAATGTGTTCGCCATATATTTCGACTTAAATTGTCTTCATCAGTGGCATAATCTAATTGAGTACAAAATTTGTTAAAAACCGTTATAAAAATTATGGAAAAAACTAAACTTAAGAAAAAAACTTTATCTTAAAATTATGTACATTGAGTTTAAAAATATAAATAAAAATTAAAATCATAGTTATTGTAAAATACTATACAACATAAAGAAAAAATATTAGTATAAAATCAAGCATATTGTAATTATTGTGTCACTAGAACTGCACTTACACTATGAACTTTCACAAATTATTTTGGGTGATTTTTTGACCCACACAATATTTAACAAAATATAATTTAACATTTTAAAAGATGTATGTCGACTGTTTGAAAAAATTTTTATGTTGTCCAAAAAGGTTATTTTGGTATAAGGTATCTCTATGTATCTGTTTGTATATTATCGGCTGTTGTATATATAAGGTATTTATACTTGAAAACTGGACCGATCAGCTGTTAACATATCTTCAACATCTGATTGAGCTTGTCTATGTATAAAATCTATATAACAACTATATTATCAGTGCAGTAAAGTAACACAATAGAATAATTAAAATTGTTGTTGATCAATGAAATGAACAAAGATTGATAAGCGAGAATTGAATATATTATCCTAAATGACTACACTGAAAAATATATAATATAATTACATGTTTTAAAGAATTACCTAAAGGTTGACTGTATTATTATGAGCTTTTAAAGTTTTCAATATAGAAGTGTAGTTCTCATTTATAACCATGGTGTCAGTTTTCCATCATCATATTCTCAACAAAATGATTCATCAGCAAACAAGATGACATTGGAAATTATTTTTACCAAACATCATAAAATTATTTTGAATGTGGTATATAACACATCTACGAGGGTATATCAAAAAGTCTTGCAATATCATATGAAAAAAACGAGTGAGTGAGACAACAATATATTTTTCAAAACCATTTTTTGTCGCGATGAAACTTCTAGAAGAACATTTCGATGTAATTTTTACAGTTCGTTTGTTTTTGTCAATTTAGTAAAACGTGTTTTGAATTTTTCTTAAAATGAATGAAATTGAATATCGCGCCGTTACTAAATTTTTCTATAAAGATGGACGAAATGCAATTTATATATTCAACTATATATCAAAAGTTTACGGCGAATCTGCACCATCATATGCCACAGTAACAAAGTGGGTAAAATTATTCAAAAGTGGTTGGGAGTCATTATAAGACGATAACCGCTCGGGTCGGCCAGCAGATGCTATTAGCCATGAAAACGTAATTTTGGCTGATTCTATTGTATTGGAGGACCGGCGTATTTCTGTTCCGCGGTTAGCGTGGAGACTTTCTCTTTCATACGGTACCACATATACTATATTACATGACCACCTTCACATGTCGAAAGTAAGTGCGCGATGGGTTCCCCGTTTGTTGAATGCTGAACAAAAAAAAATGCGTGTTTAAACTTCAAAGGCGATTTTAGATATGTACAAAGCAGATCCAGAAAATTTCTTGGGTAACATAATAACAGGCGATGAAACATGGCTTCATCACTGGGATCTGGAATCCAAACAAGAATCGATGCAATGGATTAAACGTAGTGAACCACCACCAAAGAAATTCAAAACTCAACCGTCTGCTGGTAAGGTTTTGGCAACAATTTTTTGGGATGCTGAAGGAATTTTGATAATCGATTATATGCCACCGAAAACCACAATCACAGGCATATATTACGCAGAGGTTTTGCGAAAATTGAAAAAAGCGATCCGGGAAAAACGGCCAAGGAAAGTTAGGAAAAAAATCTTGCTTCTTCACGACAATACACCAGTGCGCAAGGCTAATATTGCTCAAGCTGCATTAAAGGACTGCGGCTTCGTGGAAATTCCGCATCCACCGTACAGTCTAGACTTGGCACCCAGTGACTACTTCTCTTTCCCAATTTGAAAAAAACACTAAGGGGCCGGAAATTTTCCAGTGACTATGAAGTACAGTCTGTTGTAAATGAATATTTTATGGAGCAAAAGAAATCTTTTTTTTTAGAGGGTTTAGGTAAGTTAATTGATCGATGTGACAAATGTATAAACCTTAAAGGAGATTATGTCGAAAAATAAAAATATTGCTTTCTCACTCACTCTTTTTTTTCATATGATATTGCAAGACTTTTTGATTTGCCCTCGTATATTACAAAATATCTACAATTACATCAAACTCAATAACAAACTCTCATCACTAAAATCTAGAAGAATGTTTCTCTTAAAATGCCGATCCAGTAGGACAACACCTGCATTCATCGAAAATTTAACAAAAAAGATCTATACAATGGAAAAACACCACAATCATCAACCATCAATACAAATTATGAACATAAAAAGAAACTTAGATAAAAAACTGTTAAATTTAGCCATTAGAAATTGCAACAATGACATTGACAGGATTGATGATATAAATGATATAAGACTTAACTTAACTTAACTTATAAATGATATAAGACTTAACAATAAATTTTTAAAACTTACAAAATCTTATAATGACAAAATGGAATACCAAGACTCATTTATAGCTAATCTTACAAAAGTTCATCTACCGGAAGAATCAAAAATGTTATTAAGTTTTGGCCCAAAATTCTCTCTACCAATAACCTGCGATATAAATACTAACATCAAATTATTAGCCGACATAGAGTACATAATATATTACAACCCATACATTGTAAATAAAACAGAAGTTAAAAATAAAGTAGCGAATTCTATAATGCAACAAATACAAAACAATAATCTAAATAGTATTGATAAACAGATTTTAAAAGCATATCTCACCACGGTTAAATTCTTTAAAGACAATAAAAATTTATACATCGTCAATAGCGATAAGAGTAACAAAACGGTAATAATGTATGCTAAGGACTACAAATTGAAGATGTCAAATTTATTAAATGATACGAAAACATATAACAAGATAGAACTAGATCCAACCAAAGACCTTCATAACAGAGCAAAAATATTAGTAGACAACTTAGTACAAAAAGGCATCATTGATCTAAATCAAGCTAAACAATTAATCATTGGAAATCCGATTTGTCCAAGAGCATACGGCCTACCGAGATTACACAAACAAGGATATCCACTAAGACCAATAATTTCCACTATTAGTTCACCATCGTACGAAATTTCAAAATATTTAAAAAGAATCCTCAACAAATTAACCTGCAATAGTATATACAACATTAAAAACTCATCTGAACTTATAAGTAAATTAAAAGGCAAAAGACTGAAAACCAATGAAATTCTTGTGTCGTTTGACGTTGTATCCCTTTTCACAAATATCCCACTAATCAAAGCTTTTCAAATCATTCATAGGAGATGGAACGAATTAAACACACACACAGATCTTACTAAATCAGAATTTGTTGAATTATTAAGGTTCGCAATTAAAGAGAACAATTATTTTTCATTTGGTGGTGATATTTATAGACAAAAAACGGGACTGGCAATGGGAAACCCCTTATCACCCATCCTAGCGGATCTAGTAATGGAAGACCTTTTTGAAGTCTCACTGAATAAAATCCAATGGTCACCAACTCTAGTCTATAAATATGTGGATGATATTCTTATAACTCTGCCGGAAGACATAATTTCAGAAGTCGTTGACACATTTAATGAGTTTAATAGTAAAATAAAATTTACCGTAGAATTAGAACACAAACAATCCATAGCTTTCCTCGACGTCAAAATCATTAGAGTTCACAACAATTACCTTAAAACAGACTGGTATATGAAACCAACAGCCTCCGGTAGACTACTCAACTATCTATCCAAACATCCGATATCAATGAAAATTAATATTGCCGATTCATTTATCTACAGAGTTTTAACTATCAGTAATCCAGTTTTCCATATCAAAAATATTAAAATTATACATTCCATTTTAAAAATGAATAATTATCCGAAGAACATCATAAACAAACTAGTACACAAAAATCTCAATAAAATATTCAATTATAATATACAAACATCAGATGATGACAACCCATTTGTTTCCCTTACAGACTCTAAATATTTTTTTAATAACAATTACAAGAAAAGCTATAGTAAGTCCAATCCATTAAAATTCACCGCTTTAACATACATACCTAAAACTACAGAACATATTAGCGGTTTTTTAAAAAATAGTGGAATAGATACGAGATTTGGTTCAAAATGTTATAACACGAACAGAAAACTTTTTACAAACACAAAAACTAAAATCAAAAAAGATGACCAAGCAGGGATAATCTACAGTATTCCATGCACAAGCTGTAACAATAAATACATAGGTCAAACTGGCAAAACACTGGATATCAGACTAAAACAACACAAATATTTTATAAACAAGAAATTAAGAACAGGGGGCGCGTTATCTCAACATGCAATAGATAAAAAACATACAATTAATTTCAACAAAACAGAAATAATAGACAAGGAACAAAATACTCGGAAACGAGAATTTATTGAGGCCGCCAACATTTTAATTAATAAATCCCAAACAATAAACTACAAAACTGACACCATGGTTATAAATGAGAACTACACTTCTATATTGAAAACTTTAAAAGCTCATAATAATACAGTCAACCTTTAGGTAATTCTTTAAAACATGTAATTATATATATATTTTTCAGTGTAGTCATTTAGGATAATATATTCAATTCTCGCTTATCAATCTTTGTTCATTTCATTGATCAACAACAATTTTAATTATTCTATTGTGTTACTTTACTGCACTGATAATATAGTTGTTATATAGATTTTATACATAGACAAGCTCAATCAGATGTTGAAGATATGTTAACAGCTGATCGGTCCAGTTTTCAAGTATAAATACCTTATATATACAACAGCCGATAATATACAAACAGATACATAGAGATACCTTATACCAAAATAACCTTTTTGGACAACATAAAAATTTTTCAAACAGTCGACATACATCTTTTAAAATGTTAAATTATATTTTGTTAAATATTGTGTGGGTCAAAAAATCACCCAAAATAATTTGTGAAAGTTCATAGTGTAAGTGCAGTTCTAGTGACACAATAATTACAATATGCTTGATTTTATACTAATATTTTTTCTTTATGTTGTATAGTATTTTACAATAACTATGATTTTAATTTTTATTTATATTTTTAAACTCAATGTACATAATTTTAAGATAAAGTTTTTTTCTTAAGTTTAGTTTTTTCCATAATTTTTATAACGGTTTTTAACAAATTTTGTACTCAATTAGATTATGCCACTGATGAAGACAATTTAAGTCGAAATATATGGCGAACACATTCGTAAATTAAAAGCTGTTTTTATTGTGAAAAATAAGGAAATAAAGAAATTGTTTTACATTAATTCACGAAAATAAAATATTCAAGTACTTCAAGTCTATCTGTATGTCTATCTGTTTGGGTCGAAATTTGAGGTCGAAATTTGAAGCACTTATCATCATTAGATTCCCCTGAAATTTTGTTCACTTGGTTGTTTCACCTGACAATTTCATATAGTCAAACATTCGAAACAAAAATCTAATACAAATTTCAGAAAACCGTTCTTAATATTTTACGGTTGGCGTAAATAAAACTTGCATCGTAAAAATTCACCAGAATTTCAGTTGCTGTGCGCTGTAACACAATAATAGAAAAATACCACAATGTCTTTCTTTTTTAATTTTGTCAGATTGTTTTAATTTTGACAGATAGATATACATATGAACTAAAGCATGTCAAATGTCGTTTCGTCGTATGTACTAAACAAAATAATCTAGTACAATTTTTGACATTTCATCAACTAAAATTTATTTTTGTTTTGATTCCAAACTCAATCGGAGGCTAAAATAGATTTATGCCAATTTTTTCTCGGTGGTAATTGCCGATTTGGAACCAAATGTTTTAATGACCACATTGATTTAAAGTAAGTATATATTTGTGGCATGTTGTATAAAGTCTAAAATTTTGTGTAATTATATTAGACAAATAATCCGCGATGAAATAGACTCGGCCATCAAGGGTAACCAATGGCCAATCTCCTGTTTTAGCCCATTCAAGGATAAGCCTTGTATCCCAAATTTTATAGAAGATCAATCGTTCGAGGAAATTCGATACAAATTTTATGAGGCGAAAATTAATGGTAACTTTGAGCAAGTACGTCTAGGATTTATAAATTTTAGGAGAATTATCTGGATTCAGGAGAGCAAATCAAAGCTGCAGCAATTGAATATGCTAAGCCCCGTGATCATGAATATTTTTGTACAATTTTATGATGCTGGGTCAGAACCAAAAAGTAATAATTTTGCCATTGGTAACGCAGGCGCAGAACATATTTGGTAAAACGACCTCTGCAACTACTACAGATGTAACAGCCACAAGTATGTTTGGAGGCACAGCAACAAACCAACAATATAGAGGTAACATCTTACCAATGTTAGTTATCCAAATCACATTTATGGTAACAAGTTATAATACATTGATAACCTTGCCATCATATTTATTTATGGTAAGTTATCCGAATCATATTTATCAATTTTCTTTAATTAAATGCGCCCCACGTTTTTAGTTGTAGAAAATTGGTGCTAGTTTTAAGTATAAATGCCCAAATAATTCTGTATGCCCAGAAAACAATTATTTTCCTCTTGTTAGTCCTCTTTTTTTCATTAGAAAAACGTGGTATTTTAAAAAGGTTTTTTTTATATATATTAAACATTTTTAAAGAGAAATAAAAGTTTTCGAATCGTTCCGTCGCACTTTAGTACAATAAAGACCCGATGCAAATGTTTTCAGAATGTCGGATATGTGTTCGTAATTTTATGAAAGAAAATTTTGTAAAAATCCACCGGAAACGTTCAGTTTGATAGTTCTGTTATTACATGTTTTCATAACAACAACAAATTCCTCATTGAATATGTATATTTTGCGGAAAATAATTAAATTGAAGGCGACAGTTCAGTATGTTATCGGTGGTGAACATACCTTTCGTGCATTCAAAATTCATTAATTTGATTTTTTTTAGATGTGTTGTAATTTGGTGTGTTGCAAACGTTGAATCACTAGTTCGAAGTTTATTTCTTTAGAAAAAATTCTACCAGGGAGGCGTCGAAATGATCGTCGAGTGAATGAGACGAATAAAACGCGTAAGCAGTGTTTGTAGGCAAATCGAATAAGAATTTCTTAAGCGCGGTCCATTATGAACAACGAAACAACGGATGCAGTCGAGTTCGACTCGCTCGGTTGGAGCTTACGCACAAAACATTTTTGAACGTCGACAGAACAGGATTTATCGGTAATTGCATTGCTTTGAGATTTCGACAAAAACCAAAAGGATTATGTGGTGCGAGCGAAACGGTTAAATTTTCACAATTGACCCCGCCTCCAGAACCACTGGCATCATTGATTTCTGTCCAAGAACTTCTATCAAAGCATTTCTTGCAGAATATACAAAAGAACAATAGTTCCTTCCAAATGAATCTATTTAAGGTAAATTCTTTTCCGATTATCACATACACAAACACGTCACACAAACCCACATCGACTATTCACCGCCAAGTCCACTTACGAATAATGTGGACCTCCGCGGCTCGTACATTAAAAATGTATCTCCAATTTTACAGAATCAAATAATCAGAACAGACTAAAGACCAGCAGGCGAAGACGAAGGACACTACAATACACCACATTGAATGAAGTTGCCATTGTGGTTATTGGCAAGAATTTGGAGGCTCGCGACATTGTGGTTCGACGGCGTGATGGTGATAACCTTCGTCGTATCTACGAAACCCATCGTTCGTATGATGCATCACAATATCTGCTGACATTTTTGCGAGGAGAGAATGTATTTCATTTTTTGATCAAGAATAAAATTCATTCTTCATTTACAGGTCAAGAAATAAACAAAAAAGGTCAGTTCAATAAATTTTTATGCCTATCGTTTGTTGATTCGTCGAAAGGATAGGACAATCATAGATTGAAATGCCGCAGATTGTTTCATCAGTTCGCCGCTGATGTATGTCAAAATCAAAACGTAACGTCTGACCTATATGTCTAAATCAGATAAAATGGCGAAAGGATGAATACATTCATCTGCAGGATGTCATGAATGTAGATGGACCTTTAAGAATTTCGGCCAACTTATCATTTTGCCAGCGACAAAATGGATCGAAATCATGTAGATGTTACTACCCGGACAATCATCCAGAGATCGCCACGACATTACAACACGAGTATTGAAGCAGAATTTCCAGGCGTTCATGGACTTTTGTTGTTTTTATTATTTAATCATTACAATCTGTTCCTAGGCCGAAGCACTTTCAACTGTTTCGCAGTTCACTTTTCACTCTTTACCTTACGTAGTTGCCCTTAATATGAAGTATATGATAAACCGTGTGACAATCAGAACCGGGCAATGACGGTTGTCGATTAACCAACGTATCGTAGTCGCTTTACAAAGCATAACGCTAGAACAATAACATTGAAAGTCAAAAATAAAGAAGTGTTAGTCGACAACAACCAGATTGTTCCGTATTAGCCGCTGTTTTCCAAAACATTCAACACATTGAAATGTTGTGTACTGCAATTCATTGAAGTCGTTCAACTCGCAATATCAGATGAGAAGATATGTCAGCGGAAATGAGTCAGTTTAGAGAATCTTTTTATTTTCCATGAACGTCATCCCACTGTTATCCATTTAGTTGTGCACTTGGAGAATGGACAACGAGTTTATTTCACGACACAGCGCAGAGAGCTGAACGACCACCCGCGAGAATGTTAACAAGCTTCTTCGCGACATGCACAAGTGAACCATTTGCAAGAACACTGCTATTTCACATGGAACGCACCATCAAAAAAATTCCATAGTCGGAAACATGGTCAGTTTCTTCCTGGATACGTGAATGTATATTCAACCCATGCATGTAAGCGCATTTACACGGTTCATCCGAGCAACGACGAATGTTTTTACCTGCGTTTGTAATGTTCATGGGAAATTTTCTTTTGAATTTCTGCGAACTGTTAATTGTGAGTTGTGTGCAACATATTGAGAATCCTGTCAGTGTTTATATTTTCTCGAGGATTCTCGAGGATGATCTTCATTGTGATTATACACTCGCTGATGCTGTTATTTCGTCTGCTGCTTATTAAATTCGATCACTTTTTGCCATCATCATATCAACTAGTTTTCCGTCGCAGCCAATTCATTTGTGGATCAAATACTCACAATGAGGCGTCCACTTCACAATGAAGCGTTGATTTCTATAGAGGATTTGTGCCTGATGATGTTTGGTAAGACGGCTGGACCCCGGGGTTTAGGGGCTCCGTACACATTTTTGAGGGGTTGCGTCCGCGCCCACGAAGGTTTCTGAGTTGATAAAATTGCCTCTGGGTCTAAAATTTCAATTTGTGACGCGTCCGGTGATGTTTTTGATACTGAATTCAGCACTTTATGAATTCCTGTCATATATGATTGTAACTACAGTGACGTCGATAAATTACCTGCAAATAACCTTAGTTCAAAGTAATTCTAATTTCTCCCGTACAACACCGCGTAATTCAGCTGGTCAGTTTATAATAATGTCAATAAAGTTGTGCGGAAAATATAAATTAAAAATAAATTGCAGCGGTGTGGTTTGCGGCATTATGTTATGTCCATTTTGACGTAGAATTTTTTATTTGCGATTAATATTCAACAATCTATATATAAAAAAAAATTTATAGGATCAATCCTTTCATAAACATAATACCACATGACAAAATAAAACATATCGAACAAGAATTATATAAACACAGTTTTGGGGCAAATCCAATTTAAAAATATACATTATTTTTGTAAAACCTAGCGACCATAAAATTTATGCTTTTCATCTGCATATTTATGATTTTATATGCATATGAACATTTGGCAACATATACACACATAAATAAATTAGAAACGAATTTCCATTAAAATACCTTTAATCTGCATATTTTAATGTTATTTGTGCTTTTTTACGTGCGGTTTTGTTAAAAATGTTAAAATTAAATATTTTCCATTATATCCTACATATAATATAACCAAAAAGTTTAACCAACATAAAAATAAAAATGTGCAAGACAATAAACATTCGCTGGTGACATATTTTATGCTCGCGTATTACATTTAATTTCTGTCACTCTAAATTTACAACCGAGCATGAACATAAAATATTGAATAAATTAGCGTAATTATCACGCATATCATAACTATATGATTAATTTGAAATTATTTTAATTTAGTTTTTAATTTTTTTTTATATCACTATTTAGTTGTGGTTTTAACAAGCTGGTTATTATTGTTGTTAACTGTTTGTATATTTAGTTGACAATATATTGGTTTTTAATTATAATTATGTGGTTTAAAAATTAGTTCGAACCAAGAGTTTTATAAAACCGTTTATTGCACTCGCGTTTAATGAAAAAATCAAATCGCATTTATTTTTGTTACGGCATTATCTGCCTGAATTGGGAACCGTATAACTTGAAGAATACAATAGAATTTCAATTCTATGTCGAACTGATAACACTGACAAAAGAAATCAATTAAATTTTAAAACCATTGTTTGCCTTTTATTTTTTGGTTATCTTAAGTTTCGGTGCGTGACAAGATCAATACGATAACCGAAAATGTTTTGTTTGTATTTTTTATTGCGTTAGGTCTTTTTATGTCAATAACAATAAGATTTGAAATTGCAGATATTTTTGGAAATATTTTTATTTTAATTTAATATTTATGCAAAGTTAATTTTACAGTGTTTAAACGGAATTCATACAGTGTAATAATTTCGGGTCGTTAATGATCGTCTTCGGTTGCAGTACTCCCAACTTAAATGGCAGGCATCCTTTTTCGTTCTCGTAAATCAAATCGATTTTATTGGTTTGAGTAAAATTAGTCGTTTCGATAAATTTTGAATATCGTATAGTTTGTCAGAAAATTCTACCAAGTGAAAATGTTACCCTTTGATTGGCACAATTAAATGTGTTAACTGTAATTTCCAAACGGAGAGGAGCGGCATCCTTTATTGTTCTAGTAAATCAAATTGGTTTTATTGGACTGAGAAGTTTTATGTAGCTAATGTATTTTTCCGGATAATGTAGAGTATCACGGCAAATTGTATTATGTGGAATCGCAGAAATTGTCGGAAAATCCAACTATGTGGAAATGTTAACGTCAATTTTATTTATTTGAGTAGTTTTAAATAGATCAATTTATTAATATCGTAGAGTTTGTTGAAAAGGCATTTATTGAATTACAGATATTGAAACACAAAGTATTATTTTCTCTACAACTATACTTAAATTAATTTTTTTCCATTTAAACAAATCTCACTTTTATAATCAGGAAACATTTTGGCCTAGAACTTTTGCAGATCAATAATATTCGCTATATCGTCGAATTCAAAAAAGTAATTAAAAAATATCTCTCCATGTGTGTGGCTGTATGTGCGTGTCGTGCCGACTAAATGTGGTTTATTCTTTATATCCTAGACGGATTGACTGATCGGGAAAAAACATTTTATTTAAACTTTTTCCCACGAATTTTGGAAGATTTCAGTGATGTTTTGGTAACACTGAAAGTTTCTGCTTCTATAGGAATTTTACTTCTTTGAAACGTGTTTCATTTACGAGAAAAACGAATAACATTTAAAAGGTTAAAATAAATTGGCAATAAAACCGACTCAGTTCAATTTCCTAAAAGCTGAACAGAAATTAAGATTTATGAGGAAAACTGTTTTTCACAAAAAAATGGTCCTACGTACAGTTCAGGTGTATTTATTGATCGAGATCGAATCTTCTTGCTTAATTTTTTTCATAAATTGGACGGTCCTAGTGATTTTTGTTAGAAATCGTTCCACCGGAGCACCTACCAATATTTATAAAATTATATTGGCCTCGATTATACAACTCGCCGGATTGACTGCGGAGAGAATTTTATTCGGATTTGACATTTGACGTATTAATGAATACGTCGAATGAAAATTGAACGAAAGTCAATAATGCAGTGCGAAAAATTGGTATTACCGAATCTGCACGTGAATCGCACTCCGTACAAAAATGTCATTACAAATTCGCATCAAATTTACTGCGTATGTAAAACGTATTAGTGTATCTTTTTGCAATGGACACGAATAAAATGTAAGTTTAATTACTTTTGATTTAGTTTACCAATATTTAGTCAATTATACACAAAATAAAATTAAAATTAAAAATTATAACAGAAATTTAATGACATAAATTTGTTTACTGGAAACGTACAACAAATCGGGTTCAATTTGAACAGATGGTCCGAATGATGAAAGAGCATCCCGACCTTGCAAAAAAACTAACGAAAGGAACTGTAGAGGCCGTTCAAATATTTTGATAAATAATTCGCGACGAATTAAATTCGCTGGGACCACCGATCAAAGAAACTGTTGAATGAAAAAAGGTTAGAAGATTTGCAATAGTCAAAAAGAGTTTTAATTTTTAATTTCAGGTTTTGAGTGATTTTAAATGTTTCTTAAGGAAAAAATTATCTCAGAGTAGACGCGAGCATTCAACAATAATGTTTAGTTCTTTGGAGCGGACTTGTAATCCTGACGACGCCAGTAAAAATCCCACTCAAGAAAATATACGAACAGCTACTGAAATTCAAGATTCACCATTACGTAAAGAAGAGGCCGATATCTAAATGGTTGACAGCGTTGGAATGGAAACCCATACAGAAGTAAATCAAATAAGAGGGCCCAAATAATTAAGGCTTTTAAAAAAGCAAGTAAATATTCAGGGACAATTATACAACAACAATAAAGAATTTACTAAAAATCAAAATAAAAGGTCTGAGGTTGGAAATTTAAACCAAAAAAAAATTATACGGCACTTGATAAAATAAATGGTCGCCAAAAACAACTAAAAGAAACTATCGAAGCATTATTAGAAGAAAATAAGAGGCATCATTTAAAAATGGGGCAGCTAGCTTTAGAAAAAATTAAATTAAAACAACAAATTTTAGAAATAGAGTTGAAAAAATTGAATTAGTTAGGTATACGTATTTTAAACATTATAGTGATGACCAATTTTGTTATTTATAAAAGCCATGAAGGGTCAACTAATTATGTGATTTACAATAAGCCATAGGCGATTTATTTTGTGATATGCCTAACCATGGAGGTTGACTAATCTTGAATTTTTATAATGAATAAACCATTTTTATTAAGTTACAAATAATGAATTTTTATTATCAGCCTAAAAGTTCAACAAAATTTGATTTCGAAATTCATTTGCCTCTGTTGCATACCTTCGGTCTTCTTGGAATTGGATTTCATCTTCGGGTTCGGTTGTTACATCGCCGTCTTGAAATAGTTCTCCAGTTGGCCCATCTCAACTTTATCAGGTGAGTAGTGTAAATGTCGGGCTAATGTAATGTTCTTATTTATATTCATAAAACTCACTTTTAACTTTTTATTAATAAAGATTTATTTAGACTTTTTCTATTTTATGTTTTTACATGTTTATCTTTTTATAAGCTTTGTTGTTTGACCATCAATCGACGGCTCTTCAAACAATAATAATCTTTCAACTCGATCGATTTAATCAATATCCAAAACTTAATATTAATTATTACAATATTTCGTAACGCCTAATAAACATATTTTATTTTTGTTATTAAATCATGATAAAGCAAAATAAATTTTGAGATATAAAATATGTTTATTTTACAAAATACAATTTCATGCAATTTCTCAAATCATTATATATTTTTCGCGTGTACTTATTTCGAAATGCAAAGTGTATTGCAACGCGAACGATGTCGAAATTTCATGATAAGTGTGTGGAATTACACTAATCCGAGGAGACATCTACTCCAATTTTTACATAACCCGCTTGTCCGCTCGATAATATTTCGGCAAGCCCTGTGGCTTTTGTTAGATCGGCTTTTGGAAGTATTAACCCCAAGTTTTTTGAACGAAGTAACAAGCGTCAGCTTTTATATAACGATTTAGGTTAGGTTAGGTTAGGTTAGAGGGGCTGCTATCGCACACTTAGGCCAATAATGGCCCATTGTGATACCACAGGATCCAATCTCCCCTTACTCCCGCTGAAACCAACCAGAGCTACTGATGTAGCGTAAAATATCTCGCACCCTACAGTCCGCGAGTTCAGAAAGGTTGTCCATGTTGTACACACCCAAGTACTTACGTCTTTTGTATGATAGTGCCGGACATGAGCATAGGAAGTGAACTAGCGTCTCTTCCTCCTCTTCGTCCATACAACTTCTACAAAAGTCATTCGTCTCTAGACCCAGCCTTCTCGCATGTTCACCAAAAAGGCAGTGTCCTGTTAGTATCCCTACGACCAATCCTAATTCTCGTTTTCCCAGGGATACAAGTGCCTTGGAGCGCCGCAGGTCCAGTTTTGGCCAAACCTGTTTTGCTACCCTGCACGTGAGAGTGTTGGTCCACCTCTCATCTGTTAAGGCGATTGCCTTTTTACTGAGCGTCAATTTGAGCGCTGCTATAGGCCTCCCCAGACCTGCCCTTTCCGGTTGCATCTGGAGAGTCGTACCGTACCTAGCTAGTTCGTCTGCCCTGCAGTTTCCCGTGACGTCCGAGTGACCAGGGACCCAGATCATCTGGATGCTGAAATACTCGCTCATCTCATTAAGAGATGATCGGCAATCCAGCGCCACCCGTGACTTCAGAGAAACCGCCTCTAGTGACCTGAGTGCCGCTTGACTGTCCACATAAATTGCGATATCCCTAACAGATACCACGTTATGCTTCAACCATGTCACGACTTCCCCTATCGCCACCACTTCAGCCTGGTACACGCTGCAGTAGTCAGGGAGACGAACAGAAATATTAACATTGAGCTTCTCACAGAAGACTCCAGCTCCTACTTTGCCGTCTAGCTTAGAGCCGTCCGTGAAAAATGTCAGTGCCTCGTTTTCCCGTATTGATCCGTTCCTCCAGGATTCCCTAGAAGGACAGATGATCTGGAAACCTATATCGAAGCACAACGTTGGTTTAATATAATCTAGATTCACCAGTTCTTCCCTTAGTGATCTAACTATCGTCGAGTGTCCCACCTGAAGACACTTCCACTGAGAGACAGCCGAGAGCCTTGTAGCCACATTGGCTGCCATCTGCTTACCAAAAAATTCGATTGGAATAAGGTGGAACATAACCTCTAAAGCGCGTGTAGGTGTTGTCCTAAGCGCCCCGCTTATAAGCATACAGGCCGTTCTTTGCACCTTCTCCAACATCCTTATGTAGGTTACCTTTTCCAGAGCTGGCCACCACACGCCCACCCCGTACATCAGCACAGGCCTTACCACTGCGGTATAGAGCCAGTGTACCAGCTCTGGTTTCAAACCCCATTTCTTCCCTATTGCGTTTCTACAAGAGTAAATGGCTACATTAGCCTTATTCACCCTTTCTACAATGTTAGGCTTCCAGCTGAGCTTACTGTCCAAGATTATGCCCAAAAATCTCGCTCTGTCAGCAAAAGCCAGTCTAATGCCGTTCACAGTAGGAGGGCTAACTACCGGAATTTTATATTTCTTAGTAAATAGTACCAGCTCTGTCTTGGACGGGTTGATCCCTAATCCGCATTGGCCGGCCCATTTCGTAACGATCAGGAGTGCATTCTGCATAACATCCCTAATCGTATCCAGATATTTGCCTGAGACAGCTATCGCTACATCATCTGCATACGCTACAACCCCCATTCCCTCTTTCTCCAATTCCAACAGCAATCCATTCACCACTGCACTCCAAAGAAAGGGGGACATTACTCCTCCCTGCGGGGTTCCCCTAACCACCCGCCTTTTAATGGTGGACTCTCCCAGTTCCGAGATAATAATCCTGCTTACCAGCATCTGATTTATCAACCTACTTATAGGATAATCCACCTTCAAAAATGACAATCCTTCCATGATCGCCTCTGTTTTTACATTATTAAAGGCACCCTCAATGTCGAGAAATGCTACCATACAATACTCTTGCGAGTAAATTGACTTCTCAATCATGCGTACTAGATCGTGCAGAGCTGTGTCCACCGACTTTCCCTTACAGTACGCATGCTGAGACATTGCCCAATTCCTCGGATCAACTTTTGTTCGAATAAGTACGTCTATCAATCTTTCCAAGGTTTTCAACAGAAAGGATGATAGAGTTATAGGCCTCAGGTCCTTTGGATAAGCCTGTGAGCTTTTTCCCGATTTCGGGATAAAAACCACTCTGACCTCCGTCCATTTCCTGGGAATATAGACCAATTGCAGACATCCCCTGAAGATAACCTCCAGCCAGGGGAGGATGACCGCAGAGTTCCTTTGGATCTCTGCTGGTATAATCCGATCCGGGCCCGCCGATTTATAAGGCTTAAAACCGTTCAGTGCCCACAGGATTCGTTTCCTGTTCACGATGCCATCCACATCTGTTAAGGGTGTTCCTCGATGAGCTCCAGGCTCCATCGAGGCATCAATGCTTCCCGGAAAATGGGTCTCAATGAGAAGCTCCAATGATTCCGTACTCGAAGCTGTCCATAACCCGTCCGGCCTAATTAAGTAACTAGGACTGGTTGGGTTAGTAGATAGAATTTTCCTTAGGCGAGAAGTCTCGGAGACCTCCTCCATTCTACAACAGAAGAGTCTCCAAGACCTCCCTTGTGCCCTCCTCAACTCTTTTTTGTATTTTCTCAGGTCTTCCTTATAGGAATCCCAATCTCGATTTTCCCTGGTGTTCTTAGCCTTATTAAAGGCTGTCCTACACGCTCTCCGATAGGTTCCCAACTCCGTGGTCCACCATGTCGGTTTCTGCCTGCCCCTAGGTTTTATCAGGGGACACGCAGCATTTAATGAAAGATTGCATGCCTTTGTGACAATATCAACCATGCCATCTAATTCCTCTACTGTCACCGGAAGTCCAGGAACCTCCAGCGGCAATAGTTCCTTCAACACCTCCCCATATTTGTTCCAGTTTGTCCTTCTGGGATTCCTGAAGGCTTTCCGGGCAACAGGTTTGATGTTGAGGTTATATGTAATATATCGGTGATCAGAGAATGAGTGCTCTTTCGCCACTCTCCACCCACTGATCATATCAACAATTGTTTCTGACGCACAGGTTACATCTAGAACCTCCTGTCGATTTGTAACAATGAATGTTGGTTCACACCCAATATTGCAAACTACAAGGTTAGTATTTAATAAGTAATCAAAAAATAGCTCACCCCTTTCATTAATGTCTGTGCTTCCCCAGATTGTGTGATGCGCGTTTGCATCACATCCAAGTATCACACCCACCTTTTTCTGACCTGCTTCCCGGATCAGTTCCCCCAGGTTGTCCGGTGGAACCTCCTTCTCGCGATCCATGTAGGCTGAGGCTAGCCATAGTTTTTCACAGCCTACCTCAGCGCTCACCGCCGTAACGTCCCCGCTACTAAATTGTGGAAGAAGAAAAATATTCAAATTATTTTTCGCTAAGATACACGATCTGATCTTTTCAGAGTTGCTTGAGTATAATAATTTATACCCTTTCGTTCTGAGGCCACAGATCCTGTTATTATTAATCCAAGGTTCTTGGATTAACACCAAGTCCTCATCTGACTTAGTCAGTCTGAGCACGAGAGCTGCCGAGGCAGCCTTCGTGTGGTGCAGGTTTATTTGTACAATGCTTACCATTGCAATCTACCTTACTCACCACTTCATGCACTCCCTGCATCAGGATAGTGTCATTTGGCTCGTTGGTTTGGTCGCCAACCCCCTCTCGTCGTGTGTTCGACGGGTTGCCCCCATCGGACTTCAGAGAGAGGAGGCTGCCTCCCATCACCAACTTCACTTCATCCGAAATATCGGAACGGCTACTCTGGTCGTCCTCAGCCCGCTTGACCGTTTCCTGCCGGGTCCGTTCTACGTCGCCCCCAGGCTGGTCTTCCGCGCCCTTATCGACCTCGTCTTTCCTATAAACTTTAAGAGTGATCGACCCGAAACCGAAGTTGATCACTCCCTTAGATCTAGCAAGGGAAGCCAAGGATTCCTTATTGATCAGCATGATTGCCAATCTAAAGCCCCTATTGGCCTCCTCTTGCTTCACAATCCTCCATCCTTCCGTTGGAAGATCGGGATTACTGACCCGAATAATCTCAATGATCTCCTCTGGCTTGTCCGGCTCGGTTGGTAACCAGACGCGTGCCCTTGGCCTGCTCGGGATTTCCCCTCTGCTGACCGCTTCAAGCCTCGCGCTCGGCCACACCTCGCCTACCTCGGTCACTGCCCTTTTATAGAGATCGACCGATCTCTGATCCGAGCACGCAGTTAGCTTAACGCGCCCTTAGTTCCATCCCGCATCTCTGCAGGACGGGGGGGACCCCGGATTTTCTCTAAGGATCCTCAAGAAAATGGAGTTTAGTGCATTATACACTACCTTCCACTTTTCCGACGTGATGCTCCCATCTTCCTGACCTTCCTGACCGTCAATGACGGCTAGCACCAGCACGTGCTCCTTCAGGATTTCACTGAATAGTTTCAGTTTCTGCTCCTTAGGAGCACCCGACGTCATGTCTGCTTGCACTTTGGCCTGCTTACTGCCTTCTGCTTCAAGCTCATCCTGGGACCCCTGTCTTTTAGACACAAGGACCCTCTCCGAGCTATCGCAGCCGACAGTTTTCTTAGCCCATGCTACAGATTCCTTCTGCGCAACTGTAAGCTGCCCCTCAGGGGTCGCAGCCAGTTTCTCCAGAACTCTAAATGCCGACCGTCTTTCTCTGTACCGTCGTTTTGATGGAGGTATCTCTCTCGGTCCCCCACTGTTCTGTTTGGCAGTTCCGCTTCCACCTGGCTTCGATGCCATGGTGTTGCTTACCCTTGCCTCAGTTGAGGGAGCCCCACCTTTCTGGTTAGAATTACTCCCCTCTATAGTACTTTCCGGTTTTTGGTGGGTACCGGTCCCCTTGTTTTTATTATTTTTAGCAAAATCTTCCATTTATTCCCACGAGTATCGGAGAAATACGTCCACCTGCGCAGAGATCCGTATACGCAGGTAAGGCTAAATACAACTGGAGGTCGCCAGGTATCCAGAGGATAACGATTTAACACGATAAACAATTTTTAAGATGAAAATGCATTCTTACCGAGTAATTTCTGGTTTCTATCCTTATTATTATAAATCGTTTTAAAGTATTCGGAAGCATCGCTGTTCTGCCACACAAAAGAATCGTGGTTAGCTCCAGGATAAGTAGCATCCACATACCAAATTCTATGTTTATGGTCACATATCTAAAATGAAAAAAAATTCAATAAAAAATTTTAAAAAATAAAATATGGTAGTTCTTACAATCAGGGTATTCAAAGAAACGTACAAATCCTTTGCGGTTGTAAAAAACGTGAGTATTGTCACCTGTTGGCTTAGCAATTTTATTGTGCGTGCCATCAACATACATAACAACCCCAGAAATTCTGCATTTTGTGAAAAAGAAAATAACCTTGCTTCGGTTTTTTCTTCTTCACTCATTTTTAATGATATCCATTTTCCACATAATGTTTGTTCCAAAATATTAAACACTTCCGACAGCACAACCGAAACTGTTGATTGTGCCATGCCAATAAAGTGGTCCTGACCGATACCGTTTTGGTATCCGCCTTCTGCCAAAAATCGTAGACACGCTTTCATTTTAAATTCTGGCGACAGTGAGGACGATTTAACCACAGATGATAATTTAGATTTCATTTCATTTAAAACATAATTAAAAGCTGCTTTGCAGCTTAAGATAACCATATTGCCGAAAAAGTTTACTGTTTGGACATCTGACAACTGGAAAATGTCTTGACACATATTTCGCAGCGCTCTCCGTGTTTCTGTCCTGTTACTCGTTCCTTCGTATAAATTTAAATACAATCCAATCGTATTCATGATTACGTATCAAAACCACTATTTTTTGCTCTTAAACATTTATTTTTCTTAAATTTGCTAAAATACTTTATAACTGAATTTGTAACTTAAATTCAATAAAAATTTGACAACTGGTGAAATTCAATATTCGGCTGTGGATCGATAACGCAGATTTCCGTTGAATTCAATAATAAAATAATTTCAAATGCGGATCGAATGCGCGGATTGAAAGAACTCCCTCCGCTGTCAATCCGGCGAGTTGTATAATCGACACCATTATTACGAGAAAATTTACTTCGAAATAAAGCTCATTTTCTTTTGTATAATGCAAAAGTAATTACTTATTAAACATTTATGTAGTCGCACTGTTTTCCGCAAATTTTCAACTCAAATATCAATATTATCTTTTGTATATTAGATGTTAAAAATTAAAGAATCGGTTCCCAGAACTAGGCGACCCACACATACCTTTATATAACCTGACTATGGAATCCCAACTTGTTAGGATTATTTTTAGTGTGATCATAAATTATTACGTATAACGGAAAAGACATTTCATTGCGATACTTGGGTCAAATTATTGATATCCTCCACGAAGTATTCTCGGATAAGGGTGCACCCTGGGTAATGTATTGTAATACGAACTGTCGTGGTAACCAATCTCTTCGTATAAGTAGGTCAATATCCCTTTTCCTGCCTGCCATCACAATTGTGTGGGTAACGCAAAATAATCATGTCAATAAATTTATTTTTGTATGTATTTTAGAGTAACCCGCATGCATTTGTGTATCCAGTTAATTCGTTTTCGTTCGAAAAATAACACTATAATAATAATAAAATAATTAAGATGTTATATAATTTATATGTTATGAAATATAATGTTTTTTTTCCAAAAATAATTCCGATTTAAGTAAGATCCGTTAAAATACGGAAGGCATTACAATACAACCTGTAATTTTTCACACATTTGTTTGAGTTGGACTTAAACTAAAGCTTAAAAATGTTTTCTATGAAAACATATAGTGAATAGTCAATCCATCACAATGCAATGAATCAAAATACAACATTATTTACCCCGGGTGGATTTTTCAAATTCGCTAATCCACACTCTTCGGAGGCCATTTCCATAGATTCTGGGGGAACCACTAATTACATGTTAGTGAAAGCAATTTTGAAACTGCGAATCCTTTCCAACAGCAGTAAAAACAGCAAGAACGTATGCTAAAAGTAGATGCAAAAGCAGTTCTGCAACCGATATCTTCGACGGCGGTAGCATGCAAATGATGGACATTCTAATCTAAAAAAAAAAACAAGCACTACAACAAAAAATTAAATTAATTGAGCTTCTAATCTCCAATCTTCAGTGCGAGTTAATCTGCCTGAAAACAGGTAAAACAAATTCAAAAACGGAAAATAAAGCCATAAACAAAGATGCGTTAAACAACGAAGTACAACCTAAAAGAGACAAGTTGCAGATGACTGAATTCACAACAGATGAGGAAGATAGGGAAACTAACTAGATATTGAAGAAGGGAAAAGCTAAACAACACAAAAACAATAAAAAAGAAAAGCTGAGTCCTCACCGCAGAAGCAGAAAAATCATTCGAACGGCCACCACCTCAAAAAAATGAAGCACAGCTATAGGTAAATCCCCACCACTGATTTTTATAGTATATGAGAACCAACTACTTAGAAATCCAAAGTGTAATGAGTACTGTTACGGCACAAGAGTATAAAATTATTGTTCTGAACAATATTGTATGGAAGATTAACACTTCAAATCCGAGCGCATACAGAAACTTCTCAATGAAGCTGAATACTGAAAAATATCAGTGGTACACGCACGAAAATAAAAACGATCGTCCCATCTAGGTCATGGCAAGAGGCATACATCCAACCTCTGTAAGTAATTCAATAATGGAGGATGTAGAAAATAAAGGATTTAAAATCCTTGATGCCTTGAACATTATTAAAAAAGAAAGACGGAGAGGACCAACTATAGAAGCAGTTTTAAAGAGATAAATCCAAGGAAATAGAAAAAATTTACAATATAACTGGCATACTCAACATGCGAGTAAAGATCGAAGTTGTTAAAAGAGTGAGTACACAAATAGTATAATGTAAAAAATGTCAAAGCTATAACTATATGCAACGATATTGCACACGCGAACCAAGATGTGTGATATGTGCTGGAAAGCTCGCAACACAAACTTGCAAACTAACTAAAGAAGAACCTGCAAAATCTATAAATTGTAATGGGCAGCATCCAGCCAGCTACCGAGGATGTGAGGTGCCCAAACATCTACAGAAAATGAGGGATCAGGCACTCAAACCCCCTCTAAGTCATCCAAACAAGGATCGACCAAGCAATAAAGCATCTATGTGTAGGGAGAGAATTACACATATGCACAGGCCTCTCCAATTCGAAAGAAAATGGGGCCAACAGTACCGAAAATTTCAAAAATACTGCCCAAGCAATTAAAATAGCCTTGAGGACCACAACACAATATGTAAATACCAAGTTCCAAAATAGTTAAAAATAAATAATGTCTGCAATACAAAGTTCAATTCATTCTTCCGGAGCAGAAATCACACATCAAAATAACTCGTTAAAGAATAATTGTATATGGAATGCAAACGGGGTAACATAACACCTAGAAGAATTAGAAATATTTTTAAATACCGATAAAATTGATATATGCTTAATATCAGAAAGACATTGTACCAGCAGCTCCTATGTATCAATCGGAAGATATACTTGTTACCATACCAAACAAATTCACCAGAGCTCATAAACAACAAAACAAATTGAGAATTGTTTAAGCAGTTAGTAGAGAAAAAAATGGAAATTCAAGTGCGAACTAAAAGTGAAAATGAAGTAGAAGAGGAACTATAGACAGGCTTCATGATATCATACAATGGTCGGCTTGGAAATGCACCTCCAAATTATCATCCAGGAAAGAAAACTCTGATATTTACCCAATTGAAGTAAGAGTGCAGGAAAAAAGAAAAGCCCAAAAAATGGCATAATGTGAGTGCGCCGCAAGATAAAATCACCTTAACCAACTTGTGCATCAAACTTAAGGCCTCATAAAAGTAGTGAAAAATGAAACTATTGGAAAATACCTTTGTTTTCTAACTCCAACTAAAGATACTGGTTATTCACTCTGGAAAGCAACAAAAGGGTTAAAACGAACAAAAACGCAGATCCGCCAATCAAAACAAACGATGGGAAATGGGTTAAAAGTGCAAAAGATAAAGCTGACCTGTTTGTGCTGAACATCTTGAAGAAACATTTAAACCTCTTAGTCGGCATACCAGTTATGAAAACACTGCTGAGACGTCCAGAAAATAGTGGGCACATAATAAAGGAGCTGCCTGAAAATTGTACCCGTGAATTACTTCACATAATCAATGCGATCTTCAGGAAAAAAATGATAGAACATGTTACCGGCCAATTTCACTTCTACCAACACTAGCGAAATTGTTTGAGAGGCTGTTGCTAAAAAGATGTAAAAAAGCATAGAACAAAGAAACCTTTTCCCAAAATATCAGTACCCAGAGAGAAACACTCAACTATGGAGCAGGTTCATATAGGCTTACTTTTATATAATCTAGATGTTATTGAGAATACATTAGAGTGGAAAATTTTTTGTTCTAGTATCTTCTTATAGATATGGCGCAAGCCCTCGATAAGGTGTGGCACAGAGGTTTACTCTTCAAACTACATAGAGATTTACCAAAACAATACTTTATAATTTTAAAATCATGCATAGAGAATCGCCATTTTAAGATGAAATATGAAGATGAATATTCCGAGCTAAAAAAGATTTCAGCAGGAGTCCCGCAGGGTAGTTTTTGGGACCTATTCTTTACCTGCTCTATACAAGAGATTTAGCAGACATTTAGGAGATTAAGGAGACATCTCTCAGTAGGAGACATTATCGAAGAATCGACAAGGAAACTTCAAGATGCATGTGACAAAATCATAAAATGGACAAAAAAGTGGAGTATCGGGCTCAATGAATGGAAATGAATTTTACTAATCTAAAACTCAGTTACAAAGCTGTTTTTGATATTATTGATATTATTTATATTATTGATATTATTGATATTATTGTTATTATTGTTATTATTGATATTATTAACGTTATCGATATTATTGATATAATTGATATTATTGACATAATTGATTTTTGACATTATTAATATTATTGACAATATTAATAAAATTGATTTTACTGATATTATTGATATAATTGAAATTATCGATATAATTGATATTATTGATATTATTAATATAATTGATATTATTGATATAATTTGCTATTATTGATGTTATTAACAATATTGATATTATGGTTATTATAGATATTGTTGATGTTATTGATATTATTGTTATTATTGATATTATTGGTATTATTGATACTATTGATTTTATTACCTACCATGCAGTATTGAATAGTATCAATTATATCAATTATATATATGTCAATAATATCAATTATATCAATTATATGATTAATGTCAATTTTATCAATAATGTCAATAGTCTTGATAATGTCAGTAATATCAACAATATCAATAATATCAATATAATCATTACTATCAATAAAACCAATAGTATTAATTGTGCCAGTAATTTCAATAATATCAACAAAATCAATAATAAAATTAATGTCAATAATCTGAATTATATCAATAATATCATTAATATCAATAATGTCAGTAATATCAATAATATTAAATATATCAATAATATTAATAATTTCAATAATATGTATAATGTCAATAATGTAAATAATATCAATAATGTCAATGGTATCAATAATTTCAATGATATCAATCAAGCCAGTAATATCAATAATATCAGTTAAATCAATTATATTGATTATTGATATTATTGATACAATATTTTTGATATTATTGATTTTGTTGATATAATTAATATTATTGACATAATTGATTTTATTAATATTATTGTTATAATTGATATTATTGGCTTTACTAATATTATTGATATTATTGATATTTTTCATATTGTTGATATTGTTGATATTATTAATATTTTTGACATTATAGATACAATTGATATTACTGATATTATTTAAATTAGTGATATTATTGATATTATTGATATAATTGATATAATTGCTATTATTGATATAATTAATATTATTGGTGTTATTGATGTTGTTGGTGTTATTGATATTATTGGTATTATTGATACTATGATTTTATTGTTATTATTGATACTATTGATATTATTGGAAATATTGAGATTATTGATATTTTTCATATTATTGACATTGTTAATATTATTGATATTTTTAATATTATTGATATTACTGATATTATTGATATAATTGTATTAATTGATATTAATGATATAATTGATATTACTGATACTATTGAATATTATTGATATTAATGATATTATTGATATGATTGATATAATTGATTTACTTGATATTATTGATGTAATTTGCTTTTATTGTTGTTATTAACATTATTGATATTATCTTCATTATTCATATTGTTGATATTATTGTTATTATTGGTATTATTAGTTTTATTAATATTATTGATATTATTGAAACTATTGATATTATTGAGATTATTGATATTATTCATATTATTGATATGATTGACATTATTAATATTATTGACAATATTGATATAATTGATATTACTGATATTATTGATATTATTGATACTACTGATATCATTGATATCATGGATTTCATTGATGATATTATTGATTACGCATTTATTTCCAAAATATCTTATATTTAAATGATGCCGAGTAAACTGTTATTTATTGGTGGATCGACTAAATTAAGATAATTTTTAATGATTCTGTAGTTCCAATGCATCCCTTAGTACGAACACCATCCCTAATTTCTAAAGCTTAACACTCAAATTATATTTTAAATGAATGCTATTTGAACATTTCGCTTCAGATTGCCGAACAGTTGAAGACCTAAAAGCGCCATTTACAATATAAGTGTAGTGATCGACATTAGACAGTGTTTGTGATTTGTTATTTAAAAGTATAAAGTTCTTTTGAAAACGTTTGTGTATTTGTGAGTAAGAAAAAATATTTTAATGTAGTCTGGTATTAAAGTTATCCCAATTAATGATAAAGCTTAAATATAATTTTTCAGCAACCATTAAACCGAACGCTTTGGAAACATTTATCAACTCGAGGTCTACTTTTACAATCGAGCTTTGGTTGTGATTAGTGAAACTTAAATAAAAATTAATTTTGATCAGGGTCAACAGTATTGAAAATCACGTAGCTTAACTAAAAAACAGCCACTTTAAACAAAAAAAAGCTGAAACAAAGCTCTTAAAATTCCATTTCAAAAATCTTAACTCATTTGGTCGCATTGAATTGATATTCCAGATCCATTAGAAAAATTTGAATCTTTGTAAAAATTAAAAAACTGACTATAAATATTCTGCGATTTCCAGTTGGCTGCTTTTCGGAGAATTTCGGCATATTTTAATTTTCTCGGTGAATTTAACTATGCCATTTAAATGTATGGTATTAATGTCATTTAAAAAAAGAAAAGTTAAAATTTCAATTTTTATTTATAGACCTGCATAATATTTAGGGTGCTCACTAAGACTGCCGATTTTTTTTTTTAATAAAACGTAATTATGATGCATCGATTTCGGGATTCAAACATTTTTGCACATTAAAAATAATTTGTCCGAAGCAACGTAAACACGGAGAGAAGCTTTCGTGCAAATGCTATGGATTTATTTGGACATTTTTTTGGTTTTATTGGTTTGTATCTTGTAGCAGGTGCGGCGGATAAATGAATTTTCATTCTACTGGGCATTGACTTTGTTTGTATATCATATATTTGGTGAATTAGTTTTTGTTTTTGGGGTGGTTTTCGTTTGAAAATTTGCCATTTTCTGCGGTGGTGTCTTTTTTAGTCTGGTTAGATTGTATCGTATGAAGAGTGGTAATTTCATTCGTTTTTCTTCTCTATTGTACGGTAGTCATCGGATTAGGGACATCGTAGCGGAGAATCGTGAAGTTCTGAGTGAAGATTTGCTTGAGGGTAAGGGATACTTTATCAGAATTGGGGATGGATGGACGGAGTTTATGCTCGGGTGACTGGGGGGGTTTGTTTCTCCGCCACATGTGCGAGATGTGGATGGGTGGGATCTGCATTCGTGCAATTTGGGCCTGCGTACGGGCAAGCAGTGTATTTTGTCCGACTTCTACTTCGTCGTATTTTGACTTACTAATAATAATACATTTTACATACAACAATACATACAAGATTCTTAAGCCATCTGAGATAATGAACAATAATACTATATTTTATTTATAGTTTCCTAATTGGACAGCTATCAATACTGAGTTTTATTATTAGAAATTATTAAATTATAATTTGTACATTAACGTTTTAATCCCTGGTTGAGTTGGTTTAGATATATATTTTGTAATTAAGAATTTCCTTCCTTATAAGCTCTTTCAATAGGTTTTACTGGGTATAAAGCTTCCAAATTGATCGTGTTTGTTAACCGCCATTTATGGTTTCAGATCGAAGCTAGTTTGCTTCAAGAACTGCATTGAAGTGACAATTGCCGTCGCTAGGAATATAATAGATTTCCACTATTAACCAGATAACAAATTTTTAATTATAGGTCGAGTTGTAACTGCAATTTAATTGTAATTTTTCTTATTTTAATTTAATTTAATTCTATATTTAAGATTTAATTTGTCTCACGACAATTGGTTTACTAATATTATTTTAATAGATTAAATGACTATGGTTATATGTAACATTGAAGTGTCGGTGGAGGGAAACTTTATGGGTCGACTATTTTTGGCTTGGAGGCTACACAATAAAATTTATAATCAGACAAATATTGATACATAGATGTTTTTTGTATTTTTGGGATCATGGCACTTCTTTAACTACTTCTTTAACTACTTATTATTAATTCTGTCATCTTACAGATTCCTGATTAGCTTAATAGTTTTATTTAATTCTGATTGGGAATAAATTGTAATGGGTTAATTTGTTTACGTATTGGGGATTCTTAACCTGTGACACATTCATTATTGATATATTACCTTCCAGATTAGCTATTTTTGAAACCAGATGTCTTTGTTTCATTTTTATTTTTATTAATAAACATATTGGTTTATTAGGGATGGTAAGGTTATCCGTTGAAGAGCTGATCCATCCGTTTGATACTACAATATTTGGATTCGATTTATTTTATTTTATTTGTTTTACGACAATCAAATTATAATTAATTTAGTTATATAATCATTACATTACATTTATTCTATTCAAGAATAATTTAATTATATCGTACAAAATAATGATTCTCTAACGCATATTAATGACATTTTATTTCAGGAAATTTACCATTAAGATGCCAACATTATTGATTATCAAGTTTTTTTAAGATGCTATAATAAAGGTATGTGGCGGGCCTGGCGTCTCGCTATTGTAAATTGATATGAGGAAATGGTATTAAATAAAATTTCATAACTTATAATAATGAAATTTTGTTTCAGGACATTTACTAATTAATCAATTACTTTTTAGGATGTTGATTGCTGATTATTCATATCCCGAAGAACAAAAATAATTGTGCCGTCTTGTGCTTTACTAACTATTGACTACTTAGGTGTCTGTACCCGGGTCAAGTCTATCATATTTAACAACCTTTCCTATCCCACCATCTTGTTATGTGTAAAAGGGATGTAAGGTTGGCCAGGCGTATCCGGGATCCTTGCTTAGTCTTGGCCGTACATTCTGATCAATCAATCAATCTAAAACTCAGTTACAAAGCTGTAAGCATTACCGGTCAGCAGATTCCGTGTGCAAATAATGCTAAATATCTAAGGATGACCTTAGATACCAGGCTCAGATGGAAAGAGCACGATAAAAAGAAAAAAGATGAGTTTAATATGAAATATCGAAAAATGTATTGGCTGCTCGGGAAAAATTCGGAATTGTCAACCAAAAATAAATTGCTATTATATCAACAGGTGCTAAAGCCTGTATGGACTTACGGAATGCAGCTGTATAAAGAAAACCAACACCAAAATAATACAAACTTTTCAAAACAAAGTGCTACGTGGTATAGTTTACGCTCCGTGGTACATTACGAATGATGACCTCCTTAGGAACCTTAATCAAGCGAGACTAAAGACCTAGGCGTTACTTTCGTGGAAAACATGAGTTTTACTAAGCACATTGAGCTGTGCACCGTTCGCTCGAACTCCATGCTCGGTTTCGTCAAACGTTAGACGGGTGATAATTTTGTTGTGGAAACAATTAAAATCCTGTATTGTGCCTACGTTCGATCCCAGCTGGAATATGCTGTAAATGTGTATGGTGCCCGTTCTACGAAGCTCATATCCAGAGTATTGAGAAAAGTCAAAAGAAGTTTACAAGCTATACTTGACCTGGAAAGACCAATGGGTTTATGACCATGATCTACCATGCACGTAAACATACAGCGACAACCACCATATTTAACCGGGTGCAAGTCATACAACTTGAAAACTCTTGAAAATAGACTTTTCTAGATTTTTTTCAAAGTAAAGAAATAAATAAATATCCCGACGGTTCAAGAAGAAATAAAAAATACTTGTAGTAATTTATGGACAACGTTTTATCAACATGTAAATGAAGAGCTTCGTGGTATGTTGGACACTGCGCACATGCAGTAAGACAATTGCAAAGAACAAAACCAACTGATTTAATGGAATAAGGGCACCAGAGTAAAGACTACTTCAGTAAATAACCAATAAATGGAACTGGCCAATGGGCCTCTTCTCATTCACAAGTGACTAAATTAAGAAAGAAAAATTATTAGATGAATTGTATTATTTGTAATAATTTAAATAAATAAAAAATAAAAATTGAACAGTAAGTGCAAGTGTATAAGAAATAAGGCAAACAATTCCGAATAAGATTAGATTTAAATATCGTGAAATTTATGAACTAATCAAAATGCCTGTTCAAGACCCACTTTTCATTAAAAATGATATGAGCGTCAAAATAAACTAAAGGATCCTCACTTTTTACAAAATTGCTCAAACAACATAACTATGAGAAACATAAATACATAACAGGTTGGCAACAATAAACAAGGTATAAAACATTATTTATTTACACATTCCCGTTTGTTAGTGGTCTATAGTTGCTAAATATTCACAAAATCAAATAAATAAAATTTAGACTTTCGCTTAATCGAAAATTGACTAGCCTTTAGAGATGCCTAACGAACATGGTGTATACATTATCCTCAATTCCATACTATGACGATTTTGATCTGGCACATTTTATAAATGGCAACGAGTTTTGATTCAGTTGTGTTAAGCAAAAATGTTCGCAGTCATCACAGTGGTGGATAAATTTAATAAGATTATAGCTATATTTTGTCAAATTTGTTCACGATTGACATGAAAGGAGCATCATCGTTACGAATAGTTAGTGTGGCGTAAAATAGTGGATTATTTAAATCATTACGGAAATTAAAACACTGAAATACAGGGTTATCCAATTCGAGGTTGATAAAGTAGAAATCTGTATACCGACATCTGTCAAAGATAAACGTCAAGTACGCTGTCATTTATTTAGTTGACATTCTGCCATTTAAGAATATGGAGCATTTAACAATCGACCAACGCGTTAAAATTATTAAATCTGCTGATGCTGATTTTTCCAACAAAATTTTCTTCAGTGATGAAGCTCATTTTTCGCTTGGTGGATACGTTAATAAGCAAAACTGTAGAATTTGGGGCTCAGAAAATCCACAATTGATTGTAGAGAAGCCATTACACCCGGAAAAAGTCACTGTTTGGTGCGCATTGTGGCCTGGTGGTGTGATTGGGCCGTATTTTTTTGAGAACAACCATGGACGAACCGTTACCGTCAATTCTGAGCGCTATGGCCGCATGTTAACCGATTATTTTTTTACGAAAATCGAAGATTATGATCTTGACGATATGTGGTTCCAGCAGGATGGAGCAACCAGTCACGTAACACGAGCAAATCGAGATCTTTTGCAAGAGAAATTTCCTGGACGTTTGATTTCGCGATTGGCTGATGTCAATTGGCCTCCAAGATCCTGTGATTTAACGCCTTTGGATTTCTTTTTGTGGGGCTACGCGAAAGATCGTGTTTACGCAAACAATCCTCAAACTCTTGACTAATTGAAAACTAATATTCGTAAGGTAATGGCCGAGATACCGCCCGAAATGTGCCGAAAAGTCATTGAAAATTACCTCAAAAGAATCAAGGCCTGTAAGAAGTCCCGTGGAGGACATTTGAATGATATCTTGTTTAACTAAAAATGGCAAGGATCAATCTGTAAAATGAAATAAAAATTACAATACATTCCGAATATTTTGTGTGTTTTTTTTAAGTTTACTTTATCAAGCTTGAATTGGATAACCCTGTATTTCATTGTATTCTGATCGAGCATTATACGAGTACAAAAATATGTATTCTATCAAAACCATTTATATATAACATAAATGGGGCCAAATTAAAATTTTACAATAACAAAAAATAGCAAAATTATATTATAAACCGCCATTCATTTACATAAATAATAGGATTAAAATCAATTAAACATAAATAATTACCGATTCCACATAAATACATTATGTCGAGGTGTATAATATTCGACGTCACTTGTGCTACAATTACGTGTACGGGCTTTTGCCACCCTTAAATAGCATAACACGAGTACAAAAATAATTAAAAATAAATTATATAATGATAAAAAATTATTACGATACATCAAACTCATCCTTAATTTATAAGTAATTAATTAATTTATAATTTAACACATTCTAATATGTAATGTGTTACAAAGATGACGAACAAAACATTAATTCATTAAATTAACTCGAGCCGTCTCGTTATAACACAATACATTATCGTCTCTATCTATATCGCATCTCAAAAATTGACTTACAATAATTTTTTTTGCCTTCTTGTTATAAACTAAGTTAGATTATTATTTTATTATTTTCAATATTATGACGGTGTTTAAGGGAAGCGAAAATTATTAAAGTGTATATAGTGATAATAATAAAATTAATCATGATTATGGAATGATAATAGAAATATTTTTCGTTTTATTATTACAAAAAAAAAAGCTTTAAAGACGACGAAACGAAAAAATTGGGAATTTGTAATGATAACAATGGCGTAATCTTATTAAGGGATAAGGATAACGAAAAAAATAAAATTTGCGTTGTCAATTTGTTTGTTCTTTTTTTTGTACTGATTAACAACCGAATAACAAATTTCACTTTTAAAAAGAACGTATTTCAATCATATTCTAATTTAAGACTATATGAATTAAGGACGAGTGGCAGAAGATTTTTAAAAAGATAGCAATTGAAGCGTACTTATTTTATTATTTATTGTTATTATTATAATGACAATCAATTATTGTTTTGTATTATTTTGTTATCATTGAGGGTTCGAGAAGCTTTTACCGATTTTTGTTTTCTTTTTCGAGAAATATGTCAAAATTTTTTGTCGTTAAGTGGAATTTGTGAAACGCACTTTGATACAATAGAGTTATATTTCTGAATTTTTCTATTTGGTTTAGTTGTTTCACGTGTAAACCATACAATAATTAGCGTAATGATTTTTTTTGGAAATGCCGATCATTTCTGTAAAGTTTTTTTAATGAGCTTTTATTGCCTCTATAAATTATGATGTAGGTAATGTAATGTAGACTGACACCTAAGTCTTATATTCGTGGTGATTAAAAAAGTAATAATGAGTCGGAAACATAATGTAAAAAATCGATATCTAAAAACTTAAATAATTTAGATAATGATGATAAATTTTCAAATTCACTACCAATTCTGAAATAATATATATATTTGTATGCTTGTATTTCTAATATTCTGATATATTTTCAAATTAGTTACCATATGAACTATCATTAAAACATTATAAATAATTTTATTAAAATTAAGCCTAATATAGAATTATTTTGTTTTTATCAAAATTGTTGTTGTTGTCAATATGGCGACGATCAAAAATACTAATTAGGATACGATTAAAATTCGTTCTGGTGAGAAAATTCGAACCAAATTTATTAAAAAATTGTTTTATAATTTTTTCTAACTTGGGATATAAATTTTGTTATGGAATAATTTTGTTTTTGTCAAAATTGTTTGTTATTGTCAATATGGCGACGATCGAAAATACTAATTAGGAAACGATTAAAATTCGTTCTGGTGAGAAAATTCGAACCAAATTTATTAAAAAATTGTTTATAATTTTTTCTAACTTGGGATATAAATTTTTTTATGGAATTATGTTGTTTTTGTCAAAATTGTTGTTGTTGTCAATATGGCAAAAAACGAAAATATTAATAAGGATACGATTAAAATTCGTACTGATGAGAAAATTCGAAACAAATTTATTAAAAAATTGTTTATAATTTTTTCTAACTTGGGATATAAATTTTGTTATGGAACAATTTTGTTTTTGTCAAAATTGTTGTTGTCAATATGGCGACGATCGAAAATACTAATTAAGATACGATTAAAAGTCGATTTTGGTGTGAAAATTCGAAACAAATTTATTAAAAAATTGTTTTATAATTTTTTCTAACTTGGGATATAAATTTTGTTATGGAATAATTTTGTTTTTGTCAAAATTGTTGTTGTCAATATGGCAACGATCGAAAATATTAATTAGGATACGATTAAAATTCGTTCTGGTGAGAAAATTCGAACCAAATTTATTAAAAAATTGTTTATAATTTTTTCTAACTTGGGATATAAATTTTGTTATGAAATTAGAATAATTTTGTTTTTGTCAAAATTGTTGTTGTTGTCAATATGGCGACGATCGAAAATACTAATTAGGATACGATTATAATCCATTCTGGTGAGAAAATTCGAACCAAATTTATTAAAAAATTGTTTATAATTTTTTCTAACTTGGGATATAAATTTTGTTATGGAACAATTTTGTTTTTGTCAAAATTGTTGTTGTCAATATGGCGATGATCGAAAATACTAATTAAGATACGATTAAAAGTCGTTTTTGTGTGAAAATTCGAAACAAATTTATTAAAAAATTGTTTTATAATTTTTTCTAACTTGGGATATAAATTTTGTTATGGAATAATTTTGTTTTTGTCAAAATTGTTGTTGTCAATATGGCGACGATCGAAAATACTAATAAAGATACGATTAAAATTCGTACTGGTAAGAAAATTCGAAACAAATTTATTAAAAAATTGTTTATAATTTTTTCTAACTTGGGATATAAATTTTGTTATGGAATAATTTTGTTTTTGTCAAAATTGTTGTCGTTGTTAATATGGCGACGATCGAAAATACTAATTAGGATACGATTAAAATTCGTTCTGGTGAGAGAATTCGAAACAAATTTATTAAAAAATTGTTTTATAATTTTTTCTAACTTGGGATATAAATTTTGTTATGGAATAATTTTGTTTTTGTCAAAATTGTTGTAGTTGTCAATATGGCAAAAAACGAAAATACTAATAAGGATACGATTAAAATTCGTTCTGGTGAGAAAATTCGAAACAAATTTATTAAAAAATTGTTTTATAATTTTTTCTAACTTGGGATATAAATTTTGTTATGGAATAATTTTGTTTTTGTCAAAATTGTTGTTGTTGTCAATATGACGACGATCGAAAATACTAATTAGGATACGATTATAATCCATTCTGGTGAGAAAATTCGAACCAAATTTATTAAAAAATTGTTTATAATTTTTTCTAACTTGGGATATAAATTTTGTTATGGAACAATTTTGTTTTTGTCAAAATTGTTGTTGTCAATATGGTGACGATCGAAAATACTAATTAAGATACGATAAAAGTCGTTTTGGTGTGAAAATTCGAAACAAATTTATTAAAAAATTGTTTTAATATTTTTTCTAACTTGGGATATAAATTTTGTTATGGAATAATTTTGTTTTTGTCAAAATTGTTGTTGTCAATATGGCAACGATCGAAAATACTAATTAGGATACGATTAAAATTCGTACTGGTGAGAAAATTCCAACCAAATTTATTAAAAAATTGTTTATAATTTTTTCTAACTTGGGATATAAATTTTGTTATGAAATTAGAATAATTTTGTTTTTGTCAAAATTGTTGTTGTTGTCAATATGGCGACGATCGAAAATACTAATTAGGATACGATTATAATCCATTCTGGTGAGAAAATTCGAACCAAATTTATTAAAAAATTGTTTATAATTTTTTCTAACTTGGGATATAAATTTTGTTATGGAACAATTTTGTTTTTGTCAAAATTGTTGTTGTCAATATGGCGACGATCGAAAATACTAATTAAGATACGATTAAAAGTCGTTTTGGTGTGAAAATTCGAAACAAATTTATTAAAAAATTGTTTTATAATTTTTTCTAACTTGGGATATAAATTTTGTTATGGAATAATTTTGTTTTTGTCAAAATTGTTGTTGTCAATATGGCAACGATCGAAAATACTAATTAGGATACGATTAAAATTCGTTCTGGTGAGAAAATTCGAAACAAATTTATTAAAAAATTGTTTATAATTTTTTCTAACTTGGGATATAAATTTTGTTATGAAATTAGAATAATTTTGTTTTTGTCAAAATTGTTGTTGTCAATATGGCGACGATCGAAAATACTAATTAGGATACGATTATAATCCATTCTGGTGAGAAAATTCGAACCAAATTTATTAAAAAATTGTTTATAATTTTTTCTAACTTGGGATATAAATTTTGTTATGGAACAATTTTGTTTTTGTCAAAATTGTTGTTGACAATATGGTGATGATCGAAAATACTAATTAAGATACGATTAAAAGTCGTTTTGGTGTGAAAATTCGAAACAAATTTATTAAAAAATTGTTTTATAATTTTTTCTAACTTGGGATATAAATTTTGTTATGGAATAATTTTGTTTTTGTCAAAATTGTTGTTGTCAATATGACGACGATCGAAAATACTAATAAAGATACGATTAAAATTCGTTCTGGTGAGAAAATTCGAACCAAATTTATTAAAAAATATTGTTTATAATTTTTTCTAACTTGCGATATAAATTTGGTTATGGAATTATGTTGTTTTTGTCAAAATTTTTGTTGTTGTCAATATGGCAAAAAACGAAAATACTAATAAGGATACGATTAAAATTCGTTCTGGTGGGAAAATTCGAAACAAATTTATTAAAAAATTGCTTTATAATTTTTTTCTAACTTGGGATATAAATTTTGTTATGGAATAATTTTGTTTATGTCAAAATTGTTGTTGTTGTCAATATGGCGACGATCGAAAATACTAATTAGGATACGATTAAAATTCGTTCTTTATTAAATAATTGTTTATAATTTTTTCTAACTTGGGATATACATTTTTTTATGGAATTATGTTGTTTTTGTCAAAATTGTAGTTGTTGTCAATATGGCAAAAAACGAAAATATTAATAAGGATACGATTAAAATTCGTACTGATGAGAAAATTCGAAACAAATTTATTAAAAAATTGTTTATAATGGAATAATTTTGTTTTTGTCAAAATTGTTGTTGTCAATATGGCGACGATCGAAAATACTAATTAAGATACGATTAAAAGTCGCTTTGGTGTGAAAATTCGAACCAAATTTATTAAAAAATTGTTTATAATTTTTTCTAACTTGGGATATAAATTTTGTTATGGAATAATTTTGTTTTTGTCAAAATTGTTGTTGTTGTTATTATGGCGACGATCGAAAATACTAATTAGGATACGAATAAAATTCGTACTGATGAGAAAATTCGAAACACATTTATTAAAAAATTGTTTATAATTTTTCTAACTTGGGATATAAATTTTGTTATGGAACAATTTTGTTTTTGTCAAAATTATTGTTGTTGTCAATATGGCGACGATCGAAAATACTAATTAGGATATACGATTAAAATTCGTACTGGTGAGAAAATTTGAACCAAATTTATTAAAAAATTGTTTATAATTTTTTCTAACTTGGGATATAAATTTTGTTATGGAATAATTTTGTTTTTGTCAAAATTGTTGTTGTTGTCAATATAGCGACGATCGAAAATGCTAATTAGGATACGATTAAAAGTCGTTTTGGGGAGAAAATTCGAAACAAAGTTATTAGAAAATTGTTTATAATTTTTTCTAACTTGGGATATGAATTTTTTTATGGAATTATGTTGTTTTTGTCAAAATTTTTGTTGTTGTCTATATGGCAAAAAACGAAAATTCTAATAAGGATACGATTAAAATTCGTTCTGGTGAGAGAATTCGAAACAAATTTATTAAAAAAATTGTTTTATAATTTTTTCTAGTTTGGGATATAAATTTTGTTATGGAATAATTTTGTTTTTGTCAAAATTGTTGTTATTGTCAATATGGCGACGATCGAAAATACTATTTAGGATACGATTAAAATTCGTTCTGGTGAGAAAATTCGAAACAAATTTATTAAAAAATTGTTTTATAATTTTTTCTAGTTTGGGATATAAATTTTGTTATGGAATAATTTTGTTTTTGTCAAAATTGTTGTTATTGTCAATATGGCGACGATCGAAAATACTATTTAGGATACGATTAAAATTCGTTCTGGTGAGAAAATTCGAAACAAATTTATTAAAAAATTGTTTTATAATTTTTTCTAACTTCGGATATAAATTTTGTTATGGAATAATTTTGTTTTTGTCAAAATTGTTGTTGTTGTCAATATAGCGACGATCGAAAATGCTAATTAGGATACGATTAAAAGTCGTTTTGGGGAGAAAATTCGAAACAAAGTTATTAGAAAATTGTTTATAATTTTTTCTAACTTGGGATATGAATTTTTTTATGGAATTATGTTGTTTTTGTCAAAATTTTTGTTGTTGTCAATATGGCAAAAAACGAAAATTCTAATAAGGATACGATTAAAATTCGTTCTGGTGGGAGAATTCGAAACAAATTTATTAAAAAAATTGTTTTATAATTTTTTCTAGTTTGGGATATAAATTTTGTTATGGAATAATTTTGTTTTTGTCAAAATTGTTGTTGTCAATATGGCGACGATCGAAAATACTAATTGGGATACGATTATAATCACTTCTGGTGAGAAAATTCGAAACAAATTTATTAAAAAATTGTTTATAATTTTTTCTAACTTGGGATATAAATTTTGTTATGGAATAATTTTGTTTTTGTCAAAATTGTTGTTGTTGTCAATATGGCGACGATCGAAAATACTAATAAGGATACGATTAAAATTCGTTCTGGTGTGAAAATTCGAACCAAATTTATTAAAAAATTATTTGTAAATTTTTCTAACTTGGGATAAACCTTTTATTTTGGAATAATTTTGTTTTTGTCAAAATTGTTGTTGTTGTCAATATGGCGACGATCGAAATTCCTCTCTACTATACAACTTAAATCCGTTCTGGTGAGAAAATCGAACCAAATTTATTAAAAAATTATTTATAATTTTTTCTAACTTGGGATATACATTTAATTATGGAATTATTTTGTTTTTTGTCGAAATTGTTATTGTTGCCGATATGGCAGGTGATCGAAATTACTAATTGGGATACCATTAAAATCCTTTCTGGTGAGAAAATTCGAAACAAATTTATTAAAAAATTGTTTTATAATTTTTTCTAACTTCGGATATAAATTTTGTTATGGAATAATTTTGTTTTTGTCAAAATTGTTGTTGTCAATATGGCGACGATCGAAAATACTAATTAAGATACGATTAAAATTCGTACTGGTGAGAAAATTCGAAACAAATTTATTAAAAAATTGTTTATAATTTTTTCTAACTTGGGATATAAATTTTGTTATGGAATAATTTTGTTTTTGTCAAAATTGTTGTTGTCAATATGGCGACGATCGAAAATACTAATTAAGATACGATTAAAATTCGTACTGGTGAGAAAATTCGAAACAAATTTATTAAAAAATTGTTTATAATTTTTTCTAACTTGGGATATGAATTTTGTTATGGAATAATTTTGTTTTTGTCAAAATTGTTGTCGTTGTTAATATGGCGACGATCGAAAATACTAATTAGGATACGATTAAAATTCGTTCTGGTGAGAGAATTCGAAACAAATTTATTAAAAAATTGTTTATAATTTTTTCTAGTTTGGGATATAAATTTTGTTATGGAATAATTTTGTTTTTGTCAAAATTGTTGTTATTGTCAATATGGCGACGATCGAAAATGCTAATTAGGATACGATTAAAATTCGTTCTGGTGAGAAAATTCGAAACAAATTTATTAAAAAATATTTTTATAATTTTTTCTAACTTCGGATATAAATTTTGTTATGGAATAATTTTGTTTTTGTCAAAATTGTTGTTATTGTCAATATGGCGACGATCGAAAATACTAATTAGGATACGATTAAAATTCGTTCTGGTGAGAAAATTCGAAACAAATTTATTAAAAAATTGTTTTATAATTTTTTCTAACTTGGGATATAAATTTTGTTATGGAATAATTTTGTTTTTGTCAAAATTGTTGTTGTCAATATGGCGACGATCGAAAATACTAATTGGGATACGATTATAATCACTTCTGGTGAGAAAATTCGAAACAAATTTATTAAAAAATTGTTTATAATTTTTTCTAACTTGGGATATAAATTTTGTTATGGAATAATTTTGTTTTTGTCAAAATTGTTGTTGTTGTCAATATGGCGACGATCGAAAATACTAATAAGGATACGATTAAAATTCGTTCTGGTGTGAAAATTCGAACCAAATTTATTAAAAAATTATTTGTAAATTTTTCTAACTTGGGATAAACCTTTTATTTTGGAATAATTTTGTTTTTGTCAAAATTGTTGTTGTTGTCAATATGGCGACGATCGAAATTCCTCTCTACTATACAACTTAAATCCGTTCTGGTGAGAAAATCGAACCAAATTTATTAAAAAATTATTTATAATTTTTTCTAACTTGGGATATACATTTAATTATGGAATTATTTTGTTTTTTGTCGAAATTGTTATTGTTGCCGATATGGCAGGTGATCGAAATTACTAATTGGGATACCATTAAAATCCTTTCTGGTGAGAAAATTTGAACCAAATTTATCAAAAAAATATTTATAATTTTTTCTAACTTGGGATATACATTTTATGTTGAAATTATTTTGTTTTTGTTAAAATTGTTGATGTTGTCAATATGGCGACGATCGAAATTACTAATTGGAATACGATTAAAATCCTTTCTGGTGAGAAAATTCGAACCAAATTTATCAAAAAAATATTTAAAATTTTTTCTAACTTGGGATATACAGTTTATGTTGGAATTATCATGTTTTTGTCAAAATTGTTTTTATTGTCAATATGGCAACGATCGAAAATACTAATTGGTATACGATTAAAATTCGTTCTGGTGAGAACATTCGATCCAAATTTATTAAAAAATTGTTTATAATTCTTTCTAACTTGGGATATAAATTTTATTACGGAATTATTTTGTTTTTGTCAAAATTGTTATTGTTGTCAATATGGCGACGATCGAAATTACTAATTGGGATAAGATTTAAATCCTTTCTGGTGAGAAAATTCGAACCAAATTTATCAAAAAAATTGTTTATAATTTTTTCTAACTTGGAATATACATTTTATGTTGGAATAATTTTGTTTTTTTTTTCAAAATTGTTGTTGTTGTCAATATAGCGACGATAGAAAGTACCAACTATTATACGATTAAAATCCATTTTATTTTGAAAATTCGAAAGACATATTTGAAATAATTTATTATAATTTTTTCTAAGTTATTTGGATCTCAATTTGCTGATTTAATCGAAACTTTATGCACACGTTTTTAAAAAATGTTTGCAGTTTTATTAAATACCGTGTGACTACTTGCGAGGATTCAGTTTTCTTTCGTATTACTTTAAAATAAAGGTTGGTTCTAATATATAATTAATTTAGCTTATAATTTACTTCATTGAAAACAACGAAACCTCTGTATTCTGTAAAAGCCATAGAGACTGTCACAACATAACATGAAACATAATTTTTACTGTTTTGAGTAATAATTTGTCATAACCATTATTATAAAAAGTATAAAATTACTAAACAGGATTCATAAATATATGGGGTCGCGCAATATGAACCTGAAACATACAAGTACATCTAAATATCAAAAGGTGATCAATTTAATGTCCAATCAACGTTATACACATTTCTTTAGCGAGGTACATACTTGAAAACTAAATTTGGTTGTATTATTTTCCTTTTCATACACAGCACATATATGGAATGTCATATGACATGAAATTGTATAAATATACACGAGTATATGTACAATGAAGACAACTCCAGTCTTCCAATTTTATTTTTATACTCCGAAATTTTGTCTTTTCCATTTTCTGGAGGAAACAACTTTTCTCATATAACACAAAAAAATTAAACCAACGACGAACAGGGAAATCGTATTATTTTGCTGGGAAGACGATGTAATATGCTTTGGGATGATGTTTTGTTCGTTTTGCTGTTTAGCATTTTTTTTTGGTAGATACTTTGTGTTTTGCACAGAATTTTCTCCGTATACCTATACGAGTAAAAATGACAATGTGAAGACAGTAATGATTATTGTAATAAAAATGTCTTTGGATCTGATATCAGAATTGAAAATGACTGTTTTTTTTCTAAATAAAAAAAAATGTTGCCTCCGTCTCTTGGCAATACGATTATTTTTGGGGAACAAAATATTTTTGCTTTTCCTGTTGTATGTTGTCTTTTATAGGGGTGTCTTTGGTAAACTCGTACGTATACTTTAAATTTATCGATTATTACATTTATATTTTGTTGTTGCTGCTATTTACTTCACAAAACAGGAGTGATAGTTTCATGACATGTGGCTTATAGCGTGCGAACACGGGAATGTATTCACATGTAATAAGGTTTTATTGTGTAGCGTAAATAGGTTGTCGTTGACAAGGAAAAGTGTATCGACTTTATAAGATGAAATGCTATATAGTGCCGTATTTTAACCTAATTCTAACGTTCGTAAACCTTCAAATTGTATGTTGTAGGAAAGTGTTCAAGATTTATTACAGTTCTGCCAAGTTAGATGATGGTCCTTTGTTCAGAAAATTGCAAAAACTTTAATTGTGGCTGGCCTTGATGGCATAGCATTGGAATGTTTGTTGATAAACATCTCAGATATTTTTCGTAACTTCTAAATTAAAGAAGTCATGCAGAAATGGTATTTTAGGAACAACATAACCTTAAATAAACCAGAATGGATAAAAGTTTGCAATTTAATTACCTTAATCGGTCGATTTAGAATGATTCCAACTGATTTGATGACACTACCTAACTTTATTTTATTAAATAATTTTGGAAACTTAACATTTAAATTTAGTGCTGAATTCATTTTAAAAGTGAATGGTATTCATTGCCCTAACACAGATCGTAATGGTGCTGGTGATGGTTTTGGTGATGATTTATTATTAACTTTATTGTTAATTACGCAATTGTGCAATTTCTTTCTGTCGATAAAGATTCAACATTCCCCTCTTTGTTGCATATGTATGTTGGTTCTTTAAAAGTCACCCCCCCCCCCCCCCCCCCAAATTTTCATGTTGTCGATGTGGTCGTTCATCTCTTAAATGCATATTTCGTGAGGATTTCGATTGTGACGAATTTTGGCTATGTGAATATGTTTGCAGAACTAACATATCTCTAGAATCACCAGAGTCGATTTAAACAAATTTTGGCAAGGATCATATTAGAATGTTGGACCTGACGAATACAATTTAAAAAAAATAACTGATGCTCCAATTAACGTCCCTTCGTTATAGAATGATTATTTTATTGAGTCATACTACTACCCTGTGTGTCATTTCTTGTGCAGCTGTGAGCTAACAGAAGATGGGCGTGATTGTTCCGAGATGTGACGCCGATCTTGATAGACCTCTAATCGTATACATATATTCCGATTACCACCGAAAAATATCATAAAACTTAACAATTTTGCTGATGCCTAACATTCGGGGAATTTCAGAGTTTCTTAAGAAATTGATTATCTAGGGACATAATATGTCTCAGAAAATCATAACAACAATGTTGATAAACATGTTAAGTCTTGAGATATCAAATTTCTTAAGAAAGTTCTTAATTCTTAGGTAATTTAGCCACACAAAAATAAATATCTTTTCAAATAATTTGGAATATAGATAGTTCTAATCCACATCTTTCATAAAGTCGTACTGAGGTTGTTGGTTGATAAACGTATGAGGTTTCGAGATATTTAGGTTCTTTAGGTAATTCAAAAATTTTAAGAAGATTTTTAAATCTTGGTTGTTTAGGTATGAACGCATACATCTATTGGCACTGTACAATCTTAATCCAGTTGTTGGCACAACCTCGGCTACCACAACTTTTCCCTTTCTTGCAATACATTCTAATTATTTTTTATTAATGTGTTAGTGTAAATTAGTTATTTTTTTGTAAAAAAGCAGCAACAAAAAATATAATGTGCATAGATCGATGTGTACATATCTTCAGTTCAGACTAGGGTTCAACAAAAGTTTGGCAAGGCCCTTCAACAATCCTATACGATGAAGAAGAACAACGCATTGCTGAATGAATAAAAATTTTCCAACAAAAAGGTCCTTACGCGAAACTAGGATGTTGTTATCGCGGTAAAAGAATGTTTAGAAGTGACTAACGGAGTTCCTCCATTTTTGAAGAAAACACAATTTCAAGTCAAAGGTTGTTTTAAGGTTTCTTTAAAACAACATTCGCCTCTTTCGTTTAGTGCTACTGTTCTTGTAGCAGCAAGTGCTACATTTATTGTTTCAGATATTAATTCAGGGTTTAACTTTTTTAAAATATAACACCATTTTGATGTATTAAAAGATGTAACCAGAATTTTAAACGGAGATGAGATGAATTTTGTTTTATGTCTTGATACTAGAAAGAATCTACGGGTTTTGTACCATTATAAAAGTTAAAAGTATACATTCTTAAAAAAAATCGAAGACCGTTTCCTAAAGGATGAGGTATTGAAATTAATAAAAACGGACGGATGTCAAAGCCGTATTTGGGCACTAAATTTTCGGTTATATATTTTGATGATGGATACTCATCCTTAAGATGGTTTGGTAGTGGTATAATGATTAAATTATTTATACTACACTAAGAAATCAGGCGGTGGCGTATTGATAGCCGTACATTCAAATCTAGAGAGATCACCTGTTACATTAGTTCCATCCAGACGATATCTTATTATATATTCAGTGTGCATACCACCTTATTATTATGCTTTCAAAGTAACCAAATCAATGAATCCATTTGTTGTAAGCGATATCAACCACAAACCTTTAGGCATTGTTTTTGACTCAACCTACTGTCACCAGAAGAAATCAGAACACCTTCCAAGAATGAAATACAACTTCAAGAAAGCAAATTACGCTGGTTTGCAAAATTATTTAGAAGCAGCAAATTGGGATCTAATTTTAGATGTTGACAATGTGAACGAGAATGTTCATACATTTTATAACTTCATTCGCCAAGGCTTTAAACCTCATGTACCTTTTTTCAATAAAGCACCGAAAATTTATCCTCCGTGGCTCGATGACCTGCTTACCAATTTGAAAACCAAAAATGTAAAGCCTATACTAAAATGATGAAATCTCGATTGGAAACCGACAAGCTAGGCTTTTTACAGCGCAGTGATGAATTTGATGTCTATTTCAATTTTAAGTACAGGTCTTACCTAGCAAGTATTGAAACAAAAATTAAATTAAATCCTAAAGAATTTTGGAAATACTTTCGATCCAAACGAAAAATTGAAGGATATCATTCCAATATGACTTATAATAATACCAGCTCCTCGGACACAAAAGTGATAGCAGACATTTTTGCAGCATTTTTCCAATCAGTCTATAGCCCTTGTGATAATGTGGGATACACTGATCAAATCGCAAACAACAATACATCTATTATTTCTCCTGCCATACATAAAGAGAATGTTATACCAGCCTTAAAGGAATTTGGAGTTGGATGTGGGCCGGATGATATACCTGCCTTTATATTAAAAAAGATTTGCGAGTAGCTTCATAAATTCACTCTGCAAACTGTTAAACTTATCAATAACCACATCCGTGTTTCCTGATAAATGGAAAATTTCAAAAATAACACCTATCTTTATAAATCGGGTAAAAGAGAGGATGTCTCATGTTACAGAGGAATTTCAACATCTTCATCAATTCCAAAATTATTTGAGCTGATTGTGTGCATTGCTTTTAAATCTACATTAATTCATCACATCTCAATCTACCAACACGGGTTCATGCCTGAAAGATCGAAATCTACCAATCTGGTCGAATTTACTTATAAAGTGTTAAATGAGATAGAAAATCTTCGTCAAGTAGATGTAGCGTATATACAGATTGCAAGGCATTTGACTCTATTTGCCACATCAAAGCACTTCAAAGTCTGAGCGCAATTGGATTTTTAACCGGATTTATTAATTGGTTCAAATCGTATCTGACAAACCGACTGCAATATGTATTAATTGGGAATGAGAAATCCCAACGTTATCAAAGTGACCTCCGGTGTCGCTCAAGGATCTCATATTTTAACCTGGGTTTTTATTGTGTTCTTCGATAGAATAGCCAAGTTATTTAAGCACTCAAATGTTCTAATATTTGCTGATGACGTAAAAATTTTTCATACAATTAAACATGAGCATGATGTTGATAAACTGCAAGATGACCTCAACAGGCTTAGTCAGTGGTGTGTCCAAAATTCACTACACCCCAATATTAAGAAATGTAAAATTATGTCGTTTCATCAAAAAAAATATCCAATAACTTCGGCATATAAAATAAATGGCGTGGAAGTTCCACGCTAACTCTAAGTTTGGTTTTGTTAAGCGGTGACAATAATCCCATTAATCGATCAGCCGAATCATTCAATACCGTATCTGATCTATTTGATTTTAATTTATCAAAAAACTGTTTTAAAAACAAGTTAAAATCGTTATTTCTAAATTTTTAATTAAGTCCTTTGACAGTTTCATATTTGAAGTACTAACTTTTAATTTAATAATAATTGTTTTATTTGCTCGATAGTTTTATTTATCGATTTCCTTTTAATTAAATTAATTAAATAACTAAATAAGTAGGAATATCATTCCAATTCAGCACTCCAATCACTCCGCCGAAATACCAATGATATTCTGAATAACTGTGCTTTTAAAACCCAACACAAAGCAGAATGCAGAACTCATGAATCGACACATCTTTCACGTCAGTACTATACAGGGTGGCATGGAGCTATGCAATGTACAGATGGTTCTTCGAAAATCGGACCTATAGCCGTACGTCCTAGATTTGGCAGGCTATTGCGTAAGGTATAAAGACGTGAAAAGTGAACTCCGTATGAGTTCACAGTGCTTCGGACCCAGAACAGATGACATAAGTTAAGTAGTAAAAAAAAATTTATGATTGCATAAATTGGTCAGAAACCGACCCCCTTCATAAAGGGTTGGAAACCGAATAAATAAATATTCCGTATGTAGTTATTTCACCGCTTTGGATCAAACAGGAACAACTAAAAATGAGTAACATAGAAAAATGACATGTCACACCATAACCACCAAACCAATCTTGTTCTTTCCAGCTTCCAACAGAATTAAGAAAAGTGACCAAATTTGTTGTTCAAAAATTTTGAATCATCCCAAAAAAAGTTACTTTGTTAAAATTGTGACCGTTGCCACATTAAAAAATACAAAGAAGAGAAGCTTTTGACAAAACGTAAACAAGAACTGGGAGTTTCTTGCATGAAAGCAATGAACAGGAAAAGACAGCTTCCAAGCGATCTTCTTGCGTTTTGCAAAAACGATTAAAAAACAAAAATTTTGTAAATTAAATTTCAATAAATTTTCAGAAAATTATATAAAAATTTTCCCGGAAATGACGAGTGGTAGTTTGATAAAAAAAAAATTATTTCTATAAAATTCGGCATCTCTACAGTCCAAGCGGAATAAACCTTCATATTTAAGCTTTTTCCATATTAATTGGAAGATCCTTATCAAGAAATTTGAGACAGTGGGACCAAATGTCCGGAAGTTTAATGTTTCGTTAAAGAAATCAAGTGTGGTGTATTCGAGATTAATGATCGGATTTATTTATGGTAAAAAAGTCGGGTGTTGGCCAAGGTCGGGTGTGTCAAATTCACCCTTTAAAAAGTTATTTTAAAATTAAAATTTAAAAAATTTAGAATTACAAGAAAATGGACGAAAACGCTCGACAACAATAATATTAACTATAATGTTCGACAATAAATAAGAAAAAATTCAAGAAAAAACTTAATAGTTTCAAAGCACCAAAATGATTTATAGTTTATTTCACATACTGACACAATTTGTATATCAAATCTTAACTTTTTATGAAGACGAAAAATATTCCTACTACTTCTCGATTCCTATGTGCTCAAAAAGCCTATTACATTTTTTCGAGATTCCTTCAATCTAGAAAAGCGTCATTATTATGCTCGAAGAGACTTTCGTATACGCAAGTTGTGTCTTGGAAAGCGCAATACTAAATGGTTTTCAAAGAAAGTTCTATATGCATTAATAAAATATTTCGAGCATTTCAGTCTTTAAAACAGCCGCGTTTTAATTAAATTGTAAATTAGTGATTAAGGACAAAATTGTCTTATATTAGATAATAAACACTTGCCGCTTCGTTCCTACACAAATCAAATTTAAAAATTAAAATTATCCGCAAAGATAACTTAAAGTCTGTGGACCCGAATAAAATAATTTAGAAGAATCTAATCTGATAAACGAATTAAAATAAACTTAAAAACTTTAAAATATTATTCTTTCTCGAGGCATTCGCTACCCCTGCGTATTTTTGATTAATAAACATTTTCGCATTAAATTCTATATAATTGTATAAAGTACGGGAGGGAAAATTTTTATAAAACTTCTTCATGTTAAAATACCTCCTATCATCCACACATAAAAATATTATGATACAAATGGCACAAAAATAGAGGGGAAATATTTTATAACATTTTAATGATAATTTAAATTAGATATAAAATATATTTTGCTGTGGTTCTGTAAATGTATATATGTATATAGCATAAGTAGCATATGATTGTCATTTGTTACACACAGAAAATAAATATTGTAAATTACGTGTAGGTACGGAAGGTAAATAACGTGAAATTATATGTTGGTAATCAAAATTTCGAGCATAATTTAATACTTCATTATAACATAATGTGCATAGCTATTTACTCGTGTATTCCACTCTAAATGAAATAAAATAAAATTAAATTAAATAAGACATTTTAGAGCACACATTAAAATAAAATTCTTTTTGCTAAAGTAGTTGGTTGTCCAAAATGAGTTTTTAAGTTTAGTTCAAAGCGGCACCTAGAGTATGTCCGGGAAAATCCGGTCAATCTGCTCTGTTTTTCCGTTATCTATAATTTAGAAGCATAGGACATCTATAAGGCTAGACCACCTAACTTAGGTGGTCCACCACCTAACATAGCATCGTTCGTTTCCATGTTACAGCTGGTCATTTAACTTACCCTTTCCCTTTTGAGTTTCACTCCAGTGACGTTCTTGTTTATGTCATTCTGCGACTACCTCAGAGTGTGGTCGACAGTACTACGGTCAAATGTTAACAACGTTCGTATTACTGTTAAATGTTACGTTCCGAAATTAAGTTTTTAAAACCTAATTTGTGTACAGGTTTCTTTCACATATCTGGTGTCATATTGATGACTATAATCTAATAAAATACTAACTGTAGTGGAATTTTAAAATGATGACATAGTTGTTTGTTTGTTTGGCTACAAGATATTGTTAACAATTATGCAGAGTAATAAGCTCATGACAATTCTAATTTCATTTTATATTATAAAAATGTGTCATTCAAATGGAATTATATTGAGTTAAAAGTATTCATTTAAAGATGGACATTTTCTCCAATATTTCAAATTCTTGCCAATTTTAAGAAATTTAAAATGAAATTCAGATGCATGGCCATCATTTATCATGACCATTTCTCATTATGCATGTGTGGATTTGAAGTTTAAAGAAATAAACGGACTTAACTTCACGACCTGTGAAGAAGGTGTGGATGAAAATCGAGAACAATCAATTAGACGTCGTTTTTCAGATTGGGCTTTAGGGCAACTTGAAACCGATTCATTATTTCATCTAAAACAGCGGTTTCCAAACTTTCTGATACTGCGACCCACATAAGAAAAAACGAAAAAATTGGCGGCCCCTTATTAGATAAAACAATAAAATAATATAAGCACATTTTCAAGTTGTGACCCAAAACTGAATTTAAGTTTTACTATCCAATTCCTGTTGCAATGAAGTATCGCAAGATATTTCATTCAGCTGTTCTTTTTCAAAAATTGTCAATTCAAATGCATCAAGTTGGTTATTCAAAAATGGATTCTGGATCCATGCAAACTTTGTAAAATCAATTTCGTCGAAATAATGCGAACATGTTTTAGTAAACTTTGCAAATATTCTATAAAAAGATTTTTGTTTGCTTTAATATTGTTTCTGGTACGGGCATCATTTAAAATTGGAAACATGTCATATATATCCTTTTCTAAATTGGATATCCATAGCTCCAATTTTTTAATGAATGCCGTGACTTTGTCTTTTTGAATCAGAGCATGCATTTGTGGACCTTGCATTGATTTATTTAATTTTTTATAAATTCCAACTAAATAAGCAAGTTTAAGAATAAAGTTATCGTTGCGAAAAGAAGATGTCTCATCTTTGTGATTTTCAGCAAGAAAGATCGCAATTTCGTCTTTAAGTTCGAACACTCTTTGAATAAATTTTGAACGAGATAGCCAACGTACTTCTCAATAGTACAAGAGTGATTTATATTCAGCTCCCATATTTTCACACAACTCTCCAAATAATCTCGCTTTCAAAGGACTATTTTTGATATATGTAGTTTACAAATAGAGAAAAAATATTATCGGCATTTACAAGGATTCTTAATAAAGTAATATTGCAACAAGAAATTTGCATTATAATTGAATGAATAAATAGATGTTTGTAAGTATTTTTTTAAATATGTAAAACAGAAATTAAAAACTTCACGACCCCCTTGAGGTTAATACACGACCCCCCTGTGGGTCGCGACCCACAGTTTGGAAACGGCTGATCTAAAAATTGCAGTTACCATCAATGGAGAACGCTACATGCGTATGATTACTGATTTTCGTAACATGAATTAAATAATACCGATTTGAATGTTATGTGATTTCAACAAGATAGTGCAACATACCATTCATCTAATGAGACAATCAATTTATTGAGAGAAACGTTAAAGTTAAAATTTTTGGAGATTACACGGTCATAAGTGTAATCTCCAAAAATTTTAACTGGCCGCTAAGATCATACGAAATAACTCCACTGAACTTTTTTTTCGGGTTATGTTAAATTTTGTTTTACAAAAGTAAACCACAAACACTCAATGGCAATAAAAAATCAGCTAATTGTATATTGGCGAAATTGTTACCGTTTTACTGTAATTAAATGTGTATAAAGAGATTTTAACATTTCGTCAAGTTCTTCAATTTGAAATATTCATCAATCTATAATCGTTATCTAGTACGGCGATTGAAAACATCATCAAAAGCGTAGTCGCAAGATTTACTAAAATTAAAAATTTCCGGAAGTATTTGTGATGTAAAACTAAAACTGTCACGATTTTCAATATAATATTTTTTGGCAACACGCAGTAAACTCTGATAAATTTTTGAGCCTTTAAGCAGAAATAAGAATAAGGAGATAAATCATTGCGAACAATTGCGTGATCCGCGATACTAACGCCACTTTTGGTAATGCAATATTTTATTAAAGCTTGTTTCTGTAACCCATGAGTGCACCATCTATTTTCAAATAGTCAAAACTACAGAACACCAAAATAACATAAAAAATTTATATTAAATGTGAGGAAAAGTTGGTTACAAACACGACGATTTTTGTTTTCGACGATTTGCACATGCTGCATGCACATGTTGAATACAAACAAACTTTAACCATCTTTAACTTTTCGTAAAATATTATTTTATTTTTTTGTGTGTCCATTTAAACAAAATTATGTTTTGTTATCTATGTACCTAATGAATGAGCTGTGAAAATATTTTATGATATGAGAGATTCCATTAAAAACAAGTTAGCAATTATTATTATTGTTTTGTTCGTATTATTAATAAGCGATAATTTGTTAATCCGTGGATGTTGATAGTAGGGATAATAAATATGTAGATTATTTAATTTTAAAACTGAGAAAGCATGGCTCGAACCAATTTTATCTTGCCCTTACGAGTGTTTATTTTAAAAACGGATATAAACAAAATCAAATTTGAACTGGTTTATGAACTAGACATTTTTGGTTTATAAAATTATTCTTACTTCTTAGGCGAATACCGTCGATGACGTAAAACTAGTTCAGCGTTGCACTTTTTTATCTATTTATTACTAGCTGACCCGGCGAACTTCGTACCGCCTAATCAATAAATGTTGTTTAAAGTTATTATAGCTTAATTAAATTGAGTTTTTTATTAAGATAAAATGAATTTCTCTCTCCCTCTGGCACTATATCCCATCAAGGGATTTGGCCGCATCAAATGAGGTTTCATAATCATATTTTCATTTCAGATAATGAGTGATTTATTCATTGATATTAAACCAGCCGTGCAATTGTTTCCTTGTCACTACCGGGAATTGAACCCAAGACCTCCGGGGCGGATAAAATGAATACTCCAAATTAATTAAATTCAATCAAAATGAAATATATTTTAATTACATTGAAATGAATGTAATTCACGTGGCAGCAAGGCTTTCGTTTTATTGAATTGATTTGAAATGATTAGCGTAGCATTGTTGCACTACTTTCTTTTAAACTATTTGCTGGGTGGGTTGCAATAGGGTCGATTTCCTTCAGTAAAGCATCTTGTGATCTACGACAATTTTGTTTTAGTGTCAGGAGCGAGAACGAACAAAGCGGATGGTTTGCCGACACGTGAACGTGCTACGTACAATTGGCCGTGAGAGAAACATTCATTTTCTAGATTCAAGCCACAAACACTCAAGGATGGGCTTGTGATTTGTTGATCGTCATGACGAATGCAAGACGAATCGGAAATTGAATTCGTTTAAACTCGAATAACATATCGGTTGGGATCATCAGAATTCTCAGAATAAGAACTTCCTCACCTTTGAACTTTCCTTGAGTTTTCTCAATACCAAACGCGTTCCGTTACATAGTTTTGGTTGATTCAGGTTTCGTAGCATGATGATTACCGCACCAACTTTCAGTTGTAAATTGAGCGGTAGCAAGCCAGCCAGATCCAATGAGTTTAAAAATTCAGTTGGACAGTTGGTTGATTCGTCTTTGTTTGTCACACAGTCGATAGATTTGAAGGAATGAAGTGGACCGACGATTAGATTTTGAATTGTGAAATTTAAGTGATCCACATCTTTGTTCTTTGCCGCAAGAATTACTCGTTCACTCACCCAATTGTGATTTTTGTGGTTAGTAATGATGTTCGGGAACACTTTGTGATGAGCTCGTCCTTCGTTGTGGCAAAATTGCAAAAGTTCTGAGGAAACGAAATCAATACGTTCGATTCGTCGACCGGAACACGGCCATTACCGATAGTCAGCAATTGCATAGAGAAATCTTCGGGAGATGGATCGTTTAACCACAGACAATCAAATTAAATTTTTCGTTCGAGCTAAAAAATGAAAACAAAATATATTTCTGATAATTCCAATGTCATCATTGTATCTGTCATTTAAAAAAAAAAACAAAATATTTTTGGTTGTCTGCGGCTATTTACAGAAAATGAACTCGCAGTTTAAATTTTTACGTTTACATAGGATGAAATATCTCTTTTAGATTGTCGCTGGTTTAACAATGCAACTCGCATGTTTGTCGTCAGCTGAAGTTTCATCACATAGCGCCACGCAGAATCGATGATTTGAGGCAAGCGTATATTTCATCGACAGCGGTCGATCTTGGAATTACTGGTATTTTGTGACGGAAGTCGCCGGACAGTTGAATCATTGCGCCTCCAAAACATCTTGAGTCATTGCGTAGATCTTTCATAGTTCGACTGAGTGCTTCCAATGCGCATTTGTGCGCCATTGTATATTCATAATCGATGATGATTTTACTTGCTACTAAAACTTTCGCCATTGCTGAGTGCTTCGCAATGTTGCAAGTCGGGTTTTCAGCCGATTGAAGGTTTAACGACATTTTCAACGCTGAGTAATTACTACAGCAATTTCGGATCTCGCACGAACAGTGGCCAAAATCAATGACATGAGGAATGCCTTCCCAGTTTCACCGGGCGCATCGATGAAAAAAATCCACCATTTCCATCATGAATTATATTGCTAAGTAAATAAAGTAAAAAGATTGGATAAAAAAAAATACAAATTTGAATGCAGCCTCCAGTCGGATTCGAATCCAGTACTTCACGGCCCAAGCGCCGAAGCTTTAACCACTGCACCACTCGCCACATACAAACCACACAAACAAAATTCATATAAAAAAAGGTTTTTTATTAGATTTTTGGGGCTTCCCTTTTGAGTTTTTCCGACTTTTCTTTTTTTTCCTAAACCACCATTGTATTGAGACGAACAAAATAAAAAAAAATCATCGAAATCAGTGAATCTATTCTCTAGATATCATCATAAAAGCCATTCCATACAAAATGTATGAGAAAATGAATTTTCTTGATAAATTTTTTTTGGTGAATTTTTCCGATGTTTTAATAGTTATTATGCTATTCGGAGCGAAGACAAATCCAACAAAACAAAGATCATAAAAATTGGTCCAGCCGTTCTTGAGTTATAAATGGTGTAACTAATCCGACTTTGTTTTATGTATATAGATAGGATCGATTTGTTTTGATCAGGGGCGAAGTGACCATAGAAGCTACGGAAGCACTGCATCCCTTTCAAAAATCAGTATCGTTAAAACAAAATTTCAAATTTGATTTATTTTATGTACATATAACACGTTTGAATAAAAATATTTTTTTTATAATATGCACTATTATGCCTTACAAATCTGCACATATAGATATCTAGTTTAATGCAATTAACTTTAAAAATATTTTGTATATTTCTTTACTAATTTGATTTCTCATTATAATTTATACACATCATCCACCTTACCATCATATTGCATAGTACATACAAAGAATTAAAATACAAACAAATACGAATACTCTCGTTGATTTATAGCATGCGTGTTGCATCCAACCAGTGCACCTAGAATACTACAGGCCACACTGCTTTAAAAATTTTGCTATATGACGTCAATTTATGTCGACAGTTCTCTCTTTGGTTATTATAGGCAGCACTAAAATTAAAAAGTATGTTTTGATTATTTTTTGTGTTTGCTGTCATATTGATAAGAAAAAAATTGTAAACAAACAACAAGAAAAATATTTTAATAATATGTTTTAAAATTCAATAAAAAGCTATTGGTAAAAGTAATAATTCATAATATTATTATAAAATTATGCATTCTAAGTTGTGTTAAATATAAAACACGTATAAAATGTGTACACATTTCGTATAATTTACGAGAAGACATAACCTTACTTTTAGCACTCGTATAAAAAATATTTTTTTTGTGTTTGTTTTCGTTTTTTCTTTTTATGAACATGACTGCCGTCTACAGTTCAAAGAATAAACTGTAGACATAAATTTAATGACATAGCAAGCAGTGTGGCCTGTAGTATTCTAGGTGCACTGATCCAACGCAGCAAAACAGAATAACAAAAAATTATCTCTCTGATGGAAGCGCTTTTAGTTTAGCTTTACCTTATTTCCCTTCAGCGTAATATTATTAACAAAGTTAATTATCGATATAAATGTGTTTTATCTATTCATAGGTTTGTTTATACTCTCACCTGTTACTCTCAGAATACGCTGCAACTAAACAGCTTATTAAGAAAATATTGAAATGAATTATTTGTTTTCAATTTTGCACAAATTAACTTCTCATGTTCTCGTGAAGCGACAAGTGATCGGTTTATTGAAAAATTTATTAAAAAGGCAATAAAGGTGTGAATAGGGATAAATTTGAGAGTTTTTGGGAAAAAACTAAAGCTGTCGTGGAAACTGATGAAACGCGGTGCACTCGAGAGAGAATCACACTCGAAATCATCAAAGATTTAAAAACGTCTTATAGAAAATTTTTTTTGGAAATAATTGATCATATTTCAACCGAATTAAGCACTAGATTTCAACATATTGCTGAGTTCACGTTCTTGGAACTTATAAATTCAAAAAAAAAATTCTAAATTTAAATTGAACGTTCCGGAGCAACAATTTAAAAATCTCCAAGAATTTTATGGCAAACGATTCGATTTTCCAAAATTGAGAAGTGAATTATTTGCTGTGTATAGCGATAAGGACTTTTTAGACAAATCAATATTAGAGATGTTAGAATTTCTAAAAACAATGATTTAATAAGTTCATTCAATGAAGTATCACCCTTATGTCGACTATTCTTGACGATTCCATCTAAAAGTGTACCATCCGAAAGAAGCTTTCCTACTTTACGTAGAATTAAAACTTATTTAAGAAGTACTATTGCAGGAGATGAACGGCTTTCTCGTTTCGTTAATTTCTATTGAAAAGAAACTATTGTCTCAAATTAAAATGTCACCAAATTTCTATACATTAATTTGTAATGAAAATTTTTGTTTTTAAAAAGAATCATCGGATTGAGTTATATTTTAAATAAAAATTGTAAATAAAACATTTTTATGTTGTCAATAAAAATCAGGCTTAATTTAATTTTCCTAGGTATTGTGTATTTTAGGTCTAATTTTTATATTTTGATGTAATTATAAAAGTATGAGATTATTTCATCAATCTTTCTGATAATTTGGCTAAACAATACTTTTTATTCTAAATTCCAAGAAAATTAAAACTCCATTTTATTAAGGCAGCTTCCTCACCTTTGCAGTTCACGAGTCGCCTATGGTTTTGATACCAAAAAACTCCAACATTTATAAAATATCATAATAAGGCCCTAATTTATAACTATAGTCGGATATTTAGAAAGCAAGAATATAAAAATATTATTTCATTAAACAGCTTCAGATAATTATTTTTATTGAATCTGATGTTTGATAGGAACTAGAAGAAAGTCGCGCTTATACTTAACAAATTTCAATTTAGTTTGATTTCCCTATCTTACTGCATTTACTGTATGCATGAAACGCTAAACTGAATGAACTTAAAAGTATAAATGAAATGGAACAAGTGTAAATAGTCTGGGTGAACTAAATTAGAATGAATTGGATTGAGTAGACTGTATGAACTATGGAGTGGGCGGTATATTATGAACTGAATAGATTGTACGATTATTGATGAACACGATTGCTGATGTCCTAGCTGAAATAAATGGACAGCACGGTCTGAATAAACTAGATGAATTTTATTGACGTGAACATTCGTATATTCAAGGACAATTTATTAATTACTTAATTAGTATTTTATGAACGGAAAAAATAAATTGTATTTCTGTGACACCTTCTGGTTCTCAGGTTCTCGGGCACAATTCACATATAATTTCTGTTTAATTTTATTTTTTTTTTTGGCAGACTAAAGTAAAAAGTGGTAATTGTTCTAAAACAAAAAATCTGTCGAACAAGAGAAAACCGCTCATAGATACTTCAAATATCTAGGGTACGGTCACTTAATTAAATCCATCAAACTAACATAAAATTGCTCTTCAGCATGCTTTAGATTCACATGGTTTTAATCACTGGGGACAGAATGCCAAGGATAAGAATCATTTAGAATGCAGTAGAAAGTGATAAGGCACAATATCTCCTACTTGAAAAGTTCAAACTGTCGCGATGTACTTATAGACATTGCTATAATATGCGAACATTATCAAAACTTGTATGATACCTGAGAGTAGATGAAGGATACTACAAACAGAGCTGCATTCTGACGTTTTGGGAAATAGGCTTTTCAAGAGAAGTCAGACGGACCCATGGCTTACTTTGTAAGAGCTAAAGTGGGCTGCATTTATATCTTTAGTTGTTATGTACGAGTACCACCGGTAACATCTCTTGGCTTAAAAGCCCTTTTCTTATTGTTAGTAACACAGCTTTAGCAATTAGTGTGAAAGCATTAGAGACTTATCATAACTTTATGTCCACAACAGAAGAACGTCATACTGGAACCTATTTTGGATGTGACTGCACCAAATACTGTAGAAGAACTACTTAGGTCTACCTGCATGATTAAGAATAACAAAGCACTACGTCCGATTTATGAATGAAAATTACCTTTAAAGTGGTAGTCCATGCTAGAATATTAATTTTCGTTGACGTGTATAGTTAATGCCTTCAGTAGTCAGTTTTCCCAAAAACCCGGTTAATTAAAAAACTTAATACTAATTCCGAAACTGATGAAACCACCCGATACCCTGTCTGCTTATCACCTAATATTTTTGCTGAAAAGATTATCATCGATATACTTTAGATGCCAGTGAAAAGAGTAAGAGATCTCGCTGAAAAAGAATACGACGAAGAACACGTCACATATGCAAGTAATAAAGAGTGGAGAACAACCACGATCAATAATAAACGCGAGCAAAGAATGATGCTAAATATAGGCGGGAAGTAATAAAGCCGGCGACTACTATTGGTGGGTGTAACCAAATCAATTTTACTCTGAGAAGCTCTTATTGAGGCCGACGCATTGTAACTGAACGATCGCTAAATGGCTAAAGTACATCGGACATTTGCTCTTAGAGTAGCCGGTGCGGTCCGAACAGTTTCAAATAAGGCTGTATTTTTTATATAGCTGGACTGTCCCTAATTGCAATCCAAATCTTATCTATGCCGTTCTCTTCATGCATACACACAAACTTTGCTCTAAATGTTATACAACGATCGTTAAATTATAGACATCTTAAATTTAAGGCTTGAAACAATTTATCAAAATTAAAAAGAAACAAAGTTCACGCTTAGTGGCTCTGTTCTGGCAATTCCCTGGTAACAGGGAATTAAGGAAATTTTACGTAGCATTTATCTATAGATCGTTTTCTTCTGGCCTGCTGAGAAAAAAGTTGCATGTTAATATTTGTAAATTGAGATTGATTTTTTCATTGCAAATATTACCAGAGAATATTATTCTTAAAAATATTTATTTTCAAAAAAATTGTCACTTACTTTTAACTTTAGTATCAGTTCCCTATTCTCGGAAAATTTACGAGATAGAATAAATAAAGTAAAAACAAACCATCTAAATATAAAGAACTTCCATCGCAGTTGTATCAGCATGTTTTTATGTGTTTACGTTTTATAGGCCGGCATGCATGCATACTCCATATATTGGAATGGAAATGGCAGTATGGCACTGAGTATTCGTATAAAATTTATTATAACTATGTGGTGCCCGAATCTCAGAAACATGTAGTTTTTACTCTGTCTCTCAATCTAACAAAGGTAAATTTTTCCATCTTTCGTTATATTTCGTTTGCTGTCGTGTAATTTTTTAATTTTTTTCTGTGTTAGACTGTTAGAATATGATTTGGTTGTTTTTTGTTTTCTAAAAAATTAATTAGATCTAACTACCAAAATGTCCGCAATCCAAACTGGAGAATAGTATTGCAAGGAAAATAGTACAATAATAAATAAAATTTACACCTTTCAAACTGTATTTTATTTCATAAACTTTATATGCAAGAGGGTTCACAACCTCATCCATCTCAAATATCGCGAATTAATTCCAAAATCCCATCATCAAATCATCATCATGAAGTAAATACAAATTAAATGGCTATGACAACGTAAACGATATATCAAAATACAGTTTCGCGTACATCCTTACGTACACACAAACGCGATCGACACTATTCCTAAATATATGAAAGCAACAAAAAAACATAAGGCTACGTCCTCACACATACATTTTTCTTTCCTATATAATAACAAAACGTAATAAAAACAACAAAACTAGTAGTATACAATTATATGTACATACATATATTACTCATAATTTTGTTACATTTCCATATATTATCGTTAAAACAATAAAAAAAAATACAATTGTACAGTAATAAAGAAAAAGAACAACAAAACCAATATGTACTTAACATTATGGAATCAAATTGCAAACGTAACAAACTATTAGAAAAAAAAATACGAATAGCTGAAAAATTTTGGGTAGCTGGATAATATATAAAAAAAAATGTATCTATTTTCTAATACATTCTAATACACACATGATTGTCGCTTTTATCAGTGAATTTTGTAAATCCATGCAATTATTCACAATAATTTATCTCCTTATTCTCCTTATCTCTGCTTTAAGATTGTCTTTAAAATATTTTGTACTTTTAAGATAAACAGAACTACTGTTTGTCTTCGATTAGTTGATTTTATGCGTTATATTTAGAATTTGAGGCTAGAATTTCATACAAAAATATTCATACAATTTTTACAGCATTTTTCAATGTAATGAAAGGAAACTTTAATATAACCTACGGTTAACTATTGTTTAACAAATTTATAATAACTCGCAAACGCATTGTGTTAATACTTTCAATATATAACCTTAAAATATTTTCCATATATTTGCAGTTTAATGAGCGCAGTCTGACATGACAACTGAATTTTTTGCGAGATTTTAAAATCTCATGAAGTATAAAATATAAATCAACGGGGTTTATTTATAATTTCCGTAAATTTCTTTCAGTCAATTTTGAATGATTTCTACAGCAGAATATGTGATTTGTTACATATTTTAATGCAAATTAATACACTTTTGTTATGATGCAAAATTTACTTGTAAAAACGATGAACTTTCGTGCTGAAGTCTTATAAGTAATTATTTGCATCGCATATCACATTTATTTTGTGTTTCACACAAGCAAATAATTAACACTTTTGAAAAAATTCGAAAGGTCGAATAACAAATTCATAAACTAAATGGTCGTCGTAGATACATTCGGAAAAAATCGCTTTTTCGCGTCGATTTTCGAATTGAAAATCGCGACGAAACGAGGTGAAGCTTCCCAAACGGTATCCAAGGCAGAATAGACGCCAAGAAAGGTAATGCTGTTTAGTGGGATTAGAAAGAAATCGTGCATTATGAGGTGCTGCCGCCTGTCCAAACAATTGATTCATGAGTTCTTTGCAAATGGGAACCATATATGTGTTCCTTAATAGTCAACAAAATAAAAACAAACGCGACAAGTAAATTATATCAACCGTCCCACTTTTCAGAAAAATTTAGCCGCAAAACGAGAACATTATCTTCTCCATGAGCCAAGGACGCAACAACGAATCAATCATTTGGAAACTCAACTGGAGGAGGACCGTTATAATCAATTGGCATATGATAATATTTGCACTCTTCGAAATAGACGCCTTCTTCTAGATACCACATTCATCGGTAACGTACTACTTGATCACATTGATTCTGGCTACGTACTGGAAAACATCTCTATTAATGTTCCAAGTAGATCATTTCGTAATTATCGATTATGGCGCCAGTACACCATTCCACCGAGTACGGAGATAACAACCCATCAATAGATCAGTGAAAACATTTAATACAATAGAGGATCACTTCGACTTCAATTTATCTAAAAACTCTTTCAAAACTAATTTGAAAAAATATTTTTTAAATTTATAATTACTTTTGATTGTCTCAAATTTGAAAAACTACCCTTAAAAATTTTTAATCGGAATTTTTAATTTTTAAAATTCATCTTGAATTTGATTTTTTAATATTTTATCTATATAAAGATCTCTAGTAGAGTATCAAAGAAATTTTCCGCAAATCTAAGGATGAAATCCTAACTGTATTATATTACTTAATCGATTTCTTAAAATAAATAAATAAATAAACAACACAGAAAATGAGATAAATTACCACGAACAGAAAATAGAAGATGATACAGAAGTAAATTTTATGATGGAAGCCTCTCTAGTTTACCATACCTAAAGTACCGGTTTAAAACTGGAGATGTACTTAAAGTTCCTTATTGACACTGGAGCTAATAAAAATTTTATAAAATCTGAATTAACTGTTAAATCTAAACCGACAGAAAAACAATTTAAAATCAGATCAGCGGGGGGAGGTTACATTACAATCAGTCACAAAATTAGTGGACCGTTATTCAGAAGCATTGGCATCGATAATACCATCGATTTCTTCATTCTATCAGGGTTGACACACACTGATCATTACCCAACATACACATTCCATTACGAGAAAAATCGTCATGTTAACAATATAGAGATTTGAGATGCACATCTTCCACTTGACACAAAAAACTACTGCATGAAGTCGTTTCAAAATTCGCAACGCTCTTTGGACCTGTCAAAAAAATCATCAATACGGAAGTACGGGCTGAAATCAAAACCACCAGTGAGAAACCGATATACACCAAATCATACCCTTATCCATTCAGCATGAGCCAAGAAGTTATCGCGGATGCGATATGACCCTCGAAAGCCCGTATAATTCCCCAGTTTGAATTGTTTAAAAGAAATTGGATGCCTCCCAAACTCTGAAATATCAGATGGTAGTGGACTACAAGAGGTTGAATGCAGTGACAATCTCAGATGCTTACCCTATTCCGGATATCTCAAATACTCTAGCCAATCTAGAAAATTCTAAGTATATTACCACAATCGGGATTTCATCAAATTAAAATGAAAGAGGCCGATATTCCGAAGACTTCGTTCTCCACCTTGAACGGAAAATTTGAATTTTTAGGCTACCGTTCGGATTAAAAAATGCCCGTAATTTTTCAAAAGATGATATATAATGTCCTGAAAGAATTCATTGGCGAACTCTGTTACGTCTATATAGATGATGTTATTGTCTTCGGAGGAAGAACTGCAATGGAATATATTGCCAATGTTGAGAAAGTATTTTCAAAACTTTACAGAAGAATAACTCGCGTGTAAATATTGATAAAACGGAGTTCCTGAAAACCGAAACAGAATTTTTAGGGTAACTTATAGCAAACAAGGGCATCAAACTTGAAAGACCATAAACTTTCCTGGGGATCAAATTTATCCACAACTTTGCGCACATAGTTAAACCTTTCACCGGATTAGCGAGGGGAGAAATTGCGCAAATCAAAGCATCGCAGTCCAAGAAAATCAAGATTGATCTGAATCAGAAAGAGTTAGCACCGTTTCAAAACATCAAGGAACTTCTAGCTTCAAACGGAGGTATATTGATTTTTCCAAACTTTAATAAATCTTTTCTGTTGGCTACCGAACATGCGAAAGCCAAATTTGTCAAATAAATATTTTAATGTAATTTAATTTTGATTGAAACAATTGATTTTATACAAAGTTTCAAGTTAGTTATAGTTTTGATTTGACTAAATAAATTTTGATTTGACTAATAATCGAATCTTTAACTTCAATATTATGCAAAAATATATCCAAAACGCCAAAAAGTACAATATTGCCAATTTACCAACTAATGGAAATTTTCCCAATAAAAAAAACCCATCTAACCAACATAAAAGCGAGAACCATAATACAAAAATCTATCTCACAGGATTTGGTTTGGTGAGGTGAGTCACTCGGTGATGTGAGAATCATAATAGGGGCATTATTCACACACTATAACTTAAAACCAAATACAAAAATCACTGCCACAACTATTTTCTATAACGGTAAATCCCGGACTTATCGAATTTTCTCAATTTCAGGGCAAATCCGAGTCGAACCGATTTTTTTCAAAATCGAAAAAAATCAAAATCGAAAAATTTCATAATAGAGGCTATTTCGGTTTGCCCAGTCGTCGTAAAATTGTTTTTCCTAGTTCAATTTGAGCATTTAGCGCACCGCTTAATTTTGTTAAGGAATTTTGTATGGCGGCTAATTGTACAAAATTTTTGATTTTAATTTCTGCGGAGACCATGATCCTCTCCAAGTTTTTTCGATATTGTTCACGATCAATAACTATGTTAGCCATTTTGGATGTCAAAATGTCACATCATGAGAATTATGAGCAAATTAGTAGGTATAGAAGTCATTTAATTTTTTTCAACATGAATTCTATCAATGAGAATTAAAGGTTTGTGAGTTAGATTTGGCATACATGGATACCAACATATAGATTTACTGATAAAAAGTAAATAAATATTGGAAAAAATATTATTTTTTTTTTGGCAATCCTAATAGATAAACAAACTTACTTTTGCTTCTTAGCTATTACACAAATAAAATAAAGTTTGTTATATTTTTACGATCTGTGCGGTAAGATTTCTTGCTCGAAGGTATTACCATATACAATTTGAAATATTATATACAAACAACATGGTAACAAAAAATGTATCGCCGCAAAAAATTTTATAATTTTTCCAAAATTGTTGTTAGATCGTAGATGTACATCACACCAAAAATGTTTTCCAAACTATATACAAAAATTTCATAACATAAAGTATAGCAAAAATAAATTTTTCGTCCTATACCGATAAGAAATTATATACATATATCTAACGGGTATCGTACCATGCTTCCTTAATCACATTAAACTATATTAACGAGTATGTTTATGCTGTACGTATACAATGAGAACCTATATAAGGACACTAATAAATTATGTTTTCAACATAAAATTACTTAACCATGTATAAAACGATTTTTTTTATATTCACAACATGTCCTTTTTAATATTAAAATAGCATATAAATGCTCTTAAAACTTTAAACGTAGGGCAAGGCGGTAAGTATAAAAACAAAAGAAAATCATGGAAATATATAATATGCCGAGGAAAAAAGGAAATATAATAAAGTGAATGATAATTGAGATACTTTAATTTTCTTTTATATTAACGACATTATTATTCTATATATAGTGTTGTTGTTTTTTTAATTTCCCCCCACTGTACCATAAAAATTATAGCATTGATATATGACCAAAGTTTAGTTTACTGTTATTACTATAATTATCATTGTTACTACGATTCCTGGTTTGTTTGTGAACCTGACAAATTTCTAACAATAAAATTAATCTTACCGAGGAGACCTTGCAACCGTTTTCAGAGTTCGCACCGTATGAAGATGTTTGATTAGAATTTCATGTATTTTGGTCAGGTAAATTATGTAACACCAGAATCATTTTTGTTTCGTAACCTTAAGGGATTGATATTTATAATTGTGCTAGAAAAAATTATTTGTATGCCAAAAAGTTTCTATTTTGTGCCAGTTAATTGTAATTATTTCGGTGTTTAAAGACACAACACAATATTTTGTTAATTTAATTAAGCCAAAATGAAAAACAAATAAAAAATATAAAGCGTCGCTTTAATTTAATTTAATTTAATTATATTATACTTTTTATTGTACATGTTATAGTACACGAATCCGACACAGTACGAGTAGATAAAATACTTAAAGGATTAGGTTTGTTATCTTGTTATTCTCGTTTATGTATAATACAAGAAAGTTAAAATGGTTAATTAATTTATAGACACGTGTAGAAACTGTAATTCTTCTTGATGCTAAACAATACAGTGAAGTGATAATATCTTGGTGCGGTGTACGCTTGTGTAGGGCAAATAAATTAGCATGATCTAGAATAAAATGGTTGAAGTATTCTCTGTTATCGTATTGGGTCACAATTTTAAATCTAGTAATTACATGTTTATTTTAAGTACATGTACAGAATAAACTAGCTCAGAATTAAGTCTTTTAAAAGATAAAAGAATCGTGTTACCTTGCGGTGGCACCGGTAGCTTAACATTTATTCTAAACTCAGCATTTACTTTCTTTTATGTAAGTAAATAGAAAAAAGTTGGACCTCGAAATTTTTGCACATTTATTTGAATCTGTTGCCATAAGAAGTGTAAGTTTGTATGTATAAATTATTCAGAAATATTAAAGTTCGCAAATAAAATGTCATCACTGGTTTACTCTGTATGTTAAATTTTTAATTGGATGAATCCAACCCCCCCCCCCCCTACCCCCAATACTCTTAATTATGGTTACCTCTAGAAAATGTCATGTCTTTTTTTATGTGTAAAGCCTGGGAAAACTCATTTAAATATTTACATACAAAATTTGAAAATTTCTTGTGACTAGGATGGATAAAATGTTTTAAAAATGTAAAAAAAAGCTTTAAAAAGGGGAAGATTGGGAAAACACGTAAAAATTTGAAAATTTCTAAAAATCTAACGTTTAAAGTGTCATAGTTTGAAAGTGATTTGTATGAAAGGTCTAGGTCATTGTTACCTCTCGAAAAATTTTTAGGTTTCTTTTCAAGTGGAAAGCATGGGAAAACTCGTTTGAGTTTATCATTCATTCAAAATTTTTAAATTTCTGAAAATTTAACGTATCATGTATTTTGGATGGAAAGCAGTTTTCATTAAACGTTTCAGTAATGGTTACCTCTGGAAACAAATTTTGGTCATTTTTCGAGCGAAGGCCTGACTCGTTTTAATATATCATATACAAACACCATTTGAAAATTTCTAAAAATTACACGTTTAAACTATCATGGTTGCAAAGAACTTTGACACGTTAAAAGTTACCTGAAATTGTTTATATATAGATAATAGTCAGTAAGACATTTCAATTCAATATCTTTATAACCACAGCACTAACAATGGGCCTTTTTTTCAATTTCATTTGATTTAGTTTCCCATCCATGACACTTTAAACGTTCAATTTTTAAAAATTTTAAAATTCTGTATGTATGACATATTCAAAAAGTTTTGCCCAGCTTTTCACATCAAAAAGGGCCTGCAATTTTTCCTGGCGGTAACCGTTACTAAGACGTTTACTTTAAACTATTTGCCATGACACTTTTAACGTAAATTTTTTGGAAATATTTCAATTTTATATGTATGATATATTCAAACGAGATTTTCAGGCATGAAATTTTTTTCAGAGGTTTTTCTTTACCTTTAATACCTTTATTTTTTTATCTAGTTGCCAAACTAAACACTTTACAATTTCAACTTTTGAAATTTTTCAAATATGTATGCCTGATTTATTGAAACGTACGGTTTTCCAGAATTTACATTACTAAAACCTTTTATTTAAACTGCTTTCCAAGCACGTATAATGAAACTGTGATGATATATCAAAGGAGGTTTCCCAGGTTTTTCAAATGAAAAGTGACCAGAAATTTTTTCTAAGGTAACATTACTAAGAACTTTCATTTTATATCTTTTTCGGCCAAGACACTTTAAAAGTTAAAATTTAAATTTTTTTGTGCACAATATATTCAAACGAGTTTTCATTTTAATCCTGAGTTTATTAAAAGGAGAGACTGAACAATTTTCAATGAATTTTTATGAATAAAAATTCAAACTGGTAATTTAAACTTTGATACGATTGAAATATTAAAAAAAAATGACACAATTAAATTTTTTTATTTTGGGTAATGTTGTCTATTGAGGTGACTAGAATAAACATAAAATGTGCCGATTGTAGTTTTGTATTGAGGTGCAAACATCACATCGTTATGCAATTTTTTGGATTCTAGTGGGTTACTGTATTAAATATTGGACAGATCACAGAGTTTTTCCCAGGTCGTCACATACACCAAAAGTTAGCTCGAAAAGTGCTCTCTCAAATAAAATTGGCCATTTATAATAAATACGACAAATTACTGGAAAAAACTCTGTGATCTGGCCAATTTTTATTACAGTTAACCTTTAGAATCCAAAAAAATTGCACAAAGATGTGGTGTTTGCACCTCAATAACAAACGGGAGTTTGTCGTGTTTTTTTTTAAATGGCCAATTTTATTTGAGAAACCACTTTTTGAGCTAACTTTTGATATGTGTGACGACCTGGGAAAAACTCTGTGATCTGGCCAATTTTTAATACAGTAAACCACTAGAATCCAAAAAATTGAATAACGATGTGGTGTTTGCACCTCAACAACAAACGGGAATTTGTCGTATTTTTTCAAATGACCAATTTTATTTGAAATAACACTTCTTGAGCTAACTTTTGATATGTGTAACGACCTGGGAAAAACTCTGTGATCTGGCCAATTTTTAATACAGTAAACCATTAGAATCCAAAAAATTGCATCATGATGTGGTGTTTGCACCTCAATAATAAACGAGAATTTGTCGTATTTTTTTTAAATGTACAATTTTTTGTTAAAAGGCTAGCAAAAACTTTGTTATTTGGCCAATTTTTTTATAATAAACCATTTAGGACTAATTGATAGTAATCGAGTATTTCTTATAATAAAATAATTTATTTGGATGATTAACACATTATTTATATTAATTTTTAGATTTACATAAAAATCTAATATTACGCTTAGGTAAACTTCGAATATTTTTTGTTTCTATTTTGAAAAAAAATATCCGTATACTGATTTTTAATATACATATTATTTGGAAATATGCTACATTGCTTTTACCGACTATTTCACCAATACATGGTTATTTTTTTGTTATTATCACAGATTATATATACGTATACGGTTTGTTAATTTTTGGTTTTTGTTGAAAACTTCACAATCGTATTTATTAATGGAAAATTTGGAATATTTGGCATTAAATTCTTTAGATTTTCAACCATTATTTTACTATCGATATGTTGATGATATTATAACGGCTATTCCTTAAAACAAAATTGATATATTTTTGATCAGTTTTAACAAAATTTTTAATCGAATAAAATTTACTTTGGAAAAGAAAGTTAACAACCAAATTCCATTTTTAGATTTACTTTTGATCCATGAGCCTGCCTGATGGCAAAATTTCTTTTGATTGGTATCACAAAGATAGTTGGTCTGGTAGATACTTAAATTTTCATTTTTGGCTTCCTACTTCCTATAAAATTAATACAGTAAACATTTTGGCTCAAAAAATTTTAAAACTTTCAAATCTCAAATTTCACAATAAAAATTTTATCATATTAAAAGAAACATTGTTAACTAATCATTATCCCGCTAAATTAATAAATCAATGTATTTGGAAACAAAAAAAATTTTATTACAAGTTTTGAAATTCGGCCCATTAACAATGATAAAAATTATTTTTTAATTCCTTATGTTAAACTTGTTCAAAAATTATAATTTCAAAATTGTCAGTAATTCTTCAATTTGTTTAAATGATTGTCTTTTTTTTTAAACGTAAAGAAACCACTCTATAAGCAGTCAAATTTAATGTTGTAGTAATGTTGTTTATACGGGTCAAACAAAACAAATTTTGGAAAAAAGGATTTATCAACATAAAAATGGTGTAAATAAAGATGAAGAACAAGGTACTAGTGCACTTTCTACACATTTAAAGAATTCAGGTCACATAATTAGCCTAAATAATGTTAAAATATTAGAAAAAGAACGAAATTTTAGGAAAATATCAATTTTAGAGATGCTATATATTAAATCTAGCATTAATTCTATAAATATAAATAATGCAACCTACATTGGCAATTGCTACAATTATTTTTTCTAATTTCGTTTTTTGTCTGCTTTATTTCTTTGCTAAATTTATTTCATTGTTTAATTTATATATACAATTTTCATTTATATTTTTTTAATAATTTTAAAATCATATTCATATTTTATATACTTGTTTGTAAAATTTACTTTGTATTTGCTATTTGAAAAAATTGTATTTACTGTATAGGCTTTTTATATTTGTTTTTAAGAAATTTATATAAAAAATTTCATTAGCTTTGAAAATGATGTCGATGAGACATCGAAAGCTCAGTCTTTAAATTGTTTTATATTATTTAAAATAAAAACGAGCCCTAAACCATTATCAACTTTATTATAGTTATTATTGGCTCAATAAATAATTTTTAAAAAATTTTCTCTATTACTAACCATTGTCCGTGCAATATTGTATTTACCGCACAATTAAAGTTACCAACATGGTAGCTTTTTGTTCTATTTAATATATTAATTTATGAAACTAAAACTAAGTTTTAAAATTGTATCTTTATTTTTTCTTTGATAATATTTTACAATTTTACTAATTTCATGTATTTATATTTTTAGTTTCTTAATGTATTTTAACATTTGATAATGGCTCGAGAGCGGAAATATTATGTGTAGTCGTCATAGAATTTCTAAATAAAAAATAATAATTATTAATTGATGGATAAGTGCAAATTTACACTTTTAAAAAAATTACCACATAAATTCGACAATTTATATTAAAATATATTAAATATATAAGTATATATTGAAATTTAAATTGCTCTTTTGGGTTTTCATTTACAAAAATGTATTTAACCTTTATCCTTCCCTCGGGTCTTTTTCAACCCAAGCGTACTTGTTTTTTCGAATGTCTTGGCAAATATAAATAATACAAATGTGTAGCTTTTCGACTTTGTGCGATATGCCCTATGAATCCTAAAACCGAAAATTCGAAAAATTATAGTTAACCGTTAGACCGCTATAAAAATAGTAACACTCATTGTCCATGAGTCTAAAATGACCCATAGTTTAATTTAGTACTAAATTTGTTATTTTACGCATCTTGTGCATGAAATATTCTGTTGTATACATTTTATAATACAGAAAATGCACATATAAGTACCTATAAATAAACTAATTTAGTAATTTTATTCCCTTATAATACGGATATTGAAATCCAAACCAAATCGTTCTTTTCAAAAGACAATAATATTTAATGGTCTTCAGAACCGTTTCCTCACAGTGGAAGAGCGTGTTCATCGAATGTATTAAAACTAACGCCAGGAATGACAAGATCCGTCAAAGCTCGCATATTGAATGAATTATCATCGTTCCAATTACTAATGGCGAAAAACAGTATGGAAATAGTAATAGTAAATACTAATTTGGAAGGGAAACGAGTATGTAAGGAAGAGTGAAAAGATTTGGATGAAATTGAGATGGATGCATGTATTGGGCTTCTTATATTGGCAAGAGTCTACAAATCTAATAACGAAGCAGTTACTAATTTGTGGCATGAACAAAATGGTCGACATATTTTTCGGGCAACAATGTCTCTTAAAAGATTTACGGTAATTTCTCGAGTTATACGATTCAACGACCGAGGCACAGGGGCTGCTCGCAGATGTCGAGATAAAATGGCACCAATCAGAAATTTATGGGATACGTGGGTCGAAATATTACTAACCCTGTACAATCCTGACAAAAATGTAACGATTGATGAACAGCTTGATGCGTTTCGGGCAAGATGCCCTTTTCAGCAATATATGCCAAACAAGCCTGCTAAATACGGCATTAAATTTTGGGTATTATGTTACAGTGAAAATACGTATGTGCGGAACAATCAAATTTACAGAGGGAAAGAACATGGTGCGGCGCCTGAACAAAACCAGGGATTACGTGTGGTTCCAGATTTAACCTCAAGAGAACTAAAAGGAAGAAATGTGACGTTTGATAACATTTTTATCTCTCATCAACTAGGATAGATGCTGTTAAAAAGAAATATGACAATGATCGGTACCATTCGCAAGAATAAAACATCAATTCCTCCAATACTCCTAAATGTAAATGGAATACCGGTTTACTCTTCAACGTTTGCTTTTACTCAGGACACAACATTGGTTTCGTATGTTGCAAAAAAAATAAGTGTGTTATACTGCAGAGTACATTCCACAAAAGCGAGGAAGTGGCCAATGATACCGAAAAAACTTATCATAATATTGGATTATAATAAAACCAAAAGAGGAGTACGGTTGACAAAAAAATTGCAGCTTACCCAAGCAAAAGAAAAACCAATAGATGGCCAGTTGTTCTATTCGCAAACATAATCGACATATCCGTCGACATTCGATGCGTTCGTGCTATTTACAAATATCTGCCCAACATAGAATATAAAAAAACCATAGAAAACGACTTTTTATCGAGTCTATAGGAGATACACTCCCCGACAATGAAATACGTTCACCAATGTTTTATAGGTTTTACTGACAATAATCAAATATCGCTAAAATTTCTACAACGGTTATTTATATATTCAAATTGCTAAATAATCCTAAATGGATATTGGTACCCATCTCTTTGTTTACCTCGTGTTACTGTAGAACATGATTTTCGGGGTGCGTCAATGAAATACGTTCATTTACGAAAATGTCAAATAAAACTAATTTTGCGTATTTTAATAATGAGTAATTTTAAAATACGCAAAATTAGTTTTTTCCTTCATTTGCAATAGTTTGAAAAATTCGCTTTGGTAAAGAATTACACAGGTTTTTAAGGTAACTGGGGTTAAGTTGGAGGCTTGCATCTTCTATTGCTATTTGCAAGTCATTTAATGAATCATATTGCCTACCTTGACCGTATACCATTCTCGATAGTTCTGCCCAACAATTTTCTATGATGTTAAGATCCGGCGACTTTGCTGGCCATTGCATAACTTTGATTTTATTTGCTTCAAACCACTTTTGTACTATGCCGGATCTATGCGCTGGTGCATTATTCTGCTGAAAAATCAAATTTCTTCGCCGTAGTTGCTTATAAAATGGTAAAAACTTATTATTTAACAACTCTTTACATCTTGAAACGAATTAACTTTGGCTACCGCCAGAGCTAACCCGGCTTCATAGATTTTTGCCGGTATAATTTGGGGCCCCATGCGGAGTTGGTTCCCGCAGCTCAGTCTAGTAGAGAGGAACGGTGTGTGTTTTGGGGCACCCAAGACAACGGCCTAGATTAGCGCATTGAATAATAAAAAAAAATGAATAAAACGGGGGAGGTTGAAATTTGGTTTATCGGACCCCGAAGCAGTGGGCCAGCCTATCAGCCCATCACGTGGGCAGGCCTGACCGTGGATGTGTATGTACTGAAATGTCTATTCGGACAAATTTACCCTAACTTTACTAAATTAAGCTTATTTTGGCCCTTAGGCCCTAATTGGGGAAATGTTAGTAGGTATGCCACCAACGCCACAAAAAGGAAGAGGAGTGCTGAGCAACGACACCTTCCTTTGTGTAGCGGTTGATCTCAACCCACTACCGTTATTTAATTTTTTTTTAGTCGCACAAACACAACACTTACCTTAAATCCTGGGTAGAGTATTTCTCTAACGTACTGCCTACGTACCACTTTCGTACTGCTTATATAAACAAGAAAAAATTTGTGTTTCTGCACTAATCACTAACACCTTCGTTAACTATACTATTTATTTTCATACATATAAGTACACTAACTATGTTGCATGCAATCACTTAATCAAATTTTTTATACTTTACAACTTTTATTGGCACAAAAACAATTTAGGCTATATAGATTTATAAAAATTTTGTATTGAGTACTATAATCACATAAAACCACACAAAATAATTCACAAAAAAAAATTACTAATTTAATTTTACTATTTACTAATCTTAAACGGAACCACAAAAAGAAACTCAAACTCGACCACTCGTTGGTCTATCTAAAAATTAACTGTCCACCAGAAACGAAAAACATACTTTTTAGTTTCGAAGGTAATTTTTGCGATCTCATCACAAAAATTTCTACGAAAATTGTACACCAACGTGACATCGATTTTGCTGAATCGAGCCACGCGAAAATATTTTTTTTCTTTAAAACATCCATTGAGGAAGTTCGAACAACAACAACCACAATGCTTTTCAATATTTGCATCGGTGTCATTGTTACTAACCTAATCATAAGTATAGTGTAAAAACTTACATTTCCAATATGTGCATAAACGACGTAATCAAATTACGTTCATGAACATATTTGGGTTCATTTAACCGTGGCACATAAAATATTCTAATGTGAATAAATTATGTTACATTGAATTAAATAGACTCTAATACAAAATGTGAAGCAATTAAACATGACGGGCTTCTTACATTAGAGATAGTTGAAGGTATTACCTTCGAGGTCATGTTGTTTGGAAATAAACGAATTGGGAAAGGTTGATAACAGAATTAGATAGAATTCTGTTACAATCTTTCACCAGATAGCGATCCCGCAACAAATTCAAATTTCCACTTGCCGAAAGAAGAAATAATATCCCAAACCATAACGCCGCTCCCACCTTGTTGCCGTCTCATTTGTGTTAATTCAGGAGTTCTAATATCGTGAAAATAGTAGTTATAACAATCCGGGCCATCGAGACAAAACCGTTTTTCATCAGAAAATAAAATATTTTTCCATTCATTTTTCCAGCTCATGTGCTTCTCAGCAAATGCCATTCTGTCTTGAATGTTGCCTTTACTTAACGAAGGTTTACGGTGCATTTTTCTTCATTTGAGGAACGCAGTTTTTTTTAAATACCGTTGTACTGTTCGTATCGATGACGTGACACTGGCTGAAACTGCTATCTGACGTGCCGTTTTGCTGGAATTTGTAGAAATTCTTACAATTTTGCGTTTTTCTTGCTCAGTTAATGCACATTTTCGACCTTTATAATTAGATTTTACTCCATAGTTGGGGTGTTTTACAATTTTATTGATCACATCTAAGCTACGGTTAACTTGTGATGCAATTTTTCTATTGCTTAGTCCATTTCGATGCAAAGCCAACACCGTCTGAACATCGTAATACTCAATTTTTTTTTCACGGCCCATTTCCTAGGGTTGAATTAATACTATTTAATGCAGATAAAAAAAACGTATCTAAAATACTTACAAAAATTATAATAAAATTAACTTTGCAATAAGACGATAAATTACAATCCCAACTAAACATAAAAGAAAATTGTGTGTATAACGATATAACCGTACATTTTGGTTGCGATACGACAATATATACGTGCTGTTTTAGCAATACTAAATGTGTGCGCCTTGTGACTTAACACACCTTTATGCATTTGCAAGATAACATTTTGTTACCACAAAGTCACCGAGTGTGCTTATTGAAAGCAAAATATTTATTACTATGCCCGTAAAATTTTGTGTGCAAATGTACGGGTTTGGGTAGTTGGGATAAATAAAATAACAAAAGATTACCGAACGTATTCTATTGTCGCACTCTTTTCGTTAACTATTTCTATTTTTTTTGTTTTCTTCCCAACTTCGTTTTCAAAACGAATGTTCGCGGTGCTACGCATAATTGTGTTTAGTTAAAGTACCGTTATTATACAGTCAAAATATGTTTACTGTTGCCACTATCAAATTAACTGATAATTTAAAATGAACGTATTTCATTGTCGTGGAGTGTAGTTTGGTGAAACCTCATATAGCAAGACGAGTTCACATGCCTAGGGCAATTGGTTCTCGACACATATTAACCAGTTTATCAGCATCCACAGATTATTCAACTGCAAGCACATCAACTGTACATTCTGCGAAAAATCAGATAATAAGAATACATTAAAATGCCAGATATTACAAAAATTTATATGTAAATCTCATGCTAATGCCATTTGTCAGCAATGTATGAAATAAACCGTCTTTAACAAATTTCAAAAATTATTAAATGAAATCATATAAATATATTTCTGTTCTTTTAAATTAATAAATATGTCTTAAAATAAAAATAAAATCTATGATTAATTTCGAAATACGGTTTAAAATGACAATAGGTCATTTTAGACCCGAGAGAGTTGAGTGTTATTTTTTTTTAGGGAAGGATGAAGGTTAAAAATAATTTTTAAAACGGTTCTTATGTAAAATAACAAAAGCTTCTCCTCTATATTTATGGTTCGATAAATAATTCGCCAATGCCCGTACGTCACTGAAATGCAAGGATCGGTGCGGATTTTGGTCTGGCGGAATCATCGGTCCGTACTTCTTCCAAAATGAAACTCGCATTGGCATAACCGGCATCGATGATACGCAATTCCTTATTGTAGCCTAAACTATATGAAATGGATACCATTGACATATGGTTTCGACAGGATGGCGTACCGTGCCACACAGCGCATGCAACGATAGACATTCTGCACAACCGATTTGAGGGCATGATTAAAAATTTGATTCCCTTAAAGTCAACTAAATGAACGCCATCTAGGAAATTTAGCCAGATTGCGGTGGATCTTTGAACAATGGTATGTATACATTCCATGCTTGATGCCTTGAAGTTTTGTTACAGTAAAAATTTGAGTGGATATTTCACACCAAATCATATTTTATTTAGATTTAAAAATCGTGCGTTCTTTTTAAAATACTCTTTATATAGGTGGCTCTGATATTGCCCCATAATCAACTAAGTTTCTGGTAGCTTTTTGTTTTATATTTTTTATCAATCGTTATATTTCTAGCGGGATTTGACATCAAAACTAAATAGTTTTTTTCTATCAGTTGTTCCATGGTATCACACAATCTAATTATAACCAAATTATTCCCATTTGGGAGCACTTACTTGGTGCCTTATTTCCCAGAACGATCAAATTATTATAGCAAATGAAATTGTTTCAAAAAATATGCAATATCGTGCGTAAAAGTTCGATTTCAAAATGTTCGGATTTCAAATTAAAAAATTAACAATAACCGCACACTTTTCGCTCTTATTTCTTGCTCAACATATTACCTATAATCATTTCGAACCGGAAAACCAACAATAAAATTTCACCATTTTTGTGTGTTACTTACTGATTTTTAACGAATTACATTTTTTTTCACACATACTCTAAGTTTAATTAAGTTAATTTTACGCATAAGAACAATTTCAATAAAGCAAATTAAATAAATTGAACAAGATTTCGGTATTCAAATCTGTTAAATATGTAATCTAGTTTGAACAAATTATTTGAGCAATAAGATATTGACAAGAAAAAGTAAATGGTTTTCTGAGTGTCATACGGCCTTAAATTATAGAACAGCAACAATATCAACCGTTGTTGAAAGTCAAATCAATAAATTTATTTGAATCTTTTGATTTTTTTTTATTGTTTTTTGTAAAAGCTAAACTTTCCAAGACCATCGTAAAAACTAAAAAAAAGTTCCATAGATTTCTATCAAATTTCGCAAGGATCCCTCAACTAATGGAAGACGTTAAAGAAGTTTTAACCCGAATAGTAGATTTGCCTGGATGCCATAATACAATTTTTTTTTATCAAAACTGGTCATTTCCGGTGAAAGGAATGATCTTAACTAATTTAGTTTTAATTTTATTTGACAACTTATTTGATTTTAACATCTTTTTGTAAAACTATATACTCTTTTAAAAATATTTACAAAAATTACAAACCTTCTATGGAAGGTGCCAGTTGCGATAGACTGATTTCGTTCAAAAGCATTTGGGACTCCCAATTTATAGGAAAAGCTTATGTGTGAAGTTTTATCTAGACCAATCAATCGATGTGGGTTGTAGAGGGCCAATTTTTGTTGAAACGCTGTCTTTTTTGTCCAAAATCATCATTTCCGGTAAAATTGTGAAGATCCGGTTTGACCGGTTTTGTTGCAAAATTCGCTGCATTCCTTATCGTGCATTCCTTATCGAGGGTATACTTGTATCCTTATCAGTCGATCGGTCTATGCTGTATAGAGAGCTAGACATTTAGTCTGCACACAATTTTTTTTATTACCGTACCTGTCACTTCGGTGATATAGCGAATGGTAAATAAAAATTAATAATAAAATGTACATATTTATTATTTACTTGTAGAGTTTCGGACGTGAATACAATTAATTATTTAAATAATCAGTATCATAAATATAAATGTGTTTCAACTCTTTGGAAGTATGTAATTAAATATCTCTTACAAGTGGCAAATTTAAAATGTTCAAGTAAAATTAAAATACTTAGTTGCCTTATTTCTGAAAAGGCCTACCAATTTGCATTTAATGAATTCGGTTAAAACACACAATAAAACTCTCATACATCATTTCATATAAAACAACTACAAAAGTTTTCATGAGATCGTATCATGCTTAAATTACCGTTGTTTATCGTGTGTTGTTTGCCCCTTAAAAAAGCTGTGTAAACAATATTTTGGTCTATATATTGACGAAAATCAATATACGAGTAACATAACGTTTATAGTACTCGTACTATATCCGTTTAAGTTTATCGTTTTTATTTTATTGTTATTACACCAAACAAAATTTCTAATTTTATTGATCAATTTCAATTTAATAATAAAATTGTTTGTTCTACTCTCCATCTTCTGCTATATAGTACTTGTTCATATAATATAGTGAATGTATCTACAATTTCATCTAAGTTGTCTATTGTGTTGAAATCGAATTTAGATATTCAAAGATAGGTACATCATTCCTTAAAAATATATATTTGTAAATCGAGATATATATATACAGATAAGAGATTTTTATCATCTTAAAAATCAACAATAAGAAAATTTTAAGTATCATTCCTTTTGTGAATATTCGATTTAGATAAAAGTAAATCAGCAACATAGATATCGATGCATATACCAAATAAAATATAAGGAATACATTTATTTAGATTTTTAAAATTTTATTTGTTCTAAATTGCTATTTTTCAAGTTCATTTATTTTAATTTTTCAGAACCGAATCTATATTGTTAATGGTTTTTGGAAATTGAAGTTTACTTCTTTTTAACAACATCAATTTCTTTATCGACTGATAAAATCCTGGGTTTCCTTTTTTAAGAAATGTGCGTAATTAATATTCACTTCGTGTGTGTAATTATTATAAAGTAATTTTATTTATGTAAATACTCGTAGCATATTACAAGTAAACAGAAAAATGTAGTTCACTGAGAAAAATGTTGAGTTTTAATTCAACAGTGTTTCTGATTAAAAAATTCAATCACGTTTGTTGATGAATTTATCATGAAACCTGATTAAGCAAAAAAAAATAGTGTTAAATTAAATTTTAAAATTGTTGAACTGTTAACTACACAAATTGTAGAGTTAACAACGGATCCTCGATGAATTTACTATGCTTGTTCTGTGATTATTGACTGATTAATATTTTTTAGTGTATTTATAAAAAATTCGCTATCTTAATAAGTGATTAATTCGTATGTAAACACTAAATATCCGCCACCTTTTACTTTGTAGCTTCATAGCTGTGCCCTAATTCTCTGAGCGTAAGAAAATGCGTAAACGTGTAAACGAAAAATTATTACTGTAAAAAAATTTCAAGATAAAATGTAATCCGCCATGTTAAACAAACGTCAAAAGTTTACACAGGAATTTTATTGTGGATACATAGTTTACGTGAGAGAGTTAAAAATAAAAATAAAAATTTCATTGAATATAAAAATTATTTTATTGAAATGGAATTGAATATAACGTAAGTAAAAATATTATTATATGTATATATAATTAATTTACAATTTAATTTAAGGTTTAAATAATTTACCTTAAAAAAATAAGAATTCTAAGCTAAAGGTGCTTCTGTGATTTAGCAATATTCAGTCGCGAGGGAAACGGGGCTCCAAAGAGCAAACAAAATTCCTAGTTAGATTTATGGAGGAAAATATTAATTTTGCCCATGAAAGGTACGTATTTTTTGTGATGTTATTTAAATTGTGAACTACATTCCACATACATATGATCATTGTCATAGATTTGAAGGTGATTGCGGAGTTTTCCAATTACATCAAAAATGGGACGAGCTCTCCAACAATTTAAATGCTATGGGTGGGGCCAAAAAAACAGCCGAACAATGGAAATAATACTGGCGGGATTTAAAGTAAATATTTACAACGCTTATTACATAGAAATCTTAAAAAATTATTTTATTATAGACGACATGTGAAATCCAAAGCGGCGGCAGAAAAGCAACAACTATAAGAATCGGGAATAAGTGGGTTGCAGAATCTCAAATCCCATTTAGATGCCTTAGAAAGAAGAGTTATTTCTATAATTACGCCTGACGTTGTGGACGGCGATGGGGAAACTCAAGAGAGGTGCTTGGATAGACCCGTAAGTATTTAAATTTTAATGTCACAAACAATAACAAATATTGAATACTGTTAAAAAATGTTGCAGACCATTTCATTTCGAGAAATGTTGTACCCGCAACAACAAGTATCTGTTATAGAATCGTACGAAATAAATACAGAGGTTCATTCTATAGATGTCGAAACGCAACCAGTGATAAATCGGCCAAAAAGGCGGTTTAATTCGAAATCATCTTAGGCTAGCAATAGAAACGCGAAAAGCTGCGGCTTTAGATCAAATAGGACAGAGCCTAATTCCTTTAACGGACGGTGCTATCCCTAATTAGTTTATAATAATAAGAAATATGTGATTAAGATTATAAAAACTGTGATGAATTATTTCATTTTTTTGAAATACAATAATATTTAAATATAAAAATATTACTACACTTAAAATCGAAAACATTTTTATTTATTTATTTATTTTATTTTACAAATAGCTCTTAACCTAATTTTACAGTACAATATACATGATCTATACATGTGGAGCACGGCACACGCATTAATTATAGTACCACATTTTTGAGTTGAATAGCGAAGTATTCTATCTTTGCCTAAAATTCTAAAGCGTCCTTTAAGCACACCAATACATCGTTCAACAAAATTCCGGGCAGAGCGATGAACTGCATTGAAACTCTCCTCGTACTCATTGGCAGGGCGTCTTATCGGTGTCATCAACCACGGCCGTTGTTCGTATTCACTATCACCTAAAACAAAATAAATGATAATATAAATAATGGGGAGCACGATAATTGATTAAAATATTAACCTATTAACCACGTTTTTGTATCCCCATTTTCGTATACATGTTAATTAGGTGCGATTTAATTTGGCTATTTGCGAACACGTATGAATCGTGTGCGGTCCCACCATATCTAGCTTAGAATTTTTAAATTATTGTCACATATCTAAAAATAAATTTTAAACAATTCTTAGTATTTGTTGCAACGCAAATTACAAAAACCACAGAGCCGTCAATTGAAAAAGCTCGACCAACATTGTTGATTTATCGGAATAATAAATAACATTACATTAACATTACAGCCACAAATAATGTTGGTCGTAGTTTTACATTCGTCTAGCTTCACATTTTTATACTTACAATTTGAACATTTTTCGTGTGCATTTTTTTCTTCCGCTAAAATAGGCGTGCTCAACATCTTTATTTGGCTTCTGATTCGCGATGTGCGTACAATCAATTGCACCAATTATGCCAGGAAATCCAAATCTATCATAAAACCTGAAATAATTATCTATTAATTTAGAATAAACCCAAAACTTCATTTACTTTCATATATGTGAAATCAATAATGAACACTTACATCCTCTTAACGTAATTAATTTCACTTTCATTTTGAGGAAATCGTATGTATCGGGCACTTAAATTAACGTCGATTGCTCTTGATACACCTTCATTGCATCTAGAAACAGTTGTTTGCGAAAGGGCTAATAAAAAATCATTATCTAAACCAATATTTTTTTGATATCCCCCTGTTGAAGAACACGACCAACAAAGTTAAATTTATAATAAATTTATAATTTACAAAAACACGTACCTTTTGCTACCACACTCAGAAACGACAAAATTTGCATATGGACGGGAATCGCTGTCCGTCTTTATGGTACAAGAAATGAAGGCTCCATGTTTCGGTAGCCTGTAAAAACTTTCGAAACAGTCGGAAGATATGTTAAACGGATTTGCCTTATTCCGTAATCTCATGCGAGTTATTCTCATTTTTTTAACTCGTAAGTTTTTCTCCATTTTGTGTATTATAATAGCACGTATCATATTTTTGTGGTTATTAAATCCACAAACAATATTTTTAAATTTATTATATTTAATATTTTAAGTTTTAGCACAACTTTTTTTATTTAAAGCAAATATATTCAATCACCAAAAATTTTCTTGTATGTAGAAAGAATTTGTGTTTTGACAGTTCTTTTTATCTTGCTGAATACTGCTATAAATAAGTTTACATGCTGAATTAACATTTTTGGAGAATTAGATTTAAGAGTACTAAGAAAACTGAATACGTAAATTTGACTTGTGTAAACTTTTTTAAATTTTCGTTTTCTATCTTTATCTTGTTTTTTGGAGAATTAGGGCACTGGTGTAATACGGTCTTATGCGATTACCGAATATTTTATAACAAATGTTAATAAAAATTTGAGATGATAGTGAAAAACCAAAATTTCGGTGCTCACGCACGACGGAGAAAATAAATTCCGGATATTAATGATTACAGCAAACATAAAATGATGACGCATTAATATAGAAACATAAATACCTATGGGCCTATGGCTATAATACCCCACCCCATGTGACTATTTTACCATTTTTGTTCTATAAATTGTAGAGTTAACAACGAAACATCGGTGAATTTCCTATGCCCACTGATAGATTAATAATGTTTCATTTATGGTTTAACTATATAAATTGTTAAATTAACAACGGCTGACCAATGAATTTACTATAAAAACTACTAAACTAACATTCTAATTCTTATGATTTAACAACATAAATTGTTGAATTAACTACGAATTATTTTACAATGCATTACTATTTTTAAACATAATTTAATAAGAATCACTAGTAGCGCATTTTCATATTTGAAAGTTTTGGAATTAAAATGGTTTGTTAATAAATTTACAACTTTTTTTTCAGTGTTGCAATAGTATTTGATCAAATATAGGGCCTATTTTTTAATTCAACCTGAGCAAGCAGTGCGCTGTCAAAAAATATTCTGTGTTTTTTTATTCAACCTGAGTAATTTTACTCTGCACACTGCGTTTTTATTTGTGAACTGTGCTTACACCGAGCTTACTCGGTTCTTCAAATTTTACTATGAAATTAATGTCAGTGTACGAAGAGTGTAAAAAGCAATTTTTTACTCTATGCGCACCGGATAATTTTACCCAGCACAACCTTTGCTCGGTGTACCTATCAGGGGTAAGCCTGCTTGCTCGAGTTGAATTAAAAAATAGACCCATAGAAGTTGAAGTTAATTTGTTGCTTATAACTCAAACAAATGAAAGTACAGAAAAATATATAAAAAAACATGTTTAATCAGTTTTAAAATTCATTTAGTTGAATTGCGTAAATTGTTGGTAAATTTTAATGCAAATTTATTAATATGACGTAGATACTTCAGTAAAATTTGCTTCTTTTCTTAAATGAAACCAGCTTTATCTAGAAATAAAGAATCGCACAAAAATTTCATAAAATGTTATAAGAGCATTGCTCGTATTTTTCGTGGGCCGTTGAAATAAAATTGAATTATTTTGATAAGCTGCAATATTTTAAATATTAATTAGTTAAAAAAAATATTATTTAAATTAATTCTAGGTATTTTTAATCTAATTTAGAAAATACTACATTGAACATGAGAACAACATTTGAGAAAGATCAACTAAAAGCAAAGATTTTAAGTTTAATTTTTAAAAAATGTATAGTTGATTATTTAAAAATTTCTGTCATGAGTCAAAGATGTCAGTAGTTTTAGGAAGGTATGAGGTATCAATTCCATTTTCTGTAAATTATTTTATTCAAAAATCAACACTATTTTCATATCATATTTCAATTTAAGAATTTTCTGAAGAAAGCGTAAGGTAGTGCTGCCCAAAAAGCACATATATTTATAGTTTGGACACCCAGTTCAGAATTAGAAACGTAAAATTAATTCAAATTTTAGAAGACGAAACCCTGAGGACAAGTGTATTGTAATATAGGATTATAATAATTTTGTTTTTTTCATCGCTAGCGCTCCATCAATGAAAGAATTTAAGTGCCTAAACAAAGATATTCCAGATAACACGACCAGCAGTAAGAGGTCACTAGGCATGATAACCAGAATCGGAAATTCCTCTTCGATTTCGTCATTTACCAAATAGACCGCTTCCTGTGAGGTCCTATATTCAATGATGCCGATTCCAGTTCCTCTTTCATAGTTCGGTTTTGATACCGTAAAACCTGTCCGAGTAAGTAGGCTTTAATAATTTAATTAACGCATAGTAATAAATCTGTGAAAATGTATGTGTTGTGCAGCATATCAGATTTTTTACTAAACTACGCGTACACGAAAAAAAAACTCTCTAACTCGAAGAAAATAGTCAATGATATAAAAAAAATGAGCTAAGAATTTTATTTCTCAACATAAACTTTAATATTCTTGATTTAAGGTTTAATTTATACGTTGAAACAAACTTTAAACGTTTGTTAGAAGAAATTTTATGTACAAAATTAAGAAAATATGGTTTCTATTCAGAATATTGTCTTTGTTTTTACTAATAACTAGTTCTTCAGTTAAGAATTATTATACAGTTTAAAGAAATGATTCTTAAAATCGTTGCTTAACTATTTTATTTTAAAACTAAATATTCTTGTTTTGATCTATAAATCTCTTCAAATATTATCATTAGTTTCTTGTTTAGAGAAAGAAAATTATAGATTAGCTGGATGTAAGTATATATTTTCTTGAAAATATGTATTAATTTTTCTTATAGAAAGAGTTTTTGATTATATATAATCGTACTCATTTCTTCTAGAGAATAAACTTATTCTTGATCAAAGAAAACATTCTTCTTGCCCACTTTAGCTTATTTCTTGTTATAAGAAATCATTTCCTGATTTATTCTTGATTGAATAATATTCTTCTTGTCCACTTTCCTTATATTTCTTGTTCCCAGAAATATTTTTGTGCATTCTTATTGGATAAATTGAAAATACAATTCAAATTAATATTCGATTTTATTTCTTTATAAAATGCAAATTTTTTATAAAATAAATCTTATAACTATAAATTACAGATTAATACAAAAATTGATACTTATAAAACGAAATAATATATATGTACATATGAAATCATTTATAATTATTATATATAAAATTAAAGCTATTATTTAAAATTTTCATTCATACGATATATTTGGTTCAAATATTTTAATTCCGTTTGGAAGGGAATGTGTTTCAGTTTCTATTAATATTCCTTCTGCTTCAATTTTTTTGAAAATTGTTAACAAGGGATATAAAATTTTACTGTTTCCGAGCTGTTTGTGATGTTTTGATAGTACGAACATAGCTGCGAAAATATTTTCCAGAGCTAAACACTTCTTAGGTAAAGTGGGAAAACTATAGTAAAATGCCGCTATAGATTGGCTACCCGCATGTGCACCTAAAGGATTTCCTGTTTCGAAATCATCATAAAATAGAAAAAAGGGTATTATAACTTTACCTTCATATTTTTAAATATTTTTTTTGTCAAGAATATCCTTGAATAACATTTCTAATAGAATTAGAACTATCATTTTCAAAAAGCCATGTCATATAGTTTAAAGTTTCTTCTAATACGTTGGGTAACTCAAAAAATATTTTAATATCTTTTTCTATTGGCATTAAAGAAATAGTACTTTTGATATTTTTGAAGCATGGTCGCCCTTTTCTCATTGCGATTTTTGATTTTGTATTTACTACATAATTGGTTGGAGGCCAATATAAGTTATTGGCCATTAGTTGTTTTAACAATAAATATTCTGAATTTATAGAAGCAGATGGTTTAGAGCAATTTGCGAAATTTTCGTTCACTAAATATTTGTAATCTTCCTTGATTAAAGGTACAAGTTTCTTAAAATTATTGAATAACGGCAAAAAGATTATGTCATTCATATCATTCATAATAAGTTTTAAATTTGTGAAAGGTAAGTTATTAATACTAGCCATTTTCGTCACAAATTTTAAACATGATTTCGAAAGTTCACGCTTAATTTCATCAAAGAATTTCTTATCAAAATTTTCAATATTGCAACAATTTTCAAACGTTTGTGAAACAAATAATATACATCCTTCAAGTTTTTTGAAATCTGAGCTCCTTTCTACAGGCACCTCGGGCTCATTTGAATCATCGCCATTTACGATGTCAAATTTAGCTGATTCATTTAATTTGATATTTTCGGGTTTATGAAAATTCAATAGGTGCCTTTTAAAAGTAGAAATGTTTAAAAAAGTTGAAGGGCAGTTGTCCTGACATTGAAATCTGCTATTAGTATGTAATTTGTGTATTATTTTTATATGACTTATAAGATTATCAACTTCTAAAATTTTCATTTTACATGTAAAACATGAATACATTGGTGAAAATATAATAAATGAATAAAATTAGAATTTTCAATGTTTAGATTTATTAATTCAGTGAATGAAAAATGTAATAAAAATTAATATATACTATTTAGATTCCATTGATTCAGCGAAAAATTTAAATGATTTACATTATAATATTTAGAGATTACTTATTTAATTCAGTAATTAAAATTAAACTTTCGGTATCAATTTTATCGCACTTTGTGTCGATTTTGTAAAAATAGTTTTGCATAAAATACATTACTTTCTCACACTCAACGGAGAATTTTAAATTAAAAGCAAAATGAGATTTAAAACAAAAATCAAAACAACTTAAAAAACTATCGATTAAATAAAAATTTTCGTCGATTGAAAGTGCGTATTTGTCTACGGATTCTTCCTGGTACATAATAGTAAATGGCTGTACGCTTAAATTATATTGTGTGTACAAGGCCCGCTTCTCTGAAATAACTCGCGAAACATCAGTTAAGTGTGGAACCTCTGCTACTAAGGCTTCGATAGAATTTGCAACTGTCGGTTTCCAAATTTGTTTAGTTGCTGCGCTTCTTACTCTCACACTATGCTTTAATAAATAGTGTAGACACGAAAACAATTTTAGGTTAACCGATGAGCCTGAAATAGAAAAAATAATTCTTAATTCAAAATTAATTCTCATTCATACATATATTTTAAAAATGGGAATAACTGGTATACAAATAAAATTATTTTAATTAAATCAATTAAATTAATTCAGTTAGTTATATTAAATAAATTAATTAAATTAGTTAAATTAACTAAATTATATAATTCAATTAAATTAATTATATTAATTAAACCTCAAGTTGTGGAATGTGCCTTATTGTATTTAGAAAGTACTTCTTCTTCTGTCATCATCCTCGTCCAAAAATTTTATTAAATTTTTATTTTTAATTTTCTTTTTTTTTTTTAATTGAAATAATTTTAAAAACGAAACTATCTCTAAAATGTTACTTTCTCTAAATAAGAAAAAAATGTTACTCTTTGGAAACAAAACTTCGAATTGTTGTTTTTACCAATCGAATACCATCTGCATGCTTTAAAATTGGCCATTCATCAAAAAAGTTTATAATGTTAATGTTCTTTTCTGCTTGGAGATTATTTTATCGGCCGTCGTGTGTGGCTATCCAGTGCCTCTCGACATCGTCCCATTTAGAGAAATGGTACAACCATTTCTTAGATCCTTCGAATTCCTGACTTACTTCTGAAATGAACAAAAAAAGAAAAAATATTATTGATTTATAATATCTATGTAGAATACATAAGTTAGTTTTACCTTTATTTGTTGCAGTTGCAGTACAAACTTTTATTTGTTGAGGACGTCTATCTTTTTTTTCAAGTATCCCACCTTTCGATATTTAAAACTTAAGCTGTGTTGCTTTCAAAAGATTACAACAACAATTGCATTGTATTCAAGCCGATTGTCTTAGAATGTTAAGAAAAAATTTTTTAGGATTAGGGGAAATAAAATCATTTTGTGGTTATGGTGTTTACCGCAAGGCGTTATTTTTTCTATTTTTCTCTAAAAATTTATCTTGTAGAATAATTTAGCATTTGTTATTTGATAGCAAAATACCGAATTTAATTTATTCTATTTCATAAAATAAAAAAAAATAAAATAAATATTAAGGAAATGAACCAACGCAGAAGAATTAAAACGCATTAAAAAATTAGAGCCAAAAGTTGTTGCTTTCACATTTCTTAGCTAAGCTAAGCGGATTAGTGAAAGCAACACAACTTTAGATTTTTGTGTTTGTGGTACAATATTTCAGACGGCTTCGGTCCACCTCTGTAATACAACTCCTGAAAAAATGACAAACTTTTGTTTTTATTCATTTACATTACATTATATCGGTGTAATAAATATTACCTTATTTTCTCCAGGAAAAAATGTCGCAATATCTTTAGAAATTTTTTCTAATATTGCCGCCGTTACAGGGCTGTCTACTATACAGTCGACGATCGAAGTAACCAATAGGTCTTATTCGTCTTCATCCAGATGTGGCGGGGCACTGTTGCTAAATATTTGTAAAATTCTGGAACCTTTTTTGGTTTTGAGAAATTCTTGCAGATTCTGGAAAATAAAAATGTTTATATAATAATTAGTAAGATTTCCACTTAATTTGGGTAATATTTCCAACAAAATCTAATGATGAAAGTTTTCCTGTTTCTGTGGAAGATACCGAGAATGATTGGTTTTTGATCCAATCCGTTAAGTTGGAAGTTCCTGACACGGTCGATCAATTGGGTGATGGATATAGATTAGTCGTTTGATGTCCCTGAAAATAATTATGCAACTAAGCGTTGATAATTAGAATTTTTGTGTCTTATAAAAAGTATATATTATGCGGGGTATATTGTATTATATGTTGTTAGTTGCGTAAATATTGCAGGTATTTGTGGTTATTAGATATTGATTAATGTTGTATTTATTTATTTAATGATAAATTCGGATAGTAATTGAATATTAAATATATTGTGATATAATATAATAGGATCTGTTGTAATATAATATAATATAGTAAAATTTAAGGTATAATGCTAAATTCTTACCTGATTATAGTCTGCGGTTGAAACGTTGATAATTGTTGTAATGGAAGTTGATTAGAATAAACGCACTTGTACAGATTATTTTTAATAAACTTTATTACACTACTATATTTTAAACCACAAGATAACTAGTTTCTTAATTTTACTGTTTATAAAATTTTATAATTTTATTGAACGCATAAATTTTCAAAATAATAATTCATATATAATATTTTATGGATTTTACTTATAAAACTTTAATACATAATTTGAATAACTTTATGGATTTGCTTTACTAATTTTATTTTGTTCACATATGCAATTTTCTACTATTTTCACACACAAGAGATAAATTTTGTTTACAATATTTTCATATAAGAATTTGATAAATTGTGTAAATTTATTTCACAACTTTATTTATTATTTGTTCACTTATACAAAATTTTAATATTAACACATAAGAAATGAAATTTATTTATAATTCCTGGAATAATCATTTTGTGTGTGATTATAATCAAATTCTCTTATGAAAATAAGAGAATTTGATAGATTTTGTAATCACACACAAAATGATTATTTGTCACAAGTATAAATTTTGAATTTAATGACTAACACAAATTACTTTGAAACTTTTGAGATTGCACTGGTGGATTTTTGACTTTATTGTATGAGAAAATTTTACTAATCGACAACTATTTTATGATTGAGCCAAATTTTGTGATTTTGGCTTTTATATTGTTGCTTATTTTATTTTTTTTGTTTTTTGAAAATGGTGTCGAGTGGAAGTTTTCCACTCGTAAAATTATATAAAAAATGTTTATCAACAGTAAATTTTAGGTTAAAAATATTTAATTGAATTTTGGGTCATACAATTTATTTATTTTAATTTCCGTGAAATTGCATTTTTGTTTTTATGATTTGGTTGTTTCAATTAATTTTTGTGATTTTTTTTTTTTTTTTTTGATGTGCACGTGTTTTTGGTTGTTGCGTGTGAGAATATTTTTTGATTGTCGTGTGGGAAAGTTTTTCATGTCGTTCTTTATGTTTTTAATAGGATGTATTTTATGCGGATTCTACAACATTTAGACCAAAGTCTTCTAAGCATAACAAAAAAAAAAAATCTATCATCGTTCTATAGTTTTCTTATAATTTTGTATAGCTCGTAACAGTTCCGTATAATAAAAGCAATGATTAGAACTAAAACCAACGATATTACATATTGAAGACTATTTGATCCATCTTATTCGACTTAAAAAAATGTAAATGGTTATTTTAAATTGAATCAACTTGAAAAAAGCTTTAACGAACTCAACCCAATTGTTTTTCAGAAAAACGCAGCTAACTAAGGTTAAATTTTACATTTTCTATACGCCATTGTTCAATTTTAAATCTTAATTGAGATTTTGTCCTTAATTGACATAAATCTGGAAACATCTGATCAAGGTCTAAAAAGCTTATCGCTTGAAGTTTGACACGTAGCCTCAGTATCAAAATGAAAAGTAAATGTATAGGTATGTTAAGTTACGTTAACTGCACTCAAAAACAAATTTCAGTAAAAGCAAGTTTCACTTAGTAACACAAATTAAATTTTTAGTTTTGTTAACAAATTGCGCCCGGTGAAACTTTTTTGTAAAGCAACTCTTAATTTGGTAATAGAGATAACTTTTAAGAAAATTTGTTTTTTCAGTGTACGAGATGCGGATAAATATTTTTTATATGTATATAGATAATTTAATACCGTAAGAATAGACAAGCGATGACCCATCTAATATAGTTTGTTCAGCCATTGTTCTAATAAGAAAATTAAAATTAAAATACAAAGCGTTAACACAAGAATATATGTACTCATCATGAACACTTTGCCACTTAATCGCAAAATCCAAAGTAAAACAAAAGAAAAATGTGAATTTATAACTCTATTTTGTATCGAAATTACTATACACAACTGCAAATTAGTGCTTATAAATATTTTTCATAAAACAAGAATTTAATACTTTTGAATCCAAATTTTTTATTATTAATGATCAACAACACTTATTATATACGATAATAAAAAGAAAACTAATTATTGGTTAATTTTTATCTCTAATGAATCACCAAAATCAATGTTTTGCGAATTTAAGTTAAATAAATGCAATTCTCCGAATTTAGATATTGCTGCATTTTTCGTGATGAGTACACCACAAAATATTATTATACAACTAAAATAATAAATTACAAATAGTAATTACACTTTAACAAAATTTATTATATTTTGCACTGCTTATAAAGCCGTTATGTATTAGATTACACACTACTCAGCTACGTACTCGAGCTGAGTTCAAACAACACTATTTGGTTATAAACTTCATAGAATATCCTTTTGTGCATTGTTTTTTATTTATTATTATTTAAAAATGCATAATAGGGGATTCCCCGAAATTCATCAATATTACATTTACAGTAATTTTTATTTTTATATACATAGTTTTTATTTGTTAACCTTTTTCGTTTTCATTTTGTTATACTTACTTAAATTTATTTTAACAAATTTTAAATTAAACCAATTTCTGGATATAGGGCACTAAACACTATTTATTTTTAGCACAAAGCACATTAAATATACAAAAAAAATCATAACGTACCTCACCATAAAAAATTGTTAATATAATGATAGAAAATACATTTAATTTTGCAATTTTTTCGATCACTTTATTTTTCTTGGAGCAAGAAACACATTTTTCGAATTAGAGTTTTGATTTTTTTTTTTATGAAAAAATTAGAATTCATATGAAGAAATATTTTCTTGAATTTAAATTTTTTTTTTGATGCGAGAAACGTATCTTTTAATGAGAAGAAAGGATACTTAAATGATTAGAGTAACTTGTTTCCAAGAAGGAATTGTTTTTCTTGAACAAATCATATTTCTTAGTTTAAGAAATTTTTGTTTTAACGAAAACTTAATTTCTAAAATCAGCGTATAATGTGTACTTGTAAATGAGCATTTTTAATGAAATGCTAATTTTCGATATTAATTCCATTTAATATAATTTCCAATTAGTATAATGATTATGACAAACTATACATTATCAACCAGTCTCACCAAAATACTAAACAGTCCTCACACCATAATGCTAGATAGTTTACGAACTACAACTTCTTACGTTCATAAGTTCGAGCTGCACTCAATTGGCTTACAAAGGAACATTTTCAAATTGTACATAGCTTTGGTTGACTGTGGTTTTAAAGTAAGGTAGGTAAGGTGTTAGTAAGGTAGTATGATGGAAAAATACGATTTTACAACCAATTCTGAAATGTAATTGTGGTAAAATTGATCCTCTAACCACCAACCAACATCTAAACTAAAATTATTATTAGATAACAACCAAATATTTTAAATAGAAAATTCGCTTCGTGACTACCAATCCACAACTGATATCTTGACATCACAACACACACAGTATGATAGCCATATTGTGCTATATCTCAGGCTTGAAAGAGTTTGGTTTTGGCTTTCTTGAGCATAACATTGGAAAACATGTCATCGTTTTCCATTCAATCAAAGTGCAATTATGAACACTAAGATTGTGCATCAAACAATTTAATACGTATTATGAATCTCAGTTTTCATGCACCTACTGAAGATAAATCAGATGACGCCAAAAATAAATCATCGTGGGCGACTTTAATGATAAAATCGGTTGGATTGTAGAAACAGCAATATCTATCGACCAAAACAGCTTTCACCAGATCAGTAATAACGATCGTGTCAGAGCTATGGGACTGGCTACTAAATGCATGCATTATAGGATCCATATCGTTAACAACGTCACTTTACTAAAAGTCTAAGAAGTTTTCAGTTTGACGTGAAATTTCATGCAAAAATTACACACAGAAAAATAAAAGGTTACCACAACACCGAATCGGTGTTACATAGCATCCAACCGTTTGGATAAGCATAAATTGTATCCAATAGGGTTTTAGAAATAAAGTGCTAAAAACCATTTCTGGATAAATTCATTTACGATAAATCAGATAAATGTTTGAACATTTCTGGTGTTATTAACAATTTACACCGATTTTAGGTTTAAGCAAAGTTATTTTTGGATACGTCATTTTAAACCGTATTAATATAAATTCTAAATTTTTCGGTGTGATTGAAACACCGATTTTACGTTTTTTATAACTTTTTTTTAATATTTGTTCGTACTTTTTCCTGTGTAATCACAAAGCACCGAATACAAGTTTCGAATGAAATTTTCTGGATTACAAAGATTACACCAAACAAAGAAAATTTGTACTTGTTTGGTGTAGCAAATAACACCGCTTTGATGGTTAGAAATATCCAATATTATATTGAATAATACCTATTCCCGTGTGAACGCATAACTCTTTTCGTATGTTTCAAAAAATCTGATAGGAAAGTATAATTTACAACACACCAGTTCATTAATAATAAAAATAAATATTATAAAATATATAATATTCATAATAACTAAAAATAATTAAAACAAAGAATATAAATAATTAACAATGTTTTTAAGTATAAAATATTTATTGCACCTATTATTTTTTTATAACACATTTTAAATTTTTTTATTAATATTTATATTTATAGTTACGATCGGATGGTTTTACTCTTACGGATCCAATCATATCTTCAACTAAACTATACATATTAAATTCAATCAATTGATCACAAATTAACAAAAATAATTTTAATATTTTATTAAACTAATTCAAATTTTGGTATTATAAATGGATTATTGTTGTTTTCAATGTAGCAAAATTCAAATGGGTCCTTACATTTCAGCTGATTTATTTCAATTACATCACTTTCATTTGTAATTTCAACCTCATAGGCATTTAAATTAAAATTAAATTGTTTCGTTTTTAATTTTCGATAAAAAAAATATACTATATTATTATTCTCTAGTATCTGATCAATTAAACCAAAATTTGGATTATTTAGAAGATTTTTTGGAGTAATACAAATAATAAACTTTTTTTTATATAAATATCCGTATTTAACTTCTTTGAGAATATTAACATTATCCATTTTGTTACAATTGATTTTGGTTAAATGTTCTATTTGTATGTTTAATACATTTAATTTAATTTTTTTTTCTATTGTAAATTCAAGTCTTACATCTAAGGTTGATGTTTCATAATAAATATAATTTATTTCTTGGTGTTTATTGGCTAATAATAAACAAATATTTCTTAAATTTCGAGTAGATTGAGCAAATTTTTTAAATTTTTCGTGTTTGCCTTCGAAGCGCATTGTCCATAAGGTTGTTAAAGTACCCATCATACGAATTACTCGGACATAATGTGTCAACAAATGTTGTTTTGGAATTAAAGTATTTCCTTGAAAATTTTCTAAAAATTGAGAATGGTGTTCTTCAATTAGACAACCCAATTTATCGACTAAATCGTCTGTTAATACAGGTGAAAAAGTTATATTCGTGATTTGAATAAGCAGCAATATTACATTATACTTTAAATAAACATCATTATCTGCATTATCAATCAACTTACTGATCAATAAAGGAAAATATCGAAGCAAACACCAAAATTGTGAAGCTCTTTGTCTCAAGTTTTTAGTTTTATTATCTAAGTTTATCAATGATGGAATGTTTGATCTATTCAGGTAACCAAAATTGAAATTCTTAATATTATTGTTTAAATCTTCTATGGAAATTAGTTTTCGCTCTTTAATAATGTAAAGTAAAAACAGTTTAATTTCATATTGACCAATTCCTTCCAATATATCATGCATGATATCAACGCTAAGGGATTCAAAGGTGTTAAAAAACTTTAGTTCATTCAGGAAACATAAAGATTGTATACCGAATTCATTGTTCAGAACGTAAAGGTTGTAATCTTCCCGTGTTCGGATTAAATCTATATTTTCTTTAAAAATTTGTTCAGTATCTTTGGATTGCATTTTACAGAAGCGACAGTAGTATTTTGATTTAAATTAAACTTAAACCGTATAGAGAGTTTGCCGAGAGGTTGTCGTGGCTAAGTGAGAAAATAGATCCTTTTATATTATGTATCGTATCATTATACATTGTGACAATACCATCTGTCTCGAGAATTTTGAGATCAGCCACTATTGGCTCTAAAAATTGTTTATAACCCAGCTGCTTTACATCGGCGTAATGACATAGCGCAACTAAATGGATATTTTGCAATTGAGTGTTAATGTGGTCTCCTAAATTTAAAACGGTAAAATAAAATGCTAACATTTTATGAATTCCGGTTTTAGATCCTAATGGGTTTACTACTTCAAATTCATCAAAATATAATTGCAAATGAAAAGTTGGAAGTCCTGATGAAAATAATAAATTATTTTTAAAATAATTACATTTTGTATAATGAAAAATATGTAAGTTATTTGATGGTTCTAAAATTCTTTTCAAAAAATGTTTATTTTGGGATAGGTAAGATAATGTCTCAATTATAGATATATATACAAAAGTATTTGTCACTGCATGCCGACAATCATAAATATTATTTGGTTTGTCCCATACTCGGTCGCTTCTTACACAAACGGCAATTTCTCTGGGAGCAGGTATTTGACAAAAAATTTGTTTCCGACGTTTGTACGTGGAATTGTCATTTTTAAATGGATCTTGCATCATTTGGAACTCGGGTTGTAGCAATTTGTTAAGATCTTTACTGTTACTGAGTTTTAAAATTTTATTTCTAATATTCACTTGTAATGACTGAGTAAATGTAGAAACCAGTTGTAAAATACAATTTTGCTGGTTGTAATTTAGACTTAATCTCATAAAATCGGTAATAAACTCATCTCGTATTTCTGATAAATTATTGTCCATTGATTGAGTAAAGTAATTTTGATTAGAACTAATTTCTACATCGTTGTTACTTATATCGCATGCGACATCACACGTGAGGTTTAAATTGGAAACTGGTATGGAACTATCACATTTAGGAACATGTTTATATAAGCAATGTTTGGTTAAGCCACAATAAGTTTCATATACGGCATCACAATTATTATAACCACAAAATAATAATGGACCGCATTGCGAGTTTGTTATATTATGAATCAACCTAAGATGTCTTGCAAATATCTTAAAATCTTTGTAAGTTCTTGAACAGTTTTTAATCCGGCAACTATACATATTGTAATTGTCTTAAAAAAATTTAACTTAAAATAAAATTATCAAAAAAATTCAACATAAAATTATAATAATAAAAATATAGATTCAATAAACTATTTTAACACCCCAACGTATTTTGTAGCTCTTTCAATCTTGGGGTTAATTGATTTTTTTTTAACTTAAAAAACGCTTCTTGTATAAATTGAAAAAAACTTTTTTGATATTCCGGATACTGGCATTTGAAAACGTAGAAGGCTTTGAATAAAGTTACGAAAGCCTCAATACTTGTGGTTGCGTCAATAGGTATTTCCAGGTCATCCAATTTTATTTTGTAGGAAAATATCTCCGACTTAGATGTTCCCCGTAACATCAAATGCGGCTGGCTGATTTTGTCATCTGGTGTAGTTCCAATCTGATAAAAAATTCAAATTATTTAATAACAATAATCTACCAAATATAAACAATAGTTGTAGAGTTCAAGAGACAACTTACTTTTTCGAACACGTAGAACGAATATGGACTTATATTAGTTTCCGGTATTCGAAGATGCTTAGTTCGATAAGTCCGACAAAGGGTCTTTAATACTAATAGAGCATTAATGTTGTCATCAAACTCTGAAAATATAATTTCAAACGAATTAGTAAACTTAACATAGTTTCATAAACATTTTAAACTTATATTACTTTCATATTCTAGAGTACATTCCTCATACAGTTTAATTTGGCGATGACGACCAATTTCCAAAATTTTGTTTTTTATGTTCGGCCAATTTTCGTTTAGGAACAAGCATTTTCCATACACCTGGTCAAAATCTTGATCAATCTGGAAAGAAAATATTGAACTTATTATAATTTAATGCTAAATAGAAGCTAAATGACGCGGGAATCTTGGTCTATTTTTTTGAACTGTGAAGCTATTAAGAAACAATGTAAACTATTTCAATATTACTCATCTTATGTATATGATAAATAAATTACATACCAATCCTGCAGTATCTAAGAACCTTGGGAATTCCTCAAATGTAAAAACAATTGGACGACACGCGATAATTTTCCTCATTCGAATAAAAATTTCCTCTGTATTACTTTTTGGGCACGCCTGTCTCTATGGTCAGCTATCTCTTCATCTTCTGTGACTATTTGTTGGGTTTCAGCTGCTATTTTATAAGAATTGCGTGATGTATTCCCAAGTGATCTGTTTATAGTCCGAAGACGATATCCAAAAAAACCGCCTCTGTCGTTTGGGTCATAAAATATTTGCTGTAATGTAAAATTGTTTTGTAATTTCATAATTTTGTTATAAATAAAAATTCACTTACATGTTTATCTGGATCGTGGTTCTCGCACAGTTTCGGAAATAATAGTGCCGTAGCTTGGGCCCATAACAATTTATTTTCGGAGCTCGGATACGTACCGTGTACTTCGATTAAATGACTCACAATAATGTTGACCAATTTTATTCTGAGTTTTTTCCCCAATGTCCCGGATACGTTATATCTTTCAAAAATAATTTTAGCTTCGGGATGGCTAGTTAAGTACATTTGCAGTTCCTGCATTCATTATTTGAATAATATAATTTATTAGATAAATAGTTAATACTCCTTAATCAATGTTATTGTAATTAATAAATTAAATTGGCACTTTTCCATAGACGCTGGGACTGATACAAGCAAAATTTAAAAACTCTGCAAAGTTTGAAGTTAAGCTAAATACTCCAGGGGTAATAAACACAGAAATAGTCCTTCGCAAGATTTATTCTTATCTTTAAAATGAACGATCAAATTTAACAAGTAATATTGTGTTATGTTCGGTTAATGAAGAAGTTCGAGAAAACTGTCAACCACACCATACATCAAACTACATATTTAACATAAATACTCGTATTAACTGGAGATATTGTTCTTGCAAATATGTTTACGACTAGCAATAATCTAATGACATGTTCGGCATCCAACGCAGGTATGATTATTTAAGTTATAAATAAACTAGTAAAATGTAATTACATATTACAGCCGAAGGGCTGTGAACGAATTTTCGTTAAATTATTTGCTGTAATAACCTGGTATGGCAACCATTTGATTAAAAGTGGTAGGACATTTTAACATACCAGTTTTCGCTGTTTAGATGAAAACATATAAGATTATGTTCTATTCTTTTACACTTTTATAATTGCGATTTCAGGTGACTTGTCAATTCTCTTAACAAAATGATGCATAAAATAATCGAAGGCCGAAAATACTTAAATTGAAATATCCCAGCACCGGCAATTTTAGGCGTTTATCAAATTTACCTTAAATCAAAGTAAACAATGGCTTTTACCAGGCTATTCAGCCTTAGATCATTCAAGTAGCACTACTGAAACAAGTTTATGTTGATGAGAAATGTACAAATGTACAAATCTTAAAAAATATAGAAATTTTAAAACGTTAAAAGAACCAAAGCATTCGGCCGTAGACATCAATCCACAAGAATTATTATAGGGATGTTTTATTTCATAATCAGATAAATATTGAAACTATATAGTTTTGAAAACTTGCCTTTACCGATGATGTCATTAGCATATGCATTTTCACTTAGCTTGTCGTGGCCCAACAAAAAGTAAATATAAATTTATTCTATTTTGCTATATCATGTACATATATGTATGTATATGAGATGAAATAACTGAAAAATGCTCAATTTAGACAAATTTAAATCTTGTTTCATATATTTTGCAGTTTTAAAAACATATCCCTAAGATTTGTTTGAAACATACTCGTAAATTTCTTAATTACGACGGAAATTATAGCTTATCTGAAATCTATAATAGCATCTGGATGTAATAAATATCACAAAATAGAGCAAAACAAATATAGTTTACTTTGAGTTGGGCATATTACCTCTTTTAATACAAATTTTTCGAGCTTCAACTTTTTGGGAAGAGACCCGATGAAACAATCTTGACGGTAAACTGTAGTGGCTTCTAATTCTGTTTGCGTACTGGCATCCACATATATGTTGTCGAATTGGGTAAAACTATCTTTATGAGTATCTAATAAGGAAAAATATATTGCATTAATTTAATATGAATAATTTTATAACAGATTTATAGTTTTACCATAATTTTGGAAAGCTTTTAAAATAAATTATTTTTCATACGTTAATTTCATATCTTTGACAATTATGTCAAAAACATCTTGATTTAATTCTATGCCATCCTCAGTGAATAAGCATAAATCATAATGATCTGGAGCAATATTAAATTTTACAAAAGCTAAAATACAAAATCATGAAATCAAGTTTTAATCAAGTTTTATTAACAGTACATAGAGAAAAAAACGAGGCCACTTCAACTCACAAAAATTTTGACTGAATTGACTATATCAATAAACCACTTATTTAAAATTAAGCAGTCCTGAGCAAAAAACAACGTTTTGATATATCTTATAAATTATGAATTTAATGCCATTGAATTAAAGTTCCTTTTAGAATAAAACTTTAAATACGTAAGTTGTCTTTTGATCAGGATTGATTGAAAATTGGGTCAAAAATTAAACAGTTAACAAATCTAGGACGCTATTATAGTTGTCAAATGGAACTGACCATGAAGCATGCTTTTATGATTTCATTTCTCTAATTCGTCTAATCATTTGTTCGTTAAAAACTATTTGATAACGTTATGATATCAAGTAACGAATATCAAAGATGAGTTTTAGATATTTGCCGGTAAATAAAATAATGAGCTAAACGTTATAAATTTATTTTGAATTAGTTCGAAAGACAAAATTTTAATAAAATTAATAAAAACAACTGCTTAATTTTAATTAAGCAAAAAATTTATATAATAAATATCAAATATCATTACACTGTTTAGTTAAATAAATTGTTTTCCGGTAGAGCACGTGCGACTATTCCTCAATTGCATAACAATATTTTAGAAAATAAAAGATTACAACCATAAAAATAATTATATATATATATATATATATATATATATATATATATATATATATATATATATATATATATATATATATATATATATATATATATATATATATATATATATATATATATATATGTTGTGCACCAACACTCAATTCTCTAATCCCCAATAACATATAAGCAATGTTTATTGTTTTGCACTAAGAACACAAACATTTGAAAAAAAAAAACAATTTATTAAAATTTAATAAGCAAAGTTTATGCGGTGACTGTCAATTTATTTTTCTTCCACATGTACGAGATATAAATAAATAAAAAAAAAAAAATTAACAAAAAATAATTTCCAAAGCATTTGTATGAAAGTGCTTTTTCGTTTTATGTTATTTGGGCCAGCATATATATAAACCGTATTTTTTTTATTCGCCTTCTACTTGGCCGTATACATATACGCAATGGCATAATATACTCAATATATGTTTCTCCCTTTTACACGTTTTCTTTTTACTCTTTACTAACCACATTTGCCAACACAAATTATATAACCTCAAATAAATTAAATTCCCGCATTAATTTTAATTTTTGAAATACTTATTAATTTTTATTATTAATTGGTTTATGTGAAGAGACTAATGTTTTCCACGAACGACTCCAAATTACACACGAATCAAAAAACAATTCAATCCAAAGTTTTATATTTAATTAAGTACTAACACAACACTATTTATTTGTTTGAATTACAAACTAACATAAATATTAATTACACAAATTACTTAACAACACCAATTTTACCTGCATGAACGATGTCAATTAATTGAGTTGAATTCACTATTATATATTTTTTTAATGCATTATAGACTAAAGAAAACACTTTATTTCCTTCCATGTTTAAATAATATGAATCACCTCGAATGATATCAGAAACTAAACTGAATTTTTCGAAACAAAAATCGAAAAATCATGATATTTCACTCGAAAAATGGACAGGAATATTCATGATCAAGGAAAAACTCCGGACGGTGTATTTTGATTATTTCAAACGGAGCTTTTAATAAAATCGAACTGAAAAACTCCGAATGGTGTAGTTGAATTCATCCGAAGGAACTTTTTTGAAATAAAAACGAATTGAAAATCCGGTGAGCCGATATCTAAAATACATTCGTTTTACTCTCACTGTTTTAAACGTAGATGTATATGTGTGGTTCATTTCACTTTGAAGTAAAAAAAAAATCCGAACGGTGTTCTTTGTAAAATTTAAGCGGAATAATTCTAAAATCTAAATTAAGAAACTCCAAACGGATTATTTATTTTAAACCGAAGGGATATCATCTATATAAATGTGAATCGAAAATTACCATTTTTTTCGAACCTATATGGCGCTAGAATTTCTGCTCGTCTGCTGTTACTTATAAAGATGGAATCTTATTTTATCATAATAATCTAATGTTATCGAAGTTTACCAAAAAAACATATTATTTTATAATGTTTTAACAATAAACATATTATTTAAAAAAAAACAAATTCTGGTGCAAATTCTTTAAGTAGGTCTCAATCCGTTGTTATAGGTGTAAAATTATAAATTAAAATAGACTAAAACAATATATTTCATCATGAGACAAACCGCTACTCCAGTGAACCCAGCTGCAAAATTTGGATAATGTGAATGTAGCAGATTTTTGTAAAAAAATAACGAAATAATCAGGAAAATGTTTTCAAAGATTCTATTATAAATCTAAACGAGATTTATAATTTTGAACGGCGATATGTACATGTATAACCTCATTTTATATGTAATCTCATGCAATGTCAAACTATCTTGTACATACGTCGGCGTCGCGTTCATCGCTAATTTGCATCAGGCTAGAATATACCATAAATGTACATATTTTCAGAAAATATGCAAAAACTCTAAACGGTGTAATTTGTTACACCCAAAATAATTTTATGTAATTAAACTAAGAGAATTCGTTATAAAACCGATGGCTAAAGTAGAGTCGTCCATGTGACGAGATAAAAACTCCAACAGGTGTTCTCTAATAAATCCAAAATATGTTTATCCAAAAACTAATGATGCTCGTTTAATACAAAAAAAGTGAAATGAGTTATCTAAAGTAATACAACTATCTTTTACACCAAATTTAGAAAATAAAATTAATTTGTTTCAAATAGTCTCTGTCTGGATATTTAAAATTATTTATCCTTTGAAGCGGAGTTAATTTTCAAAAAATTTATTCGATTGAATAAAAAAAAAATACTTTTTCGAGTACAAAACGAACTGACACCGCATATTTTTCTGTGTGTATAAAATAATATAAAAAACTTAAAATTTATTTGGTTGTTTATATAATTTTGATTAAAGAAATACTCACTACGAATATTCCTTAAATATTGCTTCTTTCAAGATAATATTCTAAAAGTAATTTTATTAAGATCCTCTTGGATTAAGAAATTATATTTGTGTCTAATAAGAAATTATTTTATTTTTGCAATGTGTTTGTTTAAGAAAATTTATTATCACAGTTTAAGAAAGCGCTAATTTTTTTAATTTCAGAAAATTTCTACTCATTTCATGATAATCTTCTTTATTTAAATTTTATTCTACTGCACTAAAGAATGTATAGAAACGTTTAATTCAACAAAAATTAATTCAAATCAATAATTAAAATTCTTCTTGCGTCAAGAAATGTTTCTTTCTTTAAGGAAAAAAAATTTATCACCAAGAAAAAATTTGACGAAATAAGACACTAAATTTTTAAATTAAGAAAAAGAGAATGTTGGACTATAAAGAAATCATTTTCTTTGTGGTAACAAGATTATTTTTTTCCGCGTAGCATCGACATGTATAATGACATTTTCTTCATGTAGAAATTGTAGCGCCGAATCCCTTATTAGAGTAATTGCTAATGGATTTTTCACAGCATAAATATATTAATCATTTTGTGATTGCCTGCCAAGCCGATACGCCGTGTCCATAAGGCCACATGTTTTTATTAAATCTGGCAATAATATTTTTTCGGAACTCGCTTTCCATAAATTTATTGGCTTCACGACTCCCTGTCATTTTGGCATTGGGTTGTTTGGATTTTCCCAGAAAACTCAGATAATCTGTAGATGTGATATAAAGCGAGTTGATGTCAATTTCGAGTCCTTAACACCCTTATACTCCCAATTTTATCAAAATAAACTAGTTTTCTATTAGTTATTAGATTACCTAGTAGCATCTCAAAATATACATACTTCACTTATTATGCTGGTTTACAGTAGGTTCTCAAAAACATTCAGAAAAGTAAAATTTTTGTTAGTAAATACTTTTTTGTAACTATTTATTGTAAAATTCGTTCTATTGAGATATTATACAAAGACATATACACATGTTTTGTTTTTGTTGTTTTTTAGGACAGATTTAGGACAAACTTCACGCGAATACTAAAATACAAGTGCGCAATGTAACGACTAACTATAAATTCACTAAAATACAAAAAGTAGTTTCAAAATATGGAATCTTATGTATTTGCGTGCCGATGTACAACACATAAATTATGAGAAGCATTGGTTTAGATCAATGCTTTTTCAGGCGAACATAATTATAAAGTTGTTTCGTGATATTTTATTAGATTATGCTCTGTTGCCCTGAAGATTGTATCTTAATTTTCGATGTTTTTTATGGTACAGAACATAATCCTCATCTCCACAATATTCTGTATTTATTTTTATGATAAAACTTTGTTTTTGTTCAAACAAACATGGTTTATGTCACAATATTTATTAATATTTTTTTTTTTCTTGAATAATTAAGTTGATACATGGAGCAATTTAATCGAAAATACGTCTTGTGGGAAGGGTTATAAAATAAATTATGTTGCGCTATTGCTTTGTTGTATAACATGAGGAGAATGTGTGTACGGTGAATTATCAATCTATTTGGGATTGTTATATCTTTATATAACTATACATAGATACTCATATGTAAACAAGGCTATACTAGACGCTGATATATGTACGAGTATGTACTGAGTTGATAAAATTCATTATTGCGAAACGATTTTTAAACCTATAGCGTTATCTATTTTTAATTCACAGAAAAATCTCTGTAAACAGGATGTCACACAACCACTACGGACAACATAATGAATCAAGTTTTTCCGGTATATTATACAAAAAGGGGAGCGCTCGGAAATTTTGCATTACAAAATCTTGCAAGTACAAAATCTTGCAAGTACAAAATCTTACAAGTACAATCTGCAATAAGACAAAATAAAATAAATTGTATGGCAACTAGAATGATTCTTTGCGAAAAGAATGATTCTAAGTTGGTGACGAAATCTTGATTTTAAAAATCTTGGTGTTAACATCTCATCGTTATCAAAATCTTGGTTTTCAACATCTTGGTTTTGAAAAATTAATTTTAATTATTTCGGGCGCGCGCCCGAATTTTGATTGATAAGCATACCTATGTTCTCAATTTCATAATATTTTATAATGGTAATAAGTTGTGTAACTACCCCGATAAATACCACCAGGGTTTTCACAGAATTTGTTACCCGCACTTAAAGGCTTCAAGGCGGTCACCTTGGCTCGTACAAAAATTACGTACATGATTTTTATAAGCGCACGTTTTCTACACATTTTCATTTTTAGTGTAATTATTGAATCCATTAATTTTATATTTATTAATTAGTTTTTATAGAATTGTTCATATAGAATTTTAATTCAACACGTTATGACTTTTCTGTAGTACCGTATTAGTACAGAAGATCACTGTCCATGCAATTTTGTCTACAGTTTCGTGGACCACACTGTACAATGAGTATAATAAGCTTAATTTGTGCGGTTCAATATCACACCACCGTCTATTATTAATTTCTCACAGGAATTTAAAATTCATGCACACAATACTATGCATAATATTATTGGCTTAATGCACGCCTTTATAGACACAGTCACAAGCAATATGTTTTATTTGTGTGATTTGTAAATTTATTTTATACTTCGTTCCGAGCAAATACTTTTGTCCTTCACGAAAATTGATTTTGATGAGAGAACAAATCAAACAACTCCACTCAATTTTCAATAGACGATTGAGTTGAATAGCCATTCCATTCAGTTTTACATTAAATTCAACACAAAAATCAGGCTTATAATTGCGTTCGTTCAGTCATTATTTCGACCAATTAGCTCTTGTGAAAAAATCCAGAAGAAAAATTCGTCATTTTTGAGCAATATGATTGGTCGTAAAAATTGTGAGAACGAAAGAACGAACGCAACTATAAAGGCGGAATAATGAGTATTGAAAAGTGAATGAAATGTCGATTTAAGCTCAGGCATCCATCGTAATTTGAGTTGCTTTTTGGATTTTTTCTCCCAGTCTGGAAATGAATTGGAGTCAGTTGGTAATCAAAATAATTCTATCTACTTTATTCGAATGGAATTAAATGGAATCAATACAATGCATTGTGGTGTAAATGAACAATGATGATGGTTTGTCAACTCACAAACACGCGACGTAAAACTGACCATGAGAAAAACACGGAAACTTTAGATTTATTCCGCACACTCCCAACGATTGACCTTGCGATTTGTTAATCGTCATAGCGAACGCGAAATAAACGGGGAACTGAATACGCTTGAAGTCGAACGGAATGTCGGTCGGAATCAGATAAATTCTCGGAATTAGTACATAGGTTTGATATTATAATAAGTAAATATTGATTCTAAAAACTTTGGTACTTGTATACTGAGTACGATTTTGGATTGATTGTATTATCCTTGTAGAGTCAGTAAGTCGTAAATATTGTTAGGGTTTAAAATTTCTACTTTATCATGGGATAGTATGTCGTTTACGAAATGAATTTCGTTATTAGTCAGTAGATGTCTTGAAATTCGTCGATGTTTGGCTGAACTTAGTGCATCTAATATGTCGTCGATATGCTGGGAGAGTGTGTCTATTGTGTTAATTAACTTGAATATATGTTGGTCTATTTTAAACATGTGTAGTCCTATAATTTTGTCGTTGCTGATTTTTACGTATTTCTGTATATAGTTGAACCTATCGATCACACCTTGGTTGATTGCAATTTGGGCGTTATTTTGTTCGTTCAATTTAATTTGATTTTCGTGAAGATTGTGAATAGCGTTACTAATTTCTTCTAAGTCGTGTTGGTCCAGATTTCCTGTGATATCTTTGATTAGTGATCCTAATCCATTAATGATTCCTCTTTTGGTCCGTGTAGGTTTCAAAAGGTTGATGTTTTCTTGTAACTCCCTAGTTTTGTGTTCAATGATTTTCATTTTAGTTTTGAAAGCGTATGAATACTCTTTACTGTTATTTATGGATTTCCCAACTAGATAAACATTGTCCTGGATAGTGCGGAAGTGTTCTTCGTAATGATGGATATCGATTACGTGGATGATGCGAGCATAACTACTGATTACTCGGGCCTAGCCTAGCTTGATTGGTATAAGCCCCTTGTTGTTCTCTAGGTTGGTCACCTTGAGTGTTTGGCTCCGAATTAGAGAGAACCTGAAATGGTTGTTTAATCAGTTTTTTGTGGTATATACTTTCTTTAGTTACGACAGTGACGTTATTATTTTTGAGAACTTTCCTTACGACATAACCTGGTTTGATTTTCGAACGTCTTTTGTTACGAACATGGATTACCTGGTTTGCTTTTAAGACTGGAGGTTTAACTCGATTAATATTGAGTTTATTGATCAGCTCGGTTTTCTTAGTGTGAGTTTTCTCATAAATTAATTAATTAATAATAATTCATCATATGATAAAGTATGATTGAACAAGTATTCTTGCGCATTTGAGAATGCAGGATTTGTCGATTGCCCTAAGATAGTATAATAACCCGTTAAAAGCTCAAACGGTGTGAATTTCGTAGCCGAATGTATGGTGTTATTGTAAGAAACAATGCAATTATGCATTAAGGTTTTAATGTTTTCTCGAGGCTTTTCGATATGAGCGATTTTTATAAGTTCTTGCAAGGTTGAATGCAATCGTTCTACGGGGGCATTTCCTGTCGAAGAATATGACGAAGTATGGTGTAATTGTATGTCATATTCCTATAAGAAAGCTCTAAAAGATGGAGTGTTCATGTGGCCTTCATTGTCTGCTATTATTTTTAAAGGCTTACCGTGTACGCTGAAGAACTGAATAAGTCTCTTTTGGACTTCTTTACTGATGCGCGACTTCATGTAGAAGGCTGACGCAAATTTAGAAAATTTGTCCAGTGCCGTGAGCAATACGTGGTTTTCAAAGAAGCAGAAATCTATATGCAAGATCTCCATTGGCCTTTTGGGCGTTTCCGTAATCTCATATTCGATCTTCAGTGGATGTCTATCGTATTTTGTCTGCAAGCATATATTGCAGTTATTGATGCATGTTGTTATGAGGTTTTTCATATTTGGGAAATAGTGGGTCCTTTTAATGAATTCGTAATTTTCTAGTATTCCCCGGTGGTGTTGGTCTTCGTGTCTTTTTTTTATCATCGCATTCTGATCTTCTACGTTTAGTACGTCCGTTAGGAGAACATGCGATCTCACTAAATAGTGCCTTGAAGCGGTTCCAAATTTTTCCCTATAGGCTTCTTTGGCGATTTCAAATATTAAGTCATCACACATGATGCCTGTGACTCGATATTTCGTTACCAGTGCGCCAATGCTACGTTTGATGGTTGGTGCGTGGTAGCTAGGCATGTAGACGATTACTTGGTGTTTTCCGAATGGGTATTCGTTGATAGTGTTTATTCCATGCATTTCAGGGTCGATCGTTATTATTATTTGTGAACTGAAATGGTTTATGGGGAATTTGTTGTTGGTACTAGATTTTTGATTTCGTCCTCAATTTCTGGTTCCGTTGAGGATTCGGAAACTTCCGAAGTGTTAGTATTTATAACAGTGAGAGATTTTGGCTGTATCCTCGATAATGCGTCTGCATTGGTGTTCTTAACACCCTTTTTATATATGATTTCGTAATCATATTCTTCGAGTTTCAGCCTCCATCGAATTAGTTTCGAATTGAGCTCCTTAAGATTGAAAAGCCAAGTCAGTGGCTTGTGGTCTGTTACAATTTTGAATTTCTGACCAAAGAGGTATGGCCTAAAATACTTTGTGGACCAGAAAATCGCCAGAAGCTCCTTTTCGATGGTGGAGTAGTTCTGCTCCGTAACCGTTAAGGTTCTAGATGCGTAGCAGACTGGTTTGTCTTTAGCTATGGGGCCTTGTGAGAGGACGGCTCCCATGGCGACATTGCTGGCGTCGGTAGTAAGGACGAACTCCTTGGAGAAGTCGGGATACTGTAGGATTGGCTCGTTGCACAATAAATTTTTACAGTATTCGAAGCACTCTAAATATCTTTCATTAGGGATTATTTCTTTTCCTTTCCTCAAACATTCCGTTAAGGATTTGGTTACATCGGAGAAATTTTTTATAAATTTTCGGTAGTAGCCCAGAAGGTCCAAAAAGCTCTTAATTTGCTTCTCCGTTCTCGGAACGGGGAATCCCTTAATGGCTTTTATTTTCTCGGGATTGAGTTTAACTCCATCACGTGTAACGATGTGACCCAAGAATGAGATTTCTCGGTGTAGGAACTCGGACTTGTCTATTTGTACCTTCAAGTTAGCTCTTCGTAGTTTTTCGAAGACTTGCCTAAGATTCTCGATGTGCTCCTGGAGTGACGTGGAGAAGACTATAATGTCATCCATGTAGCACAGGCAGGATTTACCCTGTATGTCACCTAGGACATTGTCCATAACCCTCTGAAACGTTGAAGGTGCATTCCTTAGACCAAACGGCATTCTAACATACTCGTAGTGTCCGTGGTCAACAGAAAATGCAGTTCTGGGTATATCTTGCTGCTTTACTTCTATCTGATGAAAACCAGATGCCAGGTCTAATGTTGAGATGTACATGCATTTTCCCAGCTTATTGAGTATGTCGGTGATATTTGGTAGGGGATACCGATCCTCGATTGTTTTATCATTAAGTTTGCGATAGTCTATCACTAATCGCCACTTCGTTTTTCCACTGGCGTCCGCCTTTTTGGGTACGATCCAAATAGGTGATGACCATGGTGAGAAGCTGGGACGTATACTGCCGTCCTGTAACATTTTGCTTATTTGTTTCTGTACCTCCTCTTTATGAATGTGAGGGTATCTATAACTTTTCGAAAAGACAGGTTTCTCGTCCTTAAGGTTTATTTCATGTTTAACAGCGTTTGTGAAGGACAATTGCTGCTCGGTTCTAAGAAATAATTCTTCGTACCGATGACATAGCTTTAGGATTTCTGTCTTTTCCTCACCGTTAAAGTGTTGTGTTTTTACTAAATCAGAAATTTTTTCGTGTGGAGTGGTATTATCGCATTCCTGGATGTTATAATGGTTGAGTTCGGCATGGTAATTCTTCTTAATCAATGTGGCTTTGATTGGTTGTTCAATCACGAAGGTCTGTGGTTTTTTGCCGTAGTTAATTATTTCGAAAACTGCGTACCAATTTTTACAATGATAAATTCCTTCCGGGATAATTAATTTATCATTGTGGTGACGTATATATCGCCATTTTTCACATCTACCGGAAGCTCGGCAGTGAGTTTGTGTCTAAGTAGTATGGTATCGACTCTTGAGGCATAATTAGGTTTAAATATAAGGGGGATTTTGACCTTGTCTGTCTTGAGGATTGATTTCCCGAGATCTAATGTGACACCTGATTGTTGCATCGTTTCTAATCCTAGGAGACCATCAAAATATTTGTGGAATTTAAAAAGGAGGAATTCCAAGGGTTCTTTGGTTTTAAACTCCGTAAGTCCTTGGATGACGATTTTTTGATTTACTTGGTGGTTGTTGAACATGGTTTTAATGTTCACTGGGGTATGTAGCGTATCCGTGAAGGATGGACGAATTCGGGATTTAAGAAAGATTTGTTTGAACCCGTATCTACCAGAAATTTTAATATTTTTGACTTATTCAGGCGTAATTGCGTATGTAAGGGAGTGCATACGTTTGAAGTTTATTAACATCTACGTACCCGATTCCGACGGGGAGGCATCTTCCTCAACTTAGTCAAGATCTTGGAAGTGCGGTTGCGACTGTTCTTCGCAGATTTCTTCCTGTTGATTATCTATTGGTGGGTACGGTTCTTGCGGATCCTCAGAGGTATACAATTCTTGAGCTCGCACTCTTGGTGAACCCATTGATTGAAATCGATAGTTATTCGTTGGGTTTATACTCGAGAATTGCTTATAGTTGTTATGATCAGATCTTGTGTCCATTTGTTCCGCTTTTCTTGGGGGAACCATAGGAGGCTTGAATGTGAAACTGTTGTAAGTTGAGCTCATTCCATTTGACACTGGGTTTTGTTTAGTGAAAGGACGGCGGTTGTAATACTGTAGAGCGGGCTGATAGTTATAACTAGGGCCAGTGATATTGGTGGACCACTAGTGTAGTAATTCCGTGGAGGATTGCCTTGATTTCCGTGTAGGATCCTAGGCATTGTTGTTCTCGGAGGAACGGGTCTATAGTGCTATACTTATTTTGAGTTGAACCTTTTCTCAGGTAAGTCATATTTTGTTCCTTCAAACAATGTGTGAAGGCTTCGGTTAAACTACTGGGCCTCATTGCCCGAATCATTGAGCCCATCGGTTCTCGTAGTCCCGCCAGGACTGTGTTGAGGCACATTTCCTATAGGTCATTTTTGGCTCTTATCACTATAGCGTTTGTTTCATTAACTTTGTGTGGTTAATGATTGTGCTCTGTATATCAATTATACGAGCGAAATACTTCTCTACTTTGTCAGCACCTTGTGATATACCGTATAGGTCTCTAATGAGGTTTGTTTCGTTACGCTTGTCCGCGTAATGCGTTGCGATTAAGTTGTCTTTGATGGCTTCCCACTCTAGGGGAGTGCCATACATCGTGAGTACTTCGTTTGCCTCACCTAGAATCTTATTTCGTATCGCCCGAAGGTAGATTTTAGAGCAAGGATGCCCATCTATATTGTTACACAGTGTGAGAATTTCCTCAACGTTTTCAATGAATTCGTTAAGAGTGTGTATACTCCCTTCGTAGTGGGGTAAATCTTTTATCGCGCCTGAGATCCTGAGACTCTTGAACAGATTGTCAACGCCATTATCAACGTGATTACCTTCGTCAAGTGACATTTTAATTTTGTGTGAATTTCGCGTAGGATGATTAATATTTTCAACTGTTAGTTTAGTGAGATTTTCTGTGATTTCGTCGATAGATTCGAATAGTTTTTGTGATTTGAAAATTCTATGTACCGTAGAATTTCCTTAAGTTGTTGCGGATTAAATGAATTGAATGAATTGGGATTTATCATATTAGTTTTTAAGGAATTTACCAAAATCAAAAAACGCTAACCATGCGATGATGATGATGATTTGTATTGCAGACATCGATGAACCGTCGATCCTGAACCGTTGTTGTAATTTTTATTTTTATTTTTTTTTTTCTGTTCCGGTATATACGCCGGGTCGTCTTTTTATATTATTTATTAGGGCTCTATTTCACTTACCGTTGGTCGGGGTGAGATAGATTCAGGAAAAAAAAATGTATTATTAAGTTGACTTTATTTATTTCACTTCTTTATTATTTTTTACTATTTGTATTATTTTTGTTACATTCAGTTAATATCGATAAACCTTCGATACGAGCGTTTTTTATGCTCCGAATGTAGACACAGTAATTTCACTTGAAAAAAAATTTTTTTTTTGTAACACGTTAATCGTACGATTTTTGGATATTAAAAAATATCCTCTGGCAACTGCGCCACTTATAACTTTACACCAACTTGATTTAAAAAAAAAGATATTTTTCTCATTTATTTGTTCTTTCTTTTATTTTATTTAACTTTATCTTTTTTATTCAATTTTATTATTTTATTTATTTAATTTTAGAAGATACAACATTTCACTGAGACTGCTACTTAACAACTTACTTACAATAATGACTTAATCTAACATGTTGACACCTGACAGTAAAGTATGCATAAATGCATAGATAGACATGCATTTATGCGAATCTTGCACTTTTTGTTGCGCGTCGATTTCGATGTTATACTCCGCGCTTATTTGAAAAGTAGATCTCATCGTATGAGTTGTTGTTGTTGTATAACAATGTTATGTTGTTGTAGTCTTATGTGTAGAGGAACGTAACTCTCGCCTGTGAATTTGCCCTTGATGATCGTCACTTGAATAACATTGTTCACAGTTTCTTCACGTCCAATCGCGTTCCATTACACAATCTCGGAGGGTGGAATTCCCAGATTCATAAATAACATGGGCAGATGACCGGAAACACTTTCGAGATAAGCTCTTTGTTCGACGTCGTGAACATGCAAAAATTCAAAGGAAACGAAATCGATCCGGTCAAAACATCAACAGGAATTTAACTATTGCTAAGCGCCAACAGTTGTTTTAAAAAATCAGAAGATGATGAGTCGTTCTGTAACGTGACTCTTATATTCGTGGTCAACTGCAACTTCTTAACATAGCGCCACAAACTTCACGATTTCAAACATGCGTTGAATTCATCTGCAGTTGTATATCTCGGAATGGCAAGAATCATCGCTTCATCATAACGTGTTGAGTCACTTCGTAAATCCTTCATTCGATTGAACGCTTCCAATGATCGTTTATGTGCCATTATCCATTCGTCCCAGATGATGATTTTGCATTTTTCCAATACCTTAGTCATCGCCGAGTTCTTGGCAAATGAGCACGGTAACTTGTCATTCGTGTGGATATTCATCGGCAACTTTCACGAAAAATGTGCCATCCAGCTGCCATCTACCAATGTAGCTGCAATTCCCGATGATGCTACGGCTAACGCTATTTGAGATCTCAAGTGAATTGTGGCCAGAAGCAATGAAATCAGCATTGGGATTTTGTACGCTATTCTCACGAAATTTTCATGAGAATTTGTATACGTTTACCGTACAAAATCCATGGCCAGAAAGGTTTTACCTATTCCACCGGGAGCATCGAGGAAGAATATTCCGCTGATTCCTTATTCGTCAACTGCCTTCTTCAATGCCTCGTACACGTTCTTTTGCTGTATGGATTCAATCATTGAATCTCGATTGTATCTCGCTCGTTGCAATTTACGATTAAATGCATCGTTCATCGAACGAATTTATGCTGACATGCCCAATTTCGACCAATAGGTGCCGCACATAAGCACGCACATGTCTTCGATCTTGATCAATGCTTCGTTGTGCATCTTGTCTTTCATTTCAAGCTCATAATTTGATGTTGCAGTGCGAACTCGATGCAAAATGCTGTCAGCCATCTCGTCCTTGTATTTGTTGCAATACCATTCCAATACGTTCGATGGATGGTACATCGCTATTTGATGATAGCGAACAATAAACGAATTTGATTTCCCAGTGCCGAAACAGTGGCATCGGCAAGTGAAAAGCCATTGTGAGTCGTTTTCCAGCAAATCCAGACGTTTGCAAGCTTCTCGATAAGTGGCACACAACACACCATCTATAGTACGAAGCGATTCGAATGAAGTGGGACCACCAACATTGAACAAAAGAAAATGAAGGGATTACCGGTAATTTCAGGCCATTTTTGATTACATGTGAACGTGATCAACAAATCTGGCCATCTGTAAGGCCGCACAAACGTCTTAGCATCGTGTGCATATTCATGCATATGCCGTGAGCTGTCAACATATGTCGCTGGGAGAATGGTCAATTAACCAACGTTGGTTGCATCTCCGTCCGAAGCGATGGCATCGCGCAGATGAATGTACTAGTACTATTCGGAACGTCGTTTTCATTGATTGAAGCGGTGAAATTTAAACGTTCCGTTTTGATCTTGACATACATAGCAACGCAATCTCTCATATCAATCATCTCCTAGCAATTGCGAATACAACAAAAAAAGATTGAGCCAAATCGGTTCAGCCATTCTCAACTGATGCGCAAGAAAAAAAATCAATTTTCTTCTGGTTTTACCAGAAGATTCCGAGTTTTCCACTCAGATTTTCCAATTTTTCTCTTCTAAAAGGCCATGTGGATCAGACACGTGCGAAGTCCTGCACAAAAACATTATTTTTCGATTTTCCGAATTTCATTTTTTTTTTGTTGTGTTCGTAATTGTTAGAACAAGGTTTGTTTGAAAGAAAATTGGAAAATCCACTGGAAAAGTCGGAAAATTCGGAAAATCGTTAAATGATATTTTTGTGATTTCGCACTTATCCGATTCAGATGGTTTTTTAGAAAAGAAAAGTTGGAAAATCTGAGAGGAAAACTCGGAAGCTTCTGGAAAACCCGAAGAAAATTGGATTTTTTTTCTAGCGCATCAGTTTAGAACCGCTGAACCGATTTGATTCAATCTGTTTTTTGCTGTTTTCCCAATTTCTTGAATCCTCCGGAAAAGTTGGGAAATTCGTTCTCAAGTGATGATCATGCGGCTATTGATTTTTATTAATATAAATTTATTATGTATTGTAATTTATATATTTATATTTTAATTTCTAAATTATAATTTTAAGTTTAAAATTCCACATTTTAAAACTGTCACGGTTTATACAATCGCCAATAATATATAAGTTCAAAATTCAAAACTCAACTCCTCGCGTCTTTTCAAAATTACCTTTTTATCTCAATCACAAAATCGATCAATCATCAATCCAAATTTACCTTTTTATATTAATGGGGTAAACACAATTTCTCTCTCGTTTGAGACAAGTAATCATCAACAAACCAACACAGTGCTGGGACAAAGTACTTTGGACAAATTATACGAAAAATTTCGTTACAGTTGATTAGGAAGTGCTATGTTCCATTTAATCTGCTCAATGAGAATTTAGATTCGTAAAATCTACAAGCTTGATCGTTTAAAGAAAAAAAGTCCGATTATATTTTAAACATTTTAATTCCAGTATCGAAAAGAGGACAAATTTTCCTTCAATCAGAAGCAATTTTTCTTTTTGAAAAAGTTATTTCATCAAGATAGAATCGTTCAAATCTGGGTATTTTTAGGAAAAAAAATTCTGGTTCGATTTTTTTGTTGCGTTGTGATTAGAAGGAGAAAAATTCGTGTAAACTGAAATATCTATTAGTTGAGAAAGACTATCCTGTTAGGAACTGCTTCGAGCTTGACACTGCTTGCCGAAGTGGAATGTTCGCTTATAGATGCCGCATTTGAAGTGGTCCCGTTATGTTTATATGATTTAATTATTTCTAGCGCATGGTAAAATTGTCAGCGCAGTAGTACACCAGCCTACCACCCACAGGCAATTGGTATGTTAAAAAGACCAAATCGTCAACTTAAAGCCACGCTCAAGCCTCGAGAAAACACAATTAAGTGAAGCACAGAGCTGTCCATCGTATTGTTGAGAATTTGAGCAAAAATAAAGGATGAATTAAAATGCTTTCCAGCTAAACTAGTCTATGGACAAACCCCTAGACTACCAAGTGAATTTTTCGAGAAAAACTCTAAGGATAGTTTTGATTATTTGTTCTCATTGATAAAGTACGTCGGTACGAAGGACCTTACAAAGTCATTCATCGTTTTCGAAAGCATTACATTCTTGAAATAAACGGCAAGTATCGATAGACTGAAGCCGGTCTATGGTGTCCTGGCTGAGTCTAGCTTAGTATTAAACCGGTCGATTACTACACAATCAGTCCAATTTCAAAATATTTCGTATTTAAAATAATATAATTCATACCTTTATTTCCTCTAATTTTTTAGCACGTTTAGGGAGATTATACTTGCACGGGGACGACTATCATAAGACAATAAGACTGTTTTATAAATAAATCGTGTGATAGTAATATTGCGTTACAAATTATTTCTTTTGTGGAAAAGCAAGATTTTGAAAACCGGGAATTTTGGAATAAAGATTTTGAAAACCAAAACTTTACAAATCCATTATTTTTAAAAAAACCTATATATTGCAAACACCAAGATTTTGTCAATCAAGATTTTGAGACGCTGCCGAGATTCTTTTTAAAACTTTTTTTTTTTTATGTTTTAATCTATGCAATCTGTTCTGGGGCCGAAGCACTCCCAACTCTTTCGCAGTTCACTTTTACCGTCTAACTTTTACGCATTGCTTGCCAAAACGAGGACGTACGGCTATAGGTCCGATTTACGTAGAACCATCTGCACATTGCATTGCTCCATGCCAGCCTATAGTACTGACATGGAAGATGGGTCGGCCCATGAGTTGTGCACTCCGACAGGGGGTCATAGTTGTGTTCATTACCATCATCGATCGTAATCAAATGATGAAAAATTCCTTTTGCATCCTGCCCCTATCGGGATTCGAACCCGGTACCTCCCGATCCAAAAACCTGTATTTTATCCCTTTCCGGATTTCACATTTTCGATTTCAGCTTCTGCCACAATTATTTCATCTGAAGTTAATCGCGCTCGCGATTCTATAAATGAATGGAAAAGTCTGTATGTATGTAATGCAACAGTTTGAAATGCATGATTAAGTGGCTAGATAATAATTCAGATAATAATTCAAAATTGTTTTGAGTCATTATTTGTCCTTCGTTCTTTTATAATCTGTCGGTTAACTGAAGTTATTTATTATCTATAATTTTAGTAAAGTTTAACTTTGGAATGCCAGAAGTGCGAGGCATAGGCGAAATATTTCTGTACCGTCTGTCCTTGTACGAAGTGACGCAGTCAAATGATTCGGAAACTTTTGTATTATAATTATTGTAGTAGTCACAGCAATAACAATTTATATTTCAAGTATAATCTGAAACCAGGGAACCGCATTTCACGAAAGTGTCATAACTATCAAAATATATAATTTATTAATCGCGTTTTTGGAGCTTATTTATTTTGAAGCTCATAATTCGACGCCACCAGCCGCATATTTCAAAATTAATCATTTAGCATATTTTTTTGCCATTGAATTTAGTACCTATACGTTATGGTTTACATGTTTGTTGTTATATTGCCGCGCTTGGTAATTTAATCCACTGTATAACATTCATATATGTATGCATAAAACAATTTTTATAAAACCTATATTATGTTTACTGTATATAATCAAAATTTTTATGTTTTATGTTTTGTACAAAAACAAGCTTTAATTTTTTAATACATAATCCAAAACAAAATGAAATAATTCAATCAAATATGTGATTAAGCTTTTTATATTTCATTCTATCTACATATTTCATATAAAATTTGTATACCCCGTATATGTACACATTATATGACGTATATGCTTTACCCATTGTATATAATTTATTTGTCACAATGCGTCTATGTATATATGTGTTACATGAAAAGCGAAATTGTACTTTAGGTATGTGTGTTGAGGAAAATGACACATTATTTAAATTATCTGTTACACCTAATTTAGGAACATACGGATTTGCCTTGATATATATAGTACATACACTGTTATGTAAATGTACATACGTATGAAAAGTAAGTAAAAAAAGCAAATTTATTGTATCTCATTTTCGTCTAATAATCTCCAATAATGTCACTTATTTCTAAATAGATCCCTCATATCACATCAGTTTTAATACGTACCTAGTTCGTTTCTTCATACTCTTCTTATTTTTATACATTTACTCGTCATCTTAGATGCCGTACCGCCATAAACATCTATATGTATACAAGAATTTGAGTCCTGGAGAAAATTTCATACGGCAATCTGTATGGTTTATTCTATATGTCACTACTATATACACAACAACAACAATCACAAAAATAGTATATAAAATGCTAGAGCACTCAAAATAAAATGGAAAAGCTTTTTTTCAATATTCTTTTGTTTAAAATGAAAGCACAAAAAACAAAAGAATGAAAAAAATTGTTGTTACTTTTTTGTTAAAATTCCCAGTTGTTTTTCGCCTTTTCTGGTACGTTTTCTCTGTATAACATTTTTTTTCTTTTTTTTGGTGTTGTATAGATAAATGAGGCAGCAAACACAAATATTTTCACTTCATATAAATGAAAATTATTTTGCTTTATATATTGGTGTTGTTATATTATTATCACAAAATAAAACTGTTTAGAAAAATCAGGGAAATCGCAAAAATGGTACACAAGATATGAAGTCTATAGGTATATAGTCACACCGGAAAACTTTGATAAATCTAGTTTACCAATACGTGTGGCTTTTGGTGTTTGGCTCATAGTAAAGGTCTTGAGAAACTTATAAGAACGACGAGGTGTGAACCGTGCAGAATCCATTACGAATTGTTGGAGATTTTCTTTCATTTCCAAATGACATTCAATTGATTTATTTTATTACGTAAACAATGTATGTACATAATTAAACAAATAGCGTCGGCTATGTAGAAAATGTAGGCACTGTGTCGAAAATAACTGTTTGTGCAAGAGGCAAACTTCTATGATTTTTCTCGTTACTGAAACCATTTCAAGACGAACAGCGTCATTCTTGCTCCACGTTTGAAATTCCTTAGCTCTTTTCGGAAAATTATATATACTTTGGGGTATTTATGTGGTTGAAACATGCAGTTGAATTTCACGAATAAAATAAACGTATATAATAAAATTGGTAGAATACAGCTTCCATATGTGGCCGCTATATCTATATGTCGCCCGTGTTGAATGGAGACAGGTATTCGTTTCGAAGATGTAAATGAAAGGCGGCATACTGCGAACTATTCGTATAGACCAACATTTGATTTGAATTTCATGTTTGCCAAATCCAAAATTTCAAAAACGAAATTCCAAAATCAAAATTCCGAAAAACAATATTCCAGAAAAGAAAAATTCCAATAAAAACAATTCCAGAAAACAAAATAACAAAAAATTAAAATTCCTATACAAAATGCCAAATTTCAAAATTCCAAAAAAACTTCACTACCTTTCATATTTCCATGGGCATAAAATTGAATTTATTTTAGCAATTTTATTTCATTTAGAATTAGCAAATCTGAAATTAAGGTTTATCTAATGGTATCTTGTAATTTGGTAACAACGTTACATAGTACTTATTTATGAATGACTGTACGTATACACAAGTTAGCTAGTATTATTGCTATGTTTGTAGGAGAATGGCTCGGTGTTCCAAAAAAATCCAACCCTTCTTTTTAGAATCACAACAAGCGTTAATGAATATGGCAAACAATGGGAATCACGTTTCAGTAATAATATGTAAGATCAATTAAATAAATTTAATTAATTGAAACAATTAAATAATAATAACTAAATTAATTGATATAAATTAATTAGAATTTTTGTGAAAAGCTGCTGGAATTTTGGAATTTTGTATATTATGGATTTTTTTTCTAAAATAAATAAGTTTTTAAATTTTCTCAATTGGAATTTTGAATTTTGATATTTATGGTGTGGTATTTTGTAAAATAAAATTTTAACAGCAACACAAACATTATAATCAATTGATTTCAATTAATTAAATTATATTTATTGTTCTTAAAAATTATTACTCAAACATGACAACAATGGGTTGGGTACGATTTGCCAAATCCAAAATTCCAAAAATAAAACTCCGAAATCAAAATTCCATAAATCAAAATTCCAGAAACAAAAATTCCAATAAAAACAATTCCAAAAAATAAAATTTCAAAAAACAGGATTCCTATAAAATTCCAATATACAAAATTCCAAAAAAAAAATCCATTTTATGCTTATGGAAATATGAAAGGTGCGCGCCTTTCAAATTTCCATGTGCATACAATGGAATTTATTTTGTCAATTTTATTATAATTTATAATTAGGAAATCTTCGATTAAGGTTTATTAGAGTACATAATATTTATTTATAACTGTACAATACATAAGGAACTGCAGGGGAATGGATCGGTATTCCTAAAAAAAAATCCAACTTTCCTAAATTTCCAAAATCCCAAATAACAAAAATAGTAAATTCATTGTACAAAATAACATATCATAAAAATCAAATTTCAAAATTCCAATTAAAAAAACACCAAAATTTAATTATTTTAGAAAAAAAAAATTCCATATACAAAATTCCATTTTGAAGGCCCCCCCCCCCCCTTCAATCACTGTAACGGGGATCGGTATTCCAAAAAAAAAAAAAAACACAATCTTATTTTCTAGAATCACAACAATAAGCGTTAATCAATCTGGTAAACAACGGGAATCATGTTTGAGTAAAATTTGTAAAATAAATACATATAAATAATAATTTTTTGAGAGCAATTAAATTAAATTTAATTAATTTAAATAGTAGAAATAATAATAATTAAATAAATTGAAATAAGCAATATAGAATTTTTGCGAAGTGCTGTAAATATTATTAAACTAATGAAATAATGGAAATTTAGGCCAGTTGGAATTTTAATTTTTGGATAACCGACCCCTTGTTTACCAGACTGATAAACGCTTATTATTGTGATTCTAGAAAAAAGGATTGGATTTTTTGGAATACCGAACCGTTTCGTACTGCAACAGTTCTAACAAATTACAAGTTACTATTGAATCTCTAATCGAAGATTTTCTATAAAATTTCCGAAAAATTGGAATTTGGAATTTTGTATATTGGAATTTTGAAATTTTGCATTTTGTATAGAAATTTTCTTTTTTCTGTAATTTTATTTTTAGTAATTGTTTTTATTGGAATTTTTTTTTCTGGAATTTTATTTTTTGAAATTTTGTTTTTCGAATTTCGTTTTTGTAGTTTAGGATTTGGCAAATCGAACCCAGCCCAGAAAACAGGGTTTGTTTTTTTTTTTGGAATACCGACCCCTTTTAAAACATGCTTATATATACTAAAATCTCGATTTCTTGGCAAATCGTACCCAATCATTATTAAACGATTGAAATAATGGAATTTTGTTTAAGGATTTTTTTTTTTCTAAAACTAATAAATTTTGGAATTTTCACAATCGGAATTTCGAAATTTAATTTTTATGTTATGCTATTTTGTAAAATGGAATTTCATATTTTTGTTAATTAGGATTCTGAAAATTAAGGTCAGTTGGATTTTTTTTCTAAAATAAGTACTGTAAATAAATAAGCACTGTTACAGATTTAGCAAATTACAAGATACTGTTGAATAAACCTTAGTATACGGTATAGGCATTTTGTTTTTTTAGAATTTAATTTTTTAGAATTGTTTTTATTGGAATTTGGGTTTCTGGAAATTTGTTTTTTGGAGTTTTGATTTTAGAATTTTGTTTTTGGAATTGTGGATTTTGCAAATCGTACCCAACCCACTCTTACACTCTCCATACGCCCATGAAAACATGAGTGGTTTTTCATATTTCGAAGGGCATAAAATAGAATTAAGTTTGGAATTTTGTATACTATAAGAATTTTGAAATTTGATATTTGGTATAGGATTTTTGTTTTTTGAAATTGTTTTTTTTTTTAATTTTTTTAATGGAAATCAAATTTTGTTTTTCTAAATGTTGATTATAGAATTTCGTTTTTGGAATTCTGAATTTGGTAAATTGCACTTCGACTTCGCATGGCCATTTCTTAACAAATTGTGGTTATATTTTGTATATAGAACTAGACTGCCATTTTAGCGAGAATTGTTAGTGATATTCTGGAATCAGATGTAAATTTCCAAAATTTGGTGATATCTAAAGCAATTATTGTCAAATTTGGTATTTAGACGCAGATTTGAATTCTAAAACCAATTTTGAATATAGTTCTCAAAATTAGCAATGTTTCATCAAATTAGGCAGTCGATTTATTTACTAACTATTGTCAATTTTGATTTATATAACAAGATTGGAAATCTAACATTAATTTTGATCGAATTTCTGAATTTGCGCCATGCCGAAAACTAATTAATGATGTATATAACAATTTTTATATCTCAATAAAAAAATAATAGTCCATTTTAACACGGCCGTAAAAATATTTTTTATTAAACGAATCTCTAATCGATTAAACATTCGTATTACACTAAATCAAGATTTTGATATAAATCACTATATTCACGTTTATATTATTTAAAATTTATTTTATCGATTTCAATCAAAAAATTTAATAAACATAAAAAAATCGGAAGAAACTGGTTGGCTCCATTTAGCATGGTCGAGCTCCAAAATTGTATCCACAATTCACGTTTAAACTTTACTACAGCGCTACAAACTCACCCAAATTTGAAAGTTATCGGTTGGAAATGGCTACGATTGTCGCAAACGGATATCGCTTGAAAATTTTAATAACGTCAATGGTCACCATTTTAGCTTATTTAAGGTGCTCAATCAATGAACGAAAATTTAAGCACACTTATTAAGTTCACAAAGTTCAAAACTTAAAGTAATCATTGTAACAATTATATTTTTCATAAATTCGAATTTGACCAAATAAAAGCAGTTTTAATTTGCACACCTAATACTACTTATTAAATTATATTCACTTCGTTAAGGCCACCGTTGGTTCTGTGTCTATCTAAGTGGAATAAGTCATAAACAATTATCTGACTACGCGGTAACCTTTATTAAAGTTAAGTTTACTTCACAACGTGCATCTATTTGTTCTAGTAGGAGATTACCAATAAAAACACTTTATCAATTCGCATCTTTTATCTAGCGATGCAAGGTTTTAGATGTTACATCGGTTGCAATCGCTGAATGTTTACGTTGCTAGGTAGATCAACTAATAAAAGTTAAATATAATTTCATGCAGGAAGTGAATCCTTAGTGTAAGATAATGTACCACTTGATGCATTATAAACCGTGAGCCATTGGTTTAAGTGGTTTAGATTGGTGAAGGGAACGGTTGTGAGTATTGTGGTGTACCAATTAGAAACAATATATCCTACTGCAATAACCTAAGTACTTAGAAGCGTATCAAATTATTAAATTACTACATGCACAAGGTGAATATCAGTGCTCATTTTGCCAAATATTTCGAAATAATCACATTTAAGAAAAGCTTTACTAATTATGATTAACTAAAGCATTTTTGACAATATTTACTCTAATACTCCGAACGGTTTCGCAATTAAAATTAATATGGACAATTATGATTTAATAAACCGGAAAACTGGTTATTTACTGATTATTTTATATTTACACAAATAATGTAAGATTAAAATTATTACATGCACGAAGTAAATTTTTGGTTTCAGAGTAAATATTTTCACTCTGTGCGCCACTAGCTTCCATCGATCAAGGCGGTAGAGGGAACGGTTTTGAATGTTGCAGAGTGCTAAAAAGAACCTAGATAACCGCATACTATTATAATCTAAACACCTTGTGGCATATAACTAATCAAATTTTTACATGCACGAAGTAAATATTATTGACATGTATTTTTTGTTTATTTTGTTTATTTTATAAACTTGTTGTTTTGATGTGATACTAAATAATAAAATTATTACATCCAAGAAATTAATATGTATGATGCACTTCCAAATTATGTAAAATAATTTATGAAAGTAATAGGAAATTAGTATTCACTCAAGCATAGACCACAATATTAACTTAAATAATATGATAAAAAGTATTATAAGCCGGTAGAGAATCCCCAGTCTCAGGAAAAAATTTCCTTTCCTGTAATACACAGCTTGCGGTATTGGCTTCTGCAGCTTGCATTGGTTGATAGCCGTACACTATTGTAATCTAAAATATTTTGTGGTATAATAAATGTTATTACATGCACGAAGTGGATATTATTGATCAAATTATTAATAATTTTCTCAGTTATTTTAAATTATTTTGATATTTATTAAAATTGAATTTTCCCCGAAAATGGGTATCTCAGACACTTAAAAAAACAGACATAGCATTTGTTGAAAAACGTTGTTTTAATAAAATTTAATTGAATATGTAAATAACCAAAAAAAACTACAATAAGACAGTTTAATTATTTGTACTGCCAATATAGTCACAGCCACCCGATACATAATATTGTTATGACAGTACATAATATTGTCAAGCATTGTCTGTCTGTCTGAGGTATATTTTTGTTATCAAATTTCCATCAACTTTTCAACTAGCTAAAGATTTTACATTCAGTATTTACTTAAAGTGCATTTTCGAAATATTTAATTACTTAAACAAATACAAAACACGGTCGACTTACCCGATGTACTTTCTATTTTCCGGAACCGTGTCGATAATGTCTAAATATATTATATGTCTCCTGAATTTCAGGAAAAAAAAATCCCACCTTTTATCCAAAAAATCACTTAATCTGTTGAAAGTTGAATTGAACATTCAGATCAAATTTCATAATTGTGCTTACTTGCCGTCAGCGAAAATGTTAAAAAGTTTAAGTTCCTTCATGGTTTCTATGTTCCCAGTTCTGGCTGATATGGAGTAAGCCATTATTAAATTCTGGTCTTATCTGATAATATGCATCTAGTCCAAACATTTTGACTAGAAAACTACGGCGTTTTCTTACATAGTTGATCTACTTCAATACACGTTGTACATATCGCATCGCAGGCAGATGTATCCGTTCTAGGAAAAATAATGACCAATTCTGGAGGAGAACTAAATTGGTTTTGACATGCTGAGTTTTGCACAATTAAAATAAAGCAATACATTTGCTTTAATCATTAAACAGATCTATGAGATTTCTGGTGTGATAATCACGTTAGAAATCTCACATTATCTCCCAAAGTATACATTATGCACAAATTTTACCGTTAGACGCACAAAATTACACAAACGGATAGTACTCGACAAAATAGGAAATTCGTGGGATTCCCAAAATGGGATTTCTGACGTGACTTACATTAAAAAGTATTATTTATACGCAATAAATGGAGAAATATAATGAAAAATTCCAAATATAATTTTATGTAATTCAGGATTTGTATTTGGTATTAAAGTTAACCTATATGGGTTCCACAATGAACCCCATAATGTTAAATATGAAAAATTCGGTATTAAATTCTTTAAATTTTCAACATTATTTTTATGTAAATGATCGATATATAAACCGGTAATTTTGAAAGTGGCATAAGTCACTTGTTTTAAATCGAGATATTTAAGGGTTTGCGTTTTATCATGTTTAAAAATATTGATGCCAACTTTCGAGAAGATTTACTTGTATTTGTTATCTCAGGATTCTTATAATATAGATTGCATTTTTTTAAATGGAGAGATTTTTAAAAAAAGTAACTTATGCCACTTTCAAAATAAACGGCTCACATTTGTTTTCGGTTAACTTACGTCCTCGTATTTTTGGTAGTGATTTGATCATACAGTCTGTTCTTTCGATAATTTTTGTGTTAAAAAGTTAAAAAAATGCCTTCATTTTTTAATTAATCTCCCTAATATATTTAATAGAATAAGAATCTCGTCCAATGAACCCCCACGACGATACCCGATTTTCCTGGCTGGTGGACGAACAGGCAGAGCTTACAATTATTCCATGTCTCAAAATCCGTTGTAAATTCAAAACCTTCTTGAATCATCTAAAGAATACCTTTTATTGTTGTACAACATGAACCAGCCTTCTGTTTAACACAAAAATAAAGTACATTGTTCTTACCAAAATGAGATATAAAAAATAAATTTTTGGTTCCTTATTAAACTCGTACCAAAATCTTACATTATACGAGTACTTTTATGTACCCACAGATTTGTGTACTGTAAAATAATACAAAAGACAAAAACACTGTGGTTGTGTTTAGTACTCGTATCTATACTATTTTTTGGTCATATAACAAGATAATACTAACACGCAAAGTAATAGAAAATAATAGGTATGTACTAGAATTTCCCATCTCTAGAAAATTGAAAAAGATATACTCAGCATGATGTTTCTTTTTCTGTGTGCTGCTTCGACCATAAAGATTTAATAGATTTAAGTTTTTTTCTTATTCTTGGTTGGAAAAGTAGTTTTTTAGAAATGTTTTTATGGTATATGTGCTTTGGATTAGCATCTATATAATATATAGGTAGGTATACTTCTTGTTATACATAAATCTAATTCTTTCAATTAAAATATAAAATTGTAATTACGACAAAATTCTGGTTATCTAACATTTAAAATACAACGAAGAAAGCTGGGGTGAATCTCAAGATCCAATAAAAAATCAAGCTGAGAAGATACACAGTTATGTCATATCGTCCACACTGCACAGTTATATAATATTCTGCACGTGTAGACAATTAAATGAGACATGATGTTGTAAATTACTGTTTCTAAGCATTTGAGCTTTCTAGTGCAATAATTTTCGAATAATCGTTTGGTACAAAATATAAAAAAAAATAAAGTTGGATAATAAAATATAAATTAGAATTTTAAATTGTATCAGTGAAAATCAGTTACTTCATATAATCATAAATATTATAATTAGAATGATTAATAGTTTTCAATTTAATTATCAGATATTAAAGTAAACCTAAACTTCTGAGAATGGAATTTGGGGAGAAATTAAAATTTTGGGATGAAAAGTGGCGATCAATAACTTTTTCCAGATGGTTGCCAGAATTATTGGCGAGATGTTCATGAGTCACTTTAAATACGTCATTCGTGCAACTTTCAAGGATAGTCACTTTGTAGTTGTATATGCAGTTATTAGACAACGTTTTAGTAAATTTTGGGGTTAAAATTTACGGTCAAACTTGGACATTTCAGCAGTATGCTGCTAAGTGCACAAACAATTTTTTCTGTTACGAAATATATCAGTTAATACTGGCCTGTTATTAGTCCGGACTTAAATCCAATAGAAAATCTGTGAAACATTCTTAGTCAGGGAGTCTACAAAAATGCACGTCAATTTACTACTTTGACAGAGCTTAAGCAGAGCCAACTAGATAAATAGAGCCTCCATATTCGAGCTTTCTTTCACTCAACTTAAAATACGGGATATAATAAATGTTTGTTTCCTATAGGAATGTATGGAAAACGACAATTTTCTTTTTCTTTTTAAGTATATTTAAACCATAAGCTTTTATAATATTTTTGTACGGGTATTAAAAAGTAAAAAGGATTCAAGAAAACCCTTAAAACTGTGTGAAAATTAACTTGGAAAATAAATAAATAATGAGCTTTTATTAATGTTGTTGTTGTATAGCGTCATCATTTCGAATCACAATATGGTCTCTTTCCATTCTCTTTCTAAAAACACGATTGCCATGGAAACATAAAACTTATTTTTGTACAGGATTTTTTTATTTTTATTATTTATAAATAACGGCGTCGACATGCAGTCAGTTACCACTACAATGTGGTTGTGAAAGCATGCGAGTGACAATGTTTTTGAATCACAGATATGTAAAAATACGTGGTTAAAAAATTATAGAACAATATTTCCTTCCTAGCGCGTAATAAAACCTGTAAAATTTTCTTATACAGTATGTACTTGATTTTGTAACATCGCTCGAACACCAAATAGCTGCCACCAAAAAGACATAATACTTGTATGCAATTTAAAAATATTTTATTCTTAACAAAATTACGCAGAGTAAAAATTTTCTTAGTTATTTTCCAAAAAAATTTTTTCTTTGCGGTGATTATTTCGCACAGTGATATTTTCAGCGGTGATAAATGATGAAAAATACAGATAGTGTCCGTTTCAATAGCAGCTCTTCGATAATTTATGGATTTTGTACTACTAAATGGGTCGATTTGGTGTCTCATTCAGTTCAGGAATTATAACTTCTTTAAAGTAGCAGCAATGTTTTCAAAAGTATACAAGCAATGAACGTTAAATGCTTGCGTATTTGTTCCACGAATGTGTCTCTTAATGTTGTAAGCCATTCTTTCACCCAAAGTGACAAATATTGTTTTTGATTTTAATAGTGATCGTATTCGGGCTCAGTAGTGCGGATCGGCGAATGATCGTAGCCATACATCGTTCCTATTATGTTGCTTCTTGCACTGTAAAATTTGATGATTTGATGGCAAAATGGAGATTTCAAATATGTATTTTTAGCCCAGTGGAGCGCTTAAAGTTATATGTTAGCGAAGCAAAAAACGATGAACGAACAAACAAAAGACTTATAGAGACGCAGCTACACCTACCGTGTCTAAATTAAGTACTCAACCATGTCTAAATTAAGGCTAGGTAGAAGATAAAATTTGTTATATTATTATTTTGCTAATATTTTAATCAATGCTTGAGTGGAGATATTGAATTTTAAAACTAAATTTTTGGGGGAGCAATTTTGAAACGACTGTTTGCAAAGGAGTCTTTTTATATTTTTAGAACAGATTTAGTGCAAAAATCGTTCAAAAGATCGGTTCTTGAAGCTATCATCAAGATCTTCCCAGAAATAGCATCTCTTACTAAGTGGTGTGTTCGATAAATTTAAACTTATAAAGCTTTATATAATAATAATAAAAATTATATTAATGATATAATAAATTAAATAATTACATTAAAAAAATCTCATTGGAGGTGGAGCTTAAATAAAAATTAATTAAGATTGGTTGATGATAAAAATAGTATCCTTAGAGTTGAAGCGCGAGTTGAAGATGAGGATTAAAGTCGTAATCGATGGAATGTTTTTTAAACTTTTTGAACAAATTCTTTAATTAAAATATTCAAAAATCTAAATTTTTTGCGAAATAGAAAAACAAGTGTTTAACAAAATATGTTTATTAAGTGTAATTGTGTTTCGCCAAGTACCTAC